>CP125973.1:211751301-212376301 GCA_030063025.1 Avena longiglumis | reverse complement strand
TTAACAGAAAACATACCCATCATGACGGCTGGCGCTTCCTGACCTTCTTGAGCATGCATGAGAAAATGACGGCCATTGCGGTTGAGTGAATTCCCTGGGGAAAATCTTCTCCCTGGCTGGACACGACGCTGCTGAGGCAAGCATGCGTTGGGGTTGTAGCATTCTTCTTGTTGGGGCATTCGTTGAATAGTGGCCTTTATTTCCACATACAGGTCACCAGACTTGTCCTTGGTCGCGACAGCACAAGATTACTTCGATCCTCGGGCAGTGTTAGTGTTGGCGGTAGCATTGTTGGTGTTGAACTTGGGTTGGGCACGGTGAAATTGCTAGAGTTGCCGGGTTGTTGTGATTTCCTCCGGTCTAGGGTTTCCACGATTGGGATAGGTCGGACGGGTCATAGGGGTCTGTTGGTTCTTGGGGCAAATCGGAGATGGGTTAGCGATACTTTGGGGTCTGATGGGTTCCGGGTTGATGCATCATGCGACGCTTGCGGTTCTCATTGGCTTGGTTGATCTTTCCTTCCACCTGGATAGCAGAGTCGACAAGGGCTTCAATATCAGCAAAGGGGATATTGACTAACACCGTCTGCATCTCGTCATGTAGACCATTCAGGAATCTTTCTTTCTTCTTGGCTTCGGTGTCTATCTCGTCCGGGGCATACCTAGCTAATGACAAAAATTTGTCACGGTATTCCACTATAGTCATCCTTCCTTGATTTAGCTCTCTGAACTCGTCTCTCATTCTCTTGATCAAACCTGGTGGCACATGGGTTCTGCTAAACTTGACCTTGAATTCCTCCCAGGTCATCATCTGGCCTCCGGTCATTGCACGAACACTGTTCCACCATGCCCTGGCATCTCCGGCTAGATAATGGGTGGCGAACAGGACTTTCTCGTTGGCTTCCACTCCGGCGACTTCTAGGTTATTTTCCATGGTTTTCAGCCAATCATCGGCATCTAGGGGTTCTTCTGACTTGGTGAAAACGGGTGGGTTAGTATTCTGGAAATTCTTGAGCTTAGATCCATGGTTGTCCTGATTTCCGTGGCCTTGGTTGTTGTGGGCTAGCTGGGCTATCTGTTGCAGAGTGGCTAGGTTTGCTTGACGTTCCGCTATTTCAGCTTCGTGGTCAGAAGTCAACATTTGCAGGATCTGCAACATCGGGTCCGGGGCTGAACCACTTCCTCCACACGGCATCTGAAGATTGATATAGATCATGAGAAAAGAGGGAAATTTCTAAGGTCTTGGGTCTTTGAAAAGTTTTAAATGTTTGACTCATATTTTTCTGGCAACTTGATTTTTCATTCATTCACTCATAGCACACAGTACAACACACACCACAACAACGAAAAACAGATGGTTTTAAGAACCATTCTAGAAACTACGATACAGTGGGACCGACTACTACTCACTACGCTAGTGCTCAGTGCTACTACTCCTTGGAGTCTGTGGCTTCATCATCTTCATCATCATCGATGAAGGCGAAATCATCCTCATCAGTGAAGAAGTCCATGGCCTGATCCTCCAGAAAATCATCGTCATCGCTGAGATAAGAGTAAGGGTCTCCATGAAGATCCTCTCTGGCATTCTCCCTTTCCTCCAACTGCATGTCTCTCTCGTGGATGGTCTCCTCCAGAGATGAGATGATGTAAAGACGGGCAATACGCGCCCTTTTGTCGAGCTGACGGCGGCGAGACTTGCGATCCTTTGCTAGCATGGCTATGGTCTGATCCTTCGTCTTGATGATGGCAGACTTATGGTTGCAATAGTCACGGCAGTTGTCCAACTCCTGCTGACGATCATACATCATGAAGCTAAGGTGGTCCAATTGAGTCTTCAGCCGGGTGGTATGGGGCTTCGGTGGTTGTCCATTTGCATCACGCCTTGGGCAAAACTCAAAGCGAGTACCCTTGATCGATTGATGCTCCGCCCACACAAACGGGAAAGAGCTTCTGCATTGCTCGGCAAGTCCACCGAGCCGCTTGTTTTCCTCAAGGTAAACTGAATTCTCCGCAGTGGAGGTTCAATCATTCCTCAAGACTTGCAACAATTAGCCACTGCAGATCTTCTCCTCCTTGATCATTGAGCTGAGCTCCAAAGAACTCAAAGTGCGGATGCTCCAAGTTCAAAGTCGATCCAGATCCCTCAAAGATAAGGTCTCCCCATTCCCAAGTTGGTAAAACTTGCTGTACTTCACGTCCATCTATAAAAATAGAGGATGAGTAGATTAGCAGAGTGATCAAGTGTGTCAAAATTTTATGTATTTTGCAAGAGTTTTTGAGGAACATGAATTTTTATGAAAGAATCAAAGAGATAAGAATGAGAATAAGCTTTTGTAAATATTTGTTTTCTTTGGTTTTGAAACTAAGTTTTTGATTCAAACGTCTAGTCTAACTAGGGTCTCCTATGGTCAGGATGGCTCTGATACCAACTTGTCAACATCCGGATTTTTCAATCCTAGATGCCTGTTATGCCATACATCGCAATCCCAGCATTACCATTTTTGCGAGACATAACAGAATTGGATACCATAGTACATCATCCATTACAAACGATACATAAGTTCTTACACAAATAGGGATCTCATGATCCAGTTCTTAATACAACATCAAGCAGCGGAATACGTAACAATAACGGTAGCGTAGGCGAAGCTCCATCTTCGGGGTCACAGGCAATGCTGACGATGGGAGATGATCCTAGTTGTCGTAACCTTCCTGGAGTCCATCTTCCAGGTACTCCTCTTCATAGTCTGGCCATGGGAATAGCCAGGGACAAAGCCATGAGTACTCTTTAAGTACTCCCAAACTAATACTAATAGGTAAAGGGTTTTTTTAGATAATAGGACACTAGGCTCTAGGGTTGTTTTGCAAAAGCCAGATTTATCTCTACTAAGCTCCAAAGCTAGTCACAATTTTATAAATCCTAATCGGGAACTTGTATTTCATATCACAACTCTGTTGTAAGTCAAAGTCTCAATTCATCTCACAGGTCATTTTGAAAAGTCTGACTGGGGAACAGTATGGCCACTAATCTGTCCATAATCATGACGCTGCTATTCAATAGTTTGACACTCGCACGCAGTTGTACACTTTCACCACAACATTCGATACATCCGTCAGGAACAAATCCTGAATTCACCATACTCAGTATGTGGATAATCAATCCTAACCTTTCGATTACACGCCCTAGTACAAGCACCTCTCCTGTGAGTTTGGCCTCCCAACCATGACCAACTGTCATCTTGGGTACTGCACAGGTGGACAATCTTCACAAGGTAGCCTCAGCTCAAACCTTGGCCGTGAGGGAACTAATACTAAGGAATATAAGTTTCCAGTCAAGCCCTACCCAATATTCGGGTATTGTGGTTATACGATAAAATTGGAATGGTATCGCATCCAGACAACCATCAGTTTTATAAAGGGCTAAGGCTCATGCCTCAACATTTTTATCACCAAAATTCTCAAGTGTTTGGAAACACATGTCCAAAACATTTCAATAGAATGATCCATCATTCCAAGGTTTTCATAACCATTGTTCCACCAAGTATTCCCATCTAAAGTTTATCAAGTTTTATGCTTAGCACTAGCATCTATAGGTGGGGGTAGTAATGATGAGGGGTGGTAACTAGTGGAGTTTCAACTAAGTACAACCTTATGTCTCAGGCTGATGTCAAGGTTTCTAACTTAGGCCAAATTTTATGCTCTTTATGCAACCTTCAGCATCTTTCCAATATCAACCAGTCACTTAAGTAAACTCTAAGTAAGTTTTGATAAAGAAATAGAGTAAGAAGCTTGCAAGTAAAACTAGGATTGGTTTATCAAGTGGGTATGATCACATATGCTTAAGGCATAGTAACAAGTAGGGGTTTGTTGCATCAGTAGGGTATCTGTGGCATCCCGCAAAACCACTACTAGAAAATCGCGTTGTTTTTGTGCATTGCATCATCATGACCGCATGCTCATGTCATCATGCCACATTGCATTTGAGCATCGTCATCATCTTGCATTTTGTTTGCATAAAACTATTTGCGGGAAAAAAAAAACGGTTCATGTTTTCTAAACGCCCCGTCTTTTATTCAAACACAAAAATCCGGGTCGCCGGGATATTTTGTTTTGTCTGATATCGGTTTGCAAAGGCCTTGTTTGAAGTAAATAAAAATATTTATTATTTTTTAGTGGGGGCAGTCGAACGGGCCGACCCGACCCGAACGACCACCCCCAGGATTTTAAATCGGTCCAACCAGTCCCACCCATAATCCTAAACCTACTAATCTTCCTACCCAGCCCTCCCCTCCACATCACCCCAACCAATCCCGTTGCGCCACCTCACTCTCACCCTCCCCCCTAACCAACCAGAAACTGCCACTTGGCCCAGCCACCCCGCTCCTCCCTGCTTTCTTCCTTCCTCCTCCTCCCTGCCTTCCGCTCCCTTCCCCTCCCTTGGGACCCAAGCGCCTCGCCCGCCCGCTCGGCCCCATCGACGGAGCCGCCTCCAAGACCTCCTCCACCCGCTCGCCTCGCGGCCCTCCTCTCACCTCTCTACGGCACCCTCGCCACCACCTCTGCAAGCTCTCAGGCGCCGCCCGCACTCGCTGCGCCTCCGCCTCACAGGCGCCTGCAGCCTCCGCTGCCGCTTGGCCGGCCCGGCCTTCCCAGCTGCTGCCGGGTCCCTCCACCCTCCGCTGACGCCACTCACTCCGGCGCTCGCCGCTCCCCATCCGCTCGCCTCACCGCCTCCCCCTCCGCTCGCCACCCAAGCTGCCTCGACGCAGCCGCGCCGCTTTCCTCCTCCTCACGCCAGCGCCGCTGAAGGCCGCTTCGCCGCGCTGCCGCCCGCCTCTGCGTCCGCTTTGCCCACGTCGCCGCCTCAGCCCTCGGCTCGCCGGACCCTGCCGCCGCTTAAGCACCACCCGCCCGCCCGGCCGTGCTCAGGTCGCCCGCTGCCGCTCCGCCGCCGCCAGGCCTCCTCCGCGCTCGCCCAGGACCCCCCGAGCCTCCCCCTGGCCGTGCCTGCCTCGTCTGTCGCCGCCGTCGCCGGCGGGTCCCGCTTCGTCGGCCTCCTCTGGTCCCGCTGGCCTTGGCCCCATGGCCAGCACACCCCGTCGCTTCCACCACGCGCCGCGCTAGCCGACCGCCGTTTTCTCCCTGTAGCCTCCTGTGCGTGTGCGTAGGAAGTTGCAGGTGCCCGTGTACGTGTCTGTCTTCTCCAGTTCGGTGCCAATCCAAGCCACTGCCAAGGAACAGAGCAATCACCACAATGCCAACAACCGGGACCGAACAAGATCTTCATCACGGAACGCCGAGTTCTGCCACCCGTACCCGTGGATCTTCTAAGGGGAAACATCAAGTATTTCACCAAACCCGAACCCGAGTTCTTCGACGCAAAGATAAGATCTCCTACATGGGAGCCGGAGAAACCGTACCCGAAGGCCGCAGATGCAACAAGATCATCTCTCGGACGCCAAGGTCGTCGACATGGTTGCGACATGAACTCCCGCTCGACAACGCCAAGTACTCCCCTCGGACGCCAACACCCGAACCGGAAGGACGCCAAGACCACCACAAGGATGCCAAGTTCTACTTCAGAACGACAAGCCCGACGCGATGGCGCGGACCCGACAAGATCGGCACGACGACAAGAACGGCACCGACCCAGGGTGAATCCGCTGTCCCGACGCCGGACCACGTCCTCCCTCCCGGGACGCCAAGATCTTCGTAACGACAAGACTGACAACCTGAACCGAAGACCCGAATGCGACAAGATCTGCCCCGTTGTTCGAGAATGTTTCCGCCAAGACCGACGGCCGAACCTGGACCCCGAGACCAACCGGAACCCCAAGTTCGTCGAACCCTGAACCCCGAGACCGACCCCGACCCCAGAACCTCAAGATCGTCGAGACCCTCAATGTGTGAACCCCTTCCCGAAACCCTATTTTATAACATAATAACAACTTGTTGCATATTGAATTGTCATACTCGCATGCATATCTGTGGTTTGGGGGCCTTATGCCGATTCACCTAATAATTAAATATGGGGCCCATATGCGGGCAAATCTAGTCTCATATTGGCCTCATTTAAATTTGTGTAGCGAACCCGGTACTATCTTCTTCCTGTTAAACAACATTTAAATTGCGGGGGTTTTAAACAACTTGAACCATCTAATTAAATGTCGGGACCCCGGTTCCGCTTAATATGACCTAATTGCACCGCATCTTTGCCATGTCATGCATCATACCATAAGCATGCCGATCTTTTGCCGTAGCATTAAATGTCGCATCCGGTGTTTCTTCTAGTGTTTGGCTTCTTCGCGGATAAGGCCGTTGAGTTGATGTGAGCTTCGCCCCGATCTTCGGTTGAACCTTCGACAATGTTTCTAGGCGAGCATCTCCCCCTTTCTACCTATCTTACTTTTATAGTATTTACTTCCCTCCTGATGATCTATTGCTATCTGTGTTGCAATGCTTTAGTTTCCGTACCTGTGATATCCCGTGCAGCCCTATATTGCCTCGGACACATCATATTACCTGTTGTTTGGTAGATAGTTGGACTTGCATGTCGTAGTCGCTTGCTCAAGTGCTGTTGTGTGTCGTCATATGCCACAGTTGTTGATGTATTGCCGCATGTTCGTTGTTGGAGATGATCATAGTTTTATTTATCGTTCACTTTAATTCCTGTTTAACAACTAAAATTGAAATAAGCAGAGGCATCGGTGGGTGATAGAAAATATTTGGTTTCCGAATGCCCACTTGTGTCCCGTAAGACCCCGAGTACTTGATACCTGTTACGTGATTTATCGCGCTATCCACATCCGGGAGGTATATGGGACCCCCCTGAGCCAGAGCTTGATTCAGTCTTATTTCTTGGGGCCACAAACTAGTTTGAGGTTTTATTACGATCATGTACTTATGCCATGCTACTTATGTATTTACAATTGTGCGAGGAGCACACTGTACTGTTTAGGATCGGGACACGATTCCGCGGTGTCGACAAGCCCAGCCACACTTTCGGGTTCCCAGTCATTCACAGCCGTATACCCAAACCTTGAGTCCGTCTCGGAGCTTGCTTACTTCATTGCGGGTCTACTCAATGGGGTGGCCCCCTGAAATAATTCTGAATCCTGTGATTGTTCAGTCGTGAAAGCCTCGTTGGGTTTTGTTTTGGTTTTTCCGAGGTTGATCGAGCGTGTGTTGCTATTGGTGCACCCCGGCCGGGTAAAACTTTCTGAAAGCCGTGTCCGCGGATATGGACGACTTGGAGCACAGTATCTCGATCATAGACAAGCATAACTAAAGTTTACTGCTATAAATTTGACTTTATAATGACTAGTAATCAGCTTCACTATAATGGAATGGCTAACTAATACTGCCCACAATTGCTTGTTTGGCTTGTCGTTGTTGGGCCACGCAGAGATAAAACAAAAACTTTTCCTCTAACGTGGTGATCCCAAGACCTAGCTGAGGTAGAAGGCCACGAGGTTTACCACTAGACGCGCGGTTGCGGATTCTGCGATGAAGCGTCGATTGATGCGGCAGTCCTCACGATCCGATCCCCGTGCTGATCGACAAGACCTCTGCTGGTATCCACACGCAAGGAGGAGCGCCGGCGAATCGCTAGGTTCACATTTACGGCCGGACTGGAGCTAGGGTTTCCAACACATGGAATGACCTAACCGAACAACGATTTAACCTTTTCTGGGTTACTGTGCTCCACTATATATAGGGAGTGAACGTGGGTTCTGCTCGCGCGACCCATTCACTAAAGCCCATATAAAACTAGTCACCGTGAGTCCAACTCACTAACTCAGTCCTAATCTGGTTTAGGTCCAACCCAAACAGATTACAGATTCGGATCCAATCCGAACTTGCTCCCGCTCTTAAGTGTGTGACCCCGCAGGCTCATGGTTACTTGGACACGATTAGAGTCCAACTCACAATCGATCAATCGGCATCGGCTCCTAGCAGAACATGCCGATTCCCAAGTACCAAAGAGTCATGACGACTTGCCTTTTCAATGCGACTTACGTCTGAGTCCCTTTTGCCTCACGATATACCTTGTCAGACTATAGGCGAATATATGTCATCCCTTAAATAGTCCGACTCTCTTCTCGATCCGAGATAAGTGATTCACCCGACTAACTCTTAGCCGATCGCCTCGGTTAACACTTAACCGAGTCGTGCATGGCCATGCTTTCGAATCATATCTCACGAGAGGGCCCAGAGAATATCTCTCCGAGTGGAGGGGCAAAATCCCATCTTGGTTATTCACATCACGCAGCTTGATTCTCAGTCGACCCGAACCCTGCCTTTATAATCGCCAGCTTATGGATCAGCGTTGATGTAACCTAAGTCGGTGATCCTCAACTCGTACTATGCAACAACCTCAGGTCTAAGGATTACATTGATTGAGATATACAAATGACAGTTAGTTCGTTGTACCTCAATATGGGTCAATCCGACTCGCTAAACTCTTTAGCCTAGTCTGTAAGTTGGAATAGCATCTCCATGCCCATGACAAGTGGAACCGAGTCATCAAGCCAACTTTCACATTGGTCTAAGTTGTGTGTCCAAAGACAACCTCAATGACCAAGGATATTTAGTACAAACAACATGAATGCATAGTTCCACAACTGAATCACATATTCAATGATACACATCAGATGCTTATACAAGGACTACTTAATAACTTTATGAATACAATGGGAAATATCATCATACATGATTGCCTCTAGGGCATATTCCCAACAGTCTCCCACTTGCACTAGAGTCAATCTTCCGACATCACATGTCTAAGCATCTAATGCCCATGGCTCTCAGGTGCGCCTCATGCTTCGGCTGGGGTAACGGCTTTGTCAACGGATCCGCAATATTTGCATCCGTGTGTACCTTGCATAACTTGATATCACCCTGATCCACGAACTGGCGAATCAGGTGGTACCGCATGAGTATGTGCTTGTTCTTCTGGTGTTGTCTAGGTTCCTTGGCTTGTGCAATAGCACCATTGTTGTCACAATACACGTCCAACGGATTGGACGAGCCCTGAACCACACCAAGATCCATGAGGAAATTCCTCATCCAAACAGCTTCCTTTGCTGCCTCCGAGGCAGCAATATACTCAGCCTACAGTCTCTTGCTTGGAACTTTTCCAGCTCACAGCACCTCCGTTTATAATAAACACGTATCCGGATTGCGAACGAGAATCATCAGAGTCGGTGAGATAACTCGCATCCGTGTAACCCTTTACACTGAGTTCATCTTCACCACCATAAACCAAGAACATATCCTTAGTCCTTCTCAAGTACTTTAGGATATTTTTAGCTTGTCCGATGGATCTTTCCAGATCAGCCTGGTATCCGCTCACAACACTTAGAGCATAGGAAACATCCGCCTAGTACAAATCATGGCGTATGATGGATCCAAGCTTGAAGCATATGGAATCGCACTCATCCTACTTCGCTCATCGGTTGTCGAAGGACACCGAGTCTTGCTAAGTTTTACACCATGGGACATCGGTAAGAACCCTTCTTAGACGATTCCATGTTGAACTTTTCAACACTTTGTCCAAATAAGTACTCGACTCAATCCAATGAGCCTCCTTGATCTATCTCTATAGATCCGGATTCGAGGATGTATGTTGCCTCACCCAAGTCTTTCATTGAGAAACTCCTTTCCAATGATTCCTTGGTTTCTTGCAACATCTGGACATCATTTCCAATCAGTAATATGTCATCCACATATAAGATTAGAAAATTTACTTTGTTCCCACTAAACTTCTTGTACAAACAAGAATCATGATCACTCTTGATGAAACCAAACGATTTGACTACCTCATCAAAGCGAATATTCCAACTCCGAGATGCTTGCTTCAACCCATAAATGGATTTCAAGTTTGCATACCTTGTCAAGATTAGCGGATCGACAAAACCCTCGGCTGTATCATATACACGTCCTCGGTTAAATTTCCGTTAAGGAAAGCTTTGACATCCATCCGCCATATCTCATAGTCGAAATAGGCCGCTATAGCTAACATGATCCGAACTGATTTAAGCATCGCTACGGGCGAGAAAGTCTCGTAATCAACTCCTTGAACTTGTCGGAACCCCTTCGCGACAAGGCGTGCTTTATAGATTGAAACATTTCCATCCATATCAGTTTTCTTCTTAAAGACCCATTTGCACTCGACGGGTCTTGCACCGTCTCGCGATCAACCAAGTTCCAAACTTGATTTTCATCCATGGACTTTATCTCGGATATCATGGCTCCAAGCCATGACTCGAATCGATCCCACCATCGCTTCCGAATAATTTGCGGCTCATCACCATCTAACAAGAACACATCACGAACACTTCGTAATCTTGCCGATCTTCGTAGTGTGTGTCGTTGTCGGCTCATTGCCACGATCGGCTCAACCTCCAAGGTTTTGCCGATTCGCTATTAGCCGATTCGCTATTAGCCGATTCCTCTCGAATTTCTTCGAGTTGCACCGTTCCCACTTACTCCCCGACGAGAAACTCTTTCTCAAGGAAGACACTGCTCCGAGCGACAAACACTTTGCCCTCTTCTCGGTTGTAGAAGTAGTAACCCAAGGTTTCCTCGGATACCCCACGAAAATACATTTATCCGACTTGGCGTAAGCTTGTCCGATGAAGTCGCTGACAAAAGCTTCACAACCCCAAATCTTAAGAAAATACAAACTCGGCTTTTTGCTGTCCACATCTCATGCGGTGTCTTCTACCGATTTTGATGGTACTTTGTTTAGTGTGAATGCATGTTTCTAGACAATAACCCCAAAATGATAAAGGCAGATCTGTCTGACTCATCATTGATCGTACCATGTCCAACAAGGTCCGATTCCGCCTTTCCAAACACCATTCCTTTGTATGCTCTGGCGAGTAAGTTGAGGAACTATTCCACAACTTTTCAGATGGTCATCAAACTCATGGCTCATGTACTCGCCTCCTCGGTACGACCGAAGAAACTTTATTTTCTTGCCGAGTTGATTCTGTGCTTCATTCTGGAATTCTTTGAACTTTTCAAAGGCTTCCGACTTATGTTTCATCAAGTAGATATATCCATACCTACTCAAATCATCAGTGAAGGTAATGAAGTACTCATAACCACCCTGGATGACGTGCTCATTGGTCCACATACATCACTATGTACTACTCCCAACAAGTCGGACTCCCTTTCGCAACTCTTTGCAAAAGGTGTCTTGGTCATTTTGCCGAGTAGGAAAGATTCGCATGTCTCGAACGACTCCAAGTCGAACGATGGTAGGAGTCCATCATCATGGAGCTTCTTCATGCTTCCAACTTATATGACCAAGCCGATGCCAAAAAGTAAGTCATATTCAGATCATTTGGTTTCAACCTTTTAACATTTATGTTATAAACCGACTCACCATCAAGATTCAAAATAAATAACCCGTCCCCGGACGGGTGCAAAGCCGTGAAACATATCATTCAAATACAAAGAACAACCATTATTCTTGATATTCGACTCATAGCCTTGCCTCATCAAACATGAATCGAAATAATGTTTCGATCGAGCATCGGAACATAATAACAATTATTTAGTTCCATAATGAATCCGGAAGGTAAATGAAGTTGCATCGCGTCGACTTCCAACGCAGCAACTCTTGCTTTGTTGCCGACTCGAATATCAACCTCGCCTCTTGCTACGCTCCTAGTTCTTACCGTCCACGCAACGAGTTGCAGATGTGAATAATCGATCCGTATCATATACCCAAGAACTATTAGGTGCATCGGCAAGATATATGTCTATAACATTGCAAACAAGTGTACCTGAGTCGAAGTCATACCTCCACTCTTGGCTTTGTCGGCCAAGTACTTGCTGTTCCTCTTCCAATGGCCATCCGCCTTGCAAGAAGCAAGTGGATCCATTTGAAGGAGATGGCTTAGTCCCCGAGGAAGCGCTTGGGACCGGGTCCCGAGCCTCGCTTTCCTCGACTTAGCTTCTTCTTAGTCCAAGAACTCTTCTTGAACTTAGCCTTATTCGCACCATCAACACTTGATGGTGCCCTTCTTGAGATCTGCCTCCGCCGCTTGAGCATCCCATGCAATTCGGTGAGCTTCTTATCCATACCATGCATGTGGTAGTTCAAATGAACTGCCCATATGCACTAGGAAGAGAGTTCAATTATATCCTTAGCGAACTCTTCGCTTATGGGGTAGCCAAGCCTCTCCGAGACTGCACGTAACCAACCATTTTGATCACATGCGACTCGGTGGATCACCATCCTTAAGCTTGCAACTCAAAGCCCGAGAGACTTGATACCTCTCGGTCTTACTTTGAGCTCGAACATACTTTTGAGGCTTTCGATCATATCGTAGGCCTCAACATGCTCGAACTGCTTTTGCAAGTCCGGTTCCATGTGAGCAAGCATAAGATGCCTAATATCCGTGGACTCATCCTTAGCCCGACGGTAGGCATTGGTGGCTCATGAAATCGCATTCTCATTCGGCTCATCCGGAAGTGGGTTGTCTAGGACATGGTCCTTCTTTTCTTGTTTGAGAACAATTCTCGATTTCGATACCGCTTGGTAAAATTAGTGTCGTTCAGTTTATCTTTCTCAAGAATGGTTCTCAATGCAAAACCGGATATCTGAGAGTGACTGCTACTTGGTGCCATGATCTACAACAGAAAATATGCAAAACACTTAAGACATGTATTCACAAAAGAGCAAGCATATTAAACATTTTAATATTTTATGCTCCCACTAGAACCAACACCCCTCCGATGGTTACATAGTGATTCAGGATCCTAAATAAGCAAGTCGGCTAGTGAACTTTAGCATCACCGCTAGCCGCCAAGTGATCTAGGTAGACAACTCCTTGTCAATCGCATCTCATGCGACTCCTGTTGGACGGGTGGCATCACATGCCCCGGCTCCCATCCGACCTTTCCCCGAGTCCCACAACCGTTGTGATAGACCCGTCTAGCTTACCAAGTGTTTCTGCAGTAAGAGTCCGACTCGAACCCACCTAGTCGGAAAGAATTGGCAGCACCTCAATTTTATGAGCCCACTACCAAAAATGTCCGACTTGTGATGGTGCAAACACTGGCGGGAAAACCAACTAGACCTTCTTTGAGGGATTAAATTTTACCGACTATCTAATAGAGGTAAACTGAGACATAACAATAACACAAAATAAAGTAATTATAATGTGAAATGGTATGGCTCTCTTCATGGCGATCTCCATCTCCACAAAGCATGTAATCCGACTCGTGCCAACTCTTGTCACTTGCCGTCTTACTCCATGTCGCCGACATGTACAACGCCTTGCATGCCTTCCGGGTTCTCAAACAGCTACACTAGCTTAGTAAAGTAAATTACATAGAGAATCCGACACACAGGTCGTTATACAATAAAATGACAGCACCTAGGCTCCAGCCGGCTGACAAAAAAACCGTGATTCGCAGATCACGTATGGATTACACACATACATCACATGCACATGAACCATACCATTCACAACTTCCTGCAAAAACAAGTTATGCATAGATACAATATCTACCGGCGTTGTGAAACTCGCAACGACATCTAAGGCGCTACGTATGAAGCCGGCGGTCCGAACATGGATTCCACCATCGTTCCGATTCGATCAAACTTTTTGATCTTCGATCACCGCTTCTGGATTTACGTGCCACAGTCTACCCCGATGGCGGAAGCCGACCGGTAGGGGTATGTCGTTCCACGACCTCAGCAGTATGATCACGGAAATCAGATCTACCATTCCCCGAGTATAGTTGATCCAATCAACTTCATACAAAACAGATCTATCTCATAGATCGACCACCAAAACAGCACATAGATCTCATCTATAGCCTACCGCATATCACATATGCGAGATATCGAGCCTAAAACCAGAAGCTATCGCTCTGATACCATTGTTGGGCCACGCAGAGATAAAACAAAAACTTTTCCTCTAACATGGTGATCCCAAGACCTAGCTGAGGTAGAAGGCCACGAGGTTTACCACTAGACGCGCGGTTGCGGATTACTGATGAAGCGCGTCAGTTGATGCAGTGCAGTCCTCATGATCCGATCGTCCTGGTCGATCGACAAGACACCTCTTTGGTATCCACACGCATAAGGAGGAGCCGTGGCGAATCGCTAGGTTCGTTACGGCGGCCGGATCAATGGAGCTAGGGTTTCCAACACATGGAATGACCTAACCGAACAACGATTTAACCTTTTACGGGTTCTTGTGCTCCACTATATATAGGAGTGAACGTGGGCTCTGCTCGCGCGACCCATTCACTAAAGCCCATATAAAACTAGTCACCGTGAGTCCAACTCACTAACTCAGTCCTAATCTGGTTTAGGTCCAACCCAAACAGATTACAGATTCGGATCCAATCCGAACTTGCTCCCGCTCTTAAGTGTGTGACCCCGCAGGCTCATGGTTACTTGGACACGATTAGAGTCCAACTCACAATCGATCAATCGGCATCGGCTCCTAGCAGAACATGCCGATTCCCAAGTACCAAAGAGTCATGACGACTTGCCTTTTCAATGTGACTTACGTCTGAGTCCCTTTTGCCTCACGATATACCTTGTCAGACTATAGGCGAATATATGTCATCCCTTAAATAGTCCGACTCTCTTCTCGATCCGAGATAAGTGATTCACCCGACTAACTCTTAGTCGATCGCCTCGGTTAACACTTAACAAGTCGTGCATGGCCATGCTTTCGAATCATATCTCACGAGAGGGCCCAGAGAATATCTCTCCGAGTGGAGGGCAAAATCCCATCTTGGTTATTCACATCACGCAGCTTGATTCTCGGTCGACCCGAACCTCGCCTTTATAACGCCCGCCACGGATCAGCGTTGATGTAACCTAAGTCGGTGATCCTCAACTCGGACTATGCAACAACCTCAGGTCTAAGGATTACATTGATTGAGATATACAAATGACAGCTTAGTTCGTTGTACCTCAATATGGGTCAATCCGACTCGCTAAACTCTGTAGCCTAGTCTGTGTAAGTTGGAATAGCATCTCCATGCCCATGACAAGTGGAACCGAGTCATCAAGCCAACTTTCACATTGGTCTAAGTTGTGTGTCCAGCACAACCTCAATGACCAAGGATATTTAGTACAAACAACATGAATGCATAGTTCCACAACTGAATCACATATTCAATGATACACATCAGATGCTTATACAAGGACTACTTAATAACTTTATGAATACAATGGGAAATATCATCATACATGATTGCCTCTAGGGCATATTCCCAACAGTCGCTTGCGACCACTGTACCTGACTAGTAATTATTGCAACTACAACGGAATGGCTGAATAAAAGTACCAACAACTGCTGGGTTTTGGGTTTATCTCATGCTATCTGTATCTGATTAGTAATTGTTGCAACTACAACAGAATGGTTAACTAAAAGTGCCCACTGCTTATTTTATCAGGACGATTATCTAAACCTGACTAGTAATTGCTGCAACGATAACTGAATAAGTAAAATTGCCAACCGTGTGAGTTCCTAGGTTGACTTCCTCGACTGGTCTCGAGGGGGAAACACCAGGATGGGTTTGTTTGGTGTTAGCTTCAGGTTGCATCCGGATAGATCATTCTTACCCCTCTCTGATAACCGCCAGTTGTATCGAGTCTCTATAGGTTGTTTAGTGCATGCTGCCGCTGCCGCTTCAGTCCACCATACCTTTGTAGGCGAGGACCGCCGAATTCTAGTCTCGCCGTGTACTGGCCTCAGTACTGACGCTCCTCTTTTTCCTTTGCCCTTTGTCGGCACCCCTTTTGTTTGAGCAGGTTTTGAGATCGACGTCGTTAGCAGGGTTACCCTTCCGGCTTGGCCTGGGCAGGGTTATGGACGCCATTGGTTATTCTTCAGGGCTCTTAGCCTCATTTGCCTCTTGTCCGTAGTCGGACGCTCCATCGTTTTCGAGGTGATTTGGATCTTTGTACCGTATATCTGTATTCTTGACTCTTTGAGTCATATATATATCTGCCTGTGGGTCCCATCGAGGACTGTTGTGTAATGTTATTACTTCGTTTTCCACCCGCACGAAAGTGCCTGGTGGGCACCTTTGAATCGTTTCTATGCGGGTTTGGCGAATTTTGCTCAAACTTGCATAGGTCCGATTCTGAGGGTGTTACAGAGTGGTATCAGAGCTCAGCAGTTGCGATACCCCACAAGTCCAGCCTGTAGGATAACCTAGCTAACGGCCGAAGTAGAAGTGTCAAAACTATTTTTTGCAAAATCGGTTGGATAGTTCTGGTTAGGTCTGATTTTACTCCTTGCCCCTCTGCTATTCTCCTCTTATCTCTACGTGTTTTGCATCTGCTCTCTTCTCCCTCTTCGAGTCTAGGATTTCTCGTGGTTGGGTTCCGTCGTACCTTCAGGGTTTCGCTTCCTTCTTTGATAACGGTGTGCTACCATCCGGTGTTCAAGCTGCCTGAGGAATCCGCCTGCTGTGGTACCATTCTTTGTTCCTTGTTTGTGCTATCCGGTGTTTTCCGACGCGACGACATTATCTACGCCAGATCCGATGCGTAGTGCATCACTCCTTTGTTCGAACCTCGCTTGTCGAGATCTTGACCGATTCCGAGAGTTGGTTGCATAATCCGCCTATTCGTGTGCAGAGTAATGGTTTGAGTGCGGGATGGAGTAGCTACCATACCACTACTCTTATCATTCGCTCTTGTACATCGAATCAGTGGATCCAGCAATTTTACTCCGTCCACGGAAGTTAGGGGTGGTTTTATTTGTGGATACCTCTACCTTCGACCTTTTGTCCCCGGAGTGTTCTCTCGACGATCACGGACAACGACCTCTTGTTAGTGGTGTCGCGAGGATCTACACGAAGCGCGAAGGATCAGACCGCCGACCTTCTTTCCGGTACCATGAGGCGGATCTCGAGGGCGAGATCCATTGTTAGTGGTGTCGAATTGTGGCATCCCGCAAAACCACTACTAGAAAATCGCGTTGTTTTTGTGCATTGCATCATCATGACCGCATGCTCATGTCATCATGCCACATTGCATTTGAGCATCGTCATCATCTTGCATTTTGTTTGCATAAAACTATTTGCGGGAAAAAAAACCGGTTCATGTTTTCTAAACGCCCCGTCTTTTATTCAAACACAAAAATCCGGGTCGCCGGGATATTTTGTTTTGCCTGATATCGGTTTGCAAAGGCCTTGTTTGAAGTAAATAAAAATATTTATTATTTTTTAGTGGGGGCAGTCGAACGGGCCGACCCGACCCGAACGACCACCCCCAGGATTTTAAATCGGTCCAACCAGTCCCACCCATAATCCTAAACCTACTAATCTTCCTACCCAGCCCTCCCCTCCACATCACCCCAACCAATCCCGTTGCGCCACCTCACTCTCACCCTCCCCCCTAACCAACCAGAAACTGCCACTTGGCCCAGCCACCCCGCTCCCCTCCCCTGTTTCTCTTCCTTCCTCCTCCCTCCCCAGTTCTCTGCCGCTCGCCTCGCTCCCTTCCCCCCTCCGCCGGACCCAAGCGCCTCGCCCCGCCCCGCTCGGCCCCATCGACGGAGCCGCCCCCTCCAGTACCTCCTCCACCCCTCGCCGCCTCCTCTCACCTCTCTCTGCACCCTCGCCACCTCTGCAAGCCTCGTGGCCGGCCACCTCGCTGCGCCCTCCGCCGCCTCGCGTGCGCCTTGCAGCCTCCGCCCGCCGTCGCTGGCCCGGCCTTCCCGGCTGCCCGCCGTCGGGTCCCTCCACCCCTCGGACGCCACTCGCTCCCGCGCCCGCCGCTCCCCATCCGTCGCCTCACGCCTCCCCTCCGGCTCGCTCCGCGCCCACCAGCGCTGCCTCCCCGGCCGGCCGTCGCCCTCCGCCTCCCAGCGTTCCGCCATGCCACAGCGTCGCCGCTCTGCTGCGCCGTCGCCCCTCCCAAGCTGCGTCGCCGCGTCGCCGCCTCGGCTCGCCGCCCTCGTCGCGGACCGGCCGCCGTCGCCGTAAGCACCACCGCCCGCTCCGCGCCGCAAGGTCGCCCGCGCGGCTGCCTCCGCCGCCGCCAGCCTCCTCCGCGCTCGCCCAGGACCCCCGAGCCTCCCGGCCGTGCTCGCCTCGCTGTCGCCGCCGTCGCCGGCGGGTCCCGCTTCGTCGGCCTCCTCTGGTCCCGCTGGCCTCGGCCCCATGGCCAGCACACCCCGTCGCTTCCACCACGCGCCGCGCGAGCCGACCGCCGTTTTCTCCCTGTAGCCTCCTGTGCGTGTGCGTAGGAAGTTGCAGGTGCCCGTGTACGTGTCTGTCTTCTCCAGTTCGGTGCCAATCCAAGCCACTGCCAAGGAACAGAGCAATCACCACAATGCCAACAACCGGGACCGAACAAGATCTTCATCACGGAACGCCGAGTTCTGCCACCCGTACCCGTGGATCTTCTAAGGGGAAACACCAAGTATTTCACCGAACCCGAACCCGAGTTCTTCGACGCAAAGATAAGATCTCCTACATGGGAGCCGGAGAAACCGTACCCGAAGGCCGCAGATGCAACAAGATCATCTCTCGGACGCCAAGGTCGTCGACACGGTTGCGACATGAACTCCCGCTCGACAACGCCAAGTACTCCCCTCGGACGCCAACACCCGAACCGGAAGGACGCCAAGACCACCACAAGGATGCCAAGTTCTACTTCAGAACGACAAGCCCGACGCGATGGCGCGGACCCGACAAGATCGGCACGACGACAAGAACGGCACCGACCCACGGCGAATCCGCTGTCCCGACGCCGGACCACGTCCTCCCTCCCGGGACGCCAAGATCTTCGTAACGACAAGACCGACAACCTGAACCGAAGACCCGGATGCGACAAGATCTGCCCCGTTGTTCGAGAATGTTTCCGCCAAGACCGACCCGTCGAACCCTGGACCCCGAGACTAACCCCGAACCCCGGAACCCCAAGTTCGTCGAACCCTGAACCCCGAGACCGACCCCGACCCCAGAACCTCAAGATCGTCGAGACCCTCAATGTGTGAACCCCTTCCCGAAACCCTATTTTATAACATAATAACAACTTGTTGCATATTGAATTGTCATACTCGCATGCATATCTGTGGTTTGGGGGCCTTATGCCGATTCACCTAATAATTAAATATGGGGCCCATATGCGGGCAAATCTAGTCTCATATTGGCCTCATTTAAATTTGTGTAGCGAACCCGGTACTATCTTCTTCCTGTTAAACAACATTTAAATTGCGGGGGTTTTAAACAACTTGAACCATCTAATTAAATGTCGGGACCCCGGTTCCGCTTAATATGACCTAATTGCACCGCATCTTTGCCATGTCATGCATCATACCATAAGCATGCCGATCTTTTGCCGTAGCATTAAATGTCGCATCCGGTGTTTCTTCTAGTGTTTGGCTTCTTCGCGGATAAGGCCGTTGAGTTGATGTGAGCTTCGCCCCGATCTTCGGTTGAACCTTCGACAATGTTTCTAGGCGAGCATCTCCCCCTTTCTACCTATCTTACTTTTATAGTATTTACTTCCCTCCTGTTGATCTATTGCTATCTGTGTTGCGATGCTTTAGTTTCCGTACCTGTGATATCCCGTGCAGCCCTATATTGCCTCGGACACATCCTATTACATGTTGTTTGGTAGATAGTTGGACTTGCGTGTCGTAGTCGCTTGCTCAAGTGCTGTTGTGTGTCGTCATATGCCACAGTTGTTGATGTATTGCCGCATGTTCGTTGTTGGAGATGATCATAGTTTTATTTATCGTTCACTTTAATTCCTGTTTAACAACTAAAATTGAAATAAGCAGAGGCATCGGTGGGTGATAGAAAATATTTGGTTTCCGAACGCCCACTTGTGTCCCGTAAGACCCCGAGTACTTGATACCTGTTCCGTGATTTATCGCGCTATCCACATCCGGGAGGTATATGGGACCCCCCCTGAGCCAGAGCTTGATTCAGTCTTATTTCTTGGGGCCACAAACTAGTTTGAGGTTTTATTACGATCCTGTACTTATGCCATGATACTTATGTATTTACAATTGTGCGAGGAGCACACTGTACTGTTTAGGATCGGGACACGATTCCGCGGTGTCGACAAGCCCAGCCACACTTTCGGGTTCCCAGTCGTTCACAGCCGTATACCCAAACCTTGAGTCCGTCTCGGAGCTTGCTTACTTTGTTGCGGGTCTACTCAATGGGGTGGCCCCCTGAAATAATTCTGAATCCTGTGATTGTTCAGTCGTGAAAGCCTTGTTGGGTTTTGTTTTGGTTTTTCCGAGGTTGATCGAGCGTGTGTTGCTATTGGTGCACCCCGGCCGGGTAAAACTTTCTGAAAGCCGTGTCCGCGGATATGGACGACTTGGAGCACAGTATCTCGATCATAGACAAGCATAACTAAAGTTTACTGCTATAAATTTGACTTTATAATGACTAGTAATCAGCTTCACTATAATGGAATGGCTAACTAATACTGCCCACAATTGCTTGTTTGGCTTGTCACTTGCGACCACTGTACCTGACTAGTAATTATTGCAACTACAACGGAATGGCTGAATAAAAGTACCAACAACTGCTGGGTTTTGGGTTTATCTCATGCTATCTGTATCTGATTAGTAATTGTTGCAACTACAACGGAATGGTTAACTAAAAGTGCCCACTGCTTATTTTATCAGGACGATTATCTAAACCTGACTAGTAATTGCTGCAACGATAACTGAATAAGTAAAATTGCCAACCGTGTGAGTTCCTAGGTTGACTTCCTCGACTGGTCTCGAGGGGGAAACACCAGGATGGGTTTGTTTGGTGTTAGCTTCAGGTTGCATCCGGATAGATCATTCTTACCCCTCTCTGATAACCGCCAGTTGTATCGAGTCTCTATAGGTTGTTTAGTGCATGCTGCCGCTTGATCCACCATACCTTTGTGGCGAGGACCGGAATTCTAGTCTCGGTGTCTTGGCCTCGATCGACGCTCCTCTTTTTCCTTTGCCCTTTGTCGGCACCCCTTTTGTTTGAGCAGGTTTTGAGATCGACGTCGTTAGCAGGGTTACCCTTCCGGCTTGGCCTGGGCAGGGTTATGGACGCCATTGGTTATTCTTCAGGGCTCTTAGCCTCATTTGCCTCTTGTCCGTAGTCGGACGCTCCATCGTTTTCGAGGTGATTTGGATCTTTGTACCGTATATCTGTATTCTTGACTCTTTGAGTCGCTGTTATATATATCTGTTCTGTGGGTCCCATCGAGGACTGTTGTGTAATGTTATTACTTCGTTTTCCACCCGCACGAAAGTGCCTGGTGGGCACCTTTGAATCGTTTCTATGCGGGTTTGGCGAATTTTGCTCAAACTTGCATAGGTCCGATTCTGAGGGTGTTACAGTATCCTGCAAGTGTTAGCTTGCATCAATGTCAATATAAGCTTGCCTTGTGCAGAGCAGTGGTTGAAGTTCTCCTCGGCTTCTTCTTTGTAGTATCCTCCTTCCTCCTCGTATCCTTGGTCGGTACTATCGTCTATGAATAAATACGAGGTACACAGTCACCAAACAATACTTAACTACTTGCAATCATCACACACAAGGGTCCTATGGATGATCTAGCATCATCCCTAACATTACAAGGTTAAGGCTTGGTTTAAATCTTTTTATTTTTAGAAAAGTAATTTCTGCTCATTGAAAAACTACTTAAGATTTAATATTCTCCAAACCCGACATGGGATCATGTTGACACATGTCATCACCACATATTGTAGTTCATGGGAATGTGATTTAAAGTGGTGTCACAATTTAATAAGGTTTTACCCTTTTATTTTAATTAATTAAAGTGGCTAGAAATGCTTATGTAGCATTCTTTTATTACTTGAACATTATTTCTGCAAGTAAACCTATATATTATTATATATTCTGAAAGATATGGTTAAATGTGATTTTTGAGAGTTGGAATCAACTCAATAGCTATTATGGTTTAAATTTGAAAAATGTTTGAATGCAGAAAAGCTTCTGCCTTGTTATTTTTACCATGGGTGATCTATAGATCCAAATGACTTGAATCCAACGGGCTTGGATTCAGCATTCCTGAACCTTTCCAAAAAATTGGTTTCATTCAATTTGGTCCACTGAATCGATCTAGGTTGATTTTGAAGTTGGGTACAGTGTGTTTGAATTGAAATAGAAAAAGTTTAATTTGAATAAGCGGGCTTGCGGGAAAGTTCTTGGGCGGCATGCTAAGCGCAGTGCTCCGCTGGCTGCTTAAGTGGGTGTCCCCACTCGTGGTGACACGGGCTGGGCGGGCGGTATGGGGCGACGTGGATCGTTCGATCTAGTTCTAATCTAACGGTGGAGTCATCGTGACGCGAGACAACTCCGGAGAACGAAACCTAGCGCCGGTGAGGGTCGCGGGGCTCACCGGTCTTGGCGAGGTCGGTGAGGCGGGCAACGAAGTCGACGACAGCGAACTTCGAGGGGTGGTCGTGGCAGCTCTGGCAGCTCAATCGCTGGATCCCTTCTTCTCCGGCGAGCTCTAGTGAAATTCCGGCGGTGGTGCTCGCCTTGCTCGAGAATGGTGTGGCGATCGGTGAGGAGAGGGAGTGAGATGGTGTGAAGAAATCGTCGGGTGGCTTCTATTTATAGTCGGCGAGGGCGTCGGGCGCGGTGAGCTCGTCGGGCGAGGTTACAGCGGCTAAAGGCATGGGCAAGGGTAGATGCGGTGCGGTGTCTCTGGCGATGCTCAACGACATGGTCTCGAGGCATGGGGCGGTGTGGTTTGGTGCAGGCAGGCGGTGCTCTGCAGCGGGCGGCGTCTTCGGCGGGCGGTGGCTATCTTGATGCGGCAAACGGGGATGTCTGGCGGTCTCCTGGGTCGGTGGGGATTGTGTATGCACGCGGCAAGGGCGGAGCGTGGTCTGTGGGTGATGGTCGAGGGTGGCGCTCTGGCGCATGCTCGGCATGGTCTCTGGCGGTCTGGGCGCGGCTTGTGCGCGTGGTCCAGGGCTTGGCAACGCTCGCGGCTGGGACAGTGAGTGGCGGTGGACGGTGGGCTGCCTCCTAGACATGCTGGCTAGGCTTGCTGCTGCTCCTAGCTTGCTGTCGACTATGGGGTGGCAAGAGGGTGCTCGGCTATTCACCATTGATAACAATGGCAAGCTCACAGTGGTGCTAGTGCCTGGCTAATCTTCCTAGATGATCGACTGAGTTGTGTGTGAGCTAAATGGGGAACCAGTTAGGCAAGAATCACTGCTCACAATAGTGTGTGATGTTTGTTTGATTTGTGTCTGCAACCTGTTTGATGAAATGGCCGCATGAAATCAAGTTTTGAATTTTGAAATGATTTTTGGTGGGTTTGCTAGATTGGTGTTGGTGAGTCTGCAGATGCTTGGGTTTTGAAAATTAAGCTTGTTTGAGTAGTTTTTGAAAAAGTGGGATCTTCCCATATGATAAAGATTCAATTTTGAATTGTCATTTAAACTATGCATTTGAAAGTTTCTGGATGATCACAAAGTGGGCCTTGATACCTTGTTATGAGTACATTCAAGGGGTCAAAGATCCAGAAAAGTTTCTGTTAGGTTCTGAAAGTTTGAGACAGCCAAATTAGGCATGTGAGTTAAATTGGCCAAAATGACCATTCATTTCATATATGTGTTTTGATTTACTTGTCTTTAGGAAAAGTGTGGGAAATGTTTTAGATGATTTTTATTTCACCTAAGAAACATTTTACAAGCAATGAAACAAACAAACAAGGTGGTTTTAAAAGAATTCAAAATCCATGCATACACCTATGCATGCATTCATGATTTTATTTAGAAAAGTTTTTGTTAACCCTAATTTTGATGATTAGAATTTGATGATCCAAGCTTAGTATTTTTGGGATGTTACAATGGTGGTGGTGGAGATGACGGTGTTGATGGCGACGATCTCCCCTCTCCGGGAAGGAATTTCGCCGGCAGAAATCTGTCTGCTGGAGAGATCTTTCTCCCTCGGTGTTTTCTGCCCCGTAGAGACGTCGGAATCTTTCTGTGGTCGCTCCCTTGGTTTTAGGGTTTCGAGGAGAAGATATAGGCGAGGCGGAGCTGAGGTGGGCAGGTGGCCACACCCCTGGTGACCTTGGGTGGCCGCGCTGGGGGTGTGGCCCAACTCCGCCTCCCCTTCTGGAGTCCTTCGTCTTCTGGGAAAATAGAATTTTCCGTAGTTTTTCTGGTGTTTTTCTAATCTTCGCGAAATTTGAATCAAAACACCGCTTTTTCCATCAGAATCCTGACTCCGGCAGTTCATCCTCCAAGAATCATCCAACATGCAAAAACAGATGAAAAGACATATGTAACACCTCTTAAAACTAAATATATCAATGAATAGAGGCAAATTATGATATAGAATGGTGATGCAAATTGGACATATCAAGGTGCGCCTGGTTCAAAATGATTCATCGTAGCTCCCGCTTTACTGCTTCCTTCAAACGGATCCATAGTTCCAGGAACCACATCCAAAGCAATTTGATCAATAAGAACATATGTATGTTGGAGACTCGCTCCCCTCTTCCTGCTTGGGTCAAAATCATCTTCCAACATAGCATCAGTATTGGAATTCCTCGATGGAGAAAACTTTCCCCTCATGGGAAACCTATCACTTCTTTCCCCGCCACGAGGGCCTCCCCTACCACGACCAGGACGATTGCTCATACGTACACTCCATTTAGCACGTAGATTCTTTAAAATCAGTGTCTGGGAGGGTGGGTTCCATTTCCCATGTTCTTTGTGCTCATGGCCTAGATGCCTGCACACCTAACACACCAGTTGGGAAGCTTCTCAAATTTAACCAAGAATATCTCGTGCTTACCACCTCGGACCAATGACAAGAAATACTTCAGGGCTTTATGACATCCAGTTTTACTCTCAGAGATAAAAATTGCCTTCAAAATCATTGGACCGACCTTCCGATGACACAAAGGTACCCACCCTGGAGGCCAAAGATTTTAGCATCGGTTCATACACATGGGGAAGTCGTTCATCTGAATCCATGGATCAAACGTGAACAGATCAATGGGGGAAGGCTTGGTAAACCCATCATAGGGTTCGATCAGCACCGGTTTACCACGAAAACTCTAGGACCCTCCTTGCATAAATCTCTCCCAATCACCCAAGCAAGCGAACTTGAAGGTGTCAGATTCCCCTCCAATGTTTTGGTCTTAACATCTTGTGCTAAATCCCAAGTTGAGTGCATGTTCTTGTAGAACTAGAAACTTGGGTATTATCCCTCCATATAAACCCTAATGATGGCTAGCCAACACATAGCTTCAGCAAATAGATGGGTCTCCATTTCGATCGCTACATTGCCTAGACCCTCCTCTCTGATGCCCAACTAATGCATTGTTGCCTCAATTCCTCCATCACCTTTTGTGGATGAAGAACTAGATTGATCTTTTGCCATGCTCGAAACCCTTGACACACGACGATCTCGAAACCCTAACCCCTCCCTTTAAAACGCCCAAGAACCAAGGCTGAGAAACGATGCTAGATCGCCCCTTAGTTAGCCCGAGTTCAATCGGAAGATATGAAAGAGATAGAGGAAACATGGAACGGCACAACTCAACGCTGGTGGTGGGACAACCAAAACCCTAACGAGAGGGAAACATTAGAACAAAAAAAGATTTAGATGTGGCCTAGGATTAATCCCAGTTCCAGCCCAAAAGGAGGCCCACCTCGTCGTTTTCCTCTGTCTCGGGAGTTGCTGCACACGAACGAGACCAGAGTCCCAGTCGAAGAAGACAGCGCCGACGGCGGCCCTCCGCTTGCTGCCTCGCTCGCTCCCGCTCACCGGTTGGCTCACCCCGCGTCGGTGCCGTTATCCGCCTCTCCGATCCTCCATCGGAGGCACCTCCCTGGCTACCCACCCTACTGGAGTTGGGCCCTCCCGGCGGCGCGGGGTGGACGTCCGGGGTCCTAGTAGCGCTGTGCGGTTGGTGCCCGGTGGCGGCGCGCGGGGTGGGTGTCTTGGCGGCGGCGTGGGGGTGGATTTGATTCCTGATTTTGGAGAGAACGAGCTCACGAGCTGGTCGGTGTCGGTTGGGAAAGACGAGCCGCTCGGGGGTGAGGAGGGTGCGCCCGTGCTGTCTATCTAGCGCACGCGCGCTGGCTATACGCGTCCAGAAACTCGTGTTTCTCCCGTTCCCATCTACTATTCGCCCCCCTCTCCGTACAGCTCACCCACGCCGCCGGCCACCCTCCCTCCGCGCGAATAGTCGGATATAAAATCTCGCGAACCCGCCCCCTACAGCTCACCCACGCGCGCCCCTCCCCTGCTCCCTCTGCACCCGATTGAACCGCGAAGGTACCCACATCCCGCATTGTCCCCGCCGAGATCGCACTGGGTGTTTGAGGGCAATTCAGATGGTGCCCGATGGGAGCGTGAAGGACCAGGAGGTCTCGACCTCGTCGTCCACAGCTGCTGCGGCCATAGCGAGGGCGGCGCGGCCGCCTAGGCCGGTTAGCTTCAAGAGGTTCGCGATGTGGCACCCGATGAAGCACCGCAGGTTCCGAGCGGGGGGCACCAAGAAGATGGCCGTGGCCTCGACGTCCGCGCAGGTGGTGGCGGGGGCCAGAGAGGTGGGGGAAGCGACCACGGCGGCGGCGGCCATGGGGGTGCTCAAGGATAGCGAGCGGGATGACGAGAAGGGACAAGTATGGGGCAGCTGGAAGAGGTAACCTTGGCCTTATACTACAAACTACTACTGTACAATGCAACGATGCATAGTTTTGTTGTTGGTTTACTCAGAGTTTGATTTTACAATTTGCATCTGCGGTGTGTTTACTAGTGATTGCGAGTGTGGTACTCAGGTACTTGGTGATGTTCTTGTCACCAATTGCCAGACCACATTATGGTCTGTTTAAGCTTGAGAATGCATGTCAGCAGTAACCCTACTTCTTCATCTATTATGTTCCTCATTAGTTCCTCTCTTGCCATCATCTGTTGTTGCAGTGATGACGGAAGTATGCATTGTGGATATTCTAGCTTTAGAGGGAGAAGAGCAAGCATGGAAGACTTCTACGACATAAGATCATATAAAACAGATGCTAAACAAATAAACATCTTTGGAGTATTTGATGGTAAAGAACTTTTACTGTTCAAACACTTCATCATTCTCCTTTATTGTTCAGACTTAAATTCTTTTATCATCACAGGACATGGCGGTTCATGTGCCGCTGAGTACCTCAAGGAGCACTTATTTGAAAACCTCCTGAAACATCCAGCTTTCATTACCGATACAAAATTGGCAATAAGTATGATGTTTACTCATAGAGCGTTACTTCATAATCAACTTTTTGCTTCTAGTAGCTGAGCAACCATACTAACTAATGGTACTTCCCAGGTGAGTCCTATAAGGAGACTGACTCAGATTTCTTGGGTGCTGAAACCAATATTCATAAAGAGGGTGGATCAACTGCGTCAACAGCAATTTTTGTTGGCAACCATCTGTTTGTGGCAAATGTTGGTGATTCACGGGCTGTGATGTCCAAGGCGGGCAAAGGTGTGTGTGTGTGTTTTCTCATTACTTTTATCACAGTTAGTTTTGTATACAGCTACCTCAGAGCCTTGACCATGCATTATCTATAATCCTAATAATCACTTCATAATTTTCTATGACTCCTTCATATCTCGATTTGAATTAGTGGTGGAAAAATGCTCGCATGCCACTTATCATGATTCTTGGTGTGCTCTTTCAAATTTGGTATGGATCTCATCATGAGGGAGGCCCAACATTGCAGAAATTATGACTGTACTTTTCTCAGTGATTAGTATCCTAGAACCATTAAATGCTTATTTTATAGTTCAGATGATTTAGTATTTTCTTTTTTTACGTAAGCAGGCAGCAAGATATTTTTAATATTTTTTCCTTGAAAAATAGATCATCTGAATTCATTTCTTTCAAGCAAATTTATCGGAAGGACGAGCCACTTTTCTGTGTTGAATAGAATACTGATTGGACAGATCGTGTGTTAAATATGTACGAGGGTGCAAACTGGCAGTGGATAATCCAAAATATCCGTTATTCATATTCGGGAAAATGCATTTAGAGGAAACACCACAACTGGAAATGGCTGTAGGAAACACTACAACAGAATCGAAACTGTGTTGGCTAATGATCACTGTTAGTATTTCATTGGATAATGCGTCCGCGTCCTAGTTGCCTAAATGATTTGGTTGACTTAAAAATTACATTTACGCAAGAAAGATCATGTTGCACAAGCTTCTTATCTAGCAGTATTTGGTGCCCTATTGAATTATTCATATGAATCCTATAATATGTTGGTAAATCACTTCAGTCTGCTTGTTTTGTAGCTATTGCACTCTCTGATGATCACAAACCAAACAGAAGCGACGAGCGGGAGCGTATTGAAAATGCTGGAGGAGTTGTTACATTTAGTGGTAAGCCTAACACTGATTATGTCGTGATTTACACGCGTTCATCTAAAGGTGTATTAGTTGATTATGCCAGATGTTTATTTTGCAGGAACATGGAGGGTAGGTGGTGTACTTGCAATGTCTAGGGCATTTGGCGACCGGCTGTTGAAGCAGTTTGTTGTTGCAGAGCCTGAAATACAGGTGATCTTGGAATCCTCATTAACTTTTTATTGTATATAGCAACTAAAAAGATACCATAGTGAAATGGCCCTGGATCTTGATATATGTCATGTATGCGCTGTACGTAAAGCAGAGCAATTTACTTAAACCTGTAAAATATTCTGTCAGGAACAAGAAATAGACGATGAACTGGAGTTTCTTATTTTGGCCAGCGACGGGCTGTGGGATGTGGTATCAAATGAGGTTAGTATGTCATATACCAAAATTATACACATACATGTTTTGCCTTTCTTTTATGGCACAGGTACCAATAGTCCAATAGTAAAATACCCATTGTGCTCTCTTGGGTGAACTATATATATAGTAGATTTGGCAGTGACACATAGTGGTGAGAATCAAATAGGGACTTGTATATGGCATACAGTGACACATAGTGGTGAGAATCAAATAGGGACTTGTATATGGCATACTGGTTGATGTGATGTATTGAAATCGGCGTGTAACTGAGAACCAATGTTTAGGAGTGGTCTAAGCCTTATTGAGTCATTAAATTCACATATATATATATATTCAAAATGCATGCCATTTCGTGATACGAAATTCAATGACCTGTGCAAAGTTACTATCTGTTATTCTATTTAAGTGACAAGAAATGATCCACGGTGTATCTTTTGCCAACAGCTTTTCTGATTTTTCATTTTAAAATGAGAATCAGGGGAATATGTTGGATTCCCTAATATTTTCCAAGTTTGTCCTGATATAAATAATTTTTTTCCAGCATGCCGTTGCATTTGTGAAGGAGGTGGTGGGCCCTGAAGCTGCAGCCCGGAAGCTGACAGAGATCGCTTTTAGGCGTGGGAGCACTGACAATATAACATGCATTGTTGTAGAATTTCATCGTGACAATGTTGGCAATGGTTCTTCCCCATCACATGGACAAAGTTGATCTCATCTGTTCTCTTTTCTTGTCTCTTTTTAACTTATTCTGGCATCATCTGTATTGATGAAGGTCGAACTATGGCCTTTTCAATCGTTTACTTATATATATTAGTTCATTCGTAGCTTTAATGGCTCACCTGCTGTGCTGTTTTCTCCGGATCCATTATCCCCAATTGATCAGTTTGCCAATTTGCAGTTTGGATGTTACGACTTTGCATAACGATCAGAGAGACATGAGTACTGGATCATTTTCTGTGTGGCTGATGTTGCTGAAAATATTGGCACTATCTTAATCCCAATTTTCTTTGAGACATTTATTGTAAAATAGTAATGATGCGGTACTTCATAATAGATAGCAGGCAATCCAAGATATTGTTTCGCAGGTCAGCTTGTTGCAAGTCGACTGTAAAGCAGTACTCCCTCCGTTTAGAAATATAAGATGTTTTAGGTTTGTGAAGGAGATGTATCTAGACATATTTTAGTGTCTAGATTCATTTAAACCTATATATTAAAAGATGTCTAGATACATCTTCTTTACAAACCTAAAACATCTACCTCCGTTTTAAGGCTTAAGGCGCACACGCTTTTCAAAACAAAGTTTGACAAAAGAATTGAGCAACAAAATCTTAATTATATTATACATAATTAGTACCGTTAGATTCATATTGAAAAATACTTTTCGGTGATACTAGTTTTATACCAAAACACTTTACGTATTTAGAGTAATTCTTGATAAAAAAAACACGCAAAACGAGAACACCTTAAGCCCTGAAACGGAGGGAGTATTATTTCTAAACGGAGGAAGTATAAACGATGCCAAATGGTAGCAGGCTTGCCTTAGCTGCCGATAGAAAATGAGTCTTTTGGAAGACGGTGACACTGTTGGCAAGATTGGAAGCGAATGATTCACTTCTAAACGCTGAACTGTCGTTATTCTTCAGTTAAATCTCTATCTCTATGTCGCCACTGTGTAACTAGGTTGACTTTTTTTTCTTCAAAACCCAGCAAGACGTAGATGCTCGTAAATGTGTACAAACACTCCCCCTATGAACACGGACACGTCACCTTCCAAAGACTCAAGTCTGAGAGACTGGTCGACATGTCTTAAAATTAATGAAGTCACCATAAACGGCTCGCTATCGATAAAAACGCCGCCTCTCATTTAAAAATGTTCCATCTTTTATGAGACAACAAAACATTAAACTTGCTTAAACTTTGGTAGGCTAAGGGTAACACTGTGATCCTATCCATCCAACCACTGTTTGGTTCTACTAACTAGGTTGACTATAAATTTCATTTTACGCTTCACCACTATGTAATTAGGTTGACTTATAAATTTCGTGGCTCTGGTGTTCAGTCCATATGGCTTGTTGAATACACCAACCTGTTAAGAAGAAATAGCAGAAAACATCCAAGACTGAAAATTTCGATCGATTTCTCAAAGGAAATCCGTCAGGTATAATCCCATACTATCGTGCGCTGATCGTATTCCCACAGGCCGCGTGCGTAACTGGACTGTGACTCGAACAGTCATCGCGTACGGGTTAAAATCGAACAGTGTTTTTTTTGTGACAGAAATCTAACAGTGTTGGAATCCAACAGCCCGCCCAGTTTGAAACACAATAATCATCCAGTACATCCAAAGTTCAAAGGAACGAGTTCATGTACGTGCAAGCTACACCGCCTAGGAAGGATTAAGAACCCGATCGCAACTCCACGCCCCAATCCTACTATATAGATCGCGGTTGGAACGCACCAACCTGCCCAATCGAGATACACGACACGAACCAAAAAAAAACACAACTCGCCGCGATCACATAGCTCTCGAGTCTCGACACGACCTGAAGCAAGCGACCATGGTGGCCGGCGGCAAGGCCGCGGCCGCGGTGGCCGTGGTCCTGGCCTTCGTCCTCTTCGCGTCAGTAGCAGCCGCCGCCGCCGCGGGACCTGACATGTCCATCATCTCGTACAACTCGGCGCACGGCGTCCGCGGGCTGGAGCGGACGGAGGCCCAGGTGCGCGCGATGTACGACCGCTGGCTCGCGCGGCACGGCCGCTCCCACAACGCGATCGGCGAGTACGACCGCCGGCTCCGCGCGTTCTGGAACAACCTCAAGATCGTCGACGCCCACAATGCAGGCGCCGGCGCGAGCGGGTACTGCCTCGGGATGAACCGCTTCGCCGACCTCACTAACGACGAGTTCCGCGCCGGGTACCTTGGCGCCGCCGCGAGCGGTCACGGGCGCCAAGCCGTCGTCGGGGAGAGGTACCAGCACGACGGCGTCGAGGCGCTACCGGAGTACGTGGACTGGCGGGAGAAGGGTGCCGTCGCGCCTGTCAAGAACCAGGGCCAGTGCGGCAGCTGCTGGGCGTTCTCGGCGGTCGGCGCTGTGGAGGGCATCAACAAGATCGTCACGGGCGACCTGGTTACGCTGTCGGAGCAGGAGCTGGTGGAGTGCGCCAGGAACGGGCAGAACAGCGGGTGCAACGGCGGGATGATGGAGGACGCCTTCGACTTCATCGCCCGGAACGGCGGCATCGACACGGAGGAGGACTACCCTTACACGGCCAAGGACGGCAGGTGCGACCACGCCAAGAGGAACCGCACGGTGGTGTCCATCGACGGCTTCGAGAGCGTGCCCGAGAACGACGAGCTGTCGCTGAAGAAGGCGGTTGCGCACCAGCCCGTGAGCGTGGGCATCGAGGCCGGCGGGCCCGAGTTTCAGCTGTACGAGTCTGGGGTGTTCACCGGCAGGTGCGGCACGGAGCTCGACCACGGCGTGGTGGCTGTTGGATACGGCACGACGGACGAAGGCAAGGACTACTGGATCGTGCGCAACTCGTGGGGGCCCAACTGGGGCGAGGGCGGCTACATCCGGATGGAGCGCAACGTCACCGCGCGTACCGGCAAGTGCGGCATCGCCATGATGGCGTCGTACCCCGTCAAGACCGGGCCCAACCCGGCACCCAAGCCGAACCCGCCGGAGCCCACGAAGCCGGTGACCTGCGACCGCCACAACAAGTGCCCGGCGGGGAGCACCTGCTGCTGCACCCACCGCGTCAGGAAGACGTGCTTGGTGTGGGGGTGCTGCCCCGCCAAGGGCGCCACCTGCTGCAAGGACCGCGCCACCTGCTGCCCATCGGACTACCCCGTCTGCAACCAAGACAATCGCACTTGCTCCAAGGTACCATACCAACTTACCCAATCTGTGACTCGTCGATCATGTCCTTCTCAGTTTGATTTATTATACGGAGTAGTAGGATCAATTTGCATGGACAACTTTGTTACTGGTTTGGTGCTAATATGTATGTTCCTTGGATTTCTTTTTTCTTTTTTTTGACAGAGCAAGAACAGCCCGTACACCGTGGAGGCGCTCATCCGTACTCCGGCCAAGCGAAGCATGACAACACCGATTACAGACCTGATCGATTCGATGTTCTCATAGTTGATAACTAAGCTACGATCTAGGTCTTCAATTTTTTCTTAGTAGTCTTTTCAGTATACTTAGTATAGGAGACGTTGTACCCAAGCGCTCATTGTATATATATCCATTATTTTTCTGGCACATCTCTTTGTTTCGAGCTCTCCATGAATTAATAATAAAACTAATTATCAAAGTCCTGCCTTTTTGCGATTTAATGAAAATTGCGGTTGTCTCCTTTATGTGCATAGGCCAGGGTTTATTCATGTATTGATTTCCCGTGTTCCACGTGAGAGAGGGTGTCAAAGTGTATATATTTGTGAATTGCATAATCTTTTTTTCACCGGGCTTTGTCTTTGCTAATTTGTAAAGCTTGACAAAGCTTAATGTTTCTTGGGTGTTTCTTTTGCAAAATAATGATCAATAAGAGTTTCCATATACATACATACATACATACATACGTACATATATATATGTATGTATGTATGTATGTATGTATGTATGTATGTATGTATGTATGTATGTATGTATGTATGTAGTGTGATGACGCCTCCTAGCGAGCTTCTGTTAATTCTTCTGAACACACTCACCGACGCATAAGAGGATTTGTGTCCTTTGTAAAAGCACACCCTACTTACACTAAGTTTTACCATTAAGTTCATCGCGATGTAAGTAGTGTATCTTTCACTTTGCTCCTCACCGATCATCGCCTTTAGTCCTGGTTACCCGGGTCGGGCTATGAAATCCACACTATCGACCCATCCAATTTGGGCATTTGGCTGTATGTAAGTTTCTTCCTCATGTTTGAATCCTAGACGAGGCGCATAGTAAGTGCTCGTCAAAATATTTAAGCCGAATATAAGTTTAGAGAGTTGCGTTGGGCTAGAAATCAATATTTTTAAAGAGCAAATATACTCCTCTAAATGATGCTCGGTGCACTGCTCCAAAATTTAGGCTACCGGTTAGAGATGCTATAATACCTTTCTCTCTGCTCATTCTTTTCTCGCCCACCATCGTATTTTGTCCTCGTTAACCAGGTGGGCCTATAAATTCCACACTATCGCCTCATCCAATTTGGACGATTGGCTCTGTCTAAGTCTGCATCTTGCCACAGGTGATGATAGAAATTTCTAGCTCATGTTTACAGGTCTGGTGTTTTATATCTACGGTTGACAAGGTCAAGTTCCAAGATTGCTGGAGGGGTCGCTAGCAAAGCTATGTATAACCGCGGTCATTGCCAGCAGTGACAACCCCCCTTGGATGTCATTCTCTCTTTGGAAGCCGAAGGACGTGCCTTGTAGCCTCCCCGTATTGGGCACATAATACATCCATTCCAAGTAGTAGGACCAAAGGAAGCTACTGTTGCATCATTATACCATTCAGATCACAAACCAAGAACAACGACTAGAGCTGGCGACGTAGAAGACGGACACAAATCACATCTGAAATCAACAAGAACCTGAATTAGCTACAGTACCAAGCTCATACCGCGTCAGACACAATGCAAGAACCCGCCAACCAACTCGTACGAAGACGGCAATTGGTTCGTGCTTACACTCGAAAATGATGGAAAAACTGCGTAGGAGTCGCTTGTGAAGAACACTTGTGGCATCGTTAGTTCGAGCTAGGTTATAGATACTGTACATAAAAAAAATTGACCATGCGTTTGACGGAAATAAAAAATTAAAATAAATTGACCAGAGTGGGATTTGAACCCACGCCCTTTCGGACCAGAACCTTAATCTGGCGCCTTAGACCAACTCGGCCATCTGATCTTCGTGACAACTTAAACGTTACGTATTTAAAATACTACTAAAATTTGCAATGGTCCTGGCTTTGTTCCCGCTGTGTATGAAAGGGAAGTGCGAACCGTGGTTTGAACTCACGCCATCTCGGACTAGAATTACCCAAGTTTAGCATTACCAGAGCTCCTTTTTCACAAACAAATTAAGATCTATCCTAGTATCACCCATGGCACAACCCTCATCACACACTCACTTAACTTGGCTGTATGTTGCAAAAGTTGAGCTCATTGCTGAGATTTATAATCTCCTACTGGTTGTGAGTGAGTTTGAGGTCATATAAGCTAGTTTTGACATTTAATTTACTGGTATATATTAAGTTAGGGTTGAGGTTCTATGAGAACTCGATGACCTCGACATACTATGCCATATAATCACATAGCGTTATGAAGTTACAAAGAGGGTAGGGACCACAAATTGCACTAGTACATTCTTTGGACAGGCGTGCAAATATTGCTGCAAAAATGTGGTTATCTCTCCTAATAATTTTGTAAAATGAATCCAGCCGTTATAAAGCCGGGCCTCACGAACCCGGCGAAATATCTTATCTTCTCGTCCCCGCGCGCCAAGGCCGCGAACCCAGACAGAGTCACAGAACCCCTTCCTCCCAGAACCCTACGCCCCAGCCACTCACCGGAGATGGCCGGCGGTGATATCCTGCTCCGCGCCCACGGAGGCCTCCCCGTCCTCGCGAGGGCTTCTCCCTGCCTCCTCCGCCTCCGCGTCCCAGCCGGCGTCCGCCGCGCCGCTTCTCCCCTGGCCGCCGCCAAGGTCGACATCGCCGACGTCGTCAGCCAGCTCAGGTCGGGAAGCGCCCGCGGCGCGGCCGATCCTAAGAGGCAGAGGAGGGTCGCGGAGGACGGTCTCGCGTTCCCTAGGGCTGTCACGGGCAGGAGAAGGGGTGTCCGCGAGGAGGAAGGGGAAGAAGGAAAGGCTCTGGAATTGGATGCGGAGAAAAGTGGGGCCGATGCGGGAGGCGTGGATGGCTCCTACCTCAGCGAGACACGGTAACAGCGAAAGCCGAAACTTACAAACGCCCACTCAAATCTTTTCCAAACTGTAGAAATGGAGAGTTCGAATTCAGTTAATGTTGCATGATTCTAGGTTTGAAATAAGAAATGTTGAATGATTCTGCTACTCCCTCCGACCCATATTAGTTGACTTGGATTTGTCTAGATTTGGATGAATCTAGACACTATTCAGTATGTAGGTTCATCCAAATTTTGACAAATCCACGTCAACTAATATGAGTCGGAGGGAGTAGTAGAGATTAAATCCTAGTAAAACATTGTGTTAGGAAGAAATACTGAACATCAGTTCTTCGGCCTATCATACAAGCTATTATGCTGTTCTGCTACAATCAATCGATTTTCACAAAGTTCTACTCCCCCCGTCCACAAATAGCTGACTTAGGTTTGTCTAAATTTGAATGTATCTACACACTAAAATCCGTCTAGATACATTTGAATCTAGACAAACCCAAGTCCATTGTTTCTGGACAGAGGGAGTAGTAGTGTGCTGTGTTTGTATAAAAGGAAAATCGTTAGTTCTGAAAATCCGTAGTACTCCGTATTATAAACCAACGGTTGCTGCCTCTTTTAAGTACTGCCGCTTTAGACATTGCGGTGGATTATAATGATCTCATTTGGTAGAGCTGCTATTAGTTACTTGGGTGCTTGCCTAACCCTTTTTTCTGAACCAAGTTGCAAATGACATACTGTTCTTTAGAACATATAAGATTAAGTATGATATAACAATCATTGGATAATTTTTTTTATCTAATGTTAATCAAATAGACCGCAGCTGCAAAGTAAGCATGGCATGGAACAATGAACAACAAAATATTGGGCATAACTGCATGCCAAGAAGTATGGATGCCTTTCGCGGTTGGGGCCTAATAAATGACTAACGGTTCTAATCTGTGAGGCTACAGGCTAACTAGACAGTGTTCGTTATTGGGAATTATCATAACTTTTATGCTTTGCTGAATTTTGAGGTTTAGTAATCTCATGCATATTGCAGGTTTGATCAATGTGATATTTCTCCATTATCGCTGAAAGGCGTCAAAGATGCTGGATATGGAAGGATGACCCAGGTGCAGGAAGCAACTCTGCCAGTAATCCTTCAAGGTCAACAAAACTGCAAATATAATTGCTGCACTGTGTGATATCATTCTCTTGGGTAGGAGGAGCCCTGTAACTGATATTCCTTGTTTTCTTCCACTATAGGCAAAGATGTTCTTGCAAAAGCGAAGACAGGGACAGGAAAAACCGTTGCCTTTTTGGTACTCTTTGTTATTCAACCCCATGAACGATCGCAGTTGCAGTGATATTCTAAACCATTATCTAGTCTGACCGAGTTTCAATTTTTTTTTTATTTATAGCTGCCAGCCATTGAGGTTCTCTCTGAATTATCCAGTTCTCAGCGAAGTCAGTTGCGGTCATCTATAAATTTGCTTGTGATGTGCCCTACTAGAGAACTAGCAAACCAAGTGGCTGTTGAGGCCAAAAAGCTTCTCAAGTATCATAGCTCACTAGGTGTTCAAGTTGTAATTGGTGGCACACGAATAACTCAAGAGCAACGGAACTTGCAAGCTAACCCATGTCAGGTCAGACCTATCACCTCAAGTGTGTACATATCTATTTGCGGTTTATGCACTTATGCTTGGTATTGGTCAAACAGATTCTTGTTGCTACACCTGGAAGGCTTAAGGATCATCTTGAGAACACACCTGGTTTTTCTACCCGGCTTAAAGGCGTGAAGGTTCTTGTTCTTGATGAAGCTGACCGCCTACTGGATATGGGATTCAGAAGAGATATTGAGAAAATCATGGCAGCCACTCCTAAAGATCGACAAACACTGCTGTTTTCTGCTACTGTTCCAGAAGAGGTATCTCCGTCAATCGTTTATGCACTGTTAATCCCTATTGGCAATCTGATATTTTGAACGTTTTGCTGTTAGGTCCGTCAAATTTGTCATGTAGCAATGAAGAAGGACTATAAGTTCATTAACACAGTTAAAGAGGGGGATGAGGAGACACATTCACAGGTTTAGATCCATCATTTTTATATGTTGTACAGTAAAATTTTAAATCGAGTACCTTACACTAGTGCTGCTGTATCAGGTTAGCCAGGCGTATATGGTTGCACCTCTAGATCTGCAGTTTTCTATATTATATGATGTATTGAAGAAGCATATCGCAGAAGATGCAGACTACAAAGTAAGTTATCTCAGCACGTAGTTGCAATCATGTAGTATATTAAAGATGTATTATGTGTTCTTAACTCGTTTTACCCACACAATTTTGTAGGTGATTATATTCTGTACTACTGCAATGGTCACAAAACTGGTTGCTGAAGTTCTCTCCCAGCTGAAACTGAATATAAGAGAGATTCATTCCAGAAAGTCACAATCTGCAAGGACTAAGGTCTCGGATGAATTTAGAAGGTCAAAGGGTGTGATATTAGTTAGTTCTGATGTATCTGCTCGTGGTGTTGATTATCCTGATGTCACCCTTGTCATACAGGTAGGTTATGTTTTCACATATTTTACGAAATATCTCATGTACATTCCTCATGAAAAATATTTTCATTTACAAGGTTGGGATACCTGCTGGTAGAGAACAGTATATCCATAGAATTGGTAGGACAGGACGGAAAGGCAAGGAAGGGCAGGGCCTCTTACTGTTGGCTCCCTGGGAAAGTCATTTTCTTACTAGCGTTAAAGATCTGTCAGTATCAGAGGCCGTGGCACCTTCAGTTGATTCAAGCATCCAAACAGAGGTAAACAGTATTCAGTTTTAGTACCTGCTGTCTACCTCGTTCGGTAATTTGATCAGTCTGGTGTAAATTTAGCGACTACAGACTACTGTTAGCTGTTTGAAAAACCTGAAGTCAATTTTCATGTGTTCTTGACTTGACAGGTGAAAGGTGCACTCAGAAGAGTAGAGATGAAGAGCAAGGAATCAGCCTACCAGGCATGGTTAGGGTACTACAATTCGAACAAGACCATCGGCGGTAACAAGTCCAGACTTGTTAGTCTCGGTGAAGAGTTCAGCCGCAGCATGGGGCTTGCTGTCCCACCAGCCATACCCAAACTCATTCTTCGGAAGATGGGTCTTAGTAAAGTTCCTGGCTTTCGATCTACATAATCCAATCTCCGAGGTCAAGCAGGATTTGTATGCTAGAACAGACTTCCAGGCTGCCACGGTGCTCTCGGTCGGGTAAGTTGTTAATTCGCCCCTACTGTACCTCAGTGCCGCCGATATTAGGGATTTGCAGATTGGTCTGCCGAGGGTAGTCAGAGTTTGGACAATGAACACTATGATGACTTCCCTCCTAGCTCAGAAGTCCTCAGTTCAAGCATGGCTGCTGTATTCTTTTTGACACTAATTTTTGACTGATTCACTACCCACACAAGACAGGTTCAGACAGACCCATTGATTCATCATGTCAAACAACAAAACGATATAGTGACCCAATCGCGATATTCTCCAATCCATTTTGAGAAATGTGCTTTGCATTGTACCGCAGGGCACCCGATAGCTCCATACACCCGTATTGCTACTATTTGTGCCATCTATAGTGCGTATCATATTTCTACCTGTTGTATGTATTCAGGAGTTTTTGTAATGGGTATTACACTGCAATTGTGCAGCAGTGCCTGCCGGGGGATTGCTGACCGGTGTGATGTATTGTGAATCCTCCAAATGCATTAACAGCAGACTCACTTCAGATGGCTTGCACAGTTTCCTCTATTTTCTGTAGCATTCCGTCGTTGTCTTTTGGCTGCCCTTAGGTCGAGCAACACCTCTAGAGAAAGAAGCAATGGACAAGAGGCTGGTATCAGGTTAAGCTGACGCTAATTTGACAGAATAATTTATAACGACATATGAACTCAGAAAAATAAAGTAAAAATAGTTTTGTGTGCAGAAAGATGCAAGAATCCAAAAGGCATTTTTGTGGGATTTTTGCAAATACTTTTATATTTGAGAATTTGTGAGTAGAAATAATTAATTTCTAGACTTCAAAGTTCACATAAAATTCCATAATATTAGAAAAAATAAGGATAAATATAAACTCCATTTTTCATAAAATTATGAAAATTCTAAAGTAAAAAAGTCCTGACATTACCTTGTGAATTGCATCAATAAACAAAACACCAAAGAAAATACAATAAAACCCTAAAAAGGGAGAAATTCAACAAAAACAAAGAAATTAAATCAGAAAAATTCAAACATAACACACTGAGAGTTTGCTGCGTTGTCTTTATCGGACGAAATTACGAATTCCAGAACCTGAGGTCCAGAGTCAAGTAAAACCTTCGAACTGCATTATCTCGCAGTTACCATATAAGTTCATTCTTGCATCACCTTTGTGAGGTCAAACTTGCAATTCAGTTGCAAGTAAAATCTTACATGTCCTTTGGCTTAATACCGGTTTTAGAATGAAGTAAATAAATGGTGGGCATGGAATCATGATTGTATGCATGGTTGAAAGATCATGCGGTGGAGATTCTATTATATCGGGAAAGTTAGGATTAATAACAACAACAGTGAGTCATTCTTGCACCGTACAATACCGTGCAAACCACAAATCTTGTTATGGGGCGAGCGAGTCAGAAGTACCTTCTTTCTTTCGTTTGTACTCATATACCTACTCGGGTTGTGAACCAAAGTGGTGATCAGCGGGTGGGAGCCTGTGACATCCCTATCCCGTGTCTCAGAATAACGAGTGAGTATATTAGAAGGGAAGGTAATTGTGTAGGTCCCGTGGCCGAAATTCGTGACAATGGGTGGGCAGCAGGGTCATGGAGTGGGACTTGGCATGACTTAGAGAAACTCGGTAACATGCCCCATACCTAAGGAAGTATGGAAAGAGTAATAAGGCCAATGACGTTTATGGTAAAAATAGCACATCTCTCGAGAGTGTATTAAATATGACATGTTACTCCCTGCCCTGAAAAAGGATTATGATCACATTGTGGAAAGAAACACCATGAAAGTTCAGAAAACCCGTGAAGACCGACAACACTAGAATTTATAAAATCTAAAACTTACCTTTTCTAGAAAAACCATTTACGAAAATCTCCACGAGTCCTAGGTCTTTGATCAACGACTTTCAATAGAGCATCAAACAAACACCATAGAACTTGCTAAGTACGCCCGTACTCAATCTATCCTTTTTAAACCCTTGCTTAGGTTGTGAGGAGACTCGAAGACCGACATGAAAAGTAGAATCAACATCAGGGGATCAAATTAGTAGAAATAAGGAAGAATGTAGATATAGGATCCACCAGAGCAGGCATAGGTAGATGATCTAGCAATAATATAGCTTCTCCAATAATTTGCCAGCTCCAATGGTTTTAAGTTTAGAATTACCATTGGCTAGGAAGCTATTCCTTCTGCATTTGAATTTCCATCGCGTTGTGAATCCTCGTTAGACTAAGGAGGATCTCGAAGCTTTTGTATATTTTTAGCAATGTTTCTGTTGTACCACTCTGAGTGATGTGATATTTACGGACGAGGACTTCCATGAGTGTCATGTCAATGGATTGTACATACAATATGCAGTGGTGTACTGATCACCAAAAAACAAAGATCCACCACATAGAAATTATATATATGACCATAATTACGTTAGGAAACTCATATGGTTGTAAACAATGATAGAATGAGATAGATAGATCAAGATACTGGAGGCAACAATTCAGATCATATGTGCAAATTTATCCATTGTGAGAAAACATATTTTAAAATGTCAAAAACTTTGAAAAAGTTCTATATATACATTCGAACATTTTATGTTGGTTCACAAGTTTTCAGGATGAAAGAACATTTTATGTGTTGTGTATAAAAAATATAAAAAATATCATGTGAATAGTTGTATTCCAGTGACACATTTTGTCTTTTTTTATACACGACACATAAAATGTTTTTTCATCCCGAAAACTTATGAACCAACATAAAATGTTCTAATGTATATGCAGATTTTTTTTACTTTTTTTTATATATTGAAATATGTTTTCTCACAATGGGTGCATTTGCACTTGCGGGCCGAAGAATATCCGCAAGATACTTGTAGGATTTGTTGCATGGAAAACAAAAAAATTCTATCGCAAGAACACATAAAACTAAGATCCAATTTATGGCAAAGCCAAGATCTAATCCACGAGATCGATGCAACAAGATTGAAGAGAACTAACCCTCGTAGATGCAAAGCGTTTAAAGAGATTAGATTCTCGTGGTTGATGTAGTCGATCACTTGCCGATCTCAAGATCATGTAGACGACCCTTCCGGCGTTGCGTTCCGGCAGCGCTTCCGCACTCGGTCACACGTACGGAGTCAACGAAGACATTCCTCTCCCTGTTCTAGCAGGCAGCAAAGGTAGTAGATCCCCTCGAAATCCTAGCAGCACGACGACGTGGTGGTGGTGGTGGTGGAGGAGAATCCATGCAGGGCTTCGCCTAAGCCGGAGCAGGAAGACGAAGAGAGTGAGATAGGTGGCAGCTAAGTTTTAGAGCCAAGGGCAAGGGACAAGGGCTGGTTGATACGTCCAATTTACATCACCATTCTATATCATAATTTGCCTCTATTCATTGATATATTTCATATTAAGAGGTGTTACTTATGTCTTTTCATCTATTTTTGAATGTTGGATGATTCTTGGAGGATGAACTGCCGGAGTCAGGATTCTGATTGAAAAAGCGGTGTTTTGATGCAATTTCGCGAAGATTAGAAAAATACTAGAAAAACTACGGAAAATCCTATTTTCCTAGAAGACGAAGGATGTCAGAAGGGGGCGGAATTGGGCCATAGGTGGAACACCCCCCAGGAGCGGGCCACCCTAGGTCGTGCCTACAGGGGGTGTGGCCACCCTGGCCCACCTCTGGCTCCGCCCTCTCGCCTATATCTTCTCCTCGAAACCCTAATACACGAGGAGCGACCACCGAAAGATTCTGCCGCCTCTCCGGGGCGGAAAACACCGAGAGAGAAAGAGCTCTCCGGCAGACAGATTTCTACTGGGGAAATTCCTTCCCGGAGAAGGGAAGATCGTCGCCATCAACACCATCATCAAGCTAGACTTCATTGGGATCATCATCATCATCCACACCATCATCTCCACCAGCACCATCATCACCACTCCAGCCCGCTGTAATAATTGTGTTGAATCTTGCATAGTTCTTAGGGGAAACTTTCCCGGTGTTGATTACTATTATAGTTGATGCTTGTGAGTGGAACCATTGGATTATTGTTTATGTTCAGATTGTTATCCATCATCATATCATCTTTGATCTTGATCCATATGATGTCCCTTGAGTAGTTCGTTTAGTTCTTGAGGACATGGGAGAAGTCATGTTGTTGGTAGTGGAATTGTGTTGAGGTTTTATTCAATGGTTTAATATTTAAGTTGTGGTGCTATTCTTCTAGTGGTGTCATGTGAACGTCGACTACATGATACTTCACCATTTATGGGCCTAGGGGAATGCATTGTGTATTTGGCTACTAATTATGGGGTTGCCGGAGTGACAGAAACCTGGACCCCCGTTAGAAAACCATTGCACAAGAGAGTGTAGGATCTCAGAGTTTAAGGCTGTGGTTAGGTTTATATCTTAATTGCTTTCTTGTAGTTACGAATGCTTGCAAGGGGTTTAATCACAAGTATATATTAGTACAAGTAAGGTCGGTACATTAGCACAGGTTCACCCACACAACACTTATAAAACCAAAGAAGACTACTCAGCTATATGAAATGAAAGCACTTGACAATATTCCCATGTGTCCTCGAGAATGTTTGGTCCTCATTAGTATTTACACTGGCTTGTCCTTTGCTAAGAAAGGATTAGGCCAGTTGCTGAAACTATTTGCTATTTTATTTACTTGCACTTTATTTCCTTGATTTATCAGAAAACCCCTAAAAATCTTCTTGCTAATTATTTACAGAGATTTCCTGCTCCATACCACTAGTTAGCACCTTATGTTCCTCGTTGGGATTGACACTCCTATTTACCGAAAGTACTACGATACACCCCTTATACTTGTGGGTCATCACTGGTGCGCCCCCACCCTTCCTTATATGATGGGGGAGTTCGTCCAAGGGTTCCCAGCCTTTGGCTGAAACCATCCCCAACTCGGTCAAGAGGGAGAGTTGGAAACTTCCTCCAAAGCTTTCCCTTCCTTTCCAAACTAGGGTTTGACCCCAATTCTTTGGTAGCCGGATTTTCCCCTTTTTACTTTGGTGCAGCTGGACCTAGTATTCCCCCGCGGCATGCCTCGGCCCAAGTGTCCCCTCCCGGGCTGGTGGACCCACTAGTGGTCCCTCTAGAACATTCTAGAAGCTTCTGGTCAAAATACCGAAAACATTTCCAAACCCCGGAAAATGACTTTCCTTATATGAATCTTATTCTCCAGACCATTTCGAATCTCCTCGTGATGTCCTGGGTCCAATCCAAGACTTTGAACAACATTCGGTCTCGAACTCATATTCCATATCTACTTAAACAACATTGAACCTTAAGTGTGTCACCCTATGGTTCGCGAACTATGCAGACATGATCGAGACACCTCTCCGGTCAATAACCAATAGAGGGATCTGGAAATCTATATGGCTCCCACATATTTCAATGATGATTTCATGATCAAATGAACCATTTATATACGATACCGATTCCCTTTGTCGCATGATACTTTACTTATCTGAGGTTTGATCATCGGTATCTCTATACCTAGTTTAACCTCGTTACCGATAAGTACTCTTTACTCGTACTATGAAGTGACATCCCTTGTGACCTTGTAACATGCTTGCAAGCCAATTGGATGACCCTCCACTGAGAGGGTCTAGATTATATCTATCTGTCATATGGATGGACAAATTCCACTCTTGATCCATGCGCTTCAATCCATACTTTCAGAATACCCAATGCCACCTTTATAACCACCCAATTATGAAGTGGTGTTTAATGTCATCAAAGCATCCACCCGGTGTTGGTGATTAACATGATCTCATGGTCGAAGGATTAGGTTACTATGTATCTGAAAGCTTGTAGAAAACGAACTTAATGACTTGATCTTATGATATGCTTACTATGGGTGTGTATCCATCACATCATTCTCCTAATGATATGACCTTGTTATTAATAACATCCAATGTCCATGATCAGGAAACCATGATCATCTATTAATCAACAAGCTAGCTTAACAAGAGGCTTACTAGGGACCCTTTTATGTTTACAAAACACACAAGTATTAATATTTCCGGTTAATATAATTATAGCATGGGATGTAAACATTTATCATAAACATGAAGATATGATAATAACCACTTTATTATTGCCTCTTGGGCATATCTCCAACAATACTACCATAAACCTATAATATAGAGGTGGACTACTCCCTCTTCATCATGAAGACGGTGTTGATGACGTTGGAGAGGGTGGAGATCCAACCTGAGGTGATTCCGGTGGCGTTTCCCCTCCAATCTTCCCTATTTCTGGCTCTGTTTTGTGTTTTCTGTGTTTTCTTTGCCTCCTCTGTGAGACTGGATCGGACCTCTTTATAGGCATTTTTAGGTCTGGACTTCGACGTAGGGCACAAGATGGACAACTAGAGACGCTCGAGAAGGGAAAGAGCATGGGTGGCATGGGACCCACCCTGGGCCGCGCCACCTGGTATATTTTGGGCCTCCTTTTGTGAAGTTCCAACGCTCCAGAAGGTCCTCGTGATAAAAATGATCATCAAAAAATCCCGGGTCTGTTTGAATTCATTTTAGCTCCTTGAAAGTTAAAAATACACAAAACATAATTTTCGTGTCTGAAGAGTTATATACCAAATAAAGGGGATATGTGACAATAAACTAAAATGTCCGTATATGTATTTTACATGCATCATATCCCAACCTCGATACAGAGTTGATGCACTGGTGGACTACGAGGGCATTCCCCGTGGCGTCCCGATGGGACATGTGGACGACACTCATATTGGTATTTTGGTGCATATGGAGGCACTAGAACAATGTGTTCTTTGACGAAGCAACACTAGTTGTAGTGGCAATCAAGATGAGGATCAGTGAGGAGTTCGATAGTGACAGTTTTAGCCTTTTTCCACCATTGCCTCATGCATGGATGAATGGAAACTAGTCTTTCCTGTGAAGAGGAGTTGCCACGTCTTGTTGGAAGCGGACTTGCCGTTTTACAGGGTCGTGTGCCGTCTGACACTCCTACTATATGATTAATACACATGTGTATTCTAGAAAAAAGATACATGAATATAATTTATGTCTAAATCAAATATGACTTTCCATAAGCACCCTTCACACAAAATTTTAAACTAAAACTTTGCGCGTCGGAATAGATCCTTCGTCACATTGTTCAGAGATTTCGAGCATGTTTGGTTGATTATGTTGGTTTTGATAATCTATCTATCTATAAATTTTTCTTGAGGTAGGTTTGTCCTCCCAGATTTCCGTCTGACCTTTTGTTTTCCAATTTTGCCCTCCCACCAACAAGGGAATTACCCCCACTGCACCTCAAGTGAAAAACCCGATTCGTTTTTTTAATCGCCATCGACACCTTGTTGCAGATCGATGTTGATCTTATCTCGACGTACTGATACGTCGTAAATGTATCTATAATTTTTTATGCTCCATGCTTGTTTTGTATCAACTTTCTTATGTTTTTTCTACACTTTGAGGTATTTTTATACATTTTCTGGAACTAACCTATTGACAAGATGTCGCAGTGCCACTTGCCTGTTTTCTGCTGTTTTTGGTTTTAGATAAGCTAGTAAAGAAATATTTTCATAATTGGACGGAACAAAAGCCAAAGTCATTATTTTACCAGACACGACACAGAGACCGAAGGGGAGACAAAGTAGGGCCACAAGGTGGCCACACCCTACGGTGCAGCGGCCAGGGGGTGCGACACCAGGTGGTGTGGGCCCCTCGAGGATCCACCGAACTTGCTCTTTTGCCTATATATACGTCTCCCCGAGACATAAACCCAACCCGATAAAATCTCCACGAAACAGTCCGTAGTCACCGCCACCATCGTCCCTAGATTGGGGGGATCTGAAGCTCTTCCCGGCACCCTGCCGGAGGGGAGAGATCATCTCGGAGGCCTTCTTCATCACCATGCCAGCCTCTAGTATGATGCGTGAGTAGATCACCCTTAGACTATGGGTCCATACAGTAGCTAGATGGTTGTTTCTCCTCCATTGTGCTATCATGTTTAGATCTTGTGAGCTCCGTTCATGATCAAGATCATCTATTTGTAATCATACATGTTGTGTTTGCGGGGATCCGATGGATATTGAGATACTATGTCAGATTGATTATTGATTCTATCATGTCTATGTTATTTGTGATCTTGCATGCTCTCCGTTGCTAGTAGCTATCTTGGCCCAGTAGATGCTTGTGACTCCAAGAGGGAGTATTTATGCTCGATAGTAGGTTCACGCCTCTAGTAATCTGGGGAAGTGACAGAAATCTCTAAGGTTGTAGATGTGCTGTTTCTACTAGGGAGAAAACAACAATCTTTTGTTCATGGAACAATTGTATTGTTTATTTTACACACATTGCTTAATGCAATTATCCGTTGCTTGCAACTTAATACTGGTAGGGGTTCAGATGATAACCTGAAGATGGATTATTAGTCATAGATGCAGTTGGATTACGGTCTATGTATATTGTTATAATGCCCAATCAAATCTCATAGGAGTCATGATGTATAGTATTTGCATTGTTATGCTTTCTCAATCTATCAATTGCCTCACTGCAATTTGTTCACCCAGCATGTTATCTATCTTAAGGAGAACACCTCTAGTGAACTGTGGATCCCGGTCCAATCTTTATCATTGATACATCATCTACTTTTACCGTTTACTTTCTACAAGCAGCTATTATCTTCCATACTATACGCTTAATCCTTTGTTTTCAGCAAACCGGTGAGATTAACAACCTTACTATACGTTGGGGCAAAGTTTTGAGTTTGTGTTGTGCAGGTTCCAAGTTGTTAGCAACACCTTGGAGTTGTTTCCTTCCTCCTACTGGTTCGATAACCTTGGTTTCATAAATGAGGGAAAACTTACTGCTGTGCTCTTCACACCTTCCTCTTGGGGTATCCCAATGAAGCTCTACAGTGAACTGAGCCGCATCAAGACCTTTTCTGGCGCCGTTGCCGGGGAGTTAAGGACAACTTCAATCTCTTCCTCCTCGTCAGTCACCTTTCAGGGAGAAAGAAGATTCTCGCAAGGGGAGTCTCTCACAACCAATCTCTTTACTTCGTTTTTGTTTTTCTTAGTTTCTTTTGCTTTGTTTTTCTTGTTTATTTTTTTTTCAAAAATAAAAAAAAGTTTTGTTTGGCTTGCTTTTTCTTACCAAAATCACACCAAAAAATTCCTACTATAGTTGTTGGTCTGTTATTGCCTTGCTTTGTCATGATTTCTATCAATGGTTGGTCTCTTTGAAACTAGTTGACGAGGTTTAATCTCGTCAATGCCCATTGTTATGGACTTGGGTTTTGGAGAAGATGGGGATGCTGGAGATCATGGCACGGTTAACAAACAAGCAACCAGGGGACACGAGATTTACCCAGGTTCAGGCCCCCGGAGGGAAAACCCTACTCTGCTTATGCGCTCTTTGATTACGGGAACCGCGGAGTTCTGAGTCTGTGATTCGATCTGGCGTGGATGCGTGTGCGAAAGTATGAGTCGAGTTGCCCTAGGACGTGCCCTCCTGGCCTTTATATAGACTTAGGCAGGTCCCGGGCGTAGTCCTAGTCGGTTACAAGTTCTAGGGTTTTACCCCTTTGAATTTCCTATCTCCTCTAGTCTTGCTCTCCAAGGATCCAAAGACGTCATGGGCCTTGGCCACCCGAAAATCTTCATGGGCGGTATATGTCCGTGGGCCTTCCTTGGGCTGGACTAGGTATCTGAAGTTACGTGCCGTGAGGTATAACCATGTCAGTAGCCCCCGAGTGATCAGTCGAATCGTAGATTCGGCTGAGGACTCTTCCAACCTTCGGGAGCAGCTATATGTTAATAGTACATGTGTGTAGGGATTGTTGATGCGTGTGCCTGACTCACCCGACGGATCAGGGTCAGTTAACTGTCTTAGGACGAAACAACACGATGTTCTTCAGGTTCGGGTCCCTTAACCCGGGCCTGGAACATATACTGGCGTAATTCAACTCAGGCCGCGGAGGACTTATAGGAGTGGAATTCCAGTGATTTTAATTGGTGTACCCAACGCATCCGTCGGGATTTTTCATCGTACCTGCTGGTACGAATTCATACTAGCAGAGCGCAGTCAGGTGCGTTGCCAGGCCATCAGATGATATCTGTAGGTCTTATCTTCGCGTCGCAGACGCAGCATCCGAACATTTATCACCTCGGAGGTGCTTCGGGTGGCCAAGGAGATTGTCGCTCGCTCAGCATTTTGTTGGGGCAGAGTTGCCAAAAGGTTTTTGCGTGCTGATCCGAAAGATCGCAGTCGAAGATTTCATAGGGTGCGCGACCAGCGCTCCCTATGGGAGTAGCCCCCAAGTGTCTGTTCGAGTCGTAGACTCGAACGGAGACTTTTAGTTCAAGCATTGTTTCAATCATTAGGTCCGCATGACTCGAAAATTTTCGGATTCTTAAATCCATCCTCCCTATGGGAGTAGCCCCCGAGTCCGTAGTGGAGTCGTAGACTCGACATAGGACTCAGAGAAGTAATTTTTTCCTCATTTGTCTGTCGGGTGCGCGGCCAGCGCTCCTGATAGGAGTAGCCCCCAAGTATTTAGTCGAATCATAGATTCGAGTGAGTACTTTTAACTGTGGAGCCGAAGTGGTGCTAGTATAGCTTTTGATGACGTCAGTGCTTACGATCGAAGACCTCAAGCGTCTGCTACGCTAGAGATGACTTGACTGGACGAAGCGTGGGTCCCACTTGCTGACTTTGAATTGACCGGTCACGCGCGGCGTGGAGATGATTACGGCGTCTCCTCGATTTCCGCACGTAGTGGACGGCTTGGTATCGACGGTTCGTTTTGGTGGCGATGCGGCACGAGATCTACCGTTGGCGTTAGGTCTTCTCGATGGACGGCCAGCGTGCGTCGTCTTCGCTGTTATAATCCCTGGTGAAATCGTGGTTTGTTTTTCACCGCAGCAGTTCATCTATTCACTGCCTCCTCGTTCTTGAGCTATTCTTGCTGCGCGCTGAGAGTTTCCTCCACGTTTCCTTTGTCTTTCTTCGTTGGCAACGCCACCACTACCGTAGCGCCATGGGGAAAACAAATAAGTCCTCATCTGCGGTTGGGACCAGCGCCGCCAGAGGCAAGAAAAGCACCGCCGCTGCTCGCGTCACCGATGGTGACTGGCGGGGATCAGAGACGCGGGAGAGAGATCTCCGCAAACTGCGCGAGCGGGGCCTGATCCCGCAGGATACAACGGCTGTCAAACTCCCCGGCAATGAGGTAATCCCCCGTCCCCCATCTGGGTACCGGGTTATGTTTCTTGCCTTCGTCTTGCGTGGGTTTTCGTATCCAGTCCATGACTTCCTTCGTAGACTTCTCTTCTTCTATGGGGTTCAGTTGCATCATCTGTCTCCCAATTCTCTTCTTCACATTGCTTGTTTTATCACCCTTTGCGAGTGCTGGCTGGGCATTGAGCCGCACTTTGGCCTCTTCCGAAAGCTTTATTCCGTGAAGAGGCAGTCTGGTTCGGATGGTGTGTATCCCATTGGGGGTTTCATCATCTCCCTCAGTCCCAATGCGCAATTCTTTTCCTTTTCCATGTCCGAATCTGTCCAGTACTGGCGGAGGAAATGGTTTTACATCCGTGACTCCGTACTGCCTGGGCAAGATTTTGGTCTCGTTCCTTTTGACCCCTCCCAATTGATTGAGAATAAAAGATCCCGGAAAAACCAAATCTTAGACGGTGAGGTGGCGGAGATAGAGGCCCTGTACCGTCGGGTGGAGGATCTCCAACTGATTCCTGAGAAGGAGGTGAACGGTGTCGACATCATCCGGACGTTTTTTGATCGTCGGGTGCAGCCTCTCCAAGCGAGGGCGCACCCGATGTTTCTTTACTCCGGGCGCCGTGATCCGACGAGGGTTTCGAGTGAGAAAATCTCCGAGGTGGAACTTGACAAGGCTCTTCGCGCGCTGTTGAAGTTCAAGGCCGACGAAGAAATCCCGGGGAAGTCGCTGACTCCTCCCTTTTCTTCGACGTTGGTCGTACCGAAGGTGTAGATTTGCGCACGTAGTGCTCCCCTTTTGTTTTTGTCAGTTGTGTACTTTTTCCTTTGTTTGCTAACAAAGTTCCTTTTCCTTTTGCAGAGCTTCAAAGTGCCGGGCATGGCACCACCGTTGCCCGAAAGGTATCCGAATGCCCCGGATAATGAAGTGGCGGATTCCGTGTCCGAGCTACCGTTAGCGCGATCCCCAGCGGAGGATGCCGACGAATCGAGTGAGGACCATTCGCGCAAGCGATCACGGAGTTCTAGCGAGTCGTCAGATGCCTCGACTCCTCCGACTCCCAGAAATTCTCTGGGCCTTGAGCGTCATGATGATGTTCATGGGGGTTCTTCCTCTCCCTTCACCGCCATTCACTGCGGGCTGTTGCTCAAGACCCGCCAAAGAAGCGGAAGAAGGAAGAAAATAAGGAGGAGAAGAAGGAAGAGAAAAAGGAGGAGAAGAGGGCCCGAAGGGCTTCTCCTATCTTCGACCTGAGCGCGTTGGGCTCGTAAGTTTTCTTCTTGCCATTGTTGTCCTTCGTTCCCTTGTTATTTTTGCATCTGCGTTGGTAGTTCGTGTCGAGGCAATCCTCCGACGGCTCTAGTGATGGTGCGCGGGAGATGATGGGGGAGTCGAACATTGCGTCGCCTCCTCCTCAGACTGTGGCGACTTCGGGTGACGCTGCTCCAGTTCCTCCTGTGCAGGAGAGGCTGGTGGTTGCGCCTCAGAATTTCGCAGGCGGGCCTGCGGGTTCGCCTTCGGAGCACGTAAGTTTTTCTGCTTTATGCTACGGGGGGAGCCCCCGGGTGTCTTCGTATGCTGATGTTGTTTTTGCTTCCTTGTGTTGGGCGTAGACCCCAAGTCCTGTTCTTACTGCTATTGACTTTTGCTGCAGCCTTTTGTCCAAGAGGCCAAACGGCTAGTGGAGGAACGCCTGACGCTGGAGGCGAAACTGCGGCAACTTCAAGGTATTCGTCTGCCTTGTAGTACTTTTCTTGTTTTATCCTGGTCCTGTTCTTTGACACTTGCTTGTTGGAAATGTAGAGGAGCATAATGACTCTCTCCGTGAGGTCGACGCTCTTAAGAAGAGCCTTGGCCAATCGGAGCAGAAAAGCCGCTTGGTGCGAAAAGCGCCTTAATTTGAGCCGAAGGCGAAGCGAAGGAGCGTCTGCAGCAGGAGGCTGCAAATCGTGAGGAGCAGCTGGCCACCGTTGCTGCTGCTCGTGAAAGAGGGGTGGCAGATAAGCTCATGGATGCTGCCAAGGACATTTCGGGTGAGTACAAGCTTTTGGACTTGTTTATTTTTCTACGGATCTTCTTTTTATGCTGCCTTTCTTCATGTTTTTCTTCTTTTTTGTCTTAGATGCATGAGCATCGAGTTCGATCTCTAGCGGTGCTCTAGAGGCGGGGGTGCTCTAGATGATGCCATGGCGGTCGAAGACCGCCGCAAAGACCGTCGTCAATTCCCTTGCCAAGGCGAAAGAGGTCCTTGGTCGCTTCTACCAGGAGCTCTTCCCGAAGGGCGCATCCCTTGAAGATGTGGATGCCCTGGCAGAGGCTCTGTCACCGGCGCTGCGGTAAGCGCAAGCGAAGGGCATCGGCGCGTCCGGCTGGCGATGGCCATGGCGGCCGGGCGGAGCTGTACCTTGATTACTTCTCGGATGCCGACGGCTGCAGATGGATCCGAGGTAGCCTTCGCCTACTCCGCCGCTGCATTTATATGGGCCCAAGCTCATTGACTTGTCTGTCGAGTACGCATTGCGGCAGGCGAGGCCAAAGCTAGGCGATCGGTTACGAGGCGACTCGGTGTCCTCCGCCTTAGACATAGTAGGCGTAGTTTGTAGTCTACTTTTGTTGTAAATATCTTTTGTAGTACCATCCTTGTGCCAATGGTAGGGCCTATATATATTTAATGAATTCCTCCAAGTTGTGCTCTATCCTTGGCTGAATGTCTGTGTGCCTTCTTTTTTCTGCTGCTATAGGATCCTTCGGGTGCTGACCCAGTTGACACTTCATCCGGAAGGCCCTTGCGACCATCATTGGATGATTCCTCGCAGCTCGCTTTTCTTCGAGATCGCGTGCGCAGCTTGGAGAGAGATTTGCTTGGGTTCTGTGCTACCGACGTTTGGAAATCCAAGGCAGACCATGGTGCAGCCAGAGAGGAGTATTTGATGGCGGAGCTAGGTCGGCTGTCCGAGCAGCTGCAATGTAAGTTGATCCTTCTTTCGGGCTGTAGCTCAGTTCTTCGGGTGAGCCTGCTGGCCTTATTCTTGTTTTGTGCGGTTATCGTAGGTGCCAATCTTCCTCCGAGGGAAGAAAAGGAGCGTATCGCTGTTCGAGTCAATTGCTTGACTCAACAGGACATGGAGGCATGCGACTTCTTCTGGATGGATCGTGATCGCGCCATGGTTCTGGCGACGGTGCATGATTGTGTCTACCAGGTTTCGCGGGTGCTCCGCCAGGTGCAGACATCACTTTCCTCGGTGCTGCACGTCATGTTTCCGTTGAATGCCGTGCCAACGACCCTTGCAGGTCTTCTGACGAAGTTTTGGAGTACCAGCAATGTCAAGGAGCTGGTGCGGCAGCAGCTCGTCGCAGGGGTGAAGGCTGCCTTGTCTCTTGTGAGGGTGCACCGCCCTAACGTCGATTTAGCTGCTGTGGCGACTGGGCCACCTCCTCGACCAGATGGTGGCGAGTGGAACATGCGTCCGCATTACGCGGCTGTAAGGCAGTATGCCGAACAGATTGTAGATTTGTTTGAGCAGCGTGCTTAGGTTATTCTTCAGAATAGGTAGGACCTGAAAATAAACAGATAGATGTAAAATTTGTATATTGCGGCTGGGCGTTTATGTGCCCTTTGTTGTAAAGGTTTGCTTGTTTGTGAGCACGCAGTGCTTTGATTGAGTGCGTGCCCTTTTCGTTTGCCTGACGTGGTCAGCTACTCGGGTGTACACGTTTTGTCCTCAGTCGATGAAATCGTGAGGTGGGGGGAGCCCCCGAGTGCGTATGTAGCATGTAGTAAAGTTGCAGAAAATAGTCAACCGAAGGTTGGGGGCGAGGTACTTAGCTTTATTTATATCGTAATGTAGGAGGTACATGGTTCGGCTGAGTAGCCTTGGCTGAAAGCCTTATTGAAAGTAAAAAAGGGGGGTAGGTTGCTACGGGTAGAATAAATGCAGTGCGAGACGTTCCATGGGTTGGAGTGCGACTCCGGACTCCAAGTGCTTGAGGCGATAGCGCCACCGGGATGACCTCGGTGACGGCGTGAGGTCCTTCCCATGGTGAATCGAGTTTGTTCGGTCGCTTTTGCTTGAGTCGCAAGGCGAGGTCTCCTTCGACGAAGGACCTTGGGCGCCGGCGGCTGTGATAGTTGTGGAGACTCTGCGGTACACCGATCGAGCATTGCTATATCCCGCGCTTCATCGAGTGTGTCGGACGTCTTGAGTGCAACCGTGGATTCGGCTTGTTGTCTGTGACGACTCGTGGAGCGATGGCGTGCTTGGTGTAGCACTCGCCTCCGTGCACCATGAAGAACGGTGTGTAGCCGGTGGAGCTGTTTGGCGTAGTCCGTAAGCTCCACAGGACAGACGGTAGCTCTTTTGTCCAGTTTCCATCTTTGTGCTCGAGTGAGCTCATGAGGCGCTTCTTGATGCCGACGCCGATTAGGCCGTTGGCCTTTTCCACTTGCCCGTTTGTTTGCGGGTGTGCCACTGAGGCATACGTGATATTGATCCCGAGGCCTTCGCAGAAGTCCTAGAATTCTTCGGAGATGAAGTTCGATCCGTTGTCGGTGATGATCTTTGTCGCGATGCGCCAAACCTGTAGACAATGGATTCGAAGAACTTGACGGCGGTTTTGCCCTTCTAGTTGGTGACTGGCATGGCTTCGATCCACTTGGTGAATTTGTTGACTGCGACCAGGAGGAAGACGTGTCCTCCCTTCGAGGATTTTGGCAGTTTGCCGATCATGTCAAGGCCCCATTGGGCAAAAGGCCAGGCTATGGGTATGGGTCAAGTTCGGACCGGTGTGTGCGGTTGTCGGTGAACCGTTGGCACCGTTGCATCTTGGACGATGTCCTTGGCGTCGCTCATGGCGTTGGCGAGAGAATCCTGCTGCGAGCTTTGGCGACGAGGGGCGGCTACCGTGGTGGCCGCAGATGCCCTCGTGGATATCTTGGAGTATGGCCTTGCCGTCGTTGATGGTGACGCACCGTTGTAGTACACCCGTAATGCTGCGTTTGTATAGCTCGCCGTTGATGATGGTGAAGGCTTTTGACCGACGAGATACTCGCCGCATCCGCTGTCGGCTGTCGGCAATTCTCGCTTATCGAGAACCGGAGATATGGACGTGTCCGGTTTCTTCGATCGCCATGACCTGCATCAGGTTGACCATGGCAACCGGTATCCAACTTTTGGTCCTTCATGACCTTCGGTAGCGAGCCCCGAGTGTTCTGCTTCTTCGGGTGATCCCTTGGGGAATTCCTGCTTGATGGATGGCACGCAGATCTGTTCGAGGAACACACCTGGTGGTACCTTTGCACAAGTGGAGCCGATGTTGGCGAGTCTATCGGCCTCCTCGTTGCTCTCTCTTCCAACGTGCCGAAGTTCGCAGCCGTCGAATTCTCCTTCGAGTGCGTTGTATAGCGCGCGGTACGCGATCATGTTTTCGGCGTGTGCGTCACACTCATTGATCGTCTGCTGTACGACAATGTTGGAGTCACCGTAGATGACCAGACGCGTTGCGCCACATATTTTTGCCATCTTCATGCCATGGATGAGGGCTTCGTATTCGGCCTCGTTGTTGGAGGCTCTGAATTTCATCCGAAGGATGTATTTCATCTTGTCACCTTGCGGGGAGGTCAGTATGACTCCTGCCCCTGCTCCGGCTTCGCGTTTGGAGCCGCCAAAATGCATTGTCCAGATGCGACATATGCAGGGTGTCGAGCGCTGCAGCTCCATCCAGTGCACCAGGAAGTCCGGAAGGACTTGAGATTTGATTGCGTGTCGCTTCTCGTAGACGATGTCCAAAGGTGATAGTTCGATGCCCCACAGGGCCACGCGTCCTGTGGCCTCTGGGTTATTCAGGATGCTGTTCAGGGGTGCCTCGTTGACGACCATCACCTGATGCTCCTGGAAGTAGTGGCTCAGTCGTCGAGCCGTCATGAACACGCCGTGAGGCGACTCGTAGTGCGGTACCGCTGTTTTGTTGGAGTGAGAACCTCGCTGAGGTAGTAAATTGGGCGTTGTACCCCGTGGGTCTTGCCTTCTTCGGGTTGTTCGACCACGATTACTGTGCTGACCACCTGGTGTGTGGCTGCTATGTACAGCAGCAGGGGCTCGCGCTCTTTTGGCGTGACCAAAACGGGCGAGGTGGAGAGGAGCCTCTTGAGGCTTTCGAATGCGTCGTTGGCTTCTGGTGTCCACTCGAACTTGTCTGCCTTACGCAGCAGCTGGTAAAATGGTAGGGCCTTCTCGCCCATGCGGCTGATGAACCTGCTTAGTGCCGCTACTACCGCGAGCTCTGAGCAACGCCTTGAGGTTTTTTGGCTTCTCCATTGTCATGATAGCTTTGATTTTCTTCGGGTTCGCTTCGATCCCTCGTTGAGAGATGAAGTACCCGAGCAGCTGACCCGAGGGGACGCCGAAGGCGCACTTTTCTGGATTGAGCTTGATCCTGTAGCGATCAAGGTTGTCGAACGTCTCGCGGAGATCGTCGATAAGTGTTCTTGCCTCCTTGGTTTTTATGACTATGTCGTCGACATAGACTTGGACGTTGCGACCGATCTGGTCCATGAGGCAGGCCTGCATGTATCGCTGGTACGTGGCACCCGCGTTCTTTAGCCCGAAGGGCATTGTGTTGTAGCAGAATACTCCGAACGGTGTGATGAGCGCCGTTTTCTCTTGATCTTCGACCTTGAGTCGAATCTGGTTATAGCCTGAGTAGGCGTCGAGGAAGGAGAGCTTCTCACAACCTGCAGTCGAATCGATGATCTGGTCGATCCGAGGAAGAGGGAAGTGGCCCTTTGGGTAGTGTTTGTTTAGTGACGTGAAGTCCACGCACATCCGCAGGATGTCCGTGTCCTTCTTCGGTACCATCACCGTGTTTGCCAGCCACTCGCTTTCCTTGATTTCCCGGATGAAGTCTGCTGCGAGTAATCTGTTGATCTCCTTGCCGATAGCTTCGTGGCTCGGCGGTCTTCGGATGGACGCTTGATCGCTTGGTGTCCGGAAGACATTGAGTGCGTGCTCGGCGATTCACAGGAACTCTGGCATGTCCGCAGGACACCGCGAAGATTTCCAGCTCACGGAGGAATTCGACGAGCGCCTTCCTATGCTTGATCGAGGTCGTTGGCGATCAGCGCCGTCTTGGAGGCGTCTGTCAGATGGACCTGCACTTTCTTGGTATTGACGGTGGAGTCGAAGGACATGTCAGGTGCGTTCTGCCTTGTGACTAGGGGTAGCCCATTGTCCGTCACCTCGCGGAGCCTTACGAGCTTGTCTTGCATGCCGAAGGACTGGGAGATTTTGTTAAAATCCCTGTCGCATTGGTCCGATCGGGTGAAGCTCCCGTGGACTGTGATGACGCCCCTTGGTCCTGGCATCTTGAGTAGTAGGTATGCGTAGTGTGGGACGGCCAGGAACCTTGCGAATGCTACACGTCCCAGGATGGCATGGTATTGCGACGGCCAGTCCACCACTTCGAATTCTAGGCGCTCCTGCCGAAAGTTGTCCGGCTTCCCGAAGATGACGTCGAGCCCTATTTTGCCCAGGGGGAAGATGCCCTTCCCTGGGACAATGCCGTGGAACGTTGTGTCTGATTGTTCCAGGCTGCATTGCGGGATCCGCATAGCTGCTAGAGTGCTTGCGAACATTAGGTTTATGCCGCTGCCGCCGTCCATGAAGACGCGACTCATCTCAAGCCTCGATCTCGCCTCGGCACTGTGGCAGCATGACCTGGGCGAGGGATCTGGCAAGGGTGATCCGCGCGAGTGAATGTGATGAAGGACTCCGATCCGCTGAGGTACTCAGGGATTGCAGGTAGAGTTGCCACGGCCAAGTTGATTTGTCGGGTGATTTTCTTCTGCACCCTATTTGTGGGGCGTCCCTTATGTATCATATTGAGTGCTCCTTTTGGTGGGGGGTATGCGACCCCGGCGTTGTTTTGCGCTGGTGCGACTGGTTGATTTGGGACTCCAATAGGCGGCGGTGGAGGAGCTCCGTGTGCTATTTCACCTGGCGCAGGTGCGTTTCCGAACGCAGGGATTGGAGCTTGTTGCCTCATCTGCACCATGCCTTCGCTGAGTTTCTGGAACTCGCGGCAGTCCTTGAGCATGTGGCTAGCTTTCTTTTTGCCATCCTGTTTGTCGATGTAGAAGTGGATGGTGCATGGACCCGAAAGTTTGTCGAATGCTGAGGGTCCGTTGTCGCAGTCGCGGCGTTGCCACGATCGTTGGTCGTCGCGGAAGTTTCGCTGCGGTATCCTCCGCCGTTGTTGTCGTTACGGTCGGCGTGGCAGCGTTGCGACCATGTCGGGTCCGTCGCGGTCCTCGTGAACACGCGATCTCCTCTTGCCGCGTTGCGTCTTCGCCGTAGTCGTCCTCTTCATCTCGATTGTGCTGTTGTGGATGCAATCTTCGCCGTCACCGCTGTTGGCGATTTCCATGAGCTGGTCGAGTGTCTTGGGATTTACGCCCAAGTTTCTCCTTGAAGTCTGGGCGCTGACGTCCCCAAGCGTCGATGGCCCGCTCTTCGGATATGTGTGCTGTGGAGTTCTTGGTTGTAGACCAGCGTAGTATGTACGAGCGAATAGATTCACCCGTTCTCTGAGTGCAGGCTCGCAATTCTTCGATTGAGGCGGGCCTTTTGCTGGTGCCTTTGAAGTTTCGGATGAAGCTGTAAGCGAGATCCTCCCAGCTTCGGATGGATCCTGATGATAGGTTGGTAAGCCAGACCCGCGCCGCGCCTGTTTGCTGCAGCTGAAGGCATTGCATGGCGGTTTCTTTGTTGCCTCTGTGAAGCTTGACGGATGACAGATGGTCACTGAGCCAGGACTTTGGATCTTGTGTGCCGTTGAACTTCGGAGTATCCGAAGGAAGCTTGAATTTGCGTGGCATCTGTGTTCTCCGAACGGATCTGCTGAAGCATCGAGCCCCGCAGAGTTCTCCTTCGTCTTCATCCATCTCAGATTCAGACGAGCATGCGCGTTTAGCGCATGCTTTATCGATCTTGCGCTGTGTAAGCTTGTCTCTGGCGTCGTAGTCGCTTTTATGGCGGTGCGAGATCTTCTTCCTTCGAGGAATATCGTGCTCCTCTTCCTCTTCAGATGAGGGGGTGGGACTCCGGTCGCGCCTGGCCGGAGCTTTCTTCTTCGGTTCCGCAGGAGCGTCTTCGTGGAGCGCAGCTCCGATTAGTCCTAGTCCGGTGAGTGCGGACCTATGCATGGCCCTTTTCGGGTCCCCCTCCGGAGGTGGGTGAGCCGCGAGATACGCAGTGGCTGCCATGATCGCAGCTTGTGGCGTCTTCGGGATGATGTTGCCGTCGGCGTCCATATCCATGAACGATGTGTGGAGATTTCGGGTCACGTCACGCCGCTCCTTCGGGTCCATGTTTTCCACCCGAGAGCGGTGCTTGTTTCCCTGGTTTCCGTTTGTGCTAGAGCCGGGTGCCGCGGCGGAGAGCGCAGCTCGTCGCGCGCTGGACTCAGAGGCTGCTTTCTTGCGTTTGTCGAGCGTCTCCTGCATCTTCACTTGCTTCTTGTGCTCCTCGATGAGGAGGTAGTGGTATGCCCTCAGCAGATCACGTGGGGAGTCCAGAGGTAGGACTATTTCGCCTGCGACGGCGCGGCGTGCTTCGACCCATCCTTATTTGCTAAGTTGGATGAGGTGGCCACTGTTTTCCCCGTTGGGTGGGGGGACCGAATTCTTCCGTTCCCACCGTTTTCGCCATTTCTGTCCTGCAGGTTGGGGTTGGGCGGCGGGTTAGGCGTTTCCTCGTCGGTTTGGATGACTGCGGCGCACAGATAGCGCCTGCAGATTGGTTGGCTGCTGCCGCAGCTTTCGGTTCCGGAATCATAGGTCCCTTCATCCGAAGGTGGATCACACAGATCGGAGTTGCAGCTGCTGCTGCTGTAGAACTCATCTGTTGATGGTGACGTGCGTAGCACGGGGTGTGGAGCCCACGAAGCGGGCCTGATTGACGGCACGAGCACCCGCTCAGGGAGGCGGAGGGTGCCAGTTTGTCCCACCTGGAAGCAGAAGCTCCCGAACAAAATTTCGAGTCCGTCGCCTACGGGCTCGAAATCCTTCATGGTAGCCGGCGAGTGGGCGGTGAAGTCGAAAGCGCCGAAGAGGAGGTGATTCTCTGTCGCCGCGGAGTTGTAGATCGATCGGGTCAGAACCGTCACGACCTCACAATCAGCAGCCCCAGTTCCCACAGACGGCGCCAATTGACGAGGTTTAATCTCATCAATGCCCATTGTTATGGACTTGGGTTTTGGAGAAGATGGGGATGCTGGAGATCGTGGCACGGTTAACAGACAAGCAACCAGGGGACACGAGATTTACCCAGGTTCAGGCCCGGAGAAAAACCCTACTCCCGCTTGTTCCGCTCTTTGATTACGGCGGAACCAAGAGGTTCAGGTGCAGATTCGATCTGGCATGGATGCGTGTGCAAAAGTATGAGTCGAGTTGCCCTAGGACGTGCCCTCCTGGCCTTTATATAGACTTAGGCAGGTCCCGGGCGTAGTCCTAGTCAGTTACAAGTTCTAGGGTTTTACCCCTTTGAATTTCCTATCTCCTCTAGTCTTGCTCTCCAAGGATCCGAAGACGTCATGGGCCTTGGCCACCCGAAAATATTCATGGGCCAGCGTATGTCTGCCGTGGGCCTTCCTTGGGCTGGACTAGGTATGCTGAAGTTACGTACCCGTAGGGTATAACCATGTCACTAGTTCTTATTGGCAAGGTGGGTTCACGGAATAACAAAAATATTATTATAAGGAACACTGTTTGTCACAAAAATGGAAACACTTATGGGAACAAATTGATAAATTGAATACCATTGCTAGAAATGTGTGCTCTACTTATAATGTTACTTATTGATTTGATAAATCTTGTTGCTGTAGGAGGTATAAACACCTCCCTTTTCAGTGTGAGTATAATGATAATGTTACCATATCGTCTTATGTTAAATGAAATTATGACTTTTATGATGTGGAACAAACTGAAGAATTTATTGCTTGGAAGGGTGCATTTGAACTTGCTAGTTTGCTTGAAAATACTGATGAATCACCTTATAAATATGAGGTTTATGATATACTTAAATTTTGATTTGATAATTACAAGGAAGAAAATGGCTATATTCTTGAATATATTAATATATGCGTTCCACAAACAGAAGAGACTAATGCCTTGGAGGAGCTTATGGAAGAAGAAATTACTGAAATGGGAAGCTCATTAGATGAAAAAAGGAGGAGAGTGATGAACAAAAGGAGGAAGAATGGATCTACCCATGCCTACCTTCTAATGAGAGTAACTCTTTATCCCTTACATCATTTGATTATCCCCCATGCTTACCAAAGGAGGATGAATGTTATGTTCCTATGGATTATTTTGAAGTATCTACTATGGGTAAAACTTGTAATAATAATTATGCTCCTGTTATCTATGATAATCCATGCTATTTTGATAAATCTTATGATAATCCTTTATTTGTGCCTACCTTCAAAATGCATGGTACTAAAGAATTTTGCTTAGAAAATGTTTATGATAAAGCTCTAGATGATGGTCCTATATTGGTAGATAATATTAATTGTACTATGATACGTCCAAAACGTATCTACTGTCCCCAACACTTTTGCTATTGTTTCTCCTCTAATTTGTGTGATTTGGATACAACTAACATGGACTGACGTTGTTTTCGGAAGAATTGCTTTGGTGTCTAGTTTTTGTGCAGATAATCAACTTTCAGAAGACTCACGGAGCCAGAAGATGAGATGGAGGAGGGCCACGAGGGGCCCACACCCCCTGGCCGCACGAGCCAGGATAGGCCGCAACCTGGGGGAGGTGTGGCCACCTCGGGCACCCCCTCAGTCTCCCTCTTCGCCTACAAAAAGCCTTCTGACCTAAAAAACAGAGAGGGGCTTGACATTTTTCCAGATAGAGTTCCGCTGCGCCGCCACCACCAATAAACGTGATTCGGAACCAGAAATTCCGTTCTGGCACCCTGCCGAGATGGGGAATTGGATGATATCATCGCCATCATCATCCCCACCGCCTCTCCATCGACCATCCATGTTTCCCTCATCCATGAGTGATTAATCCTCCGTTGTAGGCTATGGGGATGGTAGGGATTGGATGAGATCTATCATGTAATCGAATAAGATTGTTAGGGCATGGTGCCTAGTATCTTTGTTAGTGCTATTTGACTTTGTTGCAACTTGTTGTGCTTAATGCTTGTCACTAGGGCCCGAGTGTCATGATCTCAGATCTGAACATGTTATTGATTCATGATGATAGTATTGTTTGTGATCTTATCTGCAAGTTGTGTACACATATTATTTTTTGGAACCAAAGGCCCCGAAGTGACAGAAATTGGGACAACCGGAGGGGATGGTTGTGATATGAGGATCACATATGTTCACGGAGTGTTAATGCTTTGCTCCGGTGCTCTATTAAAAGGAGCACCTTAATTACCAGTAGATTCCCTTCAGGCCCCGCTGCAACGGGCTGGTAGGACAAAAGATGTTGTGCAAGTTCTCATTGCAAGCATGTATGACTATATATGGAACACATGCCTATGATTGTTTAGTACTTTTATACTTTATCTCATTTATCTACAAATGCCCTAGATCTTGATATTATATGAATAGTCGCGTCCATGCAACGCCCGTCCATCCATCCCTATGCCTACCACACTCAAATCCTACTGTTTGCTACTATTGTTACTACTGCCTTTGTTTTACTACTGCTATTACTTTGCTATTGCTACTACAAAACTGTTGCTACTGATAAACTACTGTGAGCAAGACTATTTCCAGTGCAGCTGACTTGACAACTCAGTTGTTAAGGCTTATAAGTATTCTTTGACTCCCCTTGTGTCGAATCAATAAATTGGGTTATACTACCCTCGAAGACTGTTGCGATCCCCTATACTTTTGGGTCATCATACTACTATTGAAAATGATATTGGAGAGGTATTGACTTTATCTTGGAACCCCATACCTCTTGAGAATGATCAGTCATCTTGTTATAAAATTGTTAAAAGTGGGTTTGAAGGTTTTAATCCCACTATTTTTGAGCTTGATAAAAATTATGTGTTTGTAGATCATGAAAAGCATACTTTATGTGATAGTTATATTGTTGAGTTCATTCATGAGCCTACTGAAAATTATTATGAGAGAGGAAAATATGGTTGTAGAAGTTTTCATGGTACTAAAACACCTCTCTATGTGCTGAAAGTTTTGAAGTTACTCTTATTTTATCTTCCTATGTCTGTCACTTTGTTATTTGTGAATTTATTTGCATACAAGATTCCTATGCATCGGAAGTGGGTTAGACTTAAATGTGTTTTGAATTTGCTTCTTTATGCTCTCTTTTACTTCAATTCATATTTATTATGCGACCATCTTCTCAAACTATCAAACCTAGCTAAAAGGCGTTAAAGAAAAGTACTTCTTGGGAGATAACCCGATAGTTTTTGTTGAGTCTTGGAAGTTATTACTTCTGTAATAACCTTTCCTTATCCTTTTTGTGTGGTTTTTGTGCCAAGAATAACCTCTAATGAGAGAGAAGTAAGATTTGGGAAGTTACTGTCCCGAAATAGATTTTTGTGCTTCACTGTAAAAATTCATGAAAAATCCCTGTATGTAGGATTGAGCTATAATTTTATGATTATATGCCCTAGGTTGTTATCTAACTTTCATTAGTTCAATGATACGTCCAATTTGCATCACCATTCTATATCAGAATTTCCCTCTATTCATTGATATATGTCTTATTGTGAGGTATTGCTTATGTCTTTTCCACTGTTTTTGCATGTTGGATGATTCTTGGAGGATGGACTGCCAAAGTCTGGATTTTGATGGAAAAAGAGGTGTTTTGATGCAATTTCATGAAGATCAGAAAAATACCAGAAAATTATATTTTCCCAGAAGACGGAGGAAGCCAGAAGGGGAGGCGTAGCTGGGCCACAGGGGGCCCACACCCCCTAGGCACGGGTCCTCCTAGGCTGTGCCTAGGGCAGGTGTGGCCCACCTGTCCGGCTCCCGACTCCGCCATCTCACCTATATCTTCCTCACGGAACCCTAATACGAGGGGAGCGACCACAGAAAGATTCCTGATACGCCCAATTTGCATCACCATTCTATATCATAATTTACCTCTATTCATTGATATTTGTCTTATTATGAGGTATTACTTATGGCTTTTCATCTGTTTATGCATGTTGGATGATTCCTGGAGGTTGGACTATCGGAGTCTGAATTCTGATGGAAAAGAAGGCATTTAGCTGCAATTTCGCAAAGATCAGAAAAATACCAGAAAAATATGGAAACATATTATTTTACCAGAAGACGAAGAAAGCCAGAAGGAGGAGCGAAAAGGGGCCTCAGGGGAACCACACCCCCTAGGCACGGGACCACCTGACCCCGCGCCTAGGGTAGGTGTGGCCCACCTGTCCGGCCTTCGACTCCGCCCCTTCGCCTATGTCTTCCCTATGGAACCCTAAGCCTCGGGGAGTGACCACAGATAGATTTCCACCGCCTCTGGGGGCGAAAACACCGAGAGAGAAAGATCTCTCCGGCAGACAGATTTCTGCCGAGGGAATTCCTTCCCGGATAGGGGAGACCATCGCCATCAACATTGTCATCAAGCTAGGCTTCATCGGGATCATCATAATCATCCACACCATCATCTCCACCAGCACCATCATCACCACTCTGTCCCGCTTTAACAATTGTGTTGGATATTGCTTTAGTTCTTAGGGGAAACTTTCCCGGTGTTAATTACTATTGTAGTTGATGCTTATGAGTGGAACCATTGGATTATTGTTTATGTTCATATTGTTATCCATTATCATATCACCTTTTATCTTGATCCATATGATGTCTTATGAGTAGTTCATTTAGTTCTTGAGAACATGGAAGAATTCATGTTGTTAGTAGTGAATCTGTGATGAGTTATTATTCAATGGTTTAGTATTTAAGTTGTGGTTCTATTCTTCTAGTGATGTCATGTGAACGTCGACTACATGACACTTCACCATTTATGGGCCTACTGGGATGCATTGTGTATTTGGATACTAATCGTGGGGTTGCCAGAGTGATAGAAACTTGAACCCCCGTTAGGACACCTTTGCAGAAGGGAGCGTAGGATCTCAGAGTTTAAGGCTGTGATTAGATTTTTATCTTAATTAATTTCCTGGAGTTATGGATGTTTGCAGGGGGTTTAATCACCAGTATGCATTAGTCCTAGGAAGGGCGGTATGTTAGCACAGGTTCACCCACACAACACTTACAAACACCAAAGAAGAGTACTCAGCTATTTGACGCGAAAGCACTTGACAGAATTCCCATGTGTCCTCGAGAACGTTTGGTCGTTATAAGTATTTCCACCAGCTTGTCCTTTGCTAAGAAAGGATTGGACCACTTGCTCCGTTTATTCTTTGCCTTTGTTACTTGCACTTTGTTTTGTTGCCTTATCAGAAAACCACTAAAAATACGTTTGCTAAGTATTCACAGGGATTTCCTGCTCCATACCACTATTCAGCACCTTCTGCTTCTCGTTGGGATCGACACTCCTATTTATCGAAAGTACTATGATACTCCCCCTATACTTGTGGGTCATCAAGACTATTTTCTGGCGCCGTTGCCAGGGAGTGAAGCGCTATTGAAGAGTGGAACTGGTAAGGGAAACTTTTACTGTGAGTATTTCTTTTGTTACTGCGTGTTGCTCTGTTTCCAATATGGATAACCCACTTGGTTTCCTGTTTGGGAAAAGTACTACCACTGCTAGGGTAGTAGATGAACCACCTCCTGTTGAGATAGATCCTTTTAAGATACCTACAAGTATTGTTAATCGTGTTATGGGTAATTATTATTTTGGGGATGGAACTGTCCATCCTGGTGATCACTTGCTTTTTATCCATGAATTATGCGAGTTGTTTAAGTGTGCAGGTATCACAACTGAACAAGTGAATAAGAAGTTACTCTCAATATCCTTGAAAGGGAGAGATGAAGAATGGTATAAGCTGCTGAAGAATGGACAATCCATTTCCATGGAGGAGATGGAATCTCTCTTTTACTCTAAATTTTATCCTTCCAGTGAAATTCATAAGGATAGAAATATTTTATAAAACTTTTGGCCTGTTGATGGAGAGAGTAAAGCTCAAGCTTGGGGGAGAATGAAGTTACTAATGCTTAAATGTCCTATTCATGAACTCCCTAACAATATTATTCTCAATAACTTTTATGCTAGGCTTTCTCTTCCTGATAAAGATTTACTAGATGCTTCTTGTGCTGGATCATTGACACGTATGAAGGAAGAAGCTAAATGGGACCTTCTAGACCGTATTCAAGAGAACACTGAAGCTTGGGAGAATGACAAAGGAAGAAAGTCAGGTATAAACTATGATTATGAATGCATTAAATCTTTTATGGGAACTGATGACTTCCACGATATTAGCAATGAGTTTGGTATTGATCCTCAAGTTCTTGTAAAATGTTTTAATGTATTTTCCTCTTATGTTGAAATTCCCAAGAAAGAGTGGGACAAGTAACATGCTCCTTATAAAGACATTGTCACCCATGTTCCTGCTAGCACAGAGGTTTGTACTATCGATCCTATTTTGCCTGAACCTTATGTTGAGAAAATTCCTTTTCCCTCCAAGGTAAGGGAGCACTCTATTATGGCTAATGTGGTTAGAAAAAGCACAAAGAAAACTGTAGGGTCCGACGAGCTTATTGATATTGAACCTGTGGTAGCTATTGTGAAAGATCTTGTCACTAGAAATATATAGGATGAGCATATTGTCTTCTGTGAAAACGCTACTAATATTGTTTCTCATCCTAAGAAAGTTAGAAAGATAGTCTCCATGTGCTTTCTGTTAAAATTGGTAGTCATAGCTACTATGGTTTATGTGATATTGGTGCTAGTTCCAGTGCTATTCCTTATGATCTTTACAGGGTAATTATGCATGAGATTGGTCCTTGTGAGCTTGAGGACATTGATGTGGTTATTCACCTTGCTAATAGAGAGCAAGTTTGCCCTATTGGTATTGTAAGAGATGTGGAGGTCCTTTGTGGTAAGATTAAATATCCTGCTGATTTTCTAGTACTTGGTAAAGAAGCTAGTAAAACCTATCCTATTATCTTTGGTAGACCCTTCCTTAATACTTGTGGGGCTATAATATATTGTAGGAAGGAAAAAGTTTTGACTAAGTTTGCTGGAGAATCTTATGAGTTTAATTTTTCCAAATTTGCCAAAACTCCTTATGAAAATGAACTGCCTGATGAGGATTTCAGGGTTGAACAACTTTCTTCTATTTCTCTTGCTCCTAACAATACTCTGCAGCAGTTTATGGAAGATCATGAAAGTGATGTCTTCATGAAGGAAAGAAATGAGATTGACGAGGTTTTCCTTCGTCAGCCGGAAAAACTTAAGCATAATCTACCTGTGGAAGATTTGGATACCACACTACCACCTAAAGGGGACCCTGTTTTCGAATTAAAACCTTTACCTGATGATCTCAAATATGCTTATCTTGATGATAAGAAAGTATATCCTATTAGTATTAGTTCTAAACTTTCAGGAAAGGAAGAAGAAAGGTTATTGGAAGTGTTGAAGAAACACCGGTGAGCTATGGGCTATACTCTTGACTATTCAAAGGGTATTTCTCCTACTATATGTCAGCATGCTATTAATATATAGCCTGATGCAAAACCATTTGTTGAGCACCAACGCCGTCTAAATCCTAAAATGAAGGACGTCGTAAGAAATTAGGTATTAAAACTCCTTGATGCTGGTATTATTTATCCTATTGCTGATAGTTAATGGGTTAGCCATGTTCATTGCGTTCCCAAGAAAGGGGGAATAACTGCTATGCCTAATGAGGATAATGAGCTTATACCCCAAAGAGTAGTGGTTGGGTATAGAACGTGCATTGATTTTAGAAAGATTAATAAAGTTACTAAGAACGATCATTATCCTTTGCCCTTTATTGATCAAATGCTTGAGAGGTTGCCCAAAAAGACTCACTTTTGCTTTCTTGATGGTTATTCTGGGTTTTATCAGATTGTTGTGAAAGCATAGGACCAAGAGAAAACTACTTTCACTTGTCCTTATGGTACTTATGCTTATAGGCGTATGCCTTTTGGTTTATGTAATGCTCCTGCTACCTTTCAGAGGTGTATGTCTGCTATCTTTCATGGTTTTTGTGAAGAAATTGTGGAGGTTTTCATGGACGACTTTTCCGTCTACGGGACTTCTTTTGATAACTGTTTGCACAACCTTGATAAAGTTTTGCAGAGATGTGAAGAAACCAACCTTGTTCTTAATTGGGAGAAATGCCATTTCATGGTTAATGAAGGGATTGTTCTTGGACACAAGATCTCTGAAAGAGGCATTGAAGTTGACATAGCCAAAATTGAAGCAATTGAGAAGATGCCTTGTCCTAGAGATATCAAAGGTATTCATAGTATCCTTGGTCATCCTGGTTTCTATAGGCGGTTTATTAAAAATTTCTCCAAAATTTCAAAGCCCCTTACTAATCTTCTTCAAAAAGATGTACCTTTTTTATGATGATTGTAAGGAATCTTTTGAAACTTTGAAGAAAGCTTTGACAACCGCTCCTATAGTCCAACCACCTGATTGGATTTACCTTTTGAAATCATGTGTGATGCTAGTGACTTTGCTATGGGTGCCGTCCTTGGACAACATGTTGACAAGAAGCTGAATGTTATTCATTATGCTAGCAAGACTCTGGATGCTGCTCAAAATAATTATGCTACTACTGAAAAAGAGTTCTTAGTTGTAATATTTGCTTGTGATAAGTTTAGACCTTATATTGTTGATTCTAAGGTTACTATTCATATTGATCATGCAGTTATTAAATACCTTATGACAAAGAAGGACGCTAAGCCTAGGCTTATAAGGTGGGTGTTGCTTTTGCAAGAGTTTGATCTGCATATTGTGGATAGGAAAAGTGCTGATAATCCTGTTGCTGTTAATTTATCTCGTTTGGAAAATATTTCTTTTGACCCTTTGCCTGTTAATGATAGTTTTCCAAATGAGCAGTTAGCTGCAATAAGGGTAAGTCCACATGAGAGTCCTTGGTATGCTGATTATGCTAACTTTATTGTTTCCAAGTATTTGCCTCCACCCTTTACAGATCAGCAAAGAAGGAAATTCTCTTATGATCTAAATGCATTACTTTTGGGATGACCCACACTTATATAAAGGAGTAGATGGCATTATGCGAAGATGTGTTCCAGAATTTGAACAACAAGAGACATTGAGAAAATTTCATGGCAGTGCTTATGGAGGACATCATGATGGGGATAGGACTGAACAAAAGGTTTTACAATCTAGATTTTATTGGCCTACCCTTTTTAAAGATGCAAGGAAGTTTGTCTTATCATGTGACGAATGCCAACGAGTAGGTAACATCTCTAGACACAATGAAATGCCTATGAATTATTCTCTTGTTATTGAACCTTTTGATTGTTGGGTATTTGACTTTATGGGGCCTTTCCCCCCTTCAAAAGGGTACACTCATATTCTTGTTGCCGTTGACTATGTTACAAAGTGGGTAGAAGCCATACCTACAAATAGCGCTGATGGTAAGACCTCTTTGAAAATGCTTAAGGATTTCATTTTTCCTAGGTTCGGTGTGCCTAGATATCTCATGACTGATGGAGGCTCTCATTTTATTCATGGGGTTTTTAGAAAAACTCTTGCTAAGTATGATGTAAACCATAGAATAGCTTAAGCTTATCACCCCCAAACTATTGGACAAGTAGAACTTTCCAATAGGGAAATTAAATCTATACTGCAGAAGACTGTCAATAGGTCTAGAAAAAATTGGGCTAAAAAGTTGAATGACGCTTTGTGGGCTTATAGAACTGCTTATAAAAATCCTATGGGGATGTCTCCTTACAAAATGGTCTATGGGAAAGCTTGTCACTTGCCTTTAGAATTAGAACACAAAGCTTATTGGGCAGTGAAAGAGTTGAATATAGACTTTAGACTTGCTGGTGAGAAAAGACTACTCGATTTAAGTAATCTAGATGAGTGGAGAGGGGAAGCTTACGAAAATGCTAGGCTCTTTAAGGAAAAAGTAAAAAGATGGCATGATAGGAGAATTCTCAAAAGGGAGTTCCATGTTGGTGAGAAAGTCCTTTTGTATAGGTCTCGTCTCAGATTTTTTGCAGGGGAAACTACTCTCCAAATGGGAAGGACCTTTTGTTATCAAGGAAGTGTACCGTTCAGGCGCCATCAAAATTTCTTCTCTGAAGGATGACACAACACAGGTGGTTAATGGTCAAAGACTAAAACACTATATTTCTGGGGATTCTTATAATGAGGATGTAGATGTTATTAAAATGGTGATTCCAAAAGAATTTATCAGAAGCCAAACACCAGAAACTGCAGAGTTCGTCTTTGAATAGGTAAAAGTGGTGAAAATAGAAGGTTCGTGAAACTCCAATCTTTTTATATTTTTGATGTTTTTAATACAAAAGGGAAGTTACGAGATGAAACTGAAGAGGAAACGGAGCCCGGGGTGGACAAACCCACCCCAGGCGTGGGCCTAGCCTGGCGCGCCTGAGGGGGGGGGTGTCTCCCCCTCGAACTCTGTCTCTGCCTCGTTTCCGTGTCAAAACCTTCCTTATGCATTGAAACTTTATAATATATAACCCCTGGGTTCTCCAAGGTTTTTGCACCGTGTTCTCATCGTGTTTTCGTTTCAATTTGTTTCTGTCAGGAAAATTCTCAAATTTGGAGCCTCAATGTCTTCCCCTGGATCACCCACGGAGGGTTCCTCTGCGGACATCCTCAACCCATACATGTATGAGCTGAGGATTAATCCCAAATAGTTGATCCTCAAGGAGGGTAAGGTACAGATGAAAGAAGTTTAAGGCCCTAAAGGAGAAGGCAGTCTGGAAGACAAGATGGAAGCATTGGAACAGGAAGTTTTCAGGTACAAGAAGATGGCAGAACGCGAAGTGGATGTTATTCACAAGATAAGTTCAGAACTCATCACCAAGCACGAGGGAGAAGTAGCTGAGCTTCGAGAAGAGATCTTTTCACTCCGTCAGACTACCAACCAATTGCAAGCACAACTCTATGACATACAGAACCAAAACTGTGAGTATGAGGCTAGATTTGATCGCAAAAGCTCTGCTACTAGTTTCAGGATTGGGGAGACAAGGACATCCTTTTTGGATGGGGAACCATTGCCTTGGAAGTTATATGATGACAAGAGAACACCACCACCACCAAGGGAGTAATTCATCATCAGGTTTGGCATCCCCTTGGCTTGTTCCAATCTTGGGGGAGTGTCGCGGTATCACCACCATTATATTTTATCTTTTACCTTTTTAGTGGATTCATATATGTGGTAGAGGGATTATCTTATAGTTTGGTCTGCACGTGGAAGTATCTCTCCTTTAGTTGGTTATCTATGTATCCCTTGGTGTGAGTGCCTTTATTGGATTATTAATGAGAAGTCTCATATTTTACTTTTTGCACTTCTTATTTTAGTTTGCAATCTCTATTATATGATGGATCTTGTTGATCAGTATTGGCACCACTTTGGGATCATCAAGTGGATCTAAATTGGTTTTGGCAAACCGAGTTCTGGTTAGTAGCATTACTATGAAAGAGAAAAAGAAAGAAAGAAAAAAAAGCTTACAAGTATTTTGTATCATTTATTTTCTTTCTTGTTGGCCCATAAACTTAGTATTCTTTATTTAAGATCTTTTGTGTCTTCAAGGAAGATTGCATGTTTGGCTTTATCACTTGTAGGTTTGCTTGTTTCTTTCAACTCTTTTGCTTGCTACCCAGCCTTGCTAGCCAAAAACCTGTTTTGAGAAGGCATAGTTCTCATGTTTCCAATCCCTTTGAACCAAAACCTGTGCCATTTGTGTCCACCATATCTACCTATTAGCATTATATCTATTCCAAGAAAATTCTAAATCTTCATCTATCTTCTGAATTAAAAAGTATTTTGTTATGTGAAAACTATTTAGTAAAGCTCTCACGAACTTGATGGCACACCTTATTTCCTTTCCCCTAATAGACTTGAACCATTGTGTCATCGAAGTTGTATATGCTTGCATCTATACGTTGGAATTAGCAAAACCATGTTGTCACGGGGAATGATTTCAACATTGCACATGTACATTGTACACAGTTGATATCATGCTCTTTTGTTTGCTGATGTCATCGGTGTGAAATAAAGAGGGAACTTGTGAGTCCATGGAGTGATGTATGTGTGTTAGAGAAACGCCTGGGCCGCTAGCCTAAACCATGCCTAATCATGGTGGAAACTTGCAGCATCACCATAGTGAGCATTCTATGGAGCATCCTCAATAAAAAGCTATGCACATAGTAAATAAAAAGATCACTGACATGCTCATTGTCTGCTTACCTTGTCATTTTGGTTATGGGATAGATCCTGTACCATGTGCAAGGGGTACCCCGTTGGTGGTTCTTTATGATACACATGTACTTACAATGAGAAGAACTTACCGGTGACCAAAGTTGAGTAGCATGAGGAGCGGCCCTTGTACTCAAGGGACATGATATTGCCAACTTATATTTTGTCAAGCATATACTCCATCTTTGTGCACTCTAACCTTAATCATCTCAAGATGCCTATGATAGGGGCAATGGGGGCTCAAAGCTAGTAAGTACCATAATCTTTTGGAATCTCTTTATGACTTGAAATCCCTGCTTCCCTCTATGAAGGGACCTTTCTCCTATTTCCAAGTTGAGTCACAAACCTACGTCCTCTCTATCTCCAGCAAGCATTTGAGTTGTTGTGTTTCAAGCATCCATATGGTGATTTATTCAATCATGTTCTTTATCTTCCTTGTTTGCACAAACTCTTATCTATTGAGTATTACTTTGAAATCCTTCATTGAAAAACCTTTTTGAGCAAAGAGTGCTCCTGTTATAAAACTTCTACAAAAAGCTTTTTGTGAAAATGTTTGCTAGCTGTTCTCTGACCAAGAACAAGAGTTTGCCAATTCCAATTATGATTTATCTTTATGCATATCTATTGTGACTCATGTACTTGTTGCAAGCTAAGTTATATAATGGTGAGTTGCTTTCTTCTTTGAGTTGTGTAATGGTAAGTGTGATGCTTCTTGTCCGTATTATTTTATCGACACTTCACTCCATAAAGCTGTGGACATGTTTACTGGGCTTAGTTTTCGCTTGGGGACAAGCGAAGGTCTAAGCTTGGGGGGAGTTGATACATCCAATTTACATCACCATTCTATATCATAATTTGCCTCTATTCATTGATATATGTCTTATTATGAGGTATTACTTATGTCATTTCCATTGTTTTTGCATGTTGGATGATTCTTGGAGGATGGACTGCCGGAGTCTGGATTCTGATGGAAAAAGAGGTGTTTTGGTGAAATTTCGCGAAGATCAGAAAAATACAAAAAAAATATTGGAAAATTATATTTTCCTAGAAGACGGAGGAAGCCACAAGGGGAGGCTTAGCTAGGCCACAGGGGGCCCGCACCCCCTAGGCATGGGTCCCCCTAGGCCGCGCCTAGGGTAGGTGTGGCCCACCTGGCCGGCTCCCGACTCCGCCCTCTCGCCTATATCTTCCTCACGGAACCCTAATACCAGGGGAGCAACCACAGAAAGATTTCCGCCGCCTCTGCGGGGCGGAAAACACCGAGAGAGAAAGATCTATCCGGCAAACAGGTTTCTCCCGGGGAAATTCCTTCCCGGAGAGGGGAGATCGTCGCCATTAACACCTTCAACAAGCTAGACTTCATCGGGATCATAATCATCATCCACACCATCATCTCCACTAGCACCATCATCACCACTTTGTCCCGCTGTAACAATTGTATTGGATCTTGCATTAGTTCTTAGGGGAAACTTTCCCGGTGTTAATTACTATTGTAGTTGATGCTTGTGAGTGGAACCATTGGATTATTGTTCATGTTCAGATTTTTATCCATCACCATATCATATTTGATCTTGATCCATATGATGTCTTGTGAGTAGTTCGTTTAGTTCTTGAGGACATGGGAGAAGTCATGTTGTTAGTAGTGGATTTGTGTTTAGTTATTATTCAATGGTTTAGTATTTAAGTTGTGGTGCTATTATTCTAGTGGTGTCATGTGAACATCGACTGCATGATACTTCACCATTTATGGGACTAGGGGAATGCATTGTGTATTTTGCTACTAATTTTGGGGTTGCCGGAGTGATAGAAACCTGAACCACCGTTAGGACACCTTTGCACAAGGGAGCGTAGGATCTCAGAGTTTAAGGCTGTGGTTAGGTTTATATCTTAATTACTTTCCTATAGTTACGGATGCTTGCAGGGGATTTAATCACAAGTATGTATTAGTCCAAGTAAGGTCGGTACATTAGAACATGTTCACCCACACAACACTTACAACACTAAATAAGAGTACTCAGCTATTTGAAGCGAAAACACTTGACAGAATTCCCATGTGTCCACGAGAATGTTTGGTCCTTATAAGTATTTCCACTGGCCTGTCCTTTGCTAAGAAAGGATTGGGCCACTTGTTGCGTTTTTTCTTTGTCTTTATTACTTGCACTTTGTTTTGTTGCTTTATCAGAAAACCCCTAAAAATTCGTTTGCTAAATATTTGCAGAGATTTTCTACTCCATACCGCTAGTCAACTCCTTCTGCTACTCGTTGGGATCGACACTCCTATTTATAAAAAGTACTACGATACACCCCCTATACTTGTGTCGTCATTCAACACTTTTCGATTTGAGAAACATAAGGTCTTCGAAAAAATCGTTTTTACCTGCTTGTCTGTTTTGACAGATTTTTGGCATTATTTGGATTTGCCTCTTAATCTGTTTCTTTTTGAGTTCTTCTTGATCACTTGAGATTTTAAAAGGAATTTCTACAGTATCTTGTGTTTCGTTGAAAGTTTTACTTGTGTTGAAACTAAACCCAAAGGTTTACTATCTTGAATACACTAATGTTGCTAATGAAGATTGTGTGAAGTTTTGTATGAAGGAAATTTTCAAGTGTAGGGGAAGAATGATGTGATGAGATGAAGAATGGAAAAAATCTCAAGCTTGGGGATTCCACCCCGTGTCACCCCAATAAATATTCAAGAGGTACAAGCGTCAAAGCTTGGGGATGCCCAAGGCATCCTCTTCTTCATCAATAAAAATCTCAGGTCTCTTTCTAGAAACTTCATTTTTATTGTTTCATGCACTGTTGTGTTGTTCTTGGAACGTCTTAGTTTTTGTTTTTGGTTTTATTTTGTTTAGTTTGCATGAAAAAATTAGTTGGACCCCCGCATTCGCTCTTTTTTTCAAATAAGTTGATTGGTGTTGGAAAAGAGTAGAAAGTTTCATGCTTATAGTGGTACAAAATGGAGCTTGTTTTGACTGTGAATTAGACTTTGTCATGTCATGCTAGATGTTTTTTGACCTTATGCTTAGTGATTATTGCTGTAGCATGAATAGTTCCAAACAATTGAGATTGCTTAATGTGCCTTGAAAGAATCATACGTTGTTTTAGCATACAAAAGCATAATATTATGGTATTCTCCTTTGATGCTTTGTTTGGGTTGACTTCGCGCATGATCACACCATGTTATGTCTATGAACCAGTCACGTTATCCTCTATGATCATTTGGTTTTTGACTTGTGATACCACTTTATGCTTTGATTGATAATGTTTTATCGCTCTGCATGATTATGGCCATTATTGCTCTCTTAGTTGGTCGCTCCCAGTCTTTTGCTAGCCTCTACTTGTACTGAGTAAGCTCTATTCATGCATCCAACTCCCAAGAAACTAATTTATTCTTAAGAGTCAACTATAAATTCCTATGCATGGTGTGTTACACCATTCCAAGTATATTCATGTTTTATCTATCTTCCAAATTAAACTTGTTATGAGAAATTTAGTGATTAAAGCTCTCACAAACTTGATGGCACACTTTACTTTCTTGCTCCTAATAAACTTGAACCATTGTGTCATCTATGTTGTATATGCTTACACTTATAAGTTGGGAATTAGCAGAACCATGCTGTCATGGGGAACGCTTTCAACACCTGTACATATTACCCATTTGATATCATGATCTTTTGTTTATGGATGTCGGTGGTGTGAAATAAAAGGGGAGCTTGTAACTTCATGGAGTATTATATATGTGTTAGGGAAATGCCTGGGCGTCTATCCTAAGCCATGCCTAATCATGGTGGAAACTTGCAGCATCACCATAGTGAGCAATATATGAAGCATATTTATAAAAATATAGAAAACAATATATAGAAAAAAAGAGAGATACCATGCTCATGGTAAATAAAAAGATCGCTCAGATGCTCATTGTTTGTTGCCTTGTCATTTTGATATGGGATAGCTCCAGTGTCATGGGGCAAGAGGTACCCCGTTGGTGGTTCTCTATGATACACATATACTTACAATGACAAGAACTTGCTTGTGACTAAAGTTGAGTAGCATGAGGAACGACCCTCGTACTCAAGGGACATGGGATTTCCAACTTATGATTTGTCAAGCATATACTCCGTTGGGGATATGCTATATGGGTATCCTCATAGCACGTCTCCTATCCGGATAACCCGGGTGGCCCACAGTTGGTAGCATGGCCCATGGCCTGCTGGGTGGCCTAGCTAGATGGATCCAGAAGGGAGGCCCATGTCGGATAAAGGAAGGCTACGGAGGAGTCACCGATGTACCCGGAGCCTTGGAGTGCAAGACACGCTAGACTAGTTGTAAGCAGTGTAGGACTCTGTAACCTGCCTGGCTAGGACTTTTCCCTGTAACCCTAGGACCTGACGACTATATAAGTCGGGCCTATGGGAGCCTTTAGGGAACGATAACTTAGACTCTCTAGTCACCTCGCACAGCGAACCAATACCTGTACCTCGGCGTATTGCCCTTATAGTGATTTATAGCAGGAGTAGGATTCCGCTATTGTTGTGGGATCTGAACCTGGGTAAGCTGTGTTACCTCGTACCCGTCAACCGTCCACCTTCCCCCATGTCTCTAAACACACACTATGAGGACCCCTCCATGGCGTACTCGTCGGCAATACCACGACAGGATCCGAGATAACTTTGTCGTTACTAACGAGTTGCATGCTTTGAATAAGCAGAGAAGCACCAGATCGAGCTCCAAAAGGAGCGAGACGAGGTGTCTCGGCAGAAGAGGCAGATAACGGATATGGACTAGAAGCACCAGTCCGAGGTGAAGGGGCTACAGGAAGAGCTTGTCGAGAAAGACGGCCAGCATGCCATCGGTGTCAAGAAGACCAAGGAGCTACTCAAGGAGGCCGAGTCGGCGGTTGAGTCGGATCACCTAGATCTGGACGCTCTTCAGGCCAAGGCTAAGATCTAGCAAAGCAAGCTCCGCGCCATCAATTCTTTCCCCGGTAGTGAGTCCTTACCTTTTTTCACTTTATTCATACTCTTGCTTTCTGCCTCTTTCTATCATTTTGCTAATGTTGTTTTGCGTTTGCAGAAAACTCCCCCGAGGCTGAGATGTTTTCCATACGGGCCGTGAAGAGGCAAGACGGCACAAGTTCTCGGAGTTCTCCGGGGGCTACTGTTGGGGATATGATATATGAGTATCCTCATAGGATGTCTCCTACCCGGATAACCCGGGTGGCCCACAGTTGGTAGCATGGCCCATGGCCTGCTGGGCAACCCAGTTAGATGGATCCAGAAGGGAGGCCCATGCCGGATAAACGAAGGCTACAGAGGAGTCACCGACATACCCGGAGCCTTGGAGTGCAAAACACGCTAGACTAGTTGTAAGCAGTGTAGGACTCTATAACCTATCCGTCTAGGACTTTTCCTTGTAACCCTAGGACCTGGCGACTATATAAGTCGGGCCTATTGCAGTGACCCAGCATACCACTGCATGATGTAGTACACTATAGTCGTTGACATAACACCAATGAAATACCGTTCACTAGTATTACATCCCTCAGAGTGGTACAACAGAAACACAACAGGTCCAAGACATGACTATAGGTTACAACTCAACTCTTTACACAAGATCCAAAGAAACTTCTAGGTTAAAGAGAGAGAAAGAAACTTCTTACAAAGAAGAATCAGAAATAAACAACTCAAAACCTATCATATTAATAATACTAATATTTTAACTAATGGTCTGGCATTGCTGCTATTGCAATACGCTATAGAAATAGGTTCTATGGCTAGAGATTATATTCCTATCTAATCAGTAACTTCGTATTCACTTGAGTCGATGTATATGTTGAATTTCTTGACTTGATTGAAGAGCTTTAGCTTTTGATGATGATTCCTAGAGCATAACTTGAGGTAGACATCGTCTTAATGGCTTTAAAATCTAGCAAGGGTTAAGAAGATACGTTGAGTACGAGCGTACTCAGCAAGTTCACAAGAAAAGGAGTGTTTGATGCACTATATCTACAGCCATAGACCATAGGTCGTAGCCAATGCAAGTTTTCGTAAACATTTCTTCAAAGGTTGCTTTTATTCTGAAAAGCTATGTCTGTCAGCCTTCACGGGTTTACCAAAACTTTTATGGAGTTCCTTTCCTGCCGCGTTCGCATCTCCTTCCCAGAACAGGGAGTAACAAGTTACAGTTCTTACACTCTACAGAGGTGCGTCACTTTACCCATGAGAGATCTTAGCTTTGTTGCACATCCGGGCCACGAACCCGTTCATACTTCCTTGGTATAAGGCCCAAACTAAGATCCAAGCCAATCACTGCCCTCTCCGCGACCTCACATGTCTGCACGATCCTTCGGGGTCGGCTCACCTCCGTTAAGCCCCCTTTCGGGCAGGCTAAAACCCTGATGAGTTCCCGAAGACTCTATGACCTGGTGATGCCCGGGCAAGTACCCTTTTAATGGACTATACCCCTAAACACCATTCATAGATAATCTAGACACCAAAAGTGTGGGGCGTAAGGGTGCCCACCCATATGTTAAGGTCTTCTTGCCTCCATACGAGAGGAAAAGTATACAACTGACTTCTCTGTCCCATTCCAAATCTCATGGTTAACGCGTTATATACGGCGCAATAATCACTGGCGACATTGGTTGTTAAGTCCTAGATAATATGTTCCTTTACCACCGGAACTTTCATAGTAGGTTATTACCTCATGGTAAGTAACCTATAATCATTTATTATGAAAATAGTGTTTTCCAACCTTTTTCAAATGCAGGTGATGACAACACTAGATTTGCAAAATACTTTACAGAAAATAATCAAAGGACATGAGCAAGTGTGAACTTGCCTTTTTTGATTGCAAGAATATGCACTCACGGTCTTCAAGACAATATAAGATCCAATATCTGAAATCAGCATCAGGTCCAGTAAGGACTAATGTTTAAAGAAGCAAAATGCTATTATGCATAAATAATGTAATGCAATCTCATAAACTCGAATCCGGGGGATAGCGTTGATCTAGGGTTTGGATACTAGAAATGGTTACTTTAGAATGTGTTGTCCTTTTAGATAAGTTTCATACTTGTGCTTCTTATTAAGGCTTGTGAGTATGGGTGAAACAACATGTAAACATAATGGCATATACAATAAGATATACTAATGAGATATGCTACTCAAGGACTGCTTATATGAGAATTATCTTATCTTCAAGTTTTACTTTGCAATTAATGGCATTTATAAGGAACTTAAGTGTTAACAATCCTAAGTATATAAGTAAAGCTTAATGTAATGTGATTATTATTAATTGTCATTTGATGTTTGAAGTGGCAAAAATAATAAAATGTGAAGAAAAGATTTATTTTCTAAGGTCTAAGCAATCTTTGTGGTTAATCAAATGTGGTCGATGTTGTTTGTGCTTGTTTGAATAGTTTGGATTTGAGATGCTTTATGGCTTAATTATAACAGACCAAAGTTAACTATAAAGCATATAATAAAGTATTTAGCATCATACTTAAAGCTTTGTAGACTAAAGTTAACTTTAAGGATGTAGATAGACTTAGGGTGTATTACTTATGATACTTGTATCTTGTTCACCTTATATTGTTTCCCTCAGAGTTACTTAAGAATGGCATTACTTCTATTTGAGTAGTGGTTTCCTAACATTATAATGGAATAGAATCATTTTCCTTTTTATAGATGAATGGTTATAATTTGTAAACAAGGAAGTATTAGGACTTAACTACTTATGGATTCAATATAGTGTTTTGGTTTGTTTATAACTTGTACTTGAAATATTGGAGTAGGTTTTATTTCACTACAAAATTATTTTTGGAGATTTTATAATGGATAAGGATCCTTTTATAAAATAATTTACATTAATGGTTGAGAGATAATTTAATAAAATTGTATTTAAAGTGTGTTAAACCATTTTGACTTCACACTATCAATATTTAAGACTAATACTATTTATTACACTCAATTGGCTAATTTTTAGAATTATTAGAAAATTTTATTTACCTTTATATGAATTATTAATTAAATAAATACGTTTAAATTCAAGTTATTAAAGTGTTTAAATTTTTATTTAACTCAAAAGTGGAATATTATATTTTTAACATGCAGATATTATTTTTGTGATCATTTTGATATATTACAATTATTTTTGAGATTTATAAATAATAAGATATGATTTTTATAAGATTTATTACTTTATAAATACTTAATAAATAACAAATATTTAATTAAGTGAAATAATAATGTATGATTATATTTTTAAAGTATTGTTTTTATTTTTCCAAGATTTTTGGTATTTTATTTATATTTTTAACATTTACCATTATTAAAATATGAATTATCAAAGTTTTATTAATTTTAAAATCTTTATTAAAATAATTATTTAAATTTTTCACATAATAATGTTTGATAATGGTTTTACGTTAGAGATTTTATTTTTCTAATTTTTTTCATATATTACATGTATTTTTCTGAATTACAAAACTAAAGATATTAATTTTACAAGATTTAATTAATTTATTGAAATTTCAGGAATGTTTATATTTGAATTAATATTGTTCTATCAATTTACTAAACATACACAAAACTTTTTACACCTAAACTAAACCTACCCAAGGTCACTGACCAGTGGGCCAGTTGCCACATGGCATACCCCTTTTGATTAATATTTTTCTTACTTGTGTTATTCTTACTCACAGAGAATGACAGATGGGCCAGGGGCCACGTTACACTCCACCTTAGCGGAGACTGGTCAACCCTGCAGACACGACACAAGCATGACATCGCTGTGACATCAGCACTGTGTCCACCACCAGCAGATGGCCGCTGGCGAGGAATCAGGTCACCCCGGCAAGCGTGGACGAGGGTATTGGAATCCTAACAAGTAGACGATTCTACGGGTACTAGCGCAGCCCTATTTTGGTCACCGGATAAGGGTTGGCGGCGAGCTTTCACGGCGGCGCTCGTAGGCAACCACGTAGGCGGTGATACAGGAAGAAATTGAAGCCCTGGGTCATACGGGGAGACTCAGTAACTCACCAGGAAGCTCGCAGAGGTGTCGGTGGGTGGAGGCGAGCTCAGAATCGACAGCGAACGACGGTGATTGGCGACGATAGTGAGGTACCGATTGATTCGATAGAGGGGTCTTCGGCTTCCATGGCTTGTCTTGGGAGAACGAGGACCACGAGGCGAGTCCAACGACACCTTCAGGGAGGCCAGGGGGGCTCGGGATCAACAGTGATGTGCAGCTCCGGCGATCTCAGTTTCTGGTCAGAGAGGAAATTGGGGAGGAAGAATGAGGATAAGGATCTCCAGCACGTCGGTGGTCTTCTTATAAGCAACGAACAGCAGCGGCGCGGATCTTGGCGTCAGCGGGCATCGCGTCGACGGCCAACGTGGTGTCAGGCAGGTGCTTCGCCTGCGTGCTTTCTGGCGAGAGGAAGAAGAAAGGAAGAAAAAGATCGAAAGGGTACGTGGGCTGGCTTGGGTCGACATGGGCTGCTGTGGAGTGAGCGACTGGCAACTGCTGTTGCATGCGAGCGACGGTTAGGTTAGTGAGGAAATGGGCCGTGGGCCATTGCTGGCTGCTACTTCTTTTCTTTATCTTTTCTATTTTCTGTTTTTAATAAAAAAATTTCAATTCAAATTTCTTCAAAGTTTTAAATACCATAATTTTATATAATATTTTAAATATTCCAAAGATAACTATACTAATTGATTACTTTAATCATGTTGATACTTTCCAATGCTCAAAATTATATTAAAAATTATTTATTGAGTAGAATAAATAAGAATTAGGGTTTTAGGGTTTTGTTAATTATATTATACACTTATAGAATGATTTTTTTATTTCCTCTTTATGAGTGTAATGGTAATGGTTTAATATAGCTAAGGATATGCATAGAGTATAACCATATTTATTATTATATAGCAATCATTATATAAGATGGTTTGATTATTAAGGTTCTTAAAATGGTAAATTGTTTTACTCACAATTCACTAATAGATGAATCCTAACCACCCTACTTATTTAAGAATATCCATAGATGACTTCTTGAACTAGTTATTCACTACTTTCTTAAGTGTGGTTAAAACATGGATATAATATTAGAGTATAATGGTTTGTAGCACTAGCCCTTTATGTTTGTGATCTTTAATGATATCCCCTTTAAAATAGAAAGTTATTTTCTAAAAGGTCTTATTGAAAGTAATTGATAAAGATAATTCCTAAGCACATATGATTATGATAACTGGAAATGATAAAGATGTGCTTATGTGATTTGCTATAGGGAAATATTCCTATAAAGTTGTATGGAGATAAGATGATGGATATTATGTTTGGTTAAAGATTTAGGGTTTAGTGTTTACCAAGAATTCCTATCTTCCATAATTCACAATCCTGGACTTCTAATTAAGGAATTCCTTTCCTAGATATACTACTGCTCCATATCCATCATCATGTGTTAACATGATGAGATTTACTTCTCAAGAATATTCTTATCCACCTTTTATTCTTCTCATTCCATTTATAAATATAATGAGCTTGACACTGTAACATCCAAAAAATATTAAACTTAAATCATCAAACTCTAATCATCAAAATTAGGGTTAACAAAAACTTTTCCATTTAAAAGTATAAAAGCATTCATATGAGTGTGTATTAAAATTTGGATTCTTTTGAATTGCCATGGTTCTGTGTTTCTTTGCTTGTAAAATGATTCTTAGGTGAAATAAACATCATCTAAACAATCCCCAAACTTTTCCCAAAGACAAACAAATCAAAACAAACAAATTAAGTGAATGGTCACTTTGGCCAAATTAACTCCCATGCCTACTTTGGCTATCTCTAACTTTCAGAACTTAACATAAACATGTATGGATATTTACACCCCTTGATATTACTCATAACAAGGTACCAAGTCCCACCTTGTGATCATCCAAAAACATTTGAATGCATAGTTTAAATGACAGTTTAAAATTGAATCTATTTCATATGGGAAGATCCCACTATTTCATAAACCACTCAAACAAACTTAATTTTCAAAACCACGGCATCCACAGAATCCTCAACACGTACCTAGAACACCCACCAAAAAACTTTTCAAAATTCAAAACTCAAGTTCTTGCGGCCATTTCATCGAACACTTGGAGACAACAAATCAAACTGGCCAAACTTCACTGTTTTGAGCAGTAATTTGGCTAAGCATTGTTCACCATTGATCACACTTGTATCCCCCAGTGCCAACCAGTGCCTTGACCACCCCTAGCCCCTACCCTTTGCACCATGCCATGCCAACCCGAAGGAACCCTTGCCAGCCGACCATGGCTAGCTAGCCAGAGCAAGCACCAAGCCTAAACACCATGTCTAGGACACATGCCACCGTCCACCGCCACCCCCTGTCCAGCGCTCAAACCCTGCCAGCCACTGGACCACACGCCCAAGCCATGCCAAGATTCTCTGGGAGCATGCCGAGAGCGCGCCAGAGCGTCACCCTCGACACAGGCCCACAGACCGCGCGCCGCCCTCTCCGCGTGCACGCGTGATCACCACCGCCCCAGCAACCCCGCAGACACGCCTGTTTGCCGCCCCATGCCTCACACCACCGCTCGCCGTCGAAGACGCCGCCTCTGCCGCGCAGAACATCGCACGTTCCCGACCAATTGCCACCGCCCCTACACGCGCATTTAAGCTCTAGAGCATCGCCAGGAGACCGCCCGTCGATCGCCAACCTCGGCCATGCCTCTAGCCGCCCGTAGCCGTGTCTCCACCGTCGCCTGCCCATCCCTCTCGGTCTCGCCGTCGGGCCTATAAAAGGAGACGATCCCCGCTCGATTTCTTCTCACCATCTCACTCCCCTCAGCTCACTGATCATTCCACCCCTTAGCCGGAGCAAGGCGAGCGACGCATCGCCGGAATTTGGCCGGAGCTCGCCGCTGCAGAGGAGAAGAGGAGCCGTTGATTTCATTCACCCCCGGAGCTGCCGCGACCACCCCTGAGTTCGCCGTCGTCGACTTCGTCATTTGACCGCCTCACCGTCGTCACTGGAGCCCCGGTATGCCCCCTATGCACCCCCACCGAGCCGCTAGGGTTCGAGCTTGCCGATGACCTATTCATCGTCGATGACGACCCTCAGCCATCGATCTTCATTCTAATCCAACGCACCACATCGCCCACGTCAAGGCGTTTAAAGAGCCAACGACCAAGAGACCCCCTGTCGTTGAGCCTGGCTGTGTAGTGACACTGGACCGGCCCATTAACATTTCCCGCGCAGCCCACTCGTTTGAATTTAGATTTTTCTATTTATATTCAAAATTAGTTCTATACCTAGTTTCAAAAATCAACCCAGTGCGATTCAGTGAACCAAATTGAATGAAACCAATTTTGTTAGAAAGGAATTGGAATGCTTAATCCAAGCCCGTTGGATTCAAATCATTTGGATCTACAGATCAACCTTGGTAAAAATAACAAGGCAGAAGCTTTTCTGCATTCAAACATTTTTCAAATTTCAACCATAATATCTTTTGAGTTGATTCCAACTCTCAAAAATCACATTTGATTATACCTTTAAGAATATATAAAAACATATGGGTTTACTTATAGAAATAATGTTCAAGTAATAAAAGAATGCCACATAGGCATTTCTAGTCACTTTAATTATTTAAAATAAAAAGGTTAAACCTTATTAAATTGTGACACCACTTTAAATCACATTCCCATGTACTTAAATATGTGGTGATGACATGTGTCAACATGATCCCATGTTTGAGTTGGAGAATATTAAATCTTAAGTAGTTTTTCAATGAGTAGAAATTACTTTTCTAAAAATAAAATAAATAAGACAAATGCTTTAATCTTGTAAGGTTAGTGATGATGCTAGATCATCTATAGTACACCTTTGTGTGATGATAGTTAAGTATTGTTTGGTGATTGTGTACCTCGTATTTATTTATAGACGCTAGTACCGACCAAGGATACGAGAAGGAAGGAGGATACTACGAAGAAGAAGCCGAGGAGAACTTCAACCACTGCTCTGCACAAGGCAAGCTAACACTCGCAATTATGAAAGTTATATAACCTATGCAATGCACTAAGAATGCTTGGTTGGACACATTTGATGATACCCAATCCTAGTTTTACTTGCAAGCCTTCTACTTTATTTCTTTATCAAAGCTTTCTCTTAGAGTTTACTTAAGTAAATTGTAGATAATAGAAAGATAATTGAAGGTTGCATCAAGAGCATTAAATTTGGCCTAAGCTAGATAATCTTGATGTCATCCTAAGGCAGGAGATTGAACTGAGTTAAACTACACTTGTTTACCACCCCTCATTAGTACTCACTCCCATTTTTAGATGCTAGTTCTAAGCATAAAACTTGATCAACTTGAGATGGGAATACTTGGTGGAAAATGGTTATGAAAACCTTAGAAAGATGAGTCATTCTACTGAAATGTTTTGACATGTGTTTCCAAACACCAGATGATTTTGATGATGAAAATTGTGAGGCATGAATGGAAACTTATAAAACTGATGGTTGTCTGGATGCGATACCATTCCAATTTTACCGTACAACCATAGTACCCGAAAATTGGGTAGGGCTTGAATGGAAACTTATATACCTTAGTATGGGTTCCCTCACGGCCAAGGTCTGAGCTGAGGCTACCTTGTGAAGATTGTCCACCTGTGCAGTACCCAAGATGATAGTTGGTCATGGTTGGGAGGCCAAACTCACAGGAGAGGTGCCTATACTAGGGCGTGTAATGGAAAGGTTAGGATTGATTATCCGCATACTGAGTATGGTGAATTCAGGATTTGTTCCTGAAGGCTGTATCGAATATTGTGGTGAAAGTGTACAATCTCTGCAGAGTGTCAAACTATTCGAATAGCCGCGTCCGCGGTTATGGACAGTTGGAGTGGCCATACTGTTCCCCCGTCAGAGGTTTTCAAAATGACTTGTGAAATGGATTGAGAATTTGAATTGACCACAACAGAGGTGTGATATGAAATACAAGTTCCCACTTAGGTGTTATCAAACTTCAACTAGCATTCTTTGCTTCTAAACTTAGTAGAGGTTAATCTGGCTTTTTGCAAAACAATCCTAGAGCTTAATGTCCTACTACAAAAACCCCCTTAACTGTTAGTATTAGTTTGCGAGTACTTAAAGAGTACTCATGGCTTTGTCCCTGGCTATTCCCGTGGCCAGACTATGAAGAGGAGTACCAGGATGATGGACCCCAGGAAGTTTACGACAACTAGGATCATCTCCCATCGCTAGCATTGCCTGTGACCCCGAAGATGGAGCTTCGCCTACGCTACCTTTATTATTACGTATTTCCGCTGCTTGAGTTGTATTAAGAACTAGATCATGAGATCCTTATTTGTGTAAGACCTTATGTATGGTTTGTAAAGGATGATGTACTGTGGTATCCAATTCTGTTATGTCTCTTAAAAATGGTAATCTTGGGATTGCGATGTATGGCATAACAGGCATCTGGGATTAAAAATACGGGTGTTGACAGACACTAAAGCCTTTCATAATCTTTTCATATCCATAATTGGTTATATCAACTACTCTACTACTGATAATCTCCAATCCAACAAGTGGTTACTTCAAACTCCATTCATAATCTTCCTTAATCATCCATCACTATCATTACTCCAATGGATGTATACATCAAACTACTTCACCTCAAGTGCTTACTATTCTTTAAGAGGAATATTATTACTTCAATATCTCCATGCTACTCTAGCTTCATCTTAGTCATACTATTTTATATCTACTTAATTCCAATATCTTATATTCAAACTTCACATCATATAATGGTGACTTAGCATGGCTAACCTAGAATAACATATCTATACTAGAGTTCAAGCATGTTCTATCCACCAATGTCACTTATACATGATATAAGCATTCAATCTTGGTGACAAAAGCATGATCATTAGAATCCCTTGATCATATATGGCTTAGGTTTCTAGTTGGCTAATCAAGGTCTTCATCAATACAACTTTAAAATTGTATTGAAATTATCTTCTTAGTATCTCTTATTGGATTAAGGGTTGTTATACATGTACTATGCCTACTTAATCCCATAGGATTACCTCTTGGTATCTATCTTCAATGCTCCTCCTTATAATCCTATTTGTTACCATATAATTATATATTCCATATAACTCTTCTTTCATTTTAGGAGTGAGTTTAACTCCATCAATTATCATATTGATTTAATTCTCTTCCAACACTCCCATTATATATATGATATTTAAAACTAGCATTACCACCTCTCTCTTCTTACTTCTTTCTCTAAAGGTTTAGAGTGGATGCTATGATGGGACAAGAGTTGATAGATCAAGACTTGATAGGTTAAGAATTGGTGAATCAATAGTTGATTACTCAACATTGATGAACAACAGATATTAGAATATGATTCCAATAGGAATGGTAAAGATTGATATGGATAGAAAGATACATGGTGCCTGATCTTGACTTGGTTTCTTTCCTACTCAAACTCACTAAAGAGTTAAGATTGTATTACCATGATGTTCATGGTATAAGTAGATGAGATTAAAATTTAGTTGTTACATTCCTATTACTTAAGTTATATTTGTAACTTGGTTATTCATGAGTTATTGTAACGAATACTATGATATGATCACCTAAGGATCAAATATAAATAATTAAGTAATGTATTAGGGTTTAATTTTATTACATTTGATCTACCCTTAGATCAAATCATGTTTACCCAAAATCAGGTTTTAGCAAAGGTCATATTGAAACTTATCGCAGTCAACTTGATGATCTACTCAATTCCATCAAGTTGAGAGAAGCTTCAATCACTTTGGCAAGTTTTTTATTTGAAAGCACGAAAATTATTCAAATTTTCTATGCATGAATGCAATGCACACATCTGTGTTCAGATTATTTCTAAGCTCTAATGCTGGGATGTTACACCTATGGGAGCCTTTAGGGCACAATCTCAGACAACCTAGTGTCGACTACGACGCACCTCGCACAGCGAACCAATCCCTATAACTCGGCGTATTGCCATTATAGTGATTTATAGCAGGAGTAGGATTCCGCCACTATTGTGGGATCTGAACCTGGGTAAGCTGTGTTACCTTGTAACTGTCAACCGTCCGCCTCCCCCCACATATCTAAACACGCACTGTGAGGATCCCTCCATGGAGTACTCGTCGGCAATACCACGACAGTTGGCGCCCACCGTGGGGGCAAGAGGCGCTTCAGGCTCTTCAGAGGGCGAGGACCAAGATTTTCGCGGGAATCGGCGAAATCGTAGCCATCGGTCGTGTTCTCTTCTCCGGCGAGTTCTGGATCCCGGCAAAGACGAACCCTACGCGGTGCTCGATCGTCCCCATTGGATATATCCACCTCTTCATCAGCGAAACCGACTCGGGCACTAGTTCCCTGGGAGTCGAAGTAGCATCAAGACCAACACAGACCGCCTATGGGCAGGATACGTACGGGGAATGATCGATGTCGGATCTCTCCTTGGAGTTTGCCGGTGAAGATCAGAAAAATTTAAGGCCCACCCAAACCGCCCTTGTGCAGGATATAACGGTGGAAGATCACTACAAGTCCGCCGGCTTCGTTCGTGCGTCTGGACAACAGAGATCCAAGTTCGTCGGCGTGGTTACCATCTTTGATCTGGCGCGCTGCATTCAGAGAGAGGGCGAAAACCCCCGTGATTACCTTGCCAGGTGGTTCCGTATACGAGCCGATATGCCATGTATTACTTTGTGGAAGGACTGGACCAAGGTACGCTTCACCGACATTCTCTAAGGCGGCAGCAGGCTTCAGGACGCCTCACCTTCGAAAGCATGGTGAACACCGTCAACTACTACGTAGAGGCCGAGGAGGCAGCTCAGACAGCCCTTGCGCTCATTGATGGAGCCCCTCCCATTCAGCCACCGCCACCACCGCCTCCCGCCGCCATCGCCGCAGCTGCACCACCGCCTCCAGTCATCGTCGCTGCTATTGCACCTCCACTCCCCGTCATCGAGGAAGCCCCGGCACGCTCCGACTCCATGATTGACGCGCTCTACGCCGACTTCAGTGCAGATTCGGAGGAGATAGACTTCAGTCCGGAGGAGCTAGACTCTGCCATGCAGGAGATGGAGGAGGATTACAAGTGCGACGAGCAGGCCAACAACACCATCACGTCCCGAGAGGTGTTCGTCACCATTGGGATGGCGATGGATGAAGATCAACCCGGAAGAGCTCCGCCTACAACGCTGAACCAGGGGAAGGGACCACCTGTTGCTGCCGACAATGATCGCACAAAGGACATGCCCCCTCCGCCTAACCCAGTGCAGCAACCGTAGGAACTCGGCACCGGTCCGAGCAACAACAACACCGCAAACCCGCCGCTTCCGGCATCTACGTCTGCTGCTGCCCAAGTTACTCCAGCTGACAGAGTGATGTACGACAACCTCCTCGTTGAGCCTATGACCGTGGCTCATATTCGCAATGTAGTCTAGCTTGACGAGAAGCGCCAGCAGCTGCTGGAGGAAGCGCAGGCCATCGCGGAGCAAGGCGCAAAGCTAGATCAATATCTGACCAATGCGTAGAAGTCAATAGAGAAAGCTAGAGCAATGGAGGCCGAGTACAAGACTCTGCTGCAAAAGCAGAAGGCCAAGAAAGCTCCGGCTTGCATCATCAACGATCCTGGTGTGCGGCGAAACCTAGGATGGGCTCACCCAAAGCCCGCACAAGCCAAGCCATACATTGACAGTGAAGGCAGGCAGGTGATGCCCACTCCTCTCCTCAACCTCGCCAAGACCCTTCTGGAGTAGGATAGATCACCCAAAGTGGTGGACCAGGTCTATGACCTAGTGGCCAAGGAGGTGAAACAGCAGGAAAAGGCCACCTCTTAGAGGCTCGAGTCTGGCCCAACATTTTGCTAGTCTAGCCAGCACAAGCCGCCAAGGGACAGATCTCCTCTTGATGTCGGGTCTCATATGGGTTCGCTAGAACGAATACGGAGGGATGCACGCAATAGGAAGGATGCTATCCCCATATCCTCCAACCATGGAGGTAAGGCCCAACCTCGTCGCCCATCGCCACCGCCCCGCTCCCCCCGGCATCACAAAGTCACGAAGGCTCACCGTCATACGGATATGCCTCTGCCAAGGCAGAGTGGCATCGTCATCCGCGACAACATGGAGCAGACCCATCACGACGGAGAGCGCAATCAAGGACACAAGAGCAGGTCGCGCCATGACCCTCTGTGTCCGACAAGCAACTGCGACAAGCGTGAGGCGTCACAGGAGGGTAACAGCAAGAAGGCTAACCCACCGCCACCTCCGCCTTCGTCGCCACCTAGCAGCCACCATGGCGGAGGAGGCCCGCGTCGTTGACGCAGCCCATCCCCTGGCAAGAAGAAGAAAAGAAGCCCGGAGCCATACGATGAACGTTCGCGTCTGGACAAGATCCACGAGGCCTAGGAAGGACCATACCTGGGACCACGTTGCTTTGTATCTGTAATACGGTCTGCAACTTACCCTAAAGGTTTCCAAATTTACAAGACCATCAAGACCTATGACGGCACCGCAAAACCAGCTACATGGTTGCAGGGCTATGGCAACGCAGTAGAGATTGCCGGGGGTAACCCCAACGTCGCCGTCAAGTACCTCCCATTGATGTTGGCGGTCACGGCCCGTCAATGGATTGATGACTTGCCGGAAAGATCCATCTATAATTGGTTGGACATGCAAGAAGCATTCACCAAGAACTTCAAGGGTACATACAAACGTCCCTGCACTGTTGGAAATCTATAGCGGTGCATGCAAGAGAAAGACGAGACATTTCGCGCCTATCTCTCCCGCTGGCTGGATATGAAGAATTCCTGCGTAGGAGTGCACGCCCAGACCACCATGGCCGCCTTCATCGATGGGCTGGAAAGGGGCACGTTGCTCTGACATAAGCTGAAGCGCTTGGATGAAAATCACCAGCTAGACTTGAACCAGATGATTCAGTTGGCCAGTGAGTTCGCGGCTGCCGACGATGATTCTCGCGGCTCCCTGCCGGCAACGGCCGTCCCAACCCAAGCTCGGAGGAATAGCAGCACAAAGCAGAAGACCACGACTGAAGAAAATAAAAACTCCGACATGGTCGCTATGACTTTCACAGGACGAGGTGATGGCGGACAGCGTGGCCGAGGACGGGGAGCAGGTCGTGGGCAGCAGCGAGGAAGTGAAACTACCTCGGTAGCACTCCGCGTTCCCCACACCTATGAGGAGTACCGCGATATGCCGTGCCTTGTACACCTCGACACCAACGGCAAGGCCACCCACACCAATCGCCACTGCAAGTTTTTCAACGACCTCAAGGAGGACCCGGAGTCCGGCTACAAGCAAAGTCAGAAGAACATACCGTGAGGCAAGGGAAAGGGGAAGAAGAAGGAGGAGGAGTCCAAGGATTCAAGTGATATGGACGAGGACGTTGACCCCAAGCACGCCGCCAAGAGCGACAGCAAAGGCAAGAACCCCTTCGAGAAAAAGGCGACAGTTTTCCACACTTTCCTTGGCACCCCCACCGTCCGACAATAGAAGACCTCCATGAGGATACTGATGGCCACTCTAGCCCCAGTTCCCCAATTCATGCGCTGGTCGGAGATTCCAATTACTTGGGACAGGAAGGATCACCCAGAACTCATCCCTACGGAGAACCAATACGCCATGGTCATCAACCCCCTGATTGACGGCAATGAGTTCACCAAATGTATGGTGGATAGTAGAAGCAACATCAACATCATGTACCTCGATACATTGCAGAAGATGAACTTGACGGCGGCAAACCTAAGGCGGACCAACACCATCTTCCACGACGTAGTTCCTGGTCGGGAGTCTCGGTCCCTTGGGTGCATCACACTTCAGGTCGCTTTTGGTGATGTTAATAATTACCGCCAAGAACGCATGACCTTTGAGGTGGTCCCCTTCAAGAGCGTGTACCACGTCATATTAGGCCGCGACATATTCCACACCTTCATGGCCAAGCCATGCTTCGTCTACAACAAGCTCAAGATACCCGGACCAAACGGTGTCATCACCGTATCCGGAAGCTTTACCAAAGCAAGGGACTGCGAGATTGGAGAAGCAGCCTACACAGAAACTGTCCTCTACAACAAAGAATTCAAGGAGATCTAGAGCAAGGTCGATGCCTCAGAGATGCCCGCGTCGAAGAAACAGATTTCTGACTCCGCCCCAGCATTCAAGGCCGCCATCGAGACCAAGCCAGTGGAACTTGTGGTAGGCGATGCCTCCAAGACCACCGCCATTGGGACGAACCTGGACCCTAAATAGGAAAGCACGCTCATCGAGTTCCTCTGTGAGAATAGGGACATCTTTTCCTGGCAACTTGCCGACATTAAAGGTGTACCTAGGGAACTTGCTGAGCACAGCTTGAATATTCATCCGAAATGTAAACTAGTGAAACAACCTCTATGATGCTTTGGAGATGAGAAGAGACGCGCCATAGGCAAAGAGATAGCTAGGTTACTTAAGGCTTGTTTTATCCGAGAAGTCCTTCACACCCAATGGGTGGCCAATCCTGTACTTGTCCCCAAAAAAGGAACCAACGAATTAAGAATGTGCGTTGATTACACCGGCTTGAACAAGGCATGTCCCAAAGATCCGTTTGCTTTGCCTCGCATTGACCAAGTCATTGACTCGACGGCTGGCTCAGAGCTTTTGTGTTTTCTCGATGCATACTCAGGATACCACCAGATCAATATGAGGAAGTCAGACCAATTGGCCACTTCGTTCACTACACCCTACGTCATGTTTTGCTATGTCATGATGCCCTTTGGGCTAAAAACACAGGTGCTACCTACCAGCGGACAATGCAACGTTGCCTACACAATCAAATTGGTTGGAACGTTCACGCCTATGTGGAAGATATAGCGGTGATGTCTAAAAAATAAAATGACTTAATCTCTAACTTAAAAGAAACCTTTGACAATCTTCGGAAATACAACATGATGCTTAACCCTAAGAAGTGCGTGTTCGGGGTTCCAGCCGGAAAATTGTTGGGATTCATCGTTTCCCAGCGCGGAATCAAGATCAACCCGGAGAAAATGAAGTACATCTTAAACATAAACCGTCCGACATGCCTAAAGGACATACAACGACTAATAGGTTGTGTTGCAGCAGTTAGTCGGTTCGTCAGCCGACTTGGAGAGAAGGCCCTGCCGCTGTACAAGTTGCTGAAGAAGGCGGAAAAATTCACATGGACGGACGAGGCAGATGCAACATTGAAGCAGCTCAAGGAGATTCTTTCCTCAGCGCCTATCCTTGCAACACCCGAACCTGGAGAGCCCATGTTAATTTACATGGCGACCACCAGCCGGGTAATCAACATCGTCATCGTGGTAGAGCGGAAGGAACCAGGGCATGAGTACGGAGTTCAATGACCAATTTCATATGTAATCAAGGTCTTGATGGAGTCCAAGCAGCGTTACCCGCACTACCAAAAGATAGCTTATGGAGTATTCCTTGCTTCTCGGAAGCTGAGGCACTATTTCCAGGAGCACCCTACAGTGGTGATCAAGACTCCACTGTCCGACATTATCAACAACAGCGACGCTACAGGAAGGGTCACGAAGTGGGGCATTGAACTTGCCGTCTTCGAGATCACCTACAAGAGACACGATGCTATCAAATCACAAGCCTTGGCGGATTTTATCGCAGATTGGACGGAGATGCCAGATGCTACCCCAATGCTGGATATAGAATACTGGGTAATGCACTTTGACGGATCAAAGCTACTCAACGGCTCGGGGGCTGGTGTACTGCTACAGTCACCAACTGGAGACAAGCTACACTACGTTCTGCAGATCAACTTCGAGGCTACGAACAACATGGCGGAGTATGAAGCACTCATTCACGGACTACGCGTAGCCAAGGATATTGGCATCAAGCGCATAGTTTGCTGTGGAGATTCTGACTTGGTTGCCCAGCAGGTGGCTGGCACCTGGAACGCGTGAAACCCTATGATGGCGGCATATCGAGACAAAGTGGATGAGATAGCCAAGAGCTTCTTGGGCTACGAGGTCAAGTATGCACCTAGGGAGCAAAACGAGGCGGCTGATCTGCTGTCAAAGCTTGGATCAGGGTGCAAACGAATTCCGCTTGGAGTTTTCCTGAAGCATCTAAGGACACCATCCGTGAAGGGAGAGGACATCGACAACCCGGACAGAGTTTACTCTTTCGTTCACATGGTGACAAATGTCCCTCCGGCTTGGACAAAACCGTTCATGAAGTATCTCGAACATGGAACTTTGCCTGACGACAAGGTAGAAAGGCAGCAAATAGTATGTCGAGCAAAGGGATATACCATAATCAATTGACAGTTCTACAAAAGAAGCACTACTGGTGTATACCTTAAGTGTGTTTTCTAGCAAGAAGGTATTGAAATCCTACGCGAAATCCATCTTGGAGATTGCGGGCATCACGCCGCTCCCCGATCGTTGGTCGCTAAAGCTTTACGGCAAGGATTCTACTGGCTGACAGCGAAGGCGGATGCCGACAAGATGGTTGCGACATGCATGGGATGCCAGTACTATGCCCGACAACCACATATTCTTGCTGAAGAATTGCAAAAAATACCAATAACTTGGCCGTTTGCAGTCTAGAGGCTAGACATGGTTGGTCTGTTGCAGACGGCACCATGTGGGTTTACGCATCTGCTAGTAGCAGTTGACAAATTCACCAAATCGATAGAAGCTAAACCCATTAGAAATCTCGATGGGGCAACTGCCCTTAGGTTTGTCCGGGATCTAGTGGTGAGATTTGTTCTCCCACATAGCATAATCACTGACAACGGCAGCAACTTGTCACTCGGATAAGTGGATGCTTATTATTGGGACAAAGGCATCCGACTTGACCTTGCATCTGTGGCACATCCACAGTCCAATGGTCAGGTTGAGCGAGCCAATGATTAATTCTGCAGGGAATCAAGCCACGTCTTGAGGCACCACTACATAGAGCAACTGGAGCCTGGGCAGAAGAATTGCCATCTGTGCTGTGGAGTTTACGAACTACACCCAACAGATCTACCGGCTACACCCCTTACTTCATTGTATATGGAGCAGAAGCCATCCTGCCTTTCGACATCCTTCACGATGCACCAAGAGTTGCCGCCTACGACGAAGATGACGCTGAAGAATCTAGACGCCAAGATGTGGACCTTCTCGAGGAGGAGCGCGTATTGGCATGCCAAAGATTAGCCCTCTACCAGCAGAAGCTATGCAGCTACCATAGTCACCGCGTTCGGCAACGCTCATTTAAAGAGGGGGATCTGGTGCTCTGACTTAAGCAGAAGAAGTCACACAAATTATCCCCGCCATGGGAAGGACCGTTCATCATAAGCAAGGCGCTGCTCAATGGGTCTTACTACCTGGTTGACAATCGTGAACTGAAGTATAGACCCAACGAGGATCATAAGCATAAGCGACGTGACCCGGATGATGACTACCGGAGCTTGATCGGCCATGGAACATAGTACAGCTACGTCCTTTCTACACTTAGCATTTTTTATCTATTGTGTACCTCTTATATGATCAATGAAATAAAGCTCTCTGGTTCACTCATATTTTTGAGTCTTTTACCTCCTTTAGTGTTAATTTTTGGATCATATAAAACCTTTATGCACAAGCTTTGCAATTGCACTTGTGAAAATTCCGCTTACGGGCGTTAGCTTAAGTTTTCTGGTCTACAGGTTCTTTGTTGTCTTTATGTGGATTCTGGAGTAGTGACTTTTGGCACTTATTGTCGGCGATTTTGTGCTTAGGTTATTGATGGTGCCATTGGGCATCATCACCTGAGCGCATGGTTCCGACAATGAGTCCTCCGACTCACGAAAAGTCAAGCATAAAAACCAGAGTAATGGATAAGCCAGCACTTGCTTAAAAAATATATACATGCTGGAACCAGTTCTTGAGTAGCAAGAAATAACAACCATTGTTTTCCGCCTTACGTTAACAAGTAGTTTTTTCCGCATACAAATTCGAGAGGAAACAAATATTACAAATTGTTTTTTCATTCCTCTGGCGAAGGCGACTTGGACGAAGCGTCATCAGCAGCAGGAGAGCCATCCTCCTCGAAGTCGGCAGTGTTGAGGGACTCGGAGGAGCTTTGGTTGCCACCGTCAATGGTTTTCATGGCACAAAGACGTTAGGGTCGACCAACTCAGTGACTCTGGTGTCAAAACCCGCAAGCGACACCAAGATAGCCTCGTGATCTATCTTTTGTCCATCGTCGTCTACGTCGGGGATACCGGAGGTCACCGTGTCGATGTCGGTGTTTGCATAGTGCGCCTTGACCATTGACAGTGCCATCCTCGTGCTAGCCCACTTACATGAAGCTTTCCAGCTTGCAATACGCTCAGGGGCTCGGCGCAAGATCTCCGAGAACTTCTCCACAGAATCCACGGCTTTGATGTTGATTTGGAGGTGCTTGGCTATCTCCTTGGCCTGCGTGATGGCGGTATTGATAAAGTTGTCGGCTAGGACCATGCATTGTTTTGGCGGAGGAGGCGACTGGGTCAACCCAATAGGAGCTGCAAATTTCTAACAAAGGAACACATGAGTTCAATAGCACAAAAAGTTCGGAGTATCTAGCTTACAGAAGTACAAGGCGGAGAATCACTTACTGAAGATGCTAATCTCAGCCTGCTGGAGAGTTTCCTCCATGGAGTCCCGTTCTTGTCGGAGGATCCTGTACGCTTCAAGATGGCGCTGATTTTGCTCATCTGCAGCTTTCTTCTGCTCTTTCAGGATCACGATTTCCTCCTTCAAGCGGTTCATATCTTTGTTGGTAGACTCTTACAGGACTTTCATGGAGTCCTCATGCATCTTCAGCATATCCTTCCTCTCCTGCTTAAGGATCTTGTTTTTGCTATCCAGCTGTTGAATATGCTTGGATTGCTCCACAATGTCCTTGGCCATGGAAATGGCTTCTGCAAGTCGGAAAAAGGACAGTACACAGTGAGTACTCGGAGAATGTTGGGACAAGACCAAGTAGGAATACGAAAAATAAAGGAAAAACAGACGCTTGATCTTGGTGATTTGTTCCTTCAAGAAGGCAGTTTTACCCTTTTCGACTTCCAAGTCCGTGCGCATCTTCTGGTACTTCTCGTTGGCCATGCCCCTCCAAGCATTCGCATTCTATGGAAAGGAAAAAATTTAACGCTTTTTATTCTACTTGGAGTATCTAGACGGATAAATATCCACCTAGAGGCTTGGGGGCTACAATGAGAGTTTTTAACTTAGCAATATGCTTGGTCTTTCTTTAAGCATCTAGATAGAACTGATTTAGTTTCCAACTAGATGCTTGGGGGCTCTAGTATAAAGTTTTAACTCAGTGGTATGCTTAGTTTCTCTTTAAGCACCTAGTTAGAACTAATTCAGTTACAACTAGAAGCTTGGGGGCTACAGTATCGAAATTTACAAACACTGCGTATGCTACTCTTAAAGCATTTAGTCGGAATAATTCATTCAAACTATATGCTTGGGGGCTACAGTGAGAAGTTTTCTAGCTTAGTTAATCTTAGAGCATTTAGATGCAAATACCTATGATTTTCTGTCTAAATCCTTGGGGGCTACTGTGGGATACTCGTACGAAATACAAAAGGTAAATAAAACTTACAAGTGCGATGATCTTGAGGTTTGTAGCACTCTCAGCAAGCAACTTGTTGAAGGATAAATTGTTTCCTTGCAAGATTTCTGCTTGCCGGAGAAGCTCCTCAAGACCGCATGTTGGATATGTCGGTGTCGCACCAGGAACCAAAGCGGAGCTACCCGGCGTAAGTACTAGGTAGACTATCTTCGGGAACTCTATGGTTTTCTTGGGTGCGGAGGCACCGCCTTCGACAGACGTACCACTCTCCACCACCGCCTTACCGCTACCGATGGCATCCTTAGCCGGAGCTTCAGCCATTTGGGTTGCAGCACTTTCTTGTGTTGCATTCGACGAACAGCAAGCTCATGAGGCTGAGTCCACTTCCATGGCGGAAGGGCCAGATGCATCTTTGGCCTGTGAGCTTGTCGGAGTAGGCGTAGGATGGACGCTGGGAGTGACAGGGGCAATGTCGGGAGATGCGTGGGGAGACACGTCACGATGCAACATATCCTTAATCTTTCTAGAAGCCCCCAAAGTTTTGGAGGTCTTCTTCAAACTGGCAGTGGCCTTTTTCCTGAAACGTGCAAAAAGTATAAGTACAGTAATAAGACAAGCAATGGACAATGTTGGAGAGAAATAATCTTACACAAGAGGGGGTGCTTTGGCAAAGGGGATCCCGGTAACCTTTCTTTTCTCCGCCTCCAGGGTGGCGGTAGTCTTCTTGGAGGCTCCACCCTCCGTCTTTTTCTTCTTGCCTCCGCCGGCAGGGTCAGAGGTGGATCTCTTCCGCTTTCGCGCCAGCGGGACATCGTCGTCGGACACGACGGTGACTTCCTTCATCTTTGGGTCATAGATTTGGACAACCATGCTATCCTCCTCTAGACTGCTAAGCTGTTAAGTGAAATCCCACAAGTGTTAGATGAGATGGTAATGGCTAGACGGAAGAACTGGAGTATATGTCATACACGGAAAACAAACAGGTACCTTTGGGCACTTGCCCTCCTCGAACATGTCGTAGGTGATGGTGAAGCCACTCTTCCTATCCTTCACCTTGACGATGTCCTTGAGGCGGAGCTTGACGGAGTCGCTGGAGAAGTTGTCCTCGGAGATGCAGAGGCTATCCTTCCTCTCCTTGGTATAATATGCATCAACTTTGAGCGGTGTTGCAGAGGCTAGATCCGCTTGACGAACTAGCACATGGCCAGGTCCAATCCGTTCACAACCGTCTCTACAAACCACTCTATCCACCTTATAGCGTGGGAAGCATCGATGTTAGAGGGAAGGGAGGCATGAGACTTCCATGTCGAGGCTTCGGCGGCTCCGTCGACGAAGTCCGTATACGTTGCTTCTCGGCCAGCCAAAGGGATATCTGGGCCGTAGAAGTACGTCCGTTGCCAGTTCTTACAAGACTCATGGCCGGTGATATCGGGGAACCGCCGGCCATGCCGGATCTTAAAACTAATAGTGCCATAGTTCCTGAGCTCGTCCTTGCCGGCTCCGGCTTCCCGCTTGACGGTGAAAAAGTAGATAAAGAGATCTAGCCTAGGCCTAATCCCTAAGTAACCCTCGCAAAGCACCAAGTAGTTGCTAAGCGCGATGATGCTATTGGGGGAGAGGTTCTGAGGCCGTACTCGGTAATGGTTGAGGACAGCTAGGAAGAAACTGGAGATGGGCAGGGAGACACCGCGTACCAGTTGGGCTTTGAGGTACACCTTCTCTCCGGCTTGGGGAGAAGGAGTGACCTCGCCGGCCGGCGCCGCCTGCCAGGAGAGCCCCTCCGTCGTAGGGAGGTAGCCCTCAATGATCAGCTCCTTGATTTCGCGGTCCGTGATGTCTGAACCACGCCAGTCCCCCTTGTGGGAGTCGTTTTCCTCCTCTAGCATCTCCAGCGCTGCTGGATTGTGGTCGCCGCCAGTGGATTCTACCACCGCGGATTTGGGGATCACCAGGCCCTCTGGGGGCACGAGGACGGTGCTCGCCGGCTTCGCCGCGGCATCACCTGACGCCTCCATGGAGGGGGCGGAACTGCTGCTGGCCATTGGTGAGGTTAAGGTGGTGACTGAGAAAGGTTGAAGGGCTAGGGTTTTTCGCAATCGTGCGGAGAGCTCAACGAGGCGCTCGCTGAAGGAAGGCGACGATGCAGGGGGAGAATGAGGTGAAAAGTAAAAATTCCATCGCTGTTACAATTTATAACCCCTGGCGTCAAGATTCGTGCAAAATGATCGAATGGTTGACGCGTGGGTGACGTGTGTGAAAGCGTGCGCATAAATTTCTCCATGTTGCCAACCGTCGCCGCCAACGGTTCGTATCGCTCGCGCGGGAAAAACGGACATGATTGTGTTCTCTGCATGTGTGAGTTATGAGGCGTTGCTGACCTACGTCTACGTTGCCGTAGCCGTCACTGGCAGATAAACCATCACATCGAGAGATTCCGGCATGGACGGATCCAGTCCAGCTATGGAAGAGTACGATAGAAGATCCAACAATTCTCTGACTTACAAATTGAAGATGGAGAAAACCTTGCAGGGTTTTTTGGGAGGACTACAAGATATTGCTTGACGATTTGCTGACATCCATCTAGACGGAGCATTCAACATGAAGAGGCAAGACGGCGAAAGATCTCGGAGTTCTCCGGGGGCTACTATTGGGGATATGCTATATGAGTATCCTCATAGCATGTCTCCTATCCGGATAACCCGGGTGGCCCACAGTTGGTAGCATGGCCCATGGCCTGCTGGGCGGCCTAGTTAGATGGATCCAGAAGGGAGGCCCATGCCGGATAAAGGAAGGCTACGGAGGAGTCATCGACGTACCCGGAGCCTTGGAGTGCAAGACACGCTAGACTAGTTGTAAGAAGTGTAGGACTCCGTAACCTGTCTGGCTAGGACTTTTCCCTGTAACCCTAGGACCTGGCGACTATATAAGTCGGGCCTATGGGAGCCTTTAGGGCACAATCTCAGACAACCTAGTGTCGACTACGACGCACCTTGCATAGCGAACCAATCCCTGTAACTCGGCATATTGCCATTATAGTGATTTATAGCAGGAGTAGGATTCCGCCACCGTTGTGGGATCTCAACCTGGGTAAGCTGTGTTACCTCGTACCCGTCAACCGTCCGCCTTCCCCCACGTCTCTAAACACGCACTGTGAGGATCCCTCCATGGTGTACTCGTCAGCAATACCACGACATACTCCATATTTGTTTCACTTTAACCTTAATCACTTCAAGATGTCATCTCAAAAATTATTCTGTTTATCACCTACCTACTCGAGGAGGAGTAGGAGTTAAGCTTGGGGATGCTTGATACGTCTTAAGCGTGTCTATAATTTTTTATGATCCATGCTTGTTTTGTATCAACTTTCTTATGTTTTGTCTACACTTTGAGGTATTTTTATACATTTTCTGTAACTAACCTATTGACAAGATGCCATAGTGCTAGTTGCTTGTTTTCTGCTATTTTTGGTTTCAGAAAATCTAGTAAAGAAATATTCTCGGAATTGGACGGAACAAAAACCAAAGTTATTATTTTACCAGACACGACACAGAGACCAAAGGGGAGACGAATTAGGGCCACGAGGTGTCCACACCCTACGGTGGCGCGGCCAGGGGCATGCCACCAGGTGGTGTGGGCACCTCGAGGATTCACCGACCTTGCCCTTTCGCCTATATATACGTCTCCTCGAGATGTAAACCCGACACGGATCAGATCTTCACAAAAAGTTCCGCAGCGCCGCCACCACCGAAGAGGAGATTCGGGGGGACAGAAATCTCTGTTCCGGCACCCTGCCGGGATGGGGAATTGCCCCTGGAGCCATATCCATCGATCTCCACCACCATCTTCATCGTTGTTGCTGACTCCCATGTGATACGTCAGAAACATATCTGTAATTTTTTTATGTTCCATGCTTGTTTAGTATCTACTTTGCTTTGTTTTGTCTACACTTTGAGGTGTTTTTATATGTTTCTGGTACTAAGCTATTAACAAGATGCCACAGTGCCAGTTGCCCGTTTTCTTCTATTTTTGGTTCCAGAAAGGCAGAAAATAAATATTCTCGGAATTGGACGGGACAAAAGCCAAAGTCAATATTTTACCGTGGGGAACACGGAGCCAGAAGATGAGACGGAGGAGGTCCTCGAGGGTTCCACACCCCCTGGCTATGCGGCCAGGCCTGACCCGTGCCTGGGGGTGCAGCCGCCTCGGGCACCTCCTCGGACTCCCTCTTCGCCTATAACAAGCCCCTGATGCCTAAACCCTAAGTACCCGATCAATATTCCACTAAACCGTCTGTAGCCGCTGCCACCATCGTCCCTAGATCAAGGGATCTGAAGCTCTTCCCGGCACCCTGCCGGAGGGGAGATCATCCCGGAGGCCTTCTTCTTCATCAATCCAGTCTCCGGTATGAAGCTTGAGTAGTTCCACCTTGGACTATGGGTCCATTTAGTAGCTAGATGGTTGTATCTCCTCCTTTTTGCTTTCATGTCTAGATCTTGTGAGCTCCATTCATGATCAAGATCTCATCTATTTTTAATCATGCTTGTTGTGTTTGCAGAGTGCAACATCCCAAAAATACTAAGCTTAGATCATCAAATTCTAATAATCAAAATTAGGGTTAACAAAAACTTTTCTAAATAAAATCACGAATGCATGCATATGTGTATGCATGGATTTTGAAATCTTTTAAAACCACCTTGTTTGTTTGTTCCATTGCTTGTAAAATGTTTCTTAGGTGAAATAAACATCATCTAAAACATTTCCCACACTTTTACTAAAGACAAGTAAATCAAAACACATATATGAAATGAATGGTCATTTTGGCCAATTTAACTCCCATGCCTAATTTCGCTGTCTCAAACTTTAAGAACCTAATAGAAACTTTTCTGGATCTTTGCACCCCTTGAATGTACTCATAACAAGGTATCAAGGCCCACTTTGTGATCATCTAGAAACTTTCAAATGCATAGTTTAAATGCCAATTAAAAATTGAATCTTTATCATATGGGAAGATCCCACTTTTTCAAAAACTACTTAAACAAGCTCAATTTTCAAAACCCAAGCATCTGCAGACTCACCAGCACCAATCTAGCAAAACCACCAAAAATCATTTCAAAATTCAAAACTTGATTTCATGCGGCCATTTCATCAAACAGGTTGCAGACACAAATCAAACAAACATCAAACACTATTGTGAGCAGTGATTCTTGCCTAACTGGTTCCCCATTTAGCTCACACATAACTCAGTAGATCATCTAGGAAGATTAGCCAGGCACTAGCACCACTGTGAGATTGCCATTGTCATCAATGGTGAATAGCCGAGCACCCTCTTGCCACCCCATAGTCGACAACAAGCTAGGAGCAGCAGCAAGCCTAGCCAGCATGTCTGGGAGGAAGCCCACCATCCACCGCCACTCATCGTCCACCATGGCGTTGCCAAGCAAGCCCTCGACCACGCGCACAAGCCGCGCCAGACCATGCCGAGCGCGGCCAGAGCGCCACCTCGACCATCACCACGACCAAGGCCGCCTCGCCAAGGCATACACAATCCCCACCGACCCAGGAGACCACCAAACATCCCCGTTTGCCGCCCCGTGCCACACAACCACGGCCCACCGTCGAAGACGCCGCCTCTGCCGCGCAGAGCACCGCCCGTTCCAGACCAAACCACACCGCCCCATTCCTCGAGACCATGTCGTTGATCATCGCCAGGAGACACCGCACCGTCCCCTACCCTTGCCCATGCCTTTAGCCGCCTGTAACCTCGCCCCCGACGAGCTCACCGTGCGCCCCGACGGTCCCCTCGCTCGACTATAAATAGAGGCCACCCCCGCACGATTTCTTCACACCATCTCACTCCCCTCTCCCCACTGATAGTGCCACACCATTCTCAGAGCAAGGCGAGCACCACCTCGCCGGAATTTCACTAGAGCATGCCGCTGCCAGAGAAGAAGGGAGCCAGCGATTGGAGCCGCCCCAGGAGCTGCCGCGACCACCCCTGAGTTCGCCGTCATAGACTTTGTCGTTTGCCCGCCTCGCCGACCCTCGCCAACACTCCGGTGAGCCCCCAGCGACCCTCACTGACCACGCTAGGTTTCGTTCTCGCCGGAGTTGTCTCGCGTCGACGATGACTCCCAGCTGTTAGATTAGAACTAGATCGAACGATCCACGTCGCCCCATACCGCTTCGCCCAGCCCTGTGTCACTGACGAGTGGGGACACCCACTTAAGCAGCCCGCGGGAGCACTACGCTTAGTAGGACGGCCCAGTAAGTTTTCCCGCGCAAGCCCAGTTATTCAAATTAAACTTTTTCTATTTCAATTCAAACACACTTCTGTACCCAACTTCAAAAATCAACCCAGATCGATTCATTGAACCAAACTGAATGAAACCAATTTTGTTGGAAAGGTCTATGAATGCTGAATCCAAGCCCGTTGGATTCAATTCATTTGGATCTATAGATAACCCATGGTAAAAATAACAATTCAAAAGCTTTTCTGCATTCAAACATTTTTCAAATTTAAACCATAATAGCTTTTGAGTTGATTCCAACTCTCAAAAATCACATTTAGCCATACCTTTCAGAATATATAAAAATATATAGGTTTACTTGCAGAAATAATGTTCAAGGAATAAAAGAATGCTACATAAGCATTTCTAGCCACTTTAATTAATTAAAATAAAAGGGTAAAACCTTATTAAATTGTGACACCACTTTAAATCACATTCCCATGGACTCCAATATATGGTGATGACATGTGTCAACATGATCCCATGTTGGGTTTGGAGAATATAAAATCTTAAGTAGTTTTTCAATGAGTAGAAATTACTTTTCTAAAAATAAAAGGAATTAAATCAAGCCTTAACCTTGTAATGTTAGGGATGATGCTAGATCATCCATAGGACCCTTGTGTGTGATGATTGCAAGTAGTTAAGTATTGTTTGGTGATTGTGTACCTCGTATTTATTCATAGACGCTAGTACCGACCAAGGATACGAGGAGGAAGGAGGATACTACGAAGAAGAAGCCGAGGAGAACTTCAACCACTGCTCTGCACAAGGCAAGCTTATATTGAAATTGATGCAAGCTAACACTTGCAGGATACCCTACTGATGCAACAAACCCCTACTTGTTACTATGCCTTAAGCATATGTGATCATACCCATTTGATAAACCAATCCTAGTTTTATGTGCAAGCTTCTTACTTTATTTCTTAATCAAAGCTTACTTAGAGTTTACTTAAGTGACTGGTAGATATTGGAAAGATGTTGAAGGTTGCATAAAGAGCATAAAATTTGGCCTAAGTTAGAAACCTTGACATCAGCCTAAGACATGAGGTTGTACTTAGTTGAAACTCCACTAGTTACCACCCCTCATCATTACTACCCCCACCTGTAGATGCTAGTGCTAAGCATAAAACTTGATCAACTTTTAGATGGGAATACTTGGTGGAAAAACGGTTACGAAAACCTTGGAATGATGGATCATTCTATTGAAATGTTTTGGACATGTGTTTCCAAACACTTGAGAATTTTGGTGATAAAAATGTTGAGGCATGAGCCTTAGCCCTTTATAAAATTGATGGTTGTCTGGATGCGATACCATTCCAATTTTATCGTACAACCACAATACCCGAAGATTGGGTAGGGCTTGACTGGAAACTTATGTACCTTAGTATTAGCTCCCTCACGGCCAAGGTCTAAGCTGAGGCTACCTTGTGAAGATTGTCCACCTGTGCAGTACCCAAGATGACAGTTGGTCATGGTTGGGAGGCCAAACTCACAGGAGAGGTGCTTATACTAGGGCGTGTAATCGAAAGGTTAGGATTGATTATCCGCATACTGAGTATGGTGAATTCAGGATTTGTTCCTGACGGATGTATCGAATGTTGTGGTGAAAGTGTACAACCTCTGCAGAGTGTCAAAGTATTCGAATAGCCGCGTCCGCGGTTATGGACAGTTGGAGTGGCCATACTGTTCCCCCGTCAGACTTTTCAAAATGACCTGTGAGATGAATTGAGACTTTGACTTGACCACAACAGAGTTGTGATATGAAATACAAGTTCCCACTTAGGATTTATAAAATTGTGACTAGCTTTGGAGCTTAGTAGAGATAAATCTTGCTTTTGCAAAACAACCCTAGAGCCTAGTGTCCTATTATCCAAAAACCCTCTTTACCTATTAGTATTAGTTTGCGAGTACTTAAAGAGTACTCATGGCTTTGTCCCTGGCTATTCCCATGGCCAGACTATGAAGAGGAGTACCTGGAAGATGGACCCCAGGAAGGTTACGACAACTAGGATCATCTCCCATCGCAAGATTGCTGTGACCTCGAAGATGGAGCTTCGCCACGCCACCGCTATATTATTACGTATTCCGCTGCTTGATGTTGTATTAAGAACTGGATCATGAGATCCCTATTTGTGTAAGAACTTATGTATCATTTGTAATGGATGATGTACTATGGTATCCAATTCTGTTATGTCTCGTAAAAATGGTAATCCTGGGATTGCGATGTATGGCATAACATGCATCTAGGATTGAAAAATCTGGGTGTTGACAAGTTGGTATCAGAGCCATCCTGACCATAGGTGACTCTAGTTAGACTGGACGTTTGTATCAAAAACTTAGTTTCAAAACCAAAGAAAACAAATATTTACAAAAACTTATTCTCATTCTTATCTCTTTGATTCTTTCATAAAAATTCATGTTCCTCAAAAACTCTTGCAAAATACATAAAATTTTGACACACTTGATCACTCTGCTAATCTACTCATCCTCTATTTTTATAGATGGACGTGAAGTACATCAAGTTTTACCAACTTGGGAATGGGGGAGACCTTATCTTTGAGAGGGATCTGGATCAGCTTTCGAAACTTCTGGAGCGTCCACACCCCGAGTTCTTTGGAGCTCAGCTCAATGATCAAGGAGGAGAAGATCTGCAGTGGCTAATTGTTGCAAGTCTCCGAGGAAAGATTGAACCTCCCACTGCGGAGGGAATTCAGTTTACCTTGAGGGAAAACAACTGACTCGATGGACTTTCCAGAGCAATGCAGGAAGCTCTTTCCCGTCTGTGTGGACAGAGCATCAATCAGATCAAGGGTACTCGCTTTGAGTTTTGCCCAAGGCATGATGCAAATGGACAACCACTGGAAGCCCCATACCACCCCGAGCTGAAGACTCAATTGGACCACCTTAGCTTCATGATGTATGATCGTCAGCAGGAGTTGGACAACTGCCGTGACTATTGCAACCACAAGTCTACCATCATCAAGACGAAGGATCAGACCATAGCCATGCTAGCAAAGGATCGCAAGTCTCGCCGCCGTCAGCTCGGCAAAAAGGAGCGCATTATTGCCCGTCTTCGCCACCGCATCTCATCTCTGGAGGAGACCATCCACGAGAGAGACATGCAGTTGGAGGAAAGGGAGAATGCCGGAGAGGATCTTCGTGGAGACCCTTACTCTTATCTCAGCGACGACGATGATTTTCTGGAGGATCAGGCCATGGACTTCTTCACCGATGAGGATGATTTCACCTTCATCGATGATGTTGAAGATGATGAAGCCACAGACTCCGAGGAGTAGTAGCACTGAGCACTAGCGAAGTGAGTAGTAGTCGGTCCCACTGTATCGTAATTTCCAGAATGGTTCTTAAAACCATCTGTTTTTCTTTGTTGTGGTGTGTGTTGTACTGTGTGCTATGAGTGAATGAATGAAAAATCAAGTTGCCAGAAAAATATGAGTCAAACATTTAAAACTTTTCAAAGACCCAAGACCTAAGAAATTTCCCTCTTTTCTGATGATCTATATCAATCTTCAGATGCCACGTGGAGGAAGTGGTTCAGCCCCGGACCCGATGTTGCAGGTCCTGCAAATGTTGACTTCTGACCGCGAAGCTGAAAGAGCGGAACGTCAAGCCAACCTAGCCACTCTGCAACAGATAGCCCAGCTAGCCCACAACAACCAAGGCCACGGAAATCAGGACAACCATGGATCTAAGCTCAAGATTTTCTAGAATACTAACCCACCCGTTTTAACCAAGGCAGAAGAACCCCTAGATGCCGATGATTGGCTGCAAACCATGGAAAACAACCTAGAAGTTGCCGGAGTGTAAGCCAACGAGAATGTCCTGTTCGCCACCCATTATCTAGCCGGAGATGCCAGGGCATGGTGGAACAGTGTTCGTGCAATGACCGGAGGCCAGATGATGACCTGGGAGGAATTCAAGGTCAAGTTTAGCAGAACCCATGTGCCACCAGGTTTGATCAAGAGAATGAGAGACGAGTTCAGAGAGATAAAGGAAGGAAGGATGACGGTAGTGGAATACCGTGACAAGTTTTTGTCATTAGCTAGGTATGCCCCGGACGAGATAGACAATGAAGCCAAGAAGAAATAAAGATTCCTGAATGGTCTGCATGACGAGATGCAGACGGTGTTAGTTAATATTCCCTTTGCTGATATTGAAGCCCTTGTCGACTCTGCTATCCAGATGGAAGGAAAGATCAACCAAGCCAATGAGAACCGCAAGCGTCGCATGATGCATCAACCCAGAACCCATCAGACCCCAAAGTATCGCCCCAAACCATCTCCAGGATTTGCCCCAAGAACCAACAGACCCCCTATGACCCGTCCGACCTACCCCAACCGTGGAAACCCTAGACCCGGAGGAAATCACAACAACCCCGGCAACTCTAGCAATTTCACCCGTGCCCAACCCAAGTTCAACACCAACAACATTACCGCCAACACCAACACCGCCCCTAGGACTGGAAGCAATGATGTGCCTGTCACAGCCAAGGACAAGTCACAAGTGACCTGTTATGACTGTGGAAATAAAGGCCACTATTCCAACGAGTGACCCAACAAGAAGAATGCTACAACCCCTAATGCCAATGCCCCAGCTCAGCAGCAGCGTCGTGTCCAGCCAGGGAGAAGATTTGCCCCAGGGAATTCACTCAACCGCAATGGCCGTCTTTTTCTCATGCATGCTGAAGAAGCTCAGGAAGCGCCAGACGTCGTGCTGGGTATGTTTTCTGTTAATTCAGTACTTGCAAGAGTGTTGTTTGACTCTAGAGCATCGCATTCATTTGTCACCGAAGAATTTGCCTGCACTAGTAAAATTCAACCAACCAAACTGAAGCATGTTATGATTGTGCAAATTCCCGGATCAACCACCAAGGCTAGGCAAATTTGCAAAGCCTTCCCTATCCGAATCCATGGCATAGATTTTTATGCTAATCTAATAGTACTCGGAACTAAAGGTTTGGAAGTAGTACTAGGAATGGATTGGATGTCCAAATATAAGGGATTGATTGACTGTGCTAAGAAAGCCATCACCATGACCAGTACCGCCGGAATAACAATCGAGCATATCTCTGAAACCTTACCTCGCCAATTCAAGTGTAACAAGAGTCTAGCCCAACCTAACATTGACCAAGTCCGGATAGTCTGTGAATACCCCGATGTATTTCCAGATGTTTTGCCCGGTATGCCCCCAGATCGGGATATCGAGTTTATCATCGAACTAATCCCCGGAACAGGACCCATAGCCCAGAGACCATATAGTATGAACCCGTCGGAACTAGCAGAACTGAAGAAGAAACTGGATTCCATGCTAGAAATTGGATTAATTCAACCAAGTGCGTCACCATGGAGATCACCTGTCTTATTTGTGGACAAGAAAGATGGAGGTAACCGTTTGTGTACGGATTATCGGAAGTTGAATGATGTCACCATCAAGAACAAGTACCCCTTTCCCAAGATAGAAGATTTGTTTGATCGCTTGACGGTGCCTGTGTGTTTTCTAAGATTGATCTTAGAACTGGCTATCATCAACTCAAAATTGCGGCAGAGGATATTCCAAAGACTGCCTTTACCACCGATATGGATTGTATGAGTATACAGTCATGTCTTTTGGATTAACCAATTCCCCCTTATTTCATGAACCTCATGAATAAGATTTTATGGACTTCTGGATAAGTTTGTCGTTGTTTTCATCGATGACATTACGATTTATTCCAAATCGAAGAAGAACATGAGCTACACCTAAGGACCATTCTTGGAACCCTTAGAGAGCATCAGTATGCAAAGTTTAGCAAATGTGAATTCGTTACGGAGGTAGGATTCCTCGGTCACATTGTATCAGCCGGAGGAATTGCCGTTGACCCTGCCAAAGTGAAAGATGTAGAAGATTGGCAAGCCCCAACCAATCAAACCCAAGTTCGTGCATTTCTCGGATTGGCGGGATATTACCGCAAATTCAGAAGGATTCTCGTATCGCTGCACCCATGACCCAATTCTCAAGAAGAAGGACAAGAAGTTTGAATGGACAGACAAGTGTGAAGCGAGTTTTCAAGAACTTAAGAGGAGATTGATATCAGCCCCAATCTTAATCATGCCGGATATCACGAAGCCCTTCGATGTGTATTGTGACGCATCCAAGATTGGTCTCAGATGTGTGCTAATGCAAGAAGGCAAAGTTATATCTTATCTATCTCGACAATTGAAGCAACACGAGCAAAACTATCCAACCCATGACCTCGAACTCGTAGCAGTAGTCCTAGCCCTGAAGACATGGAGACATTACCTAATGGGAAACCGTTGTGAGATTTATTCGGATCACAAGAGCCTAAAGTATATATTCACTCAGAAGGAGTTGAATATGAGGCAGAGAAGATGGATTGAGCTAATCAAAGATTACGACCTGGACATTCACTATCACCCTGGTAAAGCCAACGTGGTAGCCGATGCCCTTAGCAGATTGCCGTGCCGCTTAAACTCCATGATTTTGAAGGAGAGACCAAGTTTGCACAAGGAGATGGAAGATTTTTGAATGGAATTAGTAAGTGAAGGATTTTTGGCTAGCATAGAACTTTAGCCCACTTTGGTCAGTCAGATTAAAGAGGCGCAGAAGGGAAATGCCAGTATCGGCGTAATCAAGCGTCGTATCAGTACGGTCAAAGTACCCGGATTCACCGAGGACGAAGAAGGAGTTTTGTGGTACAAAGGACGCCTTTGTGTACCAACAGATTCGGAGTTGAAAGAAGTTATCTTGAAGGAGGCTCATGATACTCTTTATTCTATCCATCCAGGAGGAACTAAGATGTATCAAGATTTGAAAGAGCAATTTTGGTGGCATAAGATGAAGAGAGAAATCGGAAGCTATATCGCCAAGTGTGATATATGTCAGCGAGTCAAGGCAGGACATCAAAGACCTGCTGGATTGTTGCAACCTTTGCAAATTCCGGAATGGAAATGGGATTCTGTAGGAATGGACTTTATCACTGGGCTACCTACTTCTAGAAGGGGAAATGACTCTATCTGGGTCATAGTGGACAGAGTGTCCAAAGTCGCCCATTTCTTGCCCGTCAAAACCACCTATCAGAGTTCGAAGCTAGCAGAGTTATACATCGCTAGAATCGTCAGTTTGCATGGAGTCCCCAAGAACATAGTATCGGATCGAGGAACTCAGTTTACCTCGAGATTCTGGAAGAAAGTCCAAGAAGGTTTAGGAACCCCCCTAGATTTCAGTACCGCATATCACCCTCAGACCGATGGACAAACGGAGCGAGTAAATAAAATACTCGAAGATATGCTTAGAGCATGTGTTCTAGAATATGGATCCAAGTGGGAAGACTGTCTGTCGTTTGCAGAATTTTCCTACAACAATAGTTACCAAGCCAGTTTGCAAATGGCCCCATTTGAATTCATGTACGGAAGAAAGTGTCGCACCCCTTTGAACTGGTCGGAACTACGAGAAAGTCAGATTTTCGGACCCGACATCCTCCGGGAAGCAGAAGAGAAGGTTCACAAGATTCGTGAGCACCTCAAGACCGCCCAATCCCGACAGAAGAGTTACGCCGACAAGAGACGTCGAGATCTCGCCTTCAACATAGGAGATTTTGTTTATCTGAAAATGTCGCCATTGAAGGGAATGCAGCGTTTCCAACTCAAAGGAAAGTTAGCCCCCAGATATATCGGACCTTTCAAAATTCTGAACCGTCGAGGAGAAGTATCGTATCAATTGGAACTACCTGAAGAGATGTCACAGGCACAATGTGTTCCATATCGCTACATTTCGAAATGTCTCGAAGTCCCCGAGAAGACCGAAGTGTTCAAGAATATCGATCACCGGACCATTGAGATCAACGATGACCTGACCTATCCCGAAGTACCCATCCGCATTTTGGAAGAAGCTTTTCGAACTAGCCGAACCCGAAGCATCAAGTTTCTCAAGATTCAGTGGAGCAACCACACAGAAGAGGAAGCTACCTGGGAGCGCGAAGATCACATCAGGACGGAGTTTCCCGATCTCTTCAAATCCTAGGTAATCTTTCCGTCCTTTTTCAAATATCGGGATGAGATTTTATTTAAGGGGGGAAGGTTTGTAACATCCCAAAAATACTAAGCTTGGATCATCAAATTCTAATCATCAAAATTAGGGTTAACAAAAACTTTTCTAAATGAAATCATGAATGCATGCATATGTGTATGCATGGATTTTGAAATCCTTTAAAACCACCTTGTTTGTTTGTTCCATTGCTTGTAAAATGTTTCTTAGGTGAAATAAACATCATCTAAAACATTTCCCACACTTTTCCTAAAGACAAGTAAATCAAAACACATATATGAAATGAATGGTCATTTTGGCCAATTTAACTCCCATGCCTACTTTGGCTGTCTCAAACTTTCAGAACCTAACAGAAACTTTTCTGGATCTTTGCACCCCTTGAATGTACTCATAACAAGGTATCAAGGCCCACTTTGTGATCATCCAGAAACTTTCAAATGCATAGTTTAAATGACAATTCAAAATTGAATCTTTATCATATGGGAAGATCCCACTTTTTCAAAAACTACTCAAACAAGCTCAATTTTCAAAACCCAAGCATCTACAGACTCACCAGCACCAATCTAGCAAACCCACGAAAAATCATTTCAAAATTCAAAACATGATTTCATGCGGCCATTTTATCAAACAGGTTGCAGACACAAATCAAACAAACATCAAACACTATTGTGAGCAGTGATTCTTGCCTAACTGGTTCCCCATTTAGCTCACACACAACTCAGTAGATCATCTAGGAATATTAGCAAGGCACTAGCACCACTATGAGCTTGCCATTGTCATCAATGGTGAATAGTCGAGCACCCTCTTGCCACCCCATAGTCGACAGCAAGCTAGGAGCAGCAGCAAGCCTAGCCAGCATGTCTGGGAGGCAGCCCACCGTCCACCGCCACTCACTGTCCCATCCACGAGCGTTGCCAAGCCCTGGACCACGCGCACAAGCCACACCCAGACCATGCCGAGCGTGCGCCAGAGCGCCACCCTCGACCATCACCCATGCATCGCCTCGCCGCGTGCATACACAATCCCCACCGACCCAGGAGACCGCCAGACATCCCCGTTTGCCGCCCCATGCCGCACAGCCACCGTCCTCCGTCGAAGACGCCGCCTCTGCCGCGCAGAGCACCGCCCGTTCCAGACCAAACCACACCGCCCCATGCCTCGAGACCATGTCGTTGAGAATCGCCAGGAGACACCGCACCGTCCCCTACCCTTTCCCATGCCTTTAGTCACTTTGTAACCTCGCCCCGACGAGCTCACCGTGCGCCTGACGGTCCCTCGCTCGACTATAAATAGAGGCCACCTCACGATTTCTTCACACCATCTCACTCCCTCTCCCCACCGATCGTGCACACCATTCTCGAGCAAGGCGAGCACCACCGCCAGAATTTCACTAGAGCCCGCCACTGCCGGAGAAGAAGGAGCCAGCGATTGAGCCGCCCAGAGCTGCCGCGACCACCCTCGAGTCCGGCCATCGACTTCTGCTCACCACCTCGCCGACCCTCGCCAGCACCCCGGTGAGCCCCCAGCGACCCTCATTGGCCGCGCTAGGTTTCATTCTCGCCGGAGTTGTCTCGCGTCGACGATGACTCCCAGCCGTTAGATTAGAACTAGATCGAACGATCCACGTCGCCCCATACTGCTTCGCCCAGCCCCGTGTCACTAACGAGTGGAGACACCCACTTAAGCAGCCCGCGGGAGCACTGCGCTTAGCAGGCCGGCCCAGTAAGTTTTCCCGCACAAGCCCAGTTATTCAAATTAAACTTTTTCTATTTCAATTCAAACACACTTATGTACCCAACTTCAAAAATCAACCCAGATCGATTCAGTCCACCAAATTGAATGAAACCAATTTTGTTGGAAAGGTCTGTGAATGCTGAATCCAAGCCCGTTGGATTCAAGTCATTTGGATCTATAGATAACCCATGGTAAAAATAACAAGGCAGAAGCTTTTCTGCATTCAAACATTTTTCAAATTTAAACCATAATAGATTTTGAGTTGATTCCAACTCTCAAAAATCACATTTAACCATAACTTTCAGAGTATATCAAAATATATAGGTTTACTTGCAGAAATAATGTTCAAGGAATAAATGAATGCTACATAAGCATTTGTCCCTTTTTTTACTTTCTTCCAGAAGCTACCCTCGACCAGCTTCTCCCAGAATCTCATCTGCCAAAATCGTTTATACTTTTAAATTGACATTGAAACTACTAGTTAAGAAGTTTGAACGAATTTTGAGAATGAGATTCTGGGAGAAGCTAGTCGAGGGTAGCTTCTGGGAGAAGCTGTCCAAGAAGCTGAAAAGAAGGGGGCCCTAGCCACTTTAATTAATTAAAATAAAAGGGTAAAACCTTATTAAATTATGACACCACTTTAAATCACATTCCCATGGACTCCAATATGTGGTGATGACATGTGTCAACATGATCCCATGTTGGGTTTGGAGAATATAAAATCTTAAGTAGTTTTTCAACGAGTAGAAATTACTTTTCTAAAAATAAAAGGAATTAAATCAAGCCTTAACCTTGTAATGTTAGGGATGATGCTAGATCATCCATAGGACCCTTGTGTGTGATGATTGCAAGTAGTTAAGTATTGTTTGGTGATTGTGTACCTCGTATTTATTCATAGACGCTAGTACCGACCAAGGATACGAGGAGGAAGGAGGATACTACGAAGAAGAAGCCGAGGAGAACTTCAACCACTGCTCTGCACAAGGCAAGCTTATATTGACATTGATGCAAGCTAACACTTGCAGGATACCCTACTGATGCAACAAACCCCTACTTGTTACTATGCCTTAAGCATATGTGATCATACCCATTTGATAAACCAATCCTAGTTTTATGTGCAAGCTTCTTACTTTATTTCTTTATCAAAGCTTACTTAGAGTTTACTTAAGTGACTGGTAGATATTGGAAAGATGCTGAAGGTTGCATAAAGAGCATAAAATTTGGCCTAAGTTAGAAACCTTGACATCAGCCTAAGACATGAGGTTGTACTTAGTTGAAACTCCACTAGTTACCACCCCTCATCATTACTACCCCCACCTGTAGATGCTAGTGCTAAGCATAAAACTTGATCAACTTTTAGATGGGAATACTTGGTGGAAAAATGGTTATGAAAACCTTGGAATGATGGATCATTCTATTGAAATGTTTTGGACATGTGTTTCTAAACACTTGAGAATTTTGGTGATAAAAATGTTGAGGCATGAGCCTTAGCCCTTTATAAAACTGATGGTTGTCTGGATGCGATACCATTCCAATTTTATCGTACAACCACAATACCCGAAGATTGGGTAGGGCTTGACTGGAAACTTATGTACCTTAGTATTAGCTCCCTCATGGCCAAGGTCTGAGCTGAGGCTACCTTGTGAAGATTGTCCACCTGTGCAGTACCCAAGATGACAGTTGGTAATGGTTGGGAGGCCAAACTCACAGGAGAGGTGCTTATACTAGGGCGTGTAATCGAAAGGTTAAGATTGATTATCCGCATACTGAGTATGGTGAATTCAGGATTTGTTCCTGACGGATGTATCGAATGTTATGGTGAAAGTGTACAACCTCTGCAGAGTGTCAAACTATTTGAATAGCCGTCATGTTATGGATGGGCTGGAGTGGCCATACTGTTCCCCGTCAGACTTTTCAAAATGACCTGTGAGATGAATTGAGACTTTGAATTGACCACAACAGAGTTGTGATATGAAATACAAGTTCCCACTTAGGATTTATAAAATTGTGACTAGCTTTGGAGCTTAGTAGAGATAAATCTGGCTTTTGCAAAACAACCCTAGAGCCTAGTGTCCTATTATCCAAAAAAACCCTTTACCAGTAGTATTAGTTTGCTAGTACTTAAAGAGTACTCATGGCTTTATCCCTGGCTTTTCCCATGGCCAGACTATGAAGAGGAGTACCTGGAAGATGGACCCCAGGAAGGTTACGACAACTAGGATCATCTCCCATCGTCAGCATTGCCTGTGACCCCGAAGATGGAGCTTCGCCTACGCTACCGTTATTATTACGTATTTCGCTGCTTGATGTTGTATTAAGAACTGGATCATGAGATCCCTATTTGTGTAAGAACTTATGTATCGTTTGTAATGGATGATGTACTATGGTATCCAATTCTGTTATGTCTCACAAAAATGGTAATCCTAGGATTGCGATGTATGGCATAACAGGCATCTAGGATTGAAAAATCCGAGTGTTGACACAGGGATCCAATGGATATTGAGATTACTATGTCATATTGATTAATGGTTTTGTCTTATTGATTCTATCATGTCTGTGTTGTTTGTGATCTTGCATTCTCTCTGTTGTTAGTAGCTATTGTAGAGGTCCCAACCTGATAAGGTAGAGATCCCTGTGTTTACAATGCTAGTCCCTGGATCAATAGCTAGCATCCATAGTTTAAGATGTAATATCAGGAAACAAAGGTCATAATACAACTTTATAACCAGGAATAAAATAATACATTACATCTTACATAGCTCATTTGGCTATCTCATTACAATGCAGCAGAACTAACTATATAGCATGGAGTCCTTCATCTTCAAAGTTCCACATGCAATCATGTTGGTTGTAGACTTGTAATCCTATTCAACACACTTCACTAACATCAAACAAACCCGCAACATAATAAGTTATGGACACAAGGGTCAATACTTTGGAATAGTATTGGCAAGTGATACTATGGTAGAATAGTGGTATCAATCATCTACATGCATTTGGCTAAGTGGAGCTTAGGCTTGCTTTGCTCAAAATAGATTTTCCTTATCATTTGAAAACACTAAGTTTTTGTTTGTCAAAACACCCAAGGAATCTACCAATAGAAATTGGTGATCCTTTAACCCTTGTTCAACCACAAGTTTTTAACTTAGAAATTGGGATGAGGAGATCCTTGATAGCTTCCATGTCTTGATGCTCAAATTGTCCATTGCCGGGACATGGCTAAGTACTTAGATTTTAATCTCTCGAGAGGTGGTGCACCTTCCCCACAAGACTCGACATGCATCGAGACAAGATATTTCAGAAGCCTTCCCTTAGACAAAAATGGAAACGTTCCCAAACCTATCACCCCCTACCACCAACTGTCCATTTGGCTAAGTTATTGCAACCTATATGATCCAGGCAGAGCCCATATTGCCAAGTGCCTGCACTTGATGCTTCTCAACATTTGACATCTCAAATCTCTTTGTTCCTGGGTGGAATTCCACAAGTGAGATACACTAGGGTAGGCCATAAATATGGGTCCCTGTGTAACCACTCAACATAACCCATACAAGTCCCATTCCACCCAGGTGATTCATTGTAACACCCTCAGAATCGGACCTATGCAAGTTTTAGCGATTCCCGCCAAACCCGCATAGAAACGATTCAAAGGTGCCCACCAGGCACTTTCGTGCGGGTGGAAAATGAAGTAATAACATTACACAACAGTCCTCGATGGGACCCACAGAACAGATATATATACAACAGCGACTCAATGAGTCAAGAATACAGATATAATATACAAAGATCCAAATCACCTTGAAAACGATAGAGCGTCCAGCTACGGACAAGATGCAAATGGGGCTAAGAGCCCTGAAGAATAACCAATGGCGTCCATAACCCTGCCCAGGCCAAGCCGGAAGGGTAACCCTTCTAACGACGTCGATCTCAAAACCTGCTTAAACAAAAGGGGTGCCGACAAAGGGCAAAGGAAAAAGAGGAGCGTCAGTACTGAGGCCAGTACACGGTGAGGCTAGACTTTGGCGGTCCTCGCCTACATAGGTATGGTGGACTGAAGCGGCAGCGGCAGCATGCACTAAACACCCTATAGAGACTCTATGCAACTGGCGGCTATCAGAGAGGGGTGAGAAAGACCTATTCGGAACCAACCTGATGCTACCATCAAACAAACCCATCCTGGGGTTTCCCCCTCGAGACCAAACGAGGATGTCAACCGAGGAACTCACACAGTTGGCAGTTTTATTTATTCAGTTTTCGTTGCAGCAATTACTAGTCAGGTATAGATAATCATCCTGATAAAATAAGCAGTGGGTCATTTTAGTTAACCATTCCGTTGTAGTTGCAACACTTACTAATCAGATACAATTAGCATGAGATAACCCAAAACCCAGCAGTTGTTGGTACTTTTATTTAGCCATTCCGTTGTAGTTGCAATACTTACTAGTCAGATACAATTGTCGCAAGCGACAAACCAAACAAGCAATTGTGGACCATTTTAGTTAGCCATTCCATTATAGTGAAGCTGATTACTAGTCATTATAAAGTCAAATTTATAGCACTACTTTAGTTATGCTTGTCTATGATCGAGATACTGTGCTCCAAGTCGTCCATAACCGCGGACACGGCTTTCAGAAAGTGTTAACCCGGCCGGGGTGCACAAATAGCAACACACACTCGATCAACCTCGGAAAAACCAAATCAAAACCCAACGAGGCTTTCACGACAAAGCAATCACAGGATTCAGAAATATTTCAGGGGGCCACCCCATTGAGTAGACCCACAACGAAGCCAGCTGACTCCGAGACGGACTCAAGGTTTGCGACAATGGCTGTAAACGACCTTGAACCCAAAACTGGGCTTGTCGATACCGCGAAAACATTCCGCTTACCTAAACAGTACAGTGTGCTCCTCGCACAATCGTAAATAAAGCAGAAGCATGGCATACGTACAGGATAGTAAATAAAACCTCAAACTAGTTTGTGGCTCCAAGAAATAAGAATGAATCAAGCTCTGGCTTAGGGGGGTCCCATAATCCTCCCGGATGTGGATAGCGCGATAAATCAAGGAACAGGTATCAAGTACTCGGGGTCCTACGGGACACAAGTGGGCGGTCGGAAACCAAATATTATCTATCACCCACCGATGCCTCTGCTTACTTACTTCAATTTTAGTTGTTAAACAGTAATTAAAGTGAACGATAAGTAAAGCCATGATCATCTCCCACATCAACATGCGGCAATACATCAACAACTGTGGCATATGACGACACACAACAGCACTTGAGCAAGCGACTACGACACGCAAGTCCAACTATCTACCAAACAACAGGTAATAGGATGTGTCCAAGGCAATATAAGGCTGCAAGGGATATCACGGGTACGAAACACTAGAGCATCGCAACACAGATAGCAATAGATCAACAGGAGGAAACAAAGACTATAAAAGTAAGATAGGTAGAAAGGGGGAGATGCTCGCCTGAAAACATTGCCGAGGGTTCAACCGAAGATCGGGGCGAAGCCCACATCAACTCAACGGCCTTATCCGCGAAGGAGAAAAACACTAGAAGGAACACCGGATGCAATATTTAATACTACGGCAAAAGATCGGGCATGATGCATGTATGATGCATGACATGGCAAAGGTGCGATGCAATTAGGCAATATTAAGCGGAAACGGGGTCCCGATAATTAGTTAGATGGTTCAAGTTGTTTATCTACCTCGCAAATTAAATGTTGTTTTAGCATGGCAAAAGATAGCACCGGTTTGCTACACAAATTTAAATGAGGCCATTATAGGACTAGATTTGCCCGCATATGGATTCCATATTTAATTATTAGGTGAATCGGCATAAGGCCCCCAAACCACACAAATATGCATGCAAGTATGACAATTAAATATGCAGCAAATTGTATAGATGGCATTTATAAAATAGGGGCTCGGAAAAAGGTTCACACATTAGGGTTCGGCAGATCTTGGGGTTCCGGGGGGGTTCGGGGTCCGACGGGGTTCAGGGTTCGACGGGATCGTTCTCGGATGACGGAGGTAGATCTTGGCATTCCGGGAAGGAGGACTTGGTTGGCGTCGGGGACGCATCGGATCCGCCCTGGTCGGTGCCGGTCTTGTCGTCGATGGCGAACTTGAGTGGATCGGGTACCGGGGTCTTCGGATCTGGGAAGTAGATCTTGTCGCGTGGGCGTCAATGCTTCCGAGAAGGAGAACTTGTCGTCCAGGGTCTCGGTGTCTGGGGTGAAGTACTCGGCGTCCTCGAGGGGGTACTTGTCATATCCGAGAAGAAGACCTCGCCGCCCCAGGAGAAGATCTTGGGGTTCCGCGTCGAAGGCCCACGGGTACGGGGTCTCGGCGAACTTGGCGTGTCGAGGTGCGGTTTTCGGGTCCGGCGCCGGTTCCCTGTGGGTGATCTTGGCGCCGGGGAATCTTCAGGCTCGGCCATCAGATCCAGGTAGACGACCTTGTGGTCCACGACGAAGTACTTGTATTTTGGCTTCGAGCGACGTTGACGATCTTGGACTGGTATCGAGACCTGCGAGTGGCACGATGCACATCCTTGAAAAACGTCGGCGACGAGCCGGTCTTGTCGATGAGGGGATCTCGGTGCCTTGTCAGTGTCCTCCGTGGTTGGTTATCCTTGGCATCGAAGATTGTCCTGCGAAGGTCTTTATTCCACCATGCACAAGGATGGTGTCGCAAAATAGGAGCACCCTCACTTAAACCCGACAGGGACTACCCGAACTCAGGAAGTCGAGCAGTGGCAGAGGAAAGTGGCGATTTATGACACTGCAGGTACCACGAGGCTCGGTCGACCCTGCAGTTGGCGTCACGGAATGGAGACGTGCGAGCCAGTGCAGAGGGCAGCGACGAACAGGGGACGCGGGGGGGGGGGGCACTGGCGGCGGGATGTGGGCAGCACCGAGCGGTGAGGGCCCATCGGTGGTGGAGGCTCCAGGGTGAGGAGAGGAACCGACGGCGGTTCCTGGCATCGGGGCAACGCGGTGGAAGTGGGGTCCAGAGGAGGCGCGACCAGACGTGGGGAAGCCGAGCGACGGTGAGTCGCGGGGGCGGACGAGGAGGTGGCCGCGGGAGGCGCAGGTGGCCGGTGGGGGTGGAGGGCGTCTGCGGCGGCGCTCGATGCGAGGGAGAAGGGGGGAGAGGCGCCAGGCGAGGGCACTCGCCGGAGGGAGGCAGGGCCGGAGCGCGCGCGCGAGGGCGGACGCGAGGGGCGAGCGAGCTTGGCGGAGGGGCCGCGGGCCATGGCGATGAGGGAGATGGAGGAGGGCCGGCGAGGGGGGTACAGAGGAGGTTGGCGGCGCGGGGTCGGGGCCGGCGGCCGGACTGGGAGGAGAACCGAGCGGCGGCGGGGACTCTGAGGCCGGCGGCGGGGGCTTGCAGAGGCGGTTGGCGGTGGTGGAGGAACCAGAGAAGAGGGAGGGAGCGAGGCGTGGGAGAGGGCGAGGGGCATGCGGATTCAGGGGTGGGGCACGCCTGGGAGGTGGGGTGTGGGGCCGGGGTGGGTCCTTGAGGCGTGCGTGTGTGTCGGTGTGTTGCGTGGGCGTGGCAGGGTGGGGTACAAGACGCTGGTGCGGCTGCACTGGCGGGCAAGGGGTAGGGGTTAGGGTTTGCAAGGGATTTATGGTTTGGGTAGCTTAGGTGGTTTGGGCTGGGGTTTGTCTGGGGTTGTAGGTGGTCTGTCTAGTTGGGCCTTTGGGCCTGACCGGATGGACTGCCTCCCCCTAATACAATATTTAGGGTTTTATTATATTTATTTATTTCAAAGGACTTTTGTAAATTATTTTGTCAAAACAAAACATCCGGACAATCGGGGTTTGATATGAAATAAAAGACAAGGATATTTAGAAAAGAAAATATAGGATTTTTAGAAGATAATTTTAGACAAACGATGCATGATGTCATGATGATGCACAAAGTAGTAATTAGCAAGCGATTTTCTGGTAGTGGTTTTGCGGGATGCCACATTCATTCACATAGTTGTTTTATTAAACAAAACACAAGTCATTTACTTAGAAATATTTCATTGTATGAATAGAATCCACCCTCGTTTTCTACTAGCTAAGCTAAGCATGATAGTAGTAGGGATCTTAACTTAGGAAAAATTCTACTAAGGCATCATCTACTAGGATTTCCTGTTGGAGATATGCCCAAGAGGCAATAATAAAGTGGTTATTATCATATCTTCATGCTTATGATAAATGTTTACATACCATGCTATAATTGTATTAACCGGAAACATTAATACTTGTGTGATTTGTAAACATAAAAGAGTCCCTAGTAAAGCCTCTTGTTAAACTAGATTGTTGGTTAATATATGATCATGGTTTCCTGATCATGAACATAGAGATGTTATTAAAAACAGGGTCATATCATTAGGATAATGATGTGATGGACATACTCCTATAGTTAAGCGTAGCATAAAGATCAAGTCATTTAATATAGTTCATTTGCTATAAGCTTTCTGATACATAGTAACCTAATTCCTTCGACCATGAGATCATGCTAATCACCAGCACCGGAAGGATGCTTTGATGACATCAAACACCACACCGTTACTGGGTGGCTATAAAGGTGGCATTGAGTATTCGGAAAGTATGTGTTGAGGCACATGGATCAAGAGTGGGATTTGTCCATCCATATGACGGATAGATATACTCTGGGCCCTCTCGGTGGAATGTCATCCAATTGGATTGCAAGCATGTGACTGGTTCACAAGGGATCACATATCAAGGGAACGAGAAAAGAGTACTTATCAGTAACGAGGTTGAACTAGGTATGTAGAGATACTGACGATCAAAACCTCGGATAAGTAAACTATCGTGAGACAAAGGGAAATTGGTATCGTATGTAAGTGGTTCATTCGATCGCAAAGTAATCGTAGAAATATGTGGGAGCCATATGAATTTCCATATTCCTCTATTGGTTATTGATCGGATAAGTGTCTCGGTCATGTCCGCATAATTCACGAACCGTAGGGAGACACACTTAAGGATTCGATGTTGTTGTGTAGTTATGGAATGATGAGTAAGAGACCGAATGTTGTTCAGAGTCTCGGATGGGATCCGGGATATCACGAGGAGATCCGGAATGGTCCGGAGAATAGGATTCATATAAGGAAAGTCCTGTTTCAGAGTTCGGAGATGATTCCGGTGTTTTCACCAGGAATGTTCTAGAAGGGTCTGGAAGGTCCGGCACTCCGGAGGGGGAAGGGTACATGGATGTGTCATGACAATGTGGAATGGTTGCATCATGTACTAGGTCAATTGGCTGGGAAATATGATGAGAGAAATCAAATCCAAGTTTGAAAGTCAAACGCCAATTTGAAAAGTCAAATCTGAAGATTGCTTGGTGGAGGGAGAGTAGGAAACCTACTTAGGGAGGAAGTCCTACTCCCTCCACCCGCCGGCCAAGGAGGAAGAGTTGGAGGACGACTCCCTCCTCCCAACCGCCTCCCTCCCACCTATATAAGGAGGGGTAGGGCGCCCCCTCTCCTCACACCCAAACCCTAGCTCTAGGCGCCACCACCCCTCCAAGTGTTGCCGCCACCTAGGGCTCCTCAAGTCGCCGAGTTAGGGTTTCTCTAAACCCTAGCCACCGGCCAAGCCAACCCCCTTGGTGCCTCTAATCCGTAGATTGCCAAGGCCTTCTCTTACTCCACCATACTCGCTCCGGCTTAAGGCGAAGCCCTGCGAGATCTCCCCTCTACTTCCGACACCATGTCGTCGTGCTACCGGAATCACGAGGAGAGTGCTACAACCTCCGCTGCCTGCTGGAACAAGGGAGAGGAAGGTCTTCATCGAGTACCGTACGTGGGAACGACCGCGGAAGCGCTGCCGGAATGCAGCGACGGAAGGATCGTCTACGCGATCTTGAGATCGGCAAGTGTACGACTACATCACCCACGAGAATCTGCTCTCGTTAACCGCTTTGGAATCTTCGAGGGTGAGTGCTTCTACCGACTCGTTGCTACAATCTACTAGATAGATCTTGGCTTGTTTGTGTGCATGCGGTAGAATTTTTTGTTTTCCATGCTACGAACCCCTACATTTCCCATGTCATAGCATACTTAGTAAAAATTCCATGCAAGTCCTACTCAAAATATCACTAATGCATAGTGAAAATAATAGGACAAAAGTATGAAGCATCACTTGACTTTTTAGTAGAGAATATATATTCACTCCTTGATCTTGCAATAGTCACACTCTTCAAATTTCACTACAATTCAAACAAGGCACAAATTCAATCTAGAATTAAAACAATTTACCACATAAAATAAAGAAAACAGTACAATGCATGCAACCATGCAAAAGATTGTTTTATTGGAAAAGTGGTTTCTAATCGGCTATAAACATTTTAAAAACACCTATTGGTCATTCATAAAAGTGGCAAGGTCATTTGAAAACAAGTTAGTGAAAATGGGCTATTTAAATCATTTTTGTTTTGCTAGAAATGATTTTAATCAAAGGAATAATTTCTAATGTCAGCCAAAATGTTTTTAAACACCAATGTTTTAAAACAAATCCATTTTCAAAAGGTTTCACTCAAAACCATTTTTAATTCAAAGCAACATTTTATTTTTCTAGAAATGCCTTTAATGAAAGTAATATTTTTCTAGGGTTTAATCCAATACATTTTTTTAATCCAAAACTTATTGTTTTAGGGTCAGAGAGTTTAGTTCAACCCATTTGCAAAAGGTTTTACTCAAAAACCATTTTTAAAACATATAACCAATAATGTTATTCTACTAGAAATGCTTTTATTCAAGGAATAATTCCTTAGTGTCACAAAATATATTTTTAAATCCAAAAGTTGGTTTTTATGGTTAGTAGGTTCAAAACAAAACATTTGCAAAAGATTTTACCCCCAAAGCATTTTTATAATAAATTTTATACACAAAATAAGCCTAAACATGTTTCTGCAAAAACAGTCAATTTTACAGAAGCAAATCACTAAACAATGGCAATGGTTGCAGAATATTCTTTTTGCTGATTCTATTGGTATAAAGTTTGCAAAACTTGGACGTGTATATTAAAAGTTATGAATTTTGCAAGTGTAAACATCTAATATACAAGTTTCTGTTTTTAAAACAAATCACTGAACACGCGTCACGTTTCTACTAGCCGATAATGGTTCGTGTGATAATGCAGCTACGACCGTTGGATCTAACTCAAATCACACGATGCAGATGCCAACTTACCCATTCGTTTAAGATTCTATCATGACCACTAGATCAACATCTAACGGCTCTGGGCGCTGTGACCATGTATTGGCGGCGCTCGACGGTGGCGCGCGGCAGGGACGCTCGGCCAGAAGCATTCCAGCGACTACAGGAAGCGAGAAAGAATGTGGAGTAGCTCACCGAGTTCGCAGTCACGAGAGGATACTCGAGTTGGTCGTCATCGTCGAAGGGGCACACGGTGTTGATCTGAATCGCTCGCCGGAGTCGTCTCTGGCGACGGGCGAGCTTAGCAACGTCGTTGGCGAGGCTGTGGTGCGCGCTAAGACAAACGGAGGGCACCGTTAGGTTCGTAAGAGAGTCACGCGTACATAAGCATCAAAGAGAGGGGAAGGGGAGATCTAGGCTCACCAGTAGTGCTTGTCGGAGCGGAGGCAGACAACGAAGGCGTTCTGTCGTCGAGGTTGCCGAGCCTCTGGGGATTGCGCGAGAGAATGGGTGGTACTGGGAGATGCGTAGGGAGGTGGGGAGTAGGCTTGTGGGAACTGGGGGCAGTGGGGAGGGTCGAGCTCGCTGGAATTTGCGTTGAAGGTCGCCGGAGACAGAGATGGTTCGAGGTGAAATCAAGGCAGCCTGGAGGCGGAGAGGAATTGGTGTCTGGGGAAAGGTAGAGCGGAGACAGGCGACTAAGATAGCATGGCCGGGGGAAGGAATTACTGGCGCATTGATTTGAATTCAAGCGAGGTTTAATCTTCCAGAAACAGCCGACGTAATTTGGGGAAGAACAATTCTTGCGGGGACGATGGTGACAAGGCAGATGGGTCCCTTTCGTCAGCCAATGGAAGGGGGTACGGTGGGGTCCTATAGTCAGTGACTGAGGGGGTTAGGCGTGGGGTCACGCGGTCAGCGACGGTGCGGGTTGTTTCGTGTGTGAGAAAAACGGTTCGGGGAGGGGAAAGTGGGTTGTGCTTGTTGGACGTGAGGCCTTGCTGGGTTGGGTTGGTTTTCTTATTTTTTCCTTCCTGTTTCTTTTATTCTGTTTTGAATTTATTCAAATGTTTCAAAAACATATTTTATTTCAAAACTTTTCCAAACTTTCAGTAAGTTTTAATACTATTTATTCATTTTGGAATAATTCTTTTATTTTATTATGGTTTATTATTTATTTATAATAGGCACTTGCCTTTATTCAAATAGGATTTTAATTATATTTTGAAACTCTTATTTGAATTCTAATTTTTGTCAAACCTTTTTCTTTAGGTTTTATTTATTCATTAGTGCAAATAATTCACTTTGAATTATTTAAAATATTTTAATATGATTTATTAATCATTTAAATTGGGCAATTGTCTTTATTCAAAATCAAATATGGTTTTAATCCCATTTAAATTTTATTCAAATAATTCTTTGATTCCATTTAAGTTAATTAAGTAACTTTTATTCCATTTGGGCAATTCCAATTCATTTTTTCCTCATGATTTAATTAATCATTTTCATTAGGGATTTGTTTCCATTTAAATATAATTAGAATATGGTTGGGCCCATATACTTTTATTTGAATATTCTTTATCCCTTTATTGAATTTGGATTTGGATTATATTTGTGCCATTTGCTTATGGATTTAATTCAAGGTTTAAATTTCCTCCTAAATAATTTTATTAGGATTTATTATTAGTTTAGGCATATTATCTTTATTTAAATAAAATTGGATATTGTTCAATTCTTATGATTTTATTTAAATAATATTTTACTCCTTTTATCATTCAATAACCTTTCATTTGTTTAAGGATTTGGCCAAGATTTAATTTGGCTTTTAACTATTCCTTATTTATTTATTTTCTTCTTTTGCCTTATAAAATCCATATCTTTTTATTTATAGATCCAAAATTGGTGATTCCAATTTGTATAATTTTATTTAATAATTGTTTATCTTTTTAAATCCTTTTAGGATTATTTTGCTCACAATTTAGTATGGATTTTTAGCTAGGAGATTTATTAGCTTTGGAAATTAATTCCTTTTATCATATTAAATTCATAAGTTTTTATCTATGGCTCCAATTTAAATGAAATCAATTTCTATGGTTTTATAATATTTTTGTTTAACATTTTTGATCATTTATAAATGTTTGTTGATAGATTTTCATATGGACCAAGTCCATAGTCTTAGGGAGATCTTGGAAATGATTTATTCCATTAGGGTTTATGGTTTTGGTTTTAACTTTTCCAAGTGTTTTAATTTCAAGATTCATTCATTGATGAATGCATTTCACTTGATTTGAATTTTGTTGGATTCCCTTTTTATTCAAAGTTTATTCAAGATGGGTTTTGATGTTTCCATTTGTAATCAAAAAGTTTCTTTTTACCCTAATTTTCAATTATTATTTATTTGTTTTGCACATTTCAAAATTTGGAAAATTTGGGATTTGACAGGCTACCACCCTTAAAAGAAATCTCGTCCCGATATTTGGGAAGGCTAGAGGTTACAAGTTGGCTTTAAGACAACTAGGGTACTACCACCCTTAAAAAGGTTTTCAACTAAATTACATCTTGGCTTACTTGGGATCTTGATGTATCTTCTCTAGACACTTGTTTGCATAATGTACTAGCTCTTTGCATCTGAAACACATGACTTGGCTAATATACTTCTTTTCCTTTGTTATCATTGCCTCTTGTTTGTTTCCTTGGTTCTTCTTCTTTTCTGGGCAATCACTGGCATAGTGTCCCATCTCTTTGCAATTGTAACATTGCACTTGGATTTTGTCCTTCTTATTATTTTTGGGTCTCTCCAAAGCTAGGAGTTCTGTTCTTCATATCTCACCTCAAAGGTGGGAAATCTTTCTCTCTTCTTGAGGCAGTTACTAGAGATATGACCTTATTCTCCACAAGAGTAGCAACACTTTGTGGTCACTTTGGATGTGGCCTTATGAGATATGGTTATGACCTTGCCTTCATCCTTCTTGGTAGAAGTTGTTCTCTTATGGAGGTTTCCAAACATTTGATGCATTCCATCTTGTTTCATTTGTTGAACTATAGGATAGATGGGGCATTGGATAGGGACATGATCATTTCCTTCACATAGGAAACAAGTAACTTGAGATGTGGAGCATTGATTAGTTGGATGTTTCTCTTCACAATTAGGGCTTTGATCCTCATGCTCTTTATTAGTGTGTTCCATGTCTCCAAAAATATTGCAAACTTGAGTTCCTTCTATAATATCATCCTTGATACCATTGTTGTCACAATATCCTTGGGAACGGTTGTCTCTCATGTTGATCATTTGACTGGTCATCCCTTGCAACAATTGGGATTGTATTTCCAAAAACTTTTGCATGGTTGGGTCTAACTCATTGTTGTTGGCTAAAAATGAGTTGTCACTTGATTCAACTGGGCTTGGGTTGCTAGAAGTTGTTCTCTCATATGCATCTCTTGGTTATTGTTGCCACCATTCTTGATGTTGGAGTCTCTTGGAGTAGTCATCTGTTTGGGTTGGATTGGGATTAGAATAGGCAAAAGATTTCTAGAGGAAGAATTATAATCACACACAACAATTCACACAAGAAATGTGCAAGCAATCACAAACAAACATTCCACTAAAACAACAAGGTTCAAGCACATTTTTAGGCAACAAAATATTTTTGCTACACCACATAAGTTGGTGTGATTTATCTAAACTAAACACTAGTATGGTGGTCCAGCTATAGTTATCACTTGGGATCATTCCATTCTTCTTAGTTGTTGCTTCATGAACAAGATCATGGTTTCCTTGGAAAAATTCTTGCATCTTGGTCACAAAGCTTCAAAGGTGATGATGGTTTCTTTCAAGTTGTGTTTCTTTAGTCTTCAAGACTTGGGTATTACTCTTGTCTCACTTGTAGTCCTTAGTGATGTCCAAGTTGAAGTCCTTGGTGAAACTAAAGTTTAAGTCCTTTGCTCATGGTGGAGGCTTTGTCCATCAAGTTGAAAAAAAGAGATGTAGAATTAAAACCAAAAAGGTTGAGGAAAGAGTTTACAAGATTGTTTGTAAATAAGTTTGGAACAAATACAACTCCTATTTTTCTAAGGGTTTTTTTCCAATCCTAGGGTTACAATCCTACATGCAACACAGTGCTCTGATACCATCTGTAGAGGTCCCAACCTGATAAGGTAGAGATCCCTGTGTTTACAATGCTAGTCCCTGGATCAATATCTAGCATCCATAGTTTAAGATGTAATATCAAGAAACAAAGGTCATAATACAACTTTATAACCAGGAATAAAATAATACATTACATCTTACGTAGCTCATTTGGCTATCTCATTACAATGCAACAGAACTAACTATATAGCATGGAGTCCTTCATCTTCAAAGTTCCACAGGCAATCATGTTGGTTGTAGACTTGTAATCCTATTCAACACACTTCACTAACATCAAACAAAACCGCAACATAATAAGTTATAGCCACAAGGGTCAATACTTTGGAATAGTATTGGCAAGTGATACTATGGTAGAATAGTGGTATCTATCATCTACATGCATTTGGCTAAGTGGAGCTTAGGCTTGCTTTGCTCAAAATAGATTTTCCTTATCATTTGAAAACACTAAGTTTTTGTTTGTCAAAACACCCAAGGCATCTACCAATAGAAATTGGAGATCCTTTAACCCTTGTTCAACCACAAGTTTTTAACTTAGAAATTGGGATGAGGAGATCCTTGATAGCTTCCATGTCTTGATGCTCAAATTGTCCATTGCCGGGACATGGCTAAGTACTTAGATTTTACTCTCTCGAGAGGTGGTGCACCTTCCCCACAAGACTCGACATGCATCGAGACAAGATCTTTCAGAAGCCTTCCCTTAGACCAAAATGGACACGTTCCCAAACCTATCACCCCCTACCACCAACTGTCCATTTGGCTAAGTTATTGCAACCTATATGATCCAGGCAAAGCCCATATTGCCAAGTGTCTGCACTTGATGCTTCTCAACATTTGACATCTCAAATCTCTTTGTTCCTGGGTGGCATTCCACAAGTGAGATACACTAGGGTAGGCCATAAATATGGGGCCCTGTGTAACCACTCAACATAACCCATACAAGTCCCATTCCACCCAGGTGATTCATTCACATAGTTGTTTTATTAAACAAAACACAAGTCATTTACTTAGAAATATTTCATTGTATGAATAGAATCCACCCTCGTTTTCTACTAGCTAAGCTAAGCATGATAGTAGTAGGGATCTTAACTTAGGAAAAATTCTACTAAGGCATCATCTACTAGGATTTCATGTTGGAGATATGCCCAAGAGGCAATAATAAAGTGGTTATTATCATATCTTCATGCTTATGATAAATGTTTACATACCATGCTATAATTGTGTTAACCGGAAACATTAATACTTGTGTGATTTGTAAACATAAAAGAGTCCCTAGTAAAGCCTCTTGTTAAACTAGATTGTTGGTTAATATATGATCATGGTTTCCTGATCATGAACATAGAGATGTTATTAAAAACAGGTTCATATCATTAGGAGAATGATGTGATGGACATACTCCTATAGTTAAGCGTAGCATAAAGATCAAGTCATTTAATATAGTTCATTTGCTATAAGCTTTCTGATACATAGTAACCTAATTCCTTCGACCATGAGATCATGCTAATCACCATCAACGAAAGGATGCTTTAATGACATCAAACACCACACCGTTACTGGGTGGCTATAAAGGTGGCATTGAGTGTTTGGAAAGTATGTGTTGAGGCACATGGATCAAGAGTGGGATTTGTCCATCCATATGACGGATAGATATACTCTGGGCCCTCTTGGTGGAATGTCATCCAATTGGCTTGCAAGCATGTGACTGGTTCACAAGGGATCACATATCACGGGAACGAGAAAAGAGTACTTATCAGTAACGAGGTTGAACTAGGTATGCAGAGATACCGATGATCAAAACCTCGGATAAGTAAACTATCGTGAGACAAAGGGAAATTGGTATCGTATGTAAGTGGCTCATTCGATCGCAAAGTAATCGTAGAAATATGTGGGAGCCATATGAATTTCCATATTCCTCTATTGGTTATTTATCGGAGAAGTGTCTCGGTCATGTCCGCATAATTCACGAACCGTAGGGAGACACACTTAAGGATTCGATGTTGTTGTGTAGTTATGGAATGATGAGTAAGAGACCGAATGTTGTTCGGAGTCTCGGATGGGATCCGGGATATCACGAGGAGATCCGGAATGGTCCGGAGAATAAGATTCATATAAGGAAAGTCCTGTTTCGGAGTTCGGAAATGATTCCGGTGTTTTCACCAGGAATGTTCTAGAAGGGTCTGGAAGGTCCGGCACTCCGGAGGGGAAGGGTACATGGATGTGTCATGACAATGTGGAATGGTTGCATCATGTACTAGGTCACTTGGCTGGGCAATATGATGAGAGAAATCAAATCCAAGTTTGAAAGTCAAACGCCAATTTGAAAAGTCAAATCTGAAGTTTCTTGGTGGAGGGAGACTAGGAAACCTACTAAGGGAGGAAGTCCTACTCCCTCCACCCGCCGGCCAAGGAGGAAGAGTTGGAGGACGACTCCCTCCTCCCAACCGCCTCCCTCCCACCTATATAAGGAGGGGTAGGGCGCCCCCTCCCCTCACACCCAAACCCTAGCTCTAGGCGCCACCACCCCTCCAAGTGTTGCCGCCACCTAGGGCTCCTCAAGTCGCCGAGTTAGGGTTTCTCTAAACCCTAGCCGCCGGCCAAGCCAACCCCGTTGGTGCCTCTAATCCGTAGATTGCCAAGGACCTCTCTTACTCCACCATACTCGCTCCGGCTTAAGGCGAAGCCCTGCGAGATCTCCCCTCTACTTCCGACACCATGGCGTCGTGCTGCCGGAATCACGAGGGAGAAAAGGGAGAGGAAGGTCTTCATCGAGTACCGTACGTGTGACCGACTGTGGAAGCGCTGCCGGAATGCAGCGACGGAAGGATCGTCTACGCGATCTTGAGATCGGCAAGTGTACGACTACATCACCCACGAGAATCTGCTCTCGTTAACCGCTTTGGAATCTTCGAGGGTGAGTGCTTCTACCGACTCGTTGCTACAATCTAGTAGATATATCTTGGCTTGTTTGTGTGCATGCGGTAGAAATTTTTTGTTTTCCATGCTACGAACCCCTACATTTCCCATGTCATAGCATACTTAGTAAAAATTCCATGCAAGTCCTACTCAAAATATCACTAATGCATAGTGAAAATAATAGGACAAAAGTATGAAGCATCACTTGACTTTTTAGTAGAGAATATATATTCACTCCTTGATCTTGCAATAGTCACACTCTTCAAATTTCACTACAATTTAAACAAGGCACAAATTCAATCTAGAATTCAAACAATTTACCACATAAAATAAAGAAAACAGTACAATGCATGTAACCATGCAAAATATTGTTTTATTGGAAAAGTGGTTTCTAATCGGCTATAAACATTTTAAAAACACCTATTGGTCATTCATAAAAGTGGCAAGGTCATTTGAAAACAAGTTAATGAAAATGGGCTATTTAAATCATTTTTGTTTTGCTAGAAATTATTTTACTCAAAGGAATAATTTCTAATGTCAGCCAAAATGTTATTAAACACCAATGTTTTAAAACAAATCCATTTTCAAAAGGTTTCACTCAAAACCATTTTTAATTCAAAGCAACATTTTATTTTTCTAGAAATGCCTTTAATGAAAGTAATAATTTTCTAGGGTTTAATCCAATACATTTTTTAAATCCAAAACTTATTGTTTTAGGGTCAGAGAGTTTAGTTCAACCCATTTGCAAAAGGTTTTACTCAAAAACCATTTTTAAAACATAACCAATAATGTTATTCTACTAGAAATGCTTTTATTCAAGGAATAATTCCTTAGTGTCACAAAATATATTTTTAAATCCAAAAGTTGGTTTTTATGGTTAGTAGGTTCAAAACAAAACATTTGCAAAAGATTTTACCCCCAAAAATTTTTTAGAATAAATTTTATACACAAAATAAGCCTAAACATGTTTCTGCAAAAACAGTCAATTTTACAGAAGCAAATCACTAAACAAAGGCAATGGTTGCAGAATATTCTTTTTGCTGATTCTATTGGTATAAAGTTTGCAAAACTTGGACGTGTATATTAAAAGTTATGAATTTTGCAAGTTTAAACATCTAATATACAAGTTTCTATTTTTAAAACAAATCACTGAACACGCGTCACGTTTCTACTAGCCGATAATGGTTCGTGTGGATCATGCAGCTACGACCGTTGGATCTAACTCAAATCACACGATGCAGATGCCAACTTACCCATTCGTTTAAGATTCTATCATGACTACTAGATCAACATCTAACGGCTCTGGGCGCTGTGACCATGTATTGGCGGCGCTCGACGGTGGCGCGCGGCAGCGACGCTCGGCCAGAAGCATTCCAGCGACTACAGGAATCGAGAAAGGATGTGGAGTAGCTCACCGAGTTCGCATTCACGAGAGGATACTCGAGTTGGTCGTCATCGTCGAAGGGGCACACGGTGTTGATCTGAATCGCTCGCCGGAGTCGTCTCTGTCGACGGGCGAGCTTGGCAACGTCGTTGCCGAGGCTGTGGTGCGCGCTAAGACAAACGGAGGGCACCGTTAGGTTCGTAAGAGAGTCATGCTTACATAAGCATCAAAGAGAGGGTAAGGGGAGGTCTAGGCTCACCAGTAGTGCTCGTCGGAGCGGAGGCAGACAACGGAGGCGTTCTGTCATCAAGGTTGCCGAGCCTCTGGGGATTGCGCGAGAGAATGGGTGGTACTGGGAGATGCGTAGGGAGGTGGGGAGTAGGCTTGTGGGAACTGGGGGCAGTGGGGAGGGTCGAGCTCGCCGGAATTTGCGTTGAAGGTCGCCGGAGACAGAGATGGTTCGAGGTGAAATCAAGGCAGCCTGGAGGCGGAGAGGAAATGGTGTCTAGGGGGAAGGTAGAGCGGAGACAGGCGACTAAGATAGCATGGTCAGGTAAGGAATTACTAGCGCATTGATTCGAATTAAAGCGAGGTTTAATCGACTAGAAACATCCGGCGCAATTTGGGGAAGAACGATTCTCGCGGGGTAGATGGTGACGAGGCAGATGGGTCCCTTTCGCCGAATGGAAGGCGTCTGGTGGGTCGCAGAGTCGATCGAGGGGTTAGGCGTGGGTCACTTGTGGCAGTCTTGGGTTGTTTCACGTGTGAGAAAAACGGTTCGGGGAGGGGAAAGTGGGATGTGCTTGTTGGGCCTGAGGCCTTACTGGGCTGGGCTGGTTTTCTTATTTCTTTCCTTCTTGTTTCTTTTTCTGTTTCTTTTTTTTTGTTTTGAATTTATTCAAATGTTTCAAACACAAATTTTATTTCAAAACTTTTCCAAAGTTTTAGTAAGTTTTAATACTATTTATTAATGTATTTTAAAGACCATTTTGGAATAATTCTTTTATTTTATTATGGTTTATTATTTATTTATAACAGACACTTGCCTTTATTCAAATAAGATTTTAATTATATTTTCAAACTCTTATTTGAATTCTAATTTTTGTCAAACCTTTTTCTTTAGGTTTTATTTATTCATTAGTGCAAATAATTCACTTTGAATTATTTAAAATATTTTAATATGATTTATTAATCATTTAAATTGGGCAATTGTCTTTATTCAAAATCAAATATGGTTTTAATCCCATTTAAATTTTATTCAAACAATTCTATGATTCCATTTAACTTAATTAAGTAACTTTTATTCCATTTGGGCAATTCCAATTAATTTTTCCTCATGATTTAATTAATCATTTTCATTAGGGATTTCTGTAACATCCCAAAAATATTAAACTTAAATCATCAAACTCTAATCATCAAAATTAGGGTTAACAAAAACTTTTCCATTTAAAAACATGAAAGATTCATATGTGTGTGTATTAAAATTTGGATTCTTTTGAATTGCCATGATTTTGTGTTTCTTTGCTTGTAAAATGATTCTTAGGTGAAATAAACATCATCTAAACAATCCCAAAACTTTTCCCAAAGATAAACAAATTAAGTGAATGGTCACTTTGGCCAAATTAACTCCCATGCCTACTTTGGCTATCTCTAACTTTCAGAACTTAACAGAAACATGGATGGATATTTGCGCCCCTTGATAGTACTCATAAAAAGGAACCAAGGCCCACTTTGTGATCATCCAAAAACATTTGAATACATAGTTTAAATAACAGTTGAAAATTGAATCTATTTCATATGGGAAGATCCCACTATTTCAAAAACCACTCAAACAAGCTTAATTTTCAAAACCCAAGCATCCATAGAATCCTAAACACATGCCTAGCACACCCACCAAAAATCTTTTCAAAATTCAAAACTCAAGTTCTTGCGGCCATTTCATCAAACACTTGGAGACAACAAATCAAACTGGCCAAACTTCACTATTTTGAGCAGTAATTTGGCTAAGCATTGTTCACCATTGATCACACTTGTCTCCCCCAGTGCCAACCAGTTCATTGACCACCCCTATCCCCTACCTGTAACATCCCAAAAATACTAAACTTGGATCATCAAACTCTAAGCATCAAAATTAGGGTTAAAAACAACTTTTCTAAATAAAATTATGAAAGCATGCCTATGTGTATGCATTGAATTTGAAATTCTTTTGAACCATCTTGTTTGTGTGTTTATTTGCTTGTAAAATGTTTCTTAAGTGAAATCAACATCATCTAAACCTTTCCCACACTTTTCCCAAAGACAAGTAAAGCAAAACAAATAAAATAAAGGAATGGTCATTTTGACCAATCTAACTCCCATGCCTACTTTGGCTGTCTCAAACTTTCAAAACCTAACAGAAACTTTTCTGGATCTTTGAACCCCTTGATTGTACTCATAAAAAAGTATCAAGGTCCACATTGTGATCATCTAGAAACTTTCAAATGCATAGTTTAAATGACAATTCAAAATTGAATCTTTATCATATGGGAAGATCCCACTTTTTCAAACACCACTCAAACAAGCTCAACTTTCAAAACCCAAGCATCTGCAGACTCACCAGCACCAATCTAGCACACCCACCAAAAATCTTTTCAAAATTCAAATCTTGAATTCATGCGGCCATTTCATCAAACACTTGGCAGACACAAATCAAACAAAATCAAAACACTATAGTGTGCAGTGTTTTGAGCCTAACTGGTCCCCTATCTAGCTCACAACCATCTCAGTAGATCATCTAGAAAGATTAACCAAGCACTAGCCCCACTGTGAGCTTGCCAATATCATCAATGGTGAACAGCCGAGTGCATCCTTGCCACCCCAGTGTAGACAGCAAGCTAGGAAGGAAACTAGCCATGCCAACCTTGTCTGGGAGAACACCCATGCCTCACCGCCCCCTCTCGACCAACCCTGCCTCGAAGACACCGACCAGAGCACCCAGGAACTCCGCGCCCGTGCCTCTGCCAACCGTGTCGAGCGTGCGCCAGAGCGTCACCCTCGACCGAAGCCCATAGACCGCGCGCCGCCCTTACCACGTGCATACACGATCACCACCGACCCAGGAGACCGCCAGACATCCCCGTTCGCCACCCCATGCCGCACAGCCACCGCTCGCCGTTGAAGACGCCGCCTCTGCCGCGCAGAGCGTCGCGTGTTCCATACCAACCCGCACCGCCCCACGTCTCGCCACCATATCGTTGAACATCGCCAGGGAACACCGCACCGTCCCCTACCTTCGCCCATGCCAATAGCCATCTGTACCATCGCCCCCGACGAGCTCACCGTGCGCCCCGTCGGTCCCCTCGCTCGACTATAAATAGAGGCCACCCCCAGCCAAATTGAGCATGCCATTCTACTCCCCTCTCCTCACTGATCGTGCCACACCGTTCCCGGAGCAACGCGACCAACACCTCGCCGGAATTTCAACGGAGCCCGCCGCCTCTAGAGAAGAAGGGAGCCAGCGATTGGAGCCGCCCCAGGAGGAGCCACCGGTACCAGGAGACTCACCATCGTCGACTTCGTCGTTTTCCCGCCTCGGCCGCACTACTGGTGAGCCCCAAGCAACCCCACTGCCGCGCTAGGTTTACGCTCACGGCGTTGCCCAACGTCGACGATGACTCCCAGCCGTTGGATTAGAACCCGATCGAACGTCCCACATCACCCCATACCGCTTCGCACCCCCCTGTCTCACTGACAAGTAGGGACAGCCACTTAAACAGCCCGCGGAAGCACTGTGCTTAGCAGGCCGGCCCAGTATCGTTTCCCGCGCAGCCCAGTTATTTGAATTAAACCTTTTCCATTTTATTTCAAACTCACTTCTGTACCCAGTTTCAAAAATCAACCCAGGTCGATTCAGTGCACCAAATTGAATGAAACCAATTTTGTTAGAAAGGTATGGAAATGCTGAATCCAAGCCCCTTGGATTCAAGTCATTTGGATCTATAGATCATCCATAGTAAAAATAACAAGGCAGAAGCTTTTCTGCATTCAAACATTTTTAAAATTTAAACCATAATAGCTTTTGAGTTGATTCCAACTCTCAAAAATCACATTTAACCATACCTTTAAGAATATATAAAAATATATAGGTTTACTTGCAGAAATAATGTTCAAGTAATAAAAGAATGCCCCATAGGCATTTCTAGTCACTTTATTTAATTAAAATAAAAGGGTAAAACCTTATTAAATTGTGACACCACTTTAAATCATATTCCCATGGACTAAAATATGTGGTGATGACATGTGTCAACATTATCCCATGTTTGGTTTGGAGAATATTAAATCTTAAGTAGTTTTTCAATGAGTAGAAATTACTTTTCTAAAAATAAAAGGAATTAAACCAAGCCTTAATCTTGTAATGTTAGAGATGATGTTAGATCATCTATAGGACCCTTGTGTGTGATGATTGCAAGTAGTTAAGTATTGTTTGGTGATTGTGTCCATCGTATTTATTTATAGACGCTAGTACCGACCAAGGATATGAGGAGGAAGGAGGATTGTACGAAGAAGAAGTCGAGGAGAACTTCAACCACTTCTCTGCACAAGGCAAGCCTAATACTACTAGTTGAATGTGCAAGCTAACCCTTGCAATTTAGCAAACTTTACTAATCAAGTTGACCAATTCCAGCTACCACTTGCAAGATACCCTACTTATGCAAGCTAATACTTGCTTGTTACCATGACCACTATATGCCTTAAGCATATATGATCATATCCACTTGATAAACCAATCCTAGTTTTACTTGCAAGCTTCTTACTTTATTTCTTTATCAAAGATCTTACCTAGATTTTTCCTAAGTGAATGGTAGATACTCGAAAGATATGTGAAGGTTGCATAAAGATGTTAAGATTTGGCCTAAGCTAGATAATCTTGATGTCATCCTAAGGCATGAGATTGAACTTAGTTAAAACTCCACTAGTTTACCACCCCTCATCAGTGCTTACCCCACCTGTAGATGCTAGTGCTAAGCATAAAACTTGATCAACTTTAGATGGGAATACTTGGTGGAAAAATGGTTATGAAAACCTTGGAATGATGGATCATTCTATTGAAATGTTTTGGACATGTGTTTCCGAACACCTGGTGATTTTGGTGATGAAAATGTTGAGGCATGAACCTTAGCCCTTTATAAAACTGATGGTTGTCTGGATGCGATACCATTCCAATTTTTAGCGTACAACCACAATACCCGAAGATTGGGTAGGGCTTGACTGGAAACTTATATACCTTAGTATTAGTTCCCTCACGGCCAAGGTGCAGTGAGGCTACCTTGTGAAGATTGTCCACCTGTGCAGTACCCAAGATGACAGTTGGTCATGGTTGGGAGGCCAAACTCACAGGAGAGGTGCTTATACTAGGGCGTGTAATTGAAAGGTTAGGATTGATTATCCGCATACTGAGTATGGTGAATTTAGGATTTGTTCCTGACGGATGTATCGAATGTTGTGGTGAAAGTGTACAATCTCTGCAGAGTGTCAAACTATTCGAATAGCCGCGTCCGCGGTTATGGACAGTTGGACTGGCCATACTGTTCCCCCGTCAGACTTTTCAAAATGACTCGTGAAATGAATTGAGACTTTGACTTGACCACAACAGGTTTGTGACATGAGATACAAGTTCCCACTTAGGTGTTATAAAACTTCAACTAGCATTCGTTGCTCCTAAACTTAGTAGAGATAAATCTGGCTTTTGCAAAATAACCCTAGAGCCTAGTGTCCTATTATCAAAACCACCTTTCACTTGTTAGTATTAGTTTGCGAGTACTTAAAGAGTACTCATGGCTTTGTCCCTGGCTATTCCCATGGCCAGACTATGAAGAGGAGTACCTGGAGAATGGACCCCAGGAAGGTTATGACAACTAGGATCATCTCCCATCGTCAGCATTGCCTGTGACCCAGAAGATGGATCTTCGCCTACGCTACCGTTATTATTACGTATTCCGCTGCTTGATGTTGTATTAAGAACTGGATCATGAGATCCCTATTTCTGTAAGAACTTATGTACGGTTTGTAATGGATGATGTACTGTGGTATCCAATTCTGTTATATCTCGCAAAAATGATAATCCTGGGATTGCGATATATGGCATAACAGGCATCTGGGATTAAAAATCCGGGTGTTGACAAGTTGGTATCAGAGCCATCCTGACCATAGGAGACCCTAGTTAGACTGGACGTTTGAATCAAAAACTTAGTTTCAAAACCAAAGAAAACAAATATTTACAAAACTTATTCTCATTCTTATCCCTTGGATTCTCTCATGAAAATTCATGTCCTGCAAAAACCCTTGCAAAATACATAAAATTTTGACACACTTGATCACTCTACTAACTTAATCATCCTATATTCTTATAGATGGATGTGAAGTACATCAAGTTTTATCAGTTGGGGAATGTAGGAGACCTTATCTTTGAGAGGGATTTGGACTAGCTTTCGGAACTTCTGGAGCGTCCGCACCCCAAGTTCTTCGGAGCTCAGCTCAATGATCAAGGAGGAGAAGATCTGTAGTGGCTAATTGTTGCAAGTCTCCGGGGAAAGATTGAACCTCCCATTGCGGAAGGAATTCAGTTTACCTTAATAGAGAACAAATGGCTCGATGGACTTTCCAGGGCCATGCAGGAAGCTCTTTCCCGTCTGTGTGGGCAGAGCATCAATCAGATCAAGGGTACTCACTTTGAGTTTTTTCCAAGGCGTGATGCAAATGGACAACCACTGGAAGCCCCATACCACCTCGTGCTAAAGACTCAATTGGAACACCTTAGCTTCATGATGTACGATCGTCAGCAAGAGTTAGACAACTGCCGTGACTACTCTAACCACAAGTCTGCCATCATCAAGACGAAGGACCAAACCATCGCCATGCTAGCAAAAGATCGCAAGTCTCGCCGCCGTCAGCTCGACAAGAAGGAGCGCATCATTTCCCGTCTTCGCCACTTCATCTCATCTTTGGAGGAAACCATCCACGAGAGAGACATGTAGTTGGAATAAAGGGAGAATGCAGGAGAGGATCTTCATGGAGACCCCTACTCCTATCTCAGCCATGACGATGATTTTCTGGAGGACCAGGCTATGGATTTCTTCACCGATGAGGATGATTTCGCCTTCATCAATGATGATGAGGTTGAAGCCACAGATTCCGAGGAGTAGTAGCACTGGAGCACTAGCATAGTGAGTAGTATTCGGTCCCACTGTATCGTAGTTCTCAGAATGGTTCTTAAAACCATCTGTTTTTCTTTGTTGTGGTGTGTGTTGTATTGTGTGCTATGATGAATGAAAAAGCGAGTTGCTAGAAAAATCTGAGTCAAACTTTAACAAAAATTCCTTCAAAGACCCAAAACCTTAGAAATTTCCCTCTTTTCTCATGATCGATCTCAATCTTCAGATGCCACGTGGAGGAAGTGGTTCATCCCCGGACCCGATGTTGCAGATTCTGCAAATGTTGACTTTTGAAAGAGCGGAACGTCAAGCCAACCTAGCCACCCTTCAGCAGATAGCCCACTTGCCCACAACAACCAAGGCCACGGAAATCAGTACAACCATGGATCTAAGCTCAAGAATTTCCAGAATACCAACCCACCTGTTTTCACTAAGTCAGAAGAACCCCTAGACGCCGATGATTGGCTGCAAACCATGGGAAATAACCTAGAAGTCGCCGGAGTGGAAGCCAACGAGAAAGTTCTGTTCGCCACCCACTATATAGCCGGAGATGCCAGGGCATGGTGGAACAGTGTTCGCGCAATGACCGGAGGCCAGATGATGACCTGGGAAGAATTCAAGGTCAAGTTTAGCAGAACCCATGTGCCACCAGGTTTGATCAAGAGAATGAGAGACGAGTTCAGAGAGCTGAAGCAAGGAAGGATGACTGTAGTGGAATACCGTGACAAATTCTTGTCATTAGCTAGGTATGCCCCGGATGAGATCGACACCGAAGCCAAGAAGAAAGAAAGATTCCTGAATGGTCTGCATGACGAGATGCAAACTATGTTAGTCAATATCCCATTTGCTGATATTGAAGCCCTTGTCGACTCAGCTATCCAGATGAAAGGAAAGATCAACCAAGCCAATGAGAACCGCAAGAGTCGCATGATGCATCAACCAGGAACCCATCAGACCCCAAAGTATCGCCCCAACCCATCTCCAGGATTTGCCCCAAGAACCAACAGACCCCCGATGAACCATCCGACCTATCCCAACCGTGGAAACCCTAGGCCCGGAGGAAATCACAACAACCCCGGAAACGCTAGCAATTTCAATCGTGCCCCACCCAAGTTCAACAACAACAATGATACCGCCAACACCAACACTGCCCCTAGGACTGGAAGAAATGATGTGCCTGTAGCCGCAAAGGACAAGTCGCAAGTGACTTGTTATGACTGTGGAAATAAAGTCCACTATTCCAACGAGTGCCCCAACAAGAAGAATGCTACAGCCCCCAATGCCAATGTCCCAGATCAGCAGCAGCGTCGTGTTCAGCTAGGAAGAAGATTTGCCCCAGGGAATTCACTCAACCGCAATGGCCGTCTTTTTCTCATGCATGCTGAAGAAGCTCAGGAAGCGCCAAACGTCGTGCTGGGTATGTTTTCTGTTAATTCAGTACTTGCAAGAGTGTTGTTTGATTCTGGTGCATCGCACTCATTTGTCATCGAATAATTTGCATGCACTAGTAAAATTCAACCAACCAAACTGAAGCATGTTATGATTGTTCAAATTCCCGGATCAACCACTAAGGCTAGGCAAATTTGCAAAGCCGTCCCTATCCGAATCCATGGCATAGATTTTTATGCAAATCTGATAGTACTCGGAACTAAAGGATTGGAAGTAGTACTAGGAATGGATTGGATGTCCAAACATAAAGAATTGATTGACTGTGCCAAGAAAGCCATAACCATGACCAGTACTGCCGGAATATCAGTCGAGCATATATCAGAAACCTTACCTCGCCAATTCAAATGCAACAAGATTATAGCCCAACCTACCATTGACCAAGTATGGATAGTCTGTGAATACCCCAATGTATTTCCAGATTTTTTGCCCGGTATGCCCCCAGATCGGGATATCGAGTTTATCATCGAACTAATTCCCAGAACTGGACCCATAGCCTAGAGACCCTATAGTATGAACCCGTCAGAGCTAGCAGAATTGAAGAAGCAATTGGATGCCATGCTAGAAATTGGATTGATTCAACCCAGTGCGTCACCTTGGAGATCACCTATCTTGTTTGTGGACAAGAAGGATGGAGGTAACCGTTTGTGTACGGATTATCGGAAATTAAATGATGTCACCATCAATAACAAGTACCCCTTGCCCAAGATAGAAGATTTGTTTGATCAGTTGACCGGTGCCAAAGTGTTTTCTAAGATTGATCTTAGAACTGGCTATCATCAACTCAAAATTCGTGCAGAGGATATTCCAAAGACTGCCTTTACCACCAGATATGGATTGTATGTGTATACTGTCATGTCTTTTGGACTAACCAATGCCCCCGCTTATTTCATGAATCTCATGAATAAGATTTTTATGGACTTCCTGGATAAGTTTGTCATTGTTTTCATCGATGACATTCTGATTTATTCCAAATCAGAAGAAGAACATGAGCTACACCTAAGGACCATTCTTGGAACCCTTAGAGAGCATCAGTTGTATGCAAACTTTAGCAAATGTGAATTCTGGTTACAGGAGGTAGGATTCCTCGGTCACATTGTATCAGCCGAAGGAATTGCTGTTGACCCTGCCAAAGTGAAAGATGTAGAAGATTGGCATGCCCCAACCACTCAAACCCAAGTTCGTGCATTTCTCGGATTGGCGGGATATTACCGCAAATTCATAGAAGGATTCTCTAGTATCGCCAGACCCATGACCCAATTGCTGAACAAGGACAAGAAGTTTGAATGGACCGACAAATGTGAAGCAAGTTTTCAAGAACTCAAGAGGAGATTGATTTCAGCCCCAATCTTGATCATGCCAGATATCACGAAGCCTTTCAATGTGTATTGTGATGCATCCAAGATTGGTCTCGGATGTGTGCTAATGCAAGAAGGCAAAGTTATATCTTATCTATCTCGACAACTGAAACAACACGAGCAAAATTACCCAACCCGTGACCTCGAACTTGCAGCCGTAGTTCTAGACCTGAAAACATGGAGACATTACATGATGGGAAACCGTTGTGAGATCTATACGGATCACAAGAGCCTAAAGTATATATTCACTCAGAAGGAGCTGAATATGAGGCAGAGAAGATGGATTGAGCTAATCAAGGATTACGATCTGGACATTCACTATCACCCTGGTAAAGCCAATGTGGTAGCCGATGCCCTTAGCAGATTGCCGTGCCGATTGAACTCCATGATTTTGAAGGAGCAACCAAGTTTGCACAAAGAGATGGAAGATTTTCGAATGGAATTAGTAAGTGAAGGATTTTTGGCTAGCATAGAACTCCAGCCCACTTTGATCAGTCAGATTAAAGAGGCGCAGAAGGGAAATGCTAGTATTGACGGAATCAAGCGTCGTATCGGTACAGGCAAAGTACCTGGATTCACCGAGGACGAAGAAGGAGTTTTGTGGTACAAAGGATGCCTTTGTGTACCAGCAGATTCTGAGTTGAAAGAAGTGATCTTGAAGGAGGCTCATGATACTCTTTATTCTATCCATCCCGGAGGAACTAAGATGTATCAAGATTTAAAGGAGCAATTTTGGTGGCATAAGATGAAGAGAGAAATCGGAAGCTATATCGCCAAGTGTGATATTTGTCAACGAGTCAAGGCAGGACATCAAAGACCCGCTGGATTGTTGCAACCATTGCAGATTCTGGAATGGAAATGGGATTCTGTTGGAATGGACTTTATCACTATACTGCCTACTTCTAGTAGGGGAAATGACTCTATCTGGGTCATAGTGGCAGATTGTCCAAAGTCGCCCATTTCTTACCCGTCAAGACCACATATCAGAGTTCGAAACTAGCAGAGTTGTACATCGCTAGAATCGTTAGTTTGCATGGAGTCCCAAAGAACATCGTATCGGATCGAGGAACTCAGTTTACCTCGAGATTCTAGAAGAAAGTCCAAGAAGGTTTAGGAACCTGTCTAGATTTCAGCACCGCGTATCACCCTCAGACTGATGGACAAACGGAGCGAGTAAATCAAATACTCGAAGATATGGTGAGGGCATGTGTGTTAGAATATGGATCCAAGTGGGAAGACTGTCTGCCGTTTGCAGAATTTTCATACAACAACAGTTATCAAGCCAGTTTGCAAATGGCCCCATTTGAATTCATGTACGAAAGGAAGTGTCGCACCCCTTTGAACTGGTCGGAAGTAGGAGAGAGTCAGATTTTCGGACCCGACATCCTACGAGAAGCAGAAGAGAAGGTTCACAAGATTCGTGAGCACCACAAGACAGCCCAATCCAGACAAAAGAGTTACGCCGACAAGAGACGTCGAGACCTCGCCTTCAACATAGGACATTTTGTTTATCTGAAAGTGTCGCCATTGAAGTGAATGCAGCGTTTCCAACTCAAGGGAAAGTTAACCCCTAGATATATCGGACCTTTCAAGATTCTGAACCGTCGAGGAGAAGTATCGTATCAATTGGAACTATCTGAAGAGATGTCAGCCGTGCACAATGTGTTCCATATCTCATTACTTCGCAAGTGTCTCGAAGTCCCAGAGAAGACCGAAGTGTTCAAAAATATTGATCACCGGACCATAGAGATCAACGATGACCTGACCTATCCCGAAGTACCCATCCGTATTTTGGGAGAAGCTTTTCGAACTACCCGAACCAGAAGCATCAAGTTTCTCAAGATTCAGTGGAGCAACCACACAGAAGAACAAGCTACTTGGGAGCGCGAAGATCACATCAGGACGGAGTTTCCCGATCTCTTCAAATCCTAGGTAATCTTTTTCGTACTTTTGCAAATCTCGGGACGAGATTTTTTTTAAGGGGGGAAGGTTTGTAACATCCCAAAAATACTAAACTTGGATCATCAAACTCTAAGCATCAAAATTAGGGTTAACAAAAACTTTTCTAAATAAAATTATGAAAGCATGCCTATGTGTATGCATTGAATTTGAAATTCTTTTGAACCACCTTGTTTGTGTGTTTATTTGCTTGTAAAATGTTTATTAAGTGAAATAAACATCATCTAAACCATTCCCACACTTTTCCCAAAGACAAGTAAAGCAAAACAAATAAAATAAAGGAATGGTCATTTTGACCAATCTAACTCCCATGCCTACTTTGGCTGTCTCAAACTTGCAGAACCTAACAGAAACTTTTCTGGATCTTTGCACCCCTTGATTGTACTCATAACAAAGTATCAAGGTCCACTTTGTGATCATCCAGAAACTTTCAAATGCATAGTTTAAATGACAATTCAAAATTGAATCTTTATCATATGGGAAGATCCCACTTTTTCAAAAACCACTCAAACAAGCTCAACTTTCAAAACCCAAGCACCTGCAGACTCACCAGCACCAATCTAGCACACCCACCAAAAATCTTTTCAACATTCAAAACTTGAATTCATGCGGCCATTTCATCAAACACTTGGCAGACACAAATCAAACAAAATCAAAACACTATAGTGTGCAGTGTTTTGAGCCTAACTGGTCCCCTATCTAGCTCACAACCATCTCAGTAGATCATCTAGCAAGATTAACCAAGCACTAGCACCACTGTGAGCTTGCTAATATCATCAATGGTGAACAGCCGAATGCATCCTTGCCACCCCAGTGTAGACATCAAGCTAGGAAGGAAACTGGCCATGACAACCTTGTCTGGGAGAACACCCATGCCTCACCGCCCCCTCTCGACCAGCCCTGCCTCAAAGACACCGACCAGAGCACCCAGGAACGCCGCGCCCGTGCCTCTGCCAACAGTGCCAACCGTGCGCCAGAGCGCCACCCTCGACCGAAGCCCACAGACCGCGCGCCGCCATCACCGCGTGCATACACGATCACCACCGACCCAGGAGACCGCCAGACATCCCCGTTCGCCACCCCATGTCGCACATCCACCGCTCGCCGTTGAAGACACCGCCTCTGCCGCGCAGAGCGTCGCGTGTTCCAGACCAACCCGCACTGCCCCACGTCTCGCCACCATATCGTTGAGCATCGCCAGGGAACAACACACCATCCTCTACCTTCGCCCATGCCAATAGCCGTCTGTACCATCGCCCCCGACGAGCTCACCGTGCGCCCCGTCGGTCCCCTCGCTCGACTATAAATAGAGGCCACCCCCAGCCGAATTGAGCACACCATTCTACTCCCCTCTACTCACTGATCGTGCCACACCGTTCTCGGAGCAAGGCGAGCAACACCTCGCCGGAATTTCACCGGAGCCTGCCGCCTCTGGAGAAGAAGGGAGCCAGCGATTGGAGCCGCCCCAGGAGGAGCCACTGGTACCAGGAGACTCGCCATCGTCGACTTCGTCGTTTTCCCGCCTCGCCGCCCCTCGCCTGCACCCCGGTGATTCCCCCACTGGCCGCGCTAGGATTCTGTCTCGCCGGCGTTGCCCAAGGTCGACGATGAATTAGAACCCGATCGAATGTCCCACATCACCCCATACCGCTTCGCACCCCCTGTCTCACTAACGAGTGGGGACAGCCACTTAAACAGCCCGCGGAAGCACTGTGCTTAGCAAGCCGGCCCAGTATCGTTTCCCGCGCAGCCCAGTTATTTGAATTAAACCTTTTCCATTTTATTTCAAACTCACTTCTGTACCCAGTTTCAAAAATCAACCCGGTTCGATTTAGTGCACCAAATTGAATGATACCAATTTTTTTTAAAGGTCTGGAAATGCTGAATCCAAGCCCGTTGGATTCAAGTCATTTGGATCTATAGATCATACATAGTAAAAATAACAAGGAAGAAGCTTTTCTGCATTCAAACATTTTCAAATTTAAACCATAATAGCTTTTGAGTTGATTCCAACTCTCAAAAATCACATTTAACTATACCTTTCAGAATATATAAAAATATATAGGTTTACTTGCATAAATAATGTTCAAGTAATAAAAGAATGCCCCATAGGCATTTCTAGTCACTTTATTTAATTAAAATAAAAGGGTAAAACCTTATTAAATTGTGACACCACTTTAAATCATATTCCCATGGACTAAAATATGTGGTGATGACATGTGTCAACATGATCCCATGTTTGGTTTGGAGAATATTAAATCTTAAGTAGTTTTTCAATGAGTAGAAATTACTTTTTTAAAAATAAAAGGAATTAAACCAAGACTTAATCTTGTAATGTTAGAGATGATGTTATATCATCTATAGGACCCTTGTGTGTGATGATTGAAAGTATTTAAGTATTGTTTGGTGATTATGTCCATCGTATTTATTTTTAGAGGCTAGTATCGACCAAGGATACGAGGAGGAAGGAGGATTCTACGAAGAAGAAGCCGAGGAGAACTTCAACCACTGCTCTGCACAAGGAAAGCCTAATACTACTAGTTGAATGTGCAAGCTAACCCTTGCAATTTAGCAAGTTTTACTAATCAAGTTGACCAATTCCAGCTACCACTTGCAAGATACCCTACTTATGCAAGCTAATACTTGCTTGTTACCATGACCACTATATGCCTTAAGAATATATGATCATATCCACTTGATAAACCAATCCTAGTTTTACTTGCAAGCTTCTTACTTTATTTCTTTATCAAAGCTCTTACCTAGATTTTTCCTAAGTGAATGGTAGATACTAGAAAGATATGTGAAGGTTGCATAAAGAGCATAAGATTTGGCCTAAGCTAGATAATCTTGATGGCATCCTAAGGCATGAGATTGAACTTAGTTAAAACTCCACTAGTTTACCACCCCTCATCAGTGCTTACCCCCACCTGTACATGATAGTGCTAAGCATAAAACTTGATCAACTTTAGATGGGAATACTTGGTGGAAAAATGGTTATGAAAACCTTGGAATGATGGATCATTCTATTGAAATGTTTTGGACATGTGTTTCCAAACACCTGGTGATTTTGGTGATGAAAATGTTGAGGCATGAGCCTTAGCCCTTTATAAAACTGATGGTTGTCTGGATGCGATACCATTCCAATTTTTAGCGTACAACCACAATACCCGAAGATTGGGTAGGGCTTGACTGGAAACTTATATACATTAGTATTAGTTCCCTCACGGCCAAGGTCTGAGCTGAGGCTACCTTGTGAAGATTGTCCACCTGTGCAGTACCCAAGATGACAGTTGGTCATGGTTGGGAGGCCAAACTCACAGGAGAGGTGCTTATACTAGGGCGTGTAATTGAAAGGTTAGGATTGATTATCCGCATACTGAGTATGGTGAATTCAGGATTTGTTCCTGACGGATGTATCGAATATTGTGATGAAAGTGTACAATCTCTGCAGAGTGTCAAACTATTTGAATAGCCCCGTCCGCGGTTATGGACAGTTGGAGTGGCCATACTGTTCCCCCGTCAGACTTTTCAAAATGACTCGTGAAATGAATTGAGACTTTGACTTGACCACAACAGGGTTGTGACATGAGATACAAGTTCCCACTTAGGTGTTATAAAACTTCAACTAGCATTCGTTGCACCTAAACTTAGTAGAGATAAATCTAGCTTTTGCAAAATAACCCTAGAGCCTAGTATCCTATTATCAAAACCGCTTTCACTTGTTAGTATTAGTTTGCGAGTACTTAAAGAGTACTCATGGCTTTGTCCCTGGCTATTCCCATGGCCAGACTATGAAGAGGAGTACCTGGAGAATGGACCCCAGGAAGGTTACGACAACTAGGATCATCTCCCATCGTCAGCATTGCCTGTGACCCAGAAGATGGAGCTTCGCCTACGCTACCGTTATTATTACGTATTCCGCTGCTTGATGTTGTATTAAGAACTGGATCATGAGATCCCAATTTGTGTAAGAACTTATGTACGGTTTGTAATGGATGATGTACTGTGGTATCCAATTCTGTTATGTCTCGCAAAAATGGTAATCCTGGGATTGCGATGTATGGCATAACAGGCATCTGGGATTAAAAATCCGGGTGACACTACCCTTTGCACCATGCCATTCCAACCCGAAGGAACCCTTGCCAGCCGACCATGGCTAGCTAGATAGAGCAAGCACCAAGCCTAAAGAACATGTCTAGGACATAGGACACCGTCCACCAGCACCCCCTGTCCAGCGCTAGAACCCTGCCAGCCATTGGATCACACACCCAAGCCATGCCAAGATTCTCTGGGAGCATGCCGAGAGCGCGCCAGAGCGCCACCCTCGACACACGCCCACAGACCGCGCGCCGCCCTCGCCGCGTGCACGCGTGATCACTATCGCCCCAGCAACCCCGCAGACACCCCCGTTCGCCGCCCCATGCCTCACAACCACCGCTCGCCGTCGAAGACGCGGCCTCTGCCGCACAGAGAATCGCACGTTCCCGACCAATTGCCACTGCCCCTACACGCGTATTTAAGCTCTAGAGCATCGCCAGGAGACCGCCCGTCGACCGCCAACCTCGGCCATGCCTCTAGCCGCCGTGCAGCCGCCACTGCCTGCCCATCCCTCTCGGTCTCGCCGTCGGGCCTATAAAAGGAGAAGATCCCCGCTCGATTTCTTCACACCATCTTACTCCCCTCACCTCACTGATCATTCCACCCCTTAGCCAGAGCAAGGCGAGCAGCGCATCGCCGGAATTTGGCCGGAGCTCGCCGCTGCAGAGGAGAAGAGGAGTCGTTGATTTCGTTCACCCCCGGAGCTGCCGTGACCACCCCTGAGTTCGCCGTCGTCGACTTCGTCATTTGCCCGCCTCGCCGCCGTCACTGGAACCCCGGTATGCCCCCTATGCACCCCCACCGATCCGCTAGGGTTCGAGCTCGCCGGTGACCTGTTCATCGTCGATGACGACCCTCAGCCATCGATCTTCATTCTAATCCAATGCACCACATCGCCCCGTACCGCTTCGGGTTTAAAGAGCCACTGACCAGTAGTCCCCCCTGTCAGTTGAGTCCCGCGCTGTGGAGTGACACTGGGCCGACCCATTAACATTTCCCGTGCAGCCCACTTGTTTGAATTTAGCTTTTTCTATTTATATTCAAACTAAGTTCTATACCTAGTTTCAAAAATCAACCCAGCTCGATTCAGTAAACCAAATTGCATGAAACCAATTTTGCTATAAATATATTGAAATTCTTAATCAAAGCCCGTTGGATTCAGATCATTTGGATCTATAGATCAACCTTGGTAAAAATAACAAGGCAGAAGCTTTTCTGCATTCAAGCATTTTTCAAATTTAAACCATAATAGCTTTTGAGTTGATTCCAACTCTCAAAAATCACATTTTATCATACCTTTCAGAATATATAAAAACATATGGGTTTACTTACAGAAATAATGTTCAAGTAATAAAAGAATGCCACATAGGCATTTCTAGTCACTTTAATTATTTAAAATAAAAAGGTTAAACCTTATTAAATTGCGACCCCACTTTAAATCACATTCCCATGTACTGAAATATGTGGTGATGACAAGTGTCAACATGATACCATGTTTGAGTTGGAGAATATTAAATCTTAAGTAGTTTTTCAATGAGTAGAAATTACTTTTCTAAAAATAAAATAAATAAGACAAATGTTTTAATCTTGTAATGTTAGTGATGATGCTAGATCATCTATAGAACCCTTTTGTGTGATGATTGAAAGTAGTTAAGTATTGTTTGATGATTGTGTACCTCGTATTTATTCATAGACGCTAGTACCGACCAAGGATACGAGGAGGAAGGAGGATACTACGAAGAAGAAGCCGAGGAGAACTTCAACCACTGCTCTTCATAAGGCAAGCTAACACTTGCAATTATGAAAGTTAGATAACCTATGCAATGCGCTAAGCATGCTTGGTTTGACACATTTGATGATACCCAATCCTAGTTTTACTTGCAAGCTTTATACTTTATTTCTTTATCAAAGCTTTATCTTAAAGTTTACTTAAGTGACTTGTAGATTCTAGGAAGATAATGGAAGGTTGCATAAAGAGCATTAAATTTGGCCTAAGCTAGATAATCTTGATGTCATCCTAAGGCAGGAGATTGAACTGAGTTAAACTACACTCGTTTACCACCCCTCATTAGTACTCACTCCCATTTGTAGATGCCAGTGCTAAGCATAAAACTTGATCAACTTGAGATGGGAATACTTGGTGGAAAATGGTTATGAAGACCTTAGAATGATGAGTCATTCTACTGAAATGTTTTGACATGTGTTTCCGAACACCAGATGATTTTGATGATAAAAATGTTGAGGCATGAGCCTTAGCCCTTTATAAAACTGATGGTTGTCTGGATGCGATACCATTCCAATTTTACCGTACAACCACAGTACCCGAAAATTGGGTAGGGCTTGACTGGAAACTTATATACCTTAGTATGGGTTCCCTCACGGCCAAGGTCTGAGCTGAGGCTACCTTGTGAAGTTTGTCCACCTGTGCAGTACCCAAGATGACAGTTGGTCATGGTTGGGAGGCCAAACTCATAGGAGAGGTTCCTATACTAGGGCGTGTAATCGAAAAGTTAGGATTGATTATCCGCATACTGAGTATGGTGAATTCAGGATTTGTTCCTGACGGATGTATCGAATATTGTGGTGAAAGTGTACAATCTCTGCAGAGTGTCAAACTATTCGAATAGCCACGTCCGCGGTTATGGACAGTTTGAGTGGCTATACTGTTCCCCCGTCAGATGTTTTCAAAATGACTTGTGAAATGGATTGATAATTTGACTTGACCACAACAGAGTTGTGATATGAAATACCAGTTCCCACTTAGGTGTTATAAAACTTCAACTAGCATTCTTTGCTTCTGAACTTAGTAGAGGTAAATCTGGCTTTTTGCAAAACAACCCTAGAGCTTAGTGTCCTACCACAAAAAACCCCTTAACTGTTAGTATTAGTTTGCGAGTACTTAAAGAGTACTCATGGCTTTGTCCCTGGCTATTCCCGTGGCCAGACTATGAAGAGGAGTACCAGGACGAAGGACCCCAGGAAGGTTACGACAACTAGGATCATCTCGCATCGTCAGCATTGCCTGTGACCCCGAAGATGGAGCTTCGCCTACGCTACCTTTATTATTACGTTATTCCGCTGCTTGAGTTGTATTAAGAACTGGATCATGAGATCCTTATTTGTGTAAGACCTTATGTATGGTTTGTAATGGATGATGTACTGTGGTATCCAATTCTGTTATGTCTCGCAAAAATGGTAATCCTGGGATTGCGATGTATGGCATAACAGGCATCTGGGATTAAAAATCCGGGTGTTGACAAGTTGGTATCAGAGCCATCCTGACCATAGGAGACCCTAGTTAGACTGGACGTTTGAATCAAAACTTAGTTTCAAAACCAAAGGAAGCAAATATTTACAAAAACTTATTCCCATTCTTATCACCTTGTTTCTTTCATAAAAATTCATGTTCCTCAAAAACTCTTGCAAAATACATAAAATTTGACACACTTGATCACTCTACTAACTTATTCATCCTATATTCTTTTAGATGGACGTGAAGTACAGCAAGTTTTATAAGTTGGGGAATGGAGGAGACCTTATCTTTGAGCGGGATTTGGACCAGCTTTCGGAACTTCTGGAGCGTCCGCACCCCGAGTTCTTCGAAGCTTAGCTCAATGATCAAGGAGGAGAAGATCTGTAGTGGCTAATTGTTGCAAGTCTCCGAGGAAAGATTGAACCTCCCAATGCAGAAGGAATTCAGTTTACCTTAAGAGAGAACAACTGGCTCAATGGACTTGCTAGGGCCATGCAAGAAGCTCTTGCCCGTCTGTGTGGGCAGAGTATCAACCAGATCGAGGGTACCCGCTTTGAATTTTGTCCAAGGCGTGATGCTATGGGACAGCCACTAGAAGCCCCATACAACCACGAGCTGAAGACTCAGTTGGACCACCTCAGCTTCATGATGTATGATCATCAGCAGGAATTGGATAATTGTCGTGACTACTCCAACCATAAGTCCGCCATCATCAAGATGAAGGATCAGACCATCGCCATGCTAGCAAAGGATCGCAGGTCTCGCCGCCGTCAGCTTGACAAGAAGGAGCGCATCATTGCCCGTCTTCGCCACCGTATCTCGGATTTGGAGGAGACCATCCACGAGAGAGACATGCAGTTGGAGGAAAGGGAGAATGCCGGAGAGGATCTTCGTGGAGACCCCTACTCCTATCTCAGCGATGATGATGATTTTCTGGAGGATCAGGCTATGGACTTCTTCACCGATGAGGATGATTTCGCCTTCATCGATGACGATGAGGATGATGAGGATGACGACTACACCGACTCCGAGGAGTAGTAGCACGTGAGCACTAGCGTAGTGAGTTGTATTCGATCCCACTTTATCATAGTTTCAAGAATGGTTCTTAAAACCATCCGCTTTTCTTGTTCTGTGGTGTGTGTTTGTATAGTATGCTATGAATGAATGAATGAATGAAAGCAAGTTACTGGAAAATCTGAGTCAAACTTTAAAAACTTTTCAAAGTCCCAGAACCTTAGAAATTTCCCTCTTTTCTCATGATCTATGTCAATCTTCAGATGCCTCGCGGAGGAAGTGGTTCATCCCCGGACCCGATGTTGCAGATCCTGCAAATGTTGGTTTCTGACTGCGAAGCTAAAAGAGCTGAACGACAAGCCAACCTAGCCACCCTTCCGTAGATAGCTCAGCTGGCCCACAACAATCAAGGCCAAGGAAATCAGGACAACCATGGATCTAAGCTCAAGAATTTCCAGAATACCAACCCACTTGTTTTCACTAAGTCAGAAGAGCCCCTATACGCTGATGATTGGCTGCAAACCATGGAGAACAACCTAGAAGTCGCCGGAGTGGAAGCCAACGAGAAAGTTCTGTTCGCCACCCACTATCTAGCCGGAGATGCAAGAACATGGTGGAATAACGTTCGTGCAATGACCGGAGGAATTCAAGGTCAAGTTCAGTAGAACCCATGTGCCACCGGGTTTGATCAAGAGAATGAGAGATGAGTTCAGAGAACTGAAGCAAGGACGGATGACCGTAGTGGAATACCGTGACAAATTCTTGTCATTACCTAGGTGTGGCCCGGATGAGATCGACACTGAAGCCAAGAAGAAAGAAAGTTTCTTGAATGGTCTACATGATGAGATGCAGACTGTGTTGGTCAATATCCCCTTTGCGGATATTTAAGCCCTTGTCGACTCTGCCATCCAGATGGAAGGAAAGATCAACCAAGCCAATGAGAATCGCAAGCGTCGCATGATGCATCAGCCAGGAACCCATCATACCCCAAAGTATCGGCCCAACCCATCTCCAGGATTTGCCCCTAGAACAAACAGACCCCAGATAAACCATTCGACTTATCCCAACCGTGGAAACCCAAGGCCCGGAGGAAATCACAACAACCCCAGCAACTCTAACAATTTCAACCGTGCACCACCCAAGTTCAACAACAATGTTGTCGCCAACACCAACACTGCCCCGAGGACTGGAAGCAATGCTGTGCCTGTTGCAGCAAAGGAAAAGTCGCAAGTGACTTGTTATGATAGTGGAAATAAAGGCCAATACTCCAATGAGTGCCCCAATAAGAATGCCGCAGCCCCCAATGCAAATGCCCCAACTCAGCAGCAGCGTCGTGTTTAGCCAGGAAGAAGGTTTACCCCAGGGAATTCACTCAACCGCAACGGCCGTCTTTTTGTCATGCATGCTGAAGAAGCTCAGGAAGCGCCAGACGTCGTGTTGGGTATGTTTTCTGTTAATTCAGTACTTTCTAGAGTGTTATTTGATTCTGGTTCATCGCACTCATTTGTCACCGAAGATTTGCATGCACTAGTAAGATTCAACCAACAAAACTGAAGCATGTTATGATTGTTCAAATCCCCGGTTCCACCACCAAATCTAGGCAAATTTGCAAAGCCGTTCCTATCTGAATCCATGGCATAGATTTTTATGCTAATCTGATAGTACTCGAAACTAAAGGTTTGGAAGTAGTACTAGGAATGGATTGGATGTCCAAGCATAAAGGATTGATTGACTGTGCCAAGAAAGTCATAACCATGACCGGTACAGCCGGAATATCAGTCGAGCATATATCTGAAACCTTACCTCGTCAATTCAAGTGCAACAAGAGTATAGCCCAACCTACCATTGACCAAGTCCGGATAGTCTGTGAATACACCGATGTGTTTCCAGATGTTTTGCCCGGTATGCCCCCATATCGGGATATCGAGTTTATCATTGAACTAATCCCCAGAAAAGGACCCATAGCCCAGAGACCATACAGTATGAACCCGTCTGAACTAGCAGAACTGAAGAAGCAACTAGATGCCATGTTGGAAATTGGATTGATTCAACCAAGTGCGTCACCATGGAGATCACCTGTTTTGTTCATGGACAAGAAGGATGGAGGTAACCATTTGTGTACGGATTAATAGAAGTTGAATAATGTCACTATCAAGAACAAGTACCCATTGCCCAAGATAGAAGATTTTTTGATCAGTTGACTGGTGCCAAAGTGTTTTCTAAGATTGATCTTAGAACAGGCTATCATCAACTCAAGATTCGTGCAGAGGATATTCCCAAGACTGCCTTTACCACCAGATATGGATTATACGAGTATATTGTCATGTCTTTTGGATTAACCAATGCCCCCGCTTATTTCATGAATCTCATGAATAAGATATTTATGGACTTCCTGGATAAGTTTGTCGTTGTTTTCATCGATGACATTCTAATTTATTCCAAATCAGAATAAGAACATGAGCTACACCTAAGGACCATTCTTGGAACCCTTAGAGAGCATCAGTTGTATGCCAAGTTTAGCAAATGTGAATTCTGGTTACAGGAGGTAGGATTCCTCGGTCACATTGTATCAGCCGGAGGAATTGCCGTTGACCCTGCCAAAGTGAAAGATGTAGAAGATTGGCAAGCCCCAACCACTCAAACCCAAGTTCGTGCATTTCTCAGATTGGCGGGATATTACCGCAAATTCGTAGAAGGATTCTCTAGTATCGCCAGACCCATGACCCAATTGCTGAAGAAGGACAAGAAGTTTGAATGGACCGACAAATGTGAAGCAAGTTTTCAAGAACTCAAGAGGATATTGATTTCAGCCCCAATCTTGATCATGCCAGATATCACGAAGCCTTTCAATGTGTATTGTGACGCAACCAAGATCGGTCTTGGATGTGTGCTAATGCAAGAAGGCAAAGTCATATCTTATCTATCTCGAAAACTGAAACAACATGAGAAAAATTACCCAACCCATGACCTCGAACTCGCAGCCGTAGTTCTAGCCCTGAAGACATGGAGGCATTACCTGATGGGAAACCATTGCGAGATTTATTCGGATCACAAGAGTCTGAAGTATATATTCACTCAGAAGGAGCTGAATATGAGACAGAGAAGATGGATTAAGCTAATCAAGGATTACGACCTGGACATTCACTATCACCCTAGTAAAGCCAACGTGGTAACATATGCCCTTAGCAGATTGCCGTGCCGCTTGAACTCCATGATTTTGAAGGAGCAACCAAGCTTGCACAAAGAGATCGAAGATTTCCGAATGGAATTAGTAAGTGAAGGATTTTTGGCTAGCATAGAACTTCAACCCACTTTGATCAGCCAGATCAAGGAGGCACAGAAAGGAAATGCTAGTATCGACAGAATCAAGCGTCGCCTCGATACAGGCAAAGTACCCCGATTCACCGAAGACGAAGAAGGAGTTCTGTGGTACAAAGGACGCCTCTGTGTACCAGCAGATTCTTAGTTGAAAGAAATTATTTTGAAGGAAGCACATGATACTCTTTATTCTATCCAACCCGGAGGAACGAAGATTTATCAAGATTTGAAAGAACAATTTTGGTGGCATAAGATGAAGAGAGAAATCAGAAGCTATATCACCAAGTGTGATATATGTCAGCAATTCAAGGCGGGACATCAAAGACCCGCTGGATTGTTGCAACCATTGCAGATTCCAGAATGGAAATGGGATTCCGTTGGAATGGCTTTATCACCGGATTGCCTACTTCTAGTAGGGGAAATGACTCTATCTGGGTCATAGTGGACAGATTGTCCAAAGTCGCCCATTTCTTACCAGTCAAGACCACATATCAGAGTTCGAAGCTAGCGGAGTTATACATCGCTAGAATCGTCAGTTTGCATGGAGTCCCCAAGAACATCATATCGGATCGAGGAACTCAGTTTACCTCGAGATTCTGGAAGAAAGTCCAAGAAGGATTAGGAACCCTACTAGATTTCAGCATAGCTTATCACCCTTAGACCGACAGACAAACAGAGTGAGTAAATCAAATACTCGAAGACATGTTGAGAGCATGTGTGTTAGAGTATGGATCTAGATGGGAAGACTGTCTTCCGTTTGCATAATTTTCATACAACAACAGTTATCAAGCTAGTTTGCAAATGGCCCCATTTGAATTCATGTATGGAAGGAAGTGTCGCACCCCTTTGAATTGGTCGGAAGTAGGAGAGAGTCAAATTTTCGGACCCGATATCCTACGAGAAGTAGAAGAGAAGGTTCACAAGATTCGTGAGCACCTCAAGACCGCCCAGTCCAGACAGAAGAGTTACGCCGACAAGAGACGTCAAGACCTCGCGTTTAACATAAGAGATTTTGTGTATCTAAAAGTGTCGCCATTGAAGGGAATGCAGCGTTTCCAACTCAAGGGAAAGTTAGCCCCCAGATATATCGGCCCCTTCAAGATTCTGAACCGCCAGGAGAAGTGTCGTATCAATTGGAACTACCCGAAGAGATGTCAGCCGTGCACAATGTGTTCCATATCTCATTACTTTGCAAATGCCTCGAAGTTCCGGAGAAGACTGAAGTATTCAAGAATATTGATCACCGGACCATAGAAATCAACGATGACCTGACCTACCCCGAAGTACCCATCCGTATTTTGGAAGAAGCTTTCAGAACTACCAGAACCCGAAGCATCAAGTTTCTCAAGATTCAGTGGAGCAACCATACAGAAGAGAAAGCTACACGAGGCCTTGAAGATCACATCAGGACGGAGTTTCCCGATCTCTTCAAATCCTAGGTAATATTTTTCGTCATTTTTCAAATCTCGGGATGAGATTTTGTTTAAGGGGGGAAGGTTTGTAACATCCCAAAAATATTAAACTTAAATCATCAAACTCTAATCATCAAAATTAGGGTTAACAAAAACTTTTCCATTTAAAAATATGAAAGCATTCATATGTGTGAGTATTAAAATTTGTATTCTTTTGAATTGCCATGCTTCTGTGTTTATTTGCTTGTAAAATGATTCTTAGGTGAAATAAACATCATCTAAACAATCCCCAAACTTTTCCCAAAGACAAACAAATCAAAACAAACAAATTAAGTGAATGGTCACTTTGGCCAAATTAACTCCCATGCCTACTTTGGCTATCTCTAACTTTTAGAACTTAACAGAAACATGTATGGATCTTTGCGCCCCTTGATAGTACTCATAACAAGGAACCAAGGCCCACTTTGTGATCATCCAAAAACATTTGAATACATAGTTTAAATAACAGTTGAAAATTGAATCTATTTCATATGGGAAGATCCCACTATTTCAAAAACCACTCAAACAAGCTTCATTTTCAAAACCCAAGCATCCACAGAATCCTCAACACATGCCTAGCACACCCACCAAAAATCTTTTAAAAAATCAAAACTCAAGTTCTTGCGGCCATTTCATCAAACACTTGGAGACAACAAATCAAACTGGCCAAACTTCACTGTTTTGAGTAGTAATTTGGCTAAGCATTGTTCACCATTGATCACACTTGTCTCCCCCAGTGCCAACCAGTGCCTTGACCACCCCTAGACCCTAGCCTTTGCACCATGCCATGCCAACCCGAAGGAACCCTTGCCAGCCGACCATGGCTAGCTAGCCAGAGCAAGCACCAAGCCTAAACACCATGTCTAGGACACAGGCCACCGTCCACCGCCACCCCCTGTCCAGCGCTCGAACCCTGCCAGCCACTGGACCACACGCCCAAGCCATGCCAAGCTTCTCTGCGAGCATGCCGAGAGCGCGCCAGAGCGCCACCCTCGACACACGCCCACAGACCGCGCGCCGCCCTCGCCGCGTGCACGCGTGATCACCAACGCCCCAGCAACCCCGCCGACACCCTCGTTCGCCGCCCCATGCCTCACAGCCACCGCTCGCTGTCAAAGACGCCGCCTCTGCCGCGCAGAGCATCGCACGTTCCCGACCAATTTCCACCACCCCTACACGTGCATTTAAGCTCTAGATCATCGCCAGGAAACCGCCCGTCGATCACCAACCTCGGCCATGCCTCTAGCCGCCCGTAGTCGTGTCGCCACCGTCGCCTGCCCATCCCTCTCGGTCTCGCCGTCGGGCCTATAAAAGGAGACGATCCCCGCTTGATTTCTTCACACCATCTCACTCCCCTCACCTCACTGATCATTCCACCCCTTAGCCGGAACAAGACGAGCGGCGCATCGCCGGAATTTGGCCGGAGCTCGCCGCTGCAGAGGAGAAGAGGAGCCGTTGATTCCGTTCACCCCCGGAGCTGCTGCGACCACCCCTGAGTTCGCCGTCGTCGACTTCGTCACTTGCCCGCCTCGCCGTCATCACTGGAGCCCCGATATGCCCCCTATGCACCCCCACCGAGCCGCTAGGGTTCGAGCTCGCCGGTGAGCTGTTCATCGTCAACGACGACCCTCAGCCATCGATCTTTATTCTAATCCAACGCACCACATCGCCCCGTACCACTTCGCGTTTAAAGAGCCACTGACCAGTAGACCACCCCCTGTCAGTTGAGCCCCGCTCTGTGGAGTGACACTGGGCCGGCCCATTAACATTTCCCGTGCAGCCCACTCGTTTGAATTTAGCATTTTCTATTTATATTCAAACTCAGTTTTGTACCTAGTTTCAAAAATCAACCCAGCTCGATACAGTAAACCAAATTGCATGAAACAAATTTTGTTAGAAAGATATTGAAATGCTTAATCCAAGCCCGTTGGATTCAAATCATTTGGATCTATAGATCAACCTTGGTAAAAATAACAAGGAGAGGCTTTTCTGCATTCAAACATTTTTCAAATTAAAAGCATAATAGCTTTTGAGTTGATTCCAACTCTCAAAAATCACATTTGATCATACCTTTCAGAATATATAAAAACATATGGGTTTACTTATAGAAATAATGTTCAAGTAATAAGAGAATGCCACATAGGCATTTCTAGTCACTTTATTATTTAAAATAAAAAGGTTAAACCTTATTAAATTGTGACACCACTTTAAATCACATTCCCATGTACTGAAATATGTGGTGATGACATGTGTCAACATGATCCCATGTTTGAGTTGGAGAATATTAAATCTTAAGTAGTTTTTCAATGAGTAGAAATTACTTTTCTAAAAATGAAATAAATAAGACAAATGCTTTAATCTTGTAATGTTAGTGATGATGCTAGATCATCTATAGAACCCTTTTGTGTGATGATTGAAAGTAGTTAAGCATTGTTTGGTGATTGTGTACCTCGTATTTATTCATAGACGCTAGTACCAACCAAGGATACGAGGAGGAAGGAGGATACTACGAAGAAGAAGCCGAGGAGAACTTCAACCACTGCTCTGCACAAGGCAAGCTAACACTTGCAATTATGAAAGTTAGATAACCTATGCAATGCACTAAGCATGCTTGGTTGGACACATTTGATGATACCCAATCCTAGTTTTACATGCAAGCTTTATACGTTATTTCTTTATCAAAGCTTTCTCTTAAAGTTTACTTAAGTGACTTGTAGATTCTAGGAAGATAATTGAAGGTTGCATAAAGAGCATTAAATTTGGCCTAAGCTAGATAATCTTGATGTCATCCTAAGGCATGAGATTGAACTGAGTTAAACTACACTTGTTTACCACCCCTCATTAGTACTCACTCCCATTTGTAGATGCTAGTGCTAAGCATAAAACTTGATCAACTTGAGATGGGAATACTTGGTGGAAAATGGTTATGAAAACCTTAGAATGATGAGTCATTCTACTGAAATGTTTTGACATGTGTTTCCGAACACCAGATGATTTTGATGATGAAAATGTTGAGGCATGAGCCTTAGACCTTTATAAAACTGATGGTTGTCTGGATGCGATACCATTCCAATTTTACCGTACAACCATAGTACCCGAAAATTGGGTAGGGCTTGACTGGAAACTTATATACCTTAGTATGGGTTCCCTCACGGCCAAGGTCTGAGCTGAGGCTACCTTGTGAAGATTGTCCACCTATGCAGTACCCAAGATGACAGTTGGTCATGGTTGGGAGGCCAAACTCATAGGAGAGGTGCCTATACTAGGGCGTGTAATCGAAAGGTTAGGATTGATTATCCGCATACTGACTATGGTGAATTTAGGATTTGTTCCTGACGGATGTACCGAATATTGTGGTGAAAGTGTAAAATCTCTGCAGAGTGTCAAACTATTCGAATAGCCGCGTCCGCGGTTATGGACAGTTGGAGTGGCCATACTGTTCCCCCGTCAGATGTTTTCAAATGAATTGTGAAATGGATTGAGAATTTGACTTGACCACAACAGAGTTGTGATATGAAATACCAGTTCCCACTTTGGTGTTATAAAACTTCAACTAGCATTCTTTGCTTCTGAACTTAGTAGAGGTAAATCTGGCTTTTTGCAAAACAACCCTAGAGCTTAGTGTCCTACTACAAGAACCCCCTTAACTGTTAGTATTAGTTTCCGAGTACTTAAAGAGTAATCATGGCTTTGTCCCTGGCTATTCCCGTGGCCAGACTATGAAGAGGAGTACCAGGACGAAGGACCCCAGGAAGGTTACGACAACTAGGATCATCTCCCATCGTCAGCATTGCTTGTGACCCCGAAGATGGAGCTTCGCCTACGCTACCTTTATTATTATGTTATTCCGCTCCTTGAGTTGTATTAAGAACTGGATCATGAGTTCCTTATTTGTGTAAGACCTTATGTATGGTTTGTAATGAATGATGTACTGTGGTATCCAATTCTGTTATGTCTCGCAAAAATGGTAATCCTGGGATTGCGATATATGGCATAATAGGCATCTGGGATTAAAAATCTAGGTGTTGACAATTTCTCTCCATTTAAATATTCTTTATCCATTTATTTTATTTGGATTTGGATTATCTCTGTTCCATTTGCTTATGGATTTAATTCAAGGTTTAAATTGCCTCCTAAATAATTTTATTAGGATTTATTATTTAATTTAGGCATATTATCTTCATTTAAATAAAATTGGATATTGTTCAATCCTTATGATTTTATTTAAATAATCTTTTACTCCTTTTATCATTCAATAACCTTTCATTTGTTTAAGGATTTGGCCAAGATTTAATTTGGCTTTTAAATATTCCTTATTTATTTTCTTCTTTTGCCTTATAAAATCCATATCTTTTTATTTATAGATCCAAAATTGGTGATTCCAATTTGTATAATTTTATTTAATAATTGTTTATCTATTTAAATCCTTTTAGGATTATTTTTCTTACAATTTAGTATGGATTTTTAGCTAGGATATTTATTAGCTTTGGAAATTAATTCCTTTTCTCATATTAAATTCATAAGTTTTTATCTATGGCTCCAATTTAAATGAAACCAATTTCTATGGTTTTATAATATTTTTGTTTAACATTTTTTATCATTTATAAATGTTTGTTGATAGATTTTCATATGGATCAAATCCATAGTCTTAGGGAGATCTTGAAATGATTTATTCCATTAGGGTTTATGGTTTTGGTTTTAACTTTTCCAAGTGTTTAAATTTCATGATTCATTCATTGATGAATGCATTCCACTTGATTTGAATTTTGTTGGATTCCCTTTTTATTCAAAGTTTGTTCAAGATGGGTTTTGATGTCTCCATTTGTAATCAAAAATTTTCTTTTCACCCCAATTTTCAACAATTATTTATTTGTTTATTTGTTTTTCACATTTCAAAATTTGGAAATTTTGGCATGTGACAGCTATCTTGGCCAAGTAGATGCTAGTGACTCCAAGAGGGGGTATTTGTGCTTGATAGTGGGTTAATGCCTCTATTTAATCTAAGGTAAGTGACAAAAATCTCTAAGGTTGTAGATGTGTTGTTGCCACTAGGGAGAAAACAACGGTATCTTGTTCATTGGACAAGTGGATTGTTTACCTTACACACTTCGCTTAAAGTAGTTGTATGTTGCTTGCAACTTAATACTGGAGGGGGTTTGGATGATAACCCCAAGGTGGACTTCTAGTCATAGATGCAGTTCGATGGCGGTCTATGTATCTTGTTGCATTGCCCAATTGAATCTCATAGGATCATGATGTCTAGTATTGCATTGTTATGCCTTGATCAGTCTTGTCAATTGCCCTGCTGTAATTTGTTTACCCAGCATGCCATGTTTGTTTATCTAAGGAGAACACCTCTAGTGAACTATGGACCCAGTCCAATCTTTACCATTGTTATTGTTTACTTGTTGCAAACCACCATTACCTTCCACACCATACAGTTAATCCTTTGTTATAGCAAACCGGTGAGGTTGACAACCTCACTCTTCGTTGGGGCAGAGTCTTGAGTTTGTGTTGTGCAGGTCTCCAAGTTTCTAGCAACACCTTTGAGTCGTTTCCTTCTTCCTAGTAGTTCGATAACCTCGGTTTCTTACTGAGGGAAAACTTGTTGTTGTGCTCATCATACCTTCCTCTTGGGGTCTCCCAACGAAGTGTTCACGCACTCATCAAGCCTTTTTCTGGCACCGTTGCCGGGGAGGCTAAGGACGTCTTCACAAGGGGAGTCCTTCTCAACCTTTATCTTTACTTTGTTTTTGTTTTTCTTAGTTTCTTTTTCTTGGTTTTGTTTGCCTCTTTTTATCAAAAACTCCAAAAAAAAAATAGTTTAGTTTGGTTTGCTTTCTCTTATCAAAAACACAAAAAACTAATTCCCACTCTAGTTGTCACCTTGTTCTAGCTCACCATGTGGATCCCTAAGTTCACCCTGAAAGACCTTTCATTAGGAAGTGGCTCCATAATTGGGAAAGAAAATATTGAAGAATTCTTTAATCATGTTAGCAAACATGAGGATACTGAGGATAGATCTATAGTAGAACTTGCTCCTAATTATGAAATTGCTGCAGCTTCTTTAGTTCATATGTTGGAGGCTAGATTTGTTAACCTTAACCCCATTATGCAAATTTTGTTTCTCAAACTAAAACAAGAAAAGGATCCTGAAAAGAGAGACTTTATCATAGAAAGTTTACTAAAATAATTCCATGATGTTGCTAAGGAAGCCAAAAAGGTCTTTGAGTGTTTTAATATGCTAGGATCTTGTGTAGATGTTATGGGTACTTTAGATAAAACCAAACCTAGAGAGAAAATTAAGATACCCCATACCCTTTAAACTTGTTGGAATACATGAAGCTTGAGAAAAGAATTTTGATTGGATTGTTCTTGAAAATCCTTTTGATGAAAGTAGTGAACCAAGGAGAGATGAGAAGGGATCCTCCAAAACTCATTTGGATGATATACCTTTCCTAGTTGAAGAGATTGCAAGCATTGATCTTAATTCTTCATTTGAAAATACTTGATTCTTTCTTCTTGTGCATAACTTAAAGACGTTAAAGAGAAGTACTTGTTGGGAGATAACCCAAGAGTTTTCCTGAGTCTTGGAAGTTATTAATTCAGTAATGAACTCTCCTTATCCTTTTTTTTTGCTTTTTGTGCCAAAGAATGACCTCTAATGAGAGGGAAGTAAGATTTGGGGAGTTTCTATCCCGGAACAGATTTTTTAGCTCCACCATAAAAATTCATGAGGAATCTCTGTAAGTCGGATTGAGCTGATAATTTACGAATAAATCCCCCAGTATGTTATCTAACTTTCGTTAGGTCAACACTTTTTGATTTGAGCAACAAAAGGTCTTCGAAAAAAATTGGTTTCTACATGCTGGCCTGTTTTGACAGATTTTAGCCATTATTTGCATTTGCTTCTTATTGATTCCTTTTTGGGTTCTTTTTGGGAAATCGAGCTTTTTGAGGGAATTTTCATAGTATCTTGTGTTTTTAGTGAAAGTTTTGCTATTCTAAAGCTAAACTCAAGGGTCTATTATCTTTTGAATACACTAATGTTGCTAATGAAGATTGTGTGAACTTCTGTATGAAGGGAAATTTTCAGGTGTAGAGAGAGAATGAAGTAATGAGATGAAGAATGGATAAAAGCTCAAGATTGGGGATGCCACCCCGGTGTCACCCTAAGAAATATTCAAGAGGTACAAGCATCAAAGCTTGGGGATGCCCAAGGCATCCCCTTCTTCATCAATAAACAACTCAGGTCTTTCTAGACACTTCGTTTTTATTGTTTCATGCACTATTGTGTTGTTCTTGGAGCATATTAGTTTTCGTTTGGTTTGATAGTTCGCTTATTTTGCTTTAATAAAGTAGTTTGTACCCACGTTCTCGTTGTGTTGTTTCAAACAAGTTGATTGGTGTTGGAAAGGAGTAGAAAGTTCTTGCTTGGATAGTACAAGAGGAGCTTGCTTTGACTGTGACTTAGACTTTATCATGTCATGCTAGGTGTTGTTTTGACCTTATGCTTAGTTATTATTGCTGTAGAATGACTTGTTCCAAACAACTGGGATTGCTTAGTGTGCCTTGAAGGAATCATGCGTGTTTTAGCATACAAAAGCATAGTATTGTGGTATTCTCCTTTAATGCTTTGTTTGGCTTGACTTGGCACATGATCACACCATGTTATGACTATGGACAAGTCACCATAGCCTCTTTGATCATTTAGTCCTTGACTTGTAGTACCACTCTATGCTTTGATTAGTAATGTTTTGTCGCTTTGCATGATAATGGCCATTATTGCTCTCTTAGTTGGTCGCTCACAGTCTTTTGATAGCCTCCACTTGTATGAGTAATCTCTACTCATGCATCCAACTCCCAAGAAACCAAGTTATTCCAAAGTGTCCACTATAAACTCCTATGCATGGTGTGTTACACCATTCCAAGTATATTCTTGTTTTCATCTATCTTCCAATTAAAAAGTATTTTGTTATGTGAAAACTTAGTGGTTAGAGCTCTCACAAACTTGATGGCACACTTTATTTTTCTTTCCCCTAATAAACTTGAACCATTGTGTCATCTATGTTGTATATGCTTGCACTTATACGTTGTAATTAGCAGAACCGTGTTGTGACGGGGAACGCTTTCAACATTGCACTTGTACTTGTACACAGTTGATATCATGATCTTTTGTTTAGGGATGTCATCGGTGTGAAATAAAAGGGGAGCATGTAAGTCCATGGATTTATGTATGTGTGTTAGAGAAATGCCTGGGCCGCTAGCCTAAGCCATGCCTAATCATGGTAGAAACTTTCAGCATCACCATAGTGACATCTATGAAGCATTCTTCTTATAAAAAAGAGAGAGACATTTTGAAAAGAGGAAAGAGAGAAAAAGACCATATTCCCATGGTAAATAAGACGATTTTTTAGATGCTCATTGTCTGCTTGCCTTGTCATTTTGGTTATGGGATAGCTCATGTACCATGTGCAAGGGGTACCCCGTTGGCGGTTCTCTATGATACACATGTACTTACTATGTCAAGAACTTATAGGTGACTAAAGATGAGTAGCATGAGGAGAGGCCCTCGTATTCAAGGGACATGAGATTGCCAACTTATACTTTGTCAAGCATATACTCCATAGTTTGTTCACTTTAACCTTAATCACTTCAAGATGCTTATGATAGGGGAAATAAGAGCTGAAAGCTAATAAGTACCATAATTTTTGGAAGCTCTTTTTGAGACTTGAAATCCCTGCTTCCCTTTATGAAGGGCCTTTATTCCACCATTACATTGAGTCTCCACCTTCTATCTTTAGGCACCAGTTAAGAGAGCATAGTTGCCATTCTTAGTTCTATGTGCATTGTCCCAAAACTTATTGATTGATGCATATTGTTGTTATTACTTGTTCTTGTGCTATTTGTATCTAGTCACTCTTATGAACTTTGAAGGTGTCCTATGCATCTATTTTCTACTCTATGAGGGACAAGCTGATTGCCACTATGGCATGTTTTCTGTATGTGAAACAAACAAACGTTTTTCAATGCATGTTATTCATGATCTTTGTTTGTAGCCTTTCATGTTGCATGCATAGTTACTTTGTCTTACTGTTAGAACTCCATCTTTCATGCTCATGTTTAGAGTTCTTTGATACCAGCGTTCAATGCTTGCAAATGTTTTGATCTTGATTTTGATGGTGCATGTCACCTCAAAAATTATTCTTTTTATGACTTACCTACTCGAGGACGAGCAGGAGTTAAGCTTGGGGATGCTTGATACATCGAAAACGTATCTATATTTTTTTATGTTCCATGCTTGTTTAGTATCTAATTTTCTTTGCTTTGTCCACACTTTGAGGTCTTTTATATGTTTTCTAGTACTAACCTATTAACAAGATGCCACAGTGCCAGTTGCTCGTTTTCTTCTGTTTTTGGTTCCATAAAATAAAAAAATCAATATTCTCGGAATTGGACGGGACAAAAGCCAAAGTCAATATTTTACCATGGGGAACACGGAGCCAGAAGACGAGACGGAGGAGGTCCTAGAGGGGTCCACACCCCCTGGCCCGCGCCTAGGGGACTGCAGCCGCCTCGGTCACCCCCTCGGCCTCCTTCTTCGCCTATAAGAAGCCCCCGATGCCTAAACCCTAAGTACCCAATCAATATTTCACGAAACCGTCTGTAGCTACCGCCACCATCGTCCCTAGATCGGGGGGTTCTGAAGCTCTTCCTGGCACCTTGCCGGAGGGGATATCATCTCGGAGGCCTTCTTCTTCATCATGCCAGCCTCCGGTATGAAGCGTGAGTAGTTCCTCCTTGGACTATGGGTCCATGTAGTAGTTAGATGGTTGTATCTCCTCCTTTGTGCTTTCATGTCTAGATCTTGTGAGCTCCATTCATTATGAAGATCTTATCTATTTGTAATCATGCATGTTGTGTTTGCAGGGACGATGGATATTGAGATTACTATGTCAGATTGATTAATGGTTTTGTCTTATTGATTCTATCGTGTCTGTGTTGTTTGTGATCTTGCATGCTCTCCGTTGTTAGTAGCTATCTTGGCCAAGTAGTTGCTAGTGACTCCAAGAGGGGGTATTTATGCTCGATAGTGGGTTCATGCCTCTATTTAATCTAAGGGAAGTGACAGAATCTCTAAGGTTGTAGATGTGTTATTGCCACTAGGGAGAAAACAATGGTCTCTTGTTCATGGAATAAGTGGATTGTTTACCTTACACACTTTGCTTAAAGTAGTTGTCTGTTGGTTGCAACATAATACTGGAGGGGGTTCAGATGATAACCCAAAGGTGGAATTCTAGTCATAGATGCAGTTGGAGTATAAGATGATGTTTTACACATTCTTGGACACAAGAAACACAGAACAAAGTTCTGGAAGAAACTCAAATTGAAACAGATTTGAAATATTCATTCAAATTCAAACCAGAAAATCAAAACAGAAAAAGAAAAGGAGAAAAGGAGAAAAAAATAAACCTAGCTAACTAACTAGCCCAACCCACCCGGGGCCCAGTAGCCAGCCCAGCAAGCCCACCCGGGAAAACCCCCTCCCCTCTCTGTTTTTCGCTCACTCCCGCACCCCTCCTCTCAATGATGCTCTGGCCCCACACGCCCCATCATCATCGTCCCCAAATCACGCCCGCGACCAGCTCCGCCGCGGCCGTTTCTTCCCATTGATTTCGCGCTTCAATACGAGTTACTACAGGCGTAATTCCTCCTCTCGCCCCGGCTACTTAATCCCCTCCCCTCCCCACTCCGCTCCTTTCCCCTCACTCGCCAACCACAGAGCACCGCTAGGCTTTCCACAATCAAGCTCGCGTCGCCGATGTCCCGAACCACTCCGGCGAAGGATCACGGTAAACCTAGCCCCCCTCTGTCTCTCTCATTTCTACGCGTGCACTCACCGTGACCATGCGCATCTAACACTGCCCCTGGCTCTCTTTCTCATGCCTTGTAGCATCGCCAACGACCACCTCCGAACGAGCCCGAAGCCGCCCGCAACTCCGACGAGGAATCCACGCCGTGTCTGTGCGCCCCGACCCCGTCCACCTGCACGTTGAGCTTCGCCGTGTCTCCACGACCTCGGTAAGCGCCAGAACCCTCACCTTTGCCCTCTGGTCTCGCCGGAACGTCACCAGCAGACGCGCAGCCGCCGCTGTGGCCATTTGCGTCGCCCGCGAATGGTCAAAGCAACGTGATCCATTGGATCTAGATCCAGCGGTTGCGATTAGATTTTCAAGCGAAGGGGTACGCAAAGATCTGAACCGCATATCTTAGATCTAGCGGTATAGATTAGAAGCGAAAGGGTAAGATTCAATCTGGTGCATTCGATTTAGTTAGATCTAACGGTGCAGACGCGTGATCCAGAGCGAACAGCGTACGCACCAATCAGACGCTGCCGCGTGTTAGGGTTTTCGTTTAAAAATTCAGATTTGATTTAATTAGATGAATAAACTTGTAAATTGAATAACTTTTGTTCTATTTATCCAAAAAATCCAAATAATATATCAATGGAATCAAAAAAATAAATCCTACACATCTGTAGGCTTGGTTTTGTAATTTGCCTCTGTTAAAATAGAATTTTATGCAGAGACATTTGTAGGCCTATTTTGTGTATAAAAAATATTTGGAAAATGTTTTTAAAAGCCAAATTAAGTTTAATTGGTGTATAAATGTTTAGTTTAATGTTGAGTACTGTTATACTTGTCTTGGTTAATTTTGAAAAATCATCACATGGCATTTGCATGCATTCATATATTTTTGCTTGATTATCTGAAATATGAATTTGGTGCTATCATTTTATGTGTAGATTTTGGTGTTAGTGGTGATTGTGATTGTGAGGATTGTTGCTACTCCCCCAACTACCAAGGTAAGTGGTGCTTCATATTTTTGTCCCAATATTTTGACTATGCATTAGTGATATTTTGTATAGGGCTTGCATGATGTTTTTACTAAGTATCTTTATGCTATGCTTGGGAAATCCTAGTAGTTGTAGAATTGTTAGAATTTTCTCTAAGTTAAGATACTTGTTATTGCCATGATTATCCTAGCTAGTAGCAACCAAGGGTGGATTATATACATGTTATGGAGAATATCACTAAGTCTTTGACTTGAGTTTTGCTTAATAAAACAACTAAGTGAATGAATCACCTGGGTAGAATGGTATGTTTGGGTTATGTTGAGTGGTTACACAAGGCCCATATCTATGGTCTACCTTGTTTATCACACTTGTGGAAAGCCACCCAGGAACAAAGGGATTTGGGATGTCATATGTTAAGAAGCTTCTAATGCAGCCACATGGCAATATGGGCTCTGCCTGGATCATATAGGTTGCAATATAGCCAAATGGACAGTTGGTGGTAGGGGTGATAGGTTTGGGAACGCGTCCATTCTGGTCTAAGGGAAGGCTTCTGAAATAGCTTGTCTGAATGCATGTCGAGTCTTGTGGGGAAAGTGCACCACCTCTCGAGAAGGAAGAATCTAAGTAATTAGCCGTGTCCCCGGCAATGGACAATTTGAGCATCAAGACATGGAAGTTATCAAGAATCTCCTCATCCCAATTTCTAAGTTAAAAACTTGTGGTTGAACAAGGGTAAAGGTTCACCAATGTCTATTGGTGGTTCCTTGGGAGTTTTTGTCGAACAAAAACTTAGTGCTTTCAACTGATAGGTAAAACCTATTTTGAGCAAAGAAAGCCTAAGCTACACTTATCCAAATTCATGTAGAAGCTAGAAACTATTATTCTACTAAGGTATCACTTTTCAATACTATTCCAATGTATTGACCCACTATGGTTGTAACTTGTGATGTTGCAGGTTACTCTGATGAGGATTAGGGTTGTGAGTCTACACTCAACATGTTTGCCTATGGCACATGAAGGTGAAGACTTTTATTTATGTTGTTAAGTTAAACTCTTGTACTAGCCTATGGCTATGTAGTTGTAAAAGACTATGTTATCTCTGGAATGACGATGTAATAATGACCTTTGTTTCTGTGTACTTCATCTTAAACTGTGGATGCTAGCATTTGATCCAGGGACTAGCATTGCAATCATAGGGACCATTACCTTTATAAAGGTGGGGTCTTATAGATGGTATCAGAGCACTGTGTTGCCTATAGGGTTATGACCCTAGGATCGGATTAGAGTAAGAAACCACTAAGGAAAATTTCAACACTTTGAAAAATTTCCACACTTGTATTTTTCTTCTCGTAAACTTTTCTAATATTCTTTCTCATCTCTATTTGTATATGAACTCTATCAACGAAGCCGTCAGGAAGGGACCACTCATGACCATGACTTTGGAGTGTGAGATTGAATTTCCCAAGGCACTCAAGAACCTTATGGTTACCATGGGGATACATGGTGCAACTGTGTACAAGGGATTCCATGTGATGGATGAAGGAGAAGAGTATTGGTGGGTGCAACTTCACTTGTACAAAAACAAGGAAGACAACCACAAGGAGTCAGGATTCTGCATGGTCGCCAACTCTGAAATGCACACAACATTCTTTGACTCTGCAAGAAATGCAGCTTGGAATGCCATCAAGGAGCTTGGTGATAGACTCAAGTGCAGAATTCTTAACACTCAAAATGACCTTAGAGAAGAAAAGAAGCATACCCAAGAATTAGAGACTACCAACCAACAACTAAGGGGAGACATCATAGACTTAATATGGGAGTCTTGTGAACAAGATAGACAGATGGCCACTAAGGATGCCCTGATAGCTATTTTGTCTAGTGAGTGAGAGTTGTAACGTACTTCGTTAGTTGGACCACCCCACTTATCGTTTTTACTTCCAAAAAATTGTCTAAATTATGTTGAACCTTTGGTGTTTGTAATGGATTGTGTATGCCATGACTTGTGTGTTTGTTGCTAAAAGATATGCTTGTGATATATTGTCTTGTGAATTTTCTCTACTTGTGTTGGTTCTAACTTTTCTCTATCTTATAAAAATAGATGCCTAATGTTGTTATCAGCACTACCGAGGAGTTCAAGGGAACTCGTTTTGGTACTCGTCTCATTGAGCTCACTAGTGTGCTCAACCTTCCACTTCCTAGCATCACGAAACTTCAGCTCACCAAGTTTGAGAGGAAGGACATTTGGGGCTTCAGAGTCACACAGCCGGGACGCCAGGCAGAGCCACCCACAGAGGCTATCACCTTCAAGATGATGCATGATGACAAGGAGAGAGGCTTAGATGTATTCATGCAGGAGTTACTTGGACGCCTAGTTGGGAGGCACTCCACCGAGCATAGAGGTCTCTACTTTCACCCATTCGGGAGACGCAACGAGGAGGGTGAGACTATAGAGTACGATGATGCTACTAGAGAGACGATGGAGCCGATTTGTCTGTACCTTCAGGACCTAGAGGTTCTTATTAGACACATTGATACTGATAGGACCAATGTCATGCTTAGCAATGACGAGCTCCAGGTTCAGCTACAGGAGAAGGAAAAGCTCTTCGCGGAGCAAGACGAGATCATCAAAGAGATGGAGGCCAAACTTGAAAGCCATGACAAGAAGTTCAAGAGCCAGGAGAAAAGAGTTAGAGGCCAAGGACTTCGAGCTTGAGCACCAGCAGGGAGTGATCGAGAGGCTTCGCTCATAGAAGAGGGCTCTTAGGTCCAAGATTGAGGCCTTGACCACTAGTGTTGATGAGTACAAAATCGCCATGGAGAATGCAGGTCTTACCCTTGTTGATGTGGAGGTCGATGCGGAGGAGTAGTGTAGACTACTCTACTATCTTTCATCTACCATACTTTGATTATTGAGTCGCAATGACCATCCAACATGTGGATGGCTTGCTATGGTGTGTTTGCATTTTTCAAAACCTGTTGTTATGTCGTTCAAACCTTATGTTGTTTTGAGCTTGGTTATTGTGATTGTTTCTATGTGATGTATTGTGCATGTTAAGCATATATGGGTATCTCATTCTTATCCTTATTAAAACCATAGATGCCTCCCCGTCGTGCCAACCCCAACGAAAACAACAACAACAACAACGTCACTCCTGAGATGCAGCAGTTGATGACAGCACAAGATCAACTGATGAAGATGATGACACAGTTCATGCAGAACCACAACAACAATAACAACAACAACAACAACAACAACAACAACAACAACAACAACAACAACAACAACAACAACAACAACAACAACAACAACAACAACAACAACAACAACAACAACAACAACAACAACAACAACAACAACAACAACAACAACAACAACAACAACAACAACAACAACAACAACAACAACAACAACAACAACAAGAACACCAACAACAGCAGCAGCAGCAGCAACAGCAACAGCAACAGCAACAGCAACAGCAACAGCACCAGCAACAACAACAACAACAACAACAACAACAACAACAACAACAACAACAACAACAACAACAACAACAACAACAACAACAACAACAACAACAACAACAACAACAACAACAACAACAACAACAACAACAACAACAACAACAACAACAACAACAACAACAACAACAACAACAACAACAACAACAACAACAACAACAACAACAACAACAACAACAACAACAACAACAACAACAACAACAACAACAACAACAACAACAACAACAACAACAACAACAACAACAACAACAACAACAACAACAACAACAACAACAACAACAACAACAATCAGAATAATCCTCTGGGATTTGACATGCTCACCATATTTCTGAGACTAAGGCCTACAAATTTCTCGGGAACCACGGATCCAATGATATCCAATGACTGGTTATGTTCAGTGAACAAGGACTTGGTGACTGTTGGCTGCACCGATGAGGAAAAGGTCAGATTCGTAGCACATCTGCTTGAAGGGCCATCAACAACATGCTGGGATAACTTTCAGATCACCACTCCCCTTGAGGATGTGACTTGGGATATCTTTGAGGATGGATTCTATATAGCTCACATCTCATCCGGAGTGATCAATTTGAAGAAGGAGTTCCACAATCTGAAGCAGCGTCACCGCAGTGTGGCTGAGTACATTGAGGAATTCAATAATCTGGCGCGCTATGCACCAAATGAAGTTGATACAGATGCAAAGAGGAAGGAGAAATTCCTCGAAGGACTTAATGATGAGTTGAACCTATAGTTGTCCGTTGCCTATGTTCCAACCTATCAATCGCTTTGTGACAAGGCTACCATCTTAGAAAACAAGATGAAACAGGTTGAGAGCAGAAAGAGGAAGCATACCTTTGATAAGCACAGCTCGGGATCGTCTCACAAGCGTTCCCATCATGATGATAGTGGGAGTTCTGGATCCCACAAACATGGGAAGTACAACAACCACCACAGCCACAACCGTCACCATGACAACAAGCATCATCGTAGTCATGATAATGAAAAGTACAAGAACCACAAGAGTGGACACAAGAGCCACCATAGTGGGAGTGGAAGTGGAGGTCAGCCTGTAAAGAAAGATCACAGTCAGGTTGAATGTTTCAAGTGTAAGAAGATCCTATGATAGCTAATGAGTGCCCAGAAAAGAAAGTTGAAGGTGCCAACAAGCCCAATCCCTTCCTGAAAGTATAAAGGAAGTTGCCTAGAGGGGGGGTGAATAGGCTTTTAAAATTATTACGGTTTAGGCTCAAGTAAATGCGGAATAAAACTAACGTTTAATTTATTGAGCACAAAACCTAGCCACTAAGTTCACATAGGTGCACCAACAACCTATGCTAAGCAATACAAGAAACAAGGTGATAGCAAGGTATAAATACTTCAAGAACGATGGCTATCACAATGTAAAGTGCATAAGTAAAGGGTTCGGTTGAGAGATAACCGATGGACGCGGAGACGAAGATTTTTTCCCGAAGTTCACTTCCAAAGAAGCTACGTCTCCGTTGGAGAGGTGCGATGGCGCAATGCTCTCCGAACGCCACAAATGGCTCACCTCGAGGTGTGGTGGCTCGATGCTCACCCAACGCCACACAAGGCCTCACCCCGGATGCGGAAGCACGCAACTCACCGACACCACAAAAGGCTCACCCTATTCTCCCAAGTGCGCACCACAAAAGGCGGGCACTTGCTCCACTATGGGATCTTTTGATTGCTCGCTTCATTTGTTGACAAAACCACACATGGGGTCATACATGCCCTTTCAATCTCCCCCATTTTGGTAATTGATGACAATCCCTTAGCGAGGGTTTAAATATGACAATTAACGACCAAAGCGGTTGCCCCAACATCAAATACTACACAAGTATGTGATGTTGGTACAACCACAATATATAGAGCAAACTCCCCCACAATCTATGCATGTGTGATGAACTTGAATTTCATTCCATAGATTGCCAACCGTTACCGTTGGTTGAGTTTCCTCTATATATTCAACATGCAAAGCAAACACAAAGATGCAAGAGCATGAGAGGCAAATGCTTAAGAACACACTCAAAGCAAAGGCCAACTTCCCTTAAACCCTCCAAAACTTCTCCCCCATTGGCATCGATTGCCAAAATGGGTGAAAAGTTCTAGACGGCCAACATAGTGAGAATTCCTCCAAAGGTGTGCATATGCACAAGGAAAATGATGAGAACTAGGGAGGAAGTAAAACTATATTGAGGAACCAAAGAAAGCAAAAAGAAAAGAAAGAAAAGAAAAGGGCTTCAACAAATGAAGCGAGCAATCAAAAGATCCAAAAGAAATAAATGAAACACCATCAAATGATGTCAAAAGGAAACAACAACCAAAAGAGTGTTTAAATAAAAATAGAGAAGCTCCCCAAACTTTGTGCAAAGATTAGAATACTTGTATTGAATACAATATGCACAAATATGGAATCCTTGCTCCCCCATAAGCATTTAAACCACAAGAAACGAGAAAGAAGGAACATGTGCATCATTAAATGAATTATAGAAGCTCCCCAAAGATTGTGCACAAATTATAGTAATTATATTTGGAAACAATATGCACAACCATGGAATCCTCACTCCTTCAAAAACATTTAGCAATGCACACAAAATATAATAATTTGGAAACCACCGAAGAATCAAAATGAAGTAAGAGGTGATTTCCAAGAAATGCAAAAACAACCAAATATTGATCTTCTCTTGTGTGTATAAATTTTTAGGTGGAAAATATCACAAAGACATATAACCACAAAGAAACATGCACACACAAAATAGATACTCAAGAAAGCACATGAAGACCCAAAAAGAAGTCATAGAATATACCAATAAGATGTTTTGCTTGAAAGCATGCCCAAGGGCTCAAATATATCTTATTGTACATCAATGAGCTTCAAACACCAACATACCCCATACAACACAACTATTCTCAAGGGAAGAAGAGGATAGAAGGAATATATGGAGAAAGGCAACAAGTATCACAAGATAGAAATCAACTTGGCAAAAAATACTCAATATTGCACATGAGAGATATTGAGGAAACGATATGCAACAAAATTGCTAGATTGACATATTTGGGATTAGTGAATCATGAGCATGATTTAGTATAGTCCACATCATATGCACTCATGTCAACATACACACATTTGCAATAGAGAGAACTCATCAAAGCCAAAACAAGAAATCCTACATATGGAAGAACACAAATTCATGCCAACAAGCAACCTACACAAGGTTGGGAACAAGATATGTATGCATGAGAGGGAGATACTTGTTACCGAGATATAGTTGGTAGGATGAAGAAGATATGAATTCGTTGATCATCCTAGCTTGCATCCAACTAACATTTAGACGCCACTTCTTCCTTGTTCAAGATACAAGCACCCAATATATATCTCCAATGTACCTAGAACACAATTAAGTACACTACGGTCCCCAAACAAATTGGGTCCAAAGTAGTTAGTGAAACTACAATACATAGGAGAGCCCCCACACAAATATGTGCATATTTATATGAAATTGAATTATATGCACATCTTAGCCCATTAGGATTTGGTGGAGTTTCCCCTATATATTGTATCAAAGAAAGCAAGCATGCCATAATATGTACAAGAAGTAAATATGCATGCATAGGCTTTCAAGAACCAAAAGGAGATACAATTTGAACAAAAACACCAAGTAAACCAATAAGACACACACAAAAGTGTGACTCGACAAAAGGTGTCCAAATTGTATCGAAGAGCCAAATCAACACATAAAAGAACACAAGTTCAACAAATGAACTCGAAAGAGCCAAACAAAAAGGATAAGAAAAATACCAAGGCTCAAGGATTTATCTCATCCTAAAAGAACAAAACAAGAGAAATGGAATGAGATAAAGCCAACTCCCAATGAGAGCAAGGAAATAATAACCAAAACAAACTCTTCACACTTTTCATGATGGCACACAAAGTACCAACACAAAAAGGATCGAGCTTCCAAGCAAAAACAGATCAAATCAAGAAGCATAAAAACAATGTTCTATATAATATAGGAGAGCTCCCCCATAAGTAGAGCATTATATATAATTTTGCCTTTGAATGCAAAATGCCCACAAATGAGATCATCACTACTACCTACACTAAGTAAAACACAAGGGGAAATAAATAGAATAACAAGATCCATAAGAGGCAAGGAAAGCTTGGGAGCAACTAGACAAACATTTTATTTGCCAAAGATAAGATAAATAAGAAAAGGCCAAAACGAATATGATCAAAGAATCCTACCATATATTAAATACTAATTGTCTAAGGACAAAAAGTAATAGGGATAATTTTCCCGAGTTAGTTTGCAAGGATATCCAAGATCATATTCACACAAAGAAGCATATAACAAGATAGGAATTAAGCTTGATGCTTCGAAAGAGATTCTTGATTGCTTCAAATAGTCACACAATCACTAGTGATTGGATTAAATAGAAGCAAGTGGTTCCCATGAGGATATGTAGATCCAAATATGAGGAAACACATACCAAGAATCACTCTCACAAATAAGATCCAAAATATGAGCAATAAAACTATGTAAGTAAATTGGAACTTGTATGAGCAAATGTGCCACATAGGAACTAGATAATTCTCAATATCAAATCTAAGTGGCACGGCCTCAAATGTCCACATTTTCTAGGTTTGTAATATGCACAAAGCATATGAATCCCCCATGATGTGATAAACCAAGAAATCTCAACAAGAGGCAAGAAAATCAAAATAGAGGTATTAATGGACATTGTGGAATATTAGTTTCTCATGAGAGAGACATACCACATAGAGACTAGATAAACATGCAATAAAACTACTAAGTGGTTTTCCTCATGTACACTCATTTTAGGATTGTGGAATGCCCGAGCATGACACTCCCCCAAAATGAAATAGTCAATTAATCCCTCATAAGAGCCAAAAAAGATACCTACTAGAAACAAAAAGGCTCCAAACCAAAATGCAAATACATGGTGTGCTAACCAACATACAAAAATATACATCATAGATCAATATAAGTAAGTGGGAAGCACAACATGTACAAACACATGCAAGGTACAAAACCAACACATGCACAAGGGAGCAAGTAACTATAAATGAAAAGGAGTTAAGCACAAGTTACCGGAAGGACGAACATTGGATATAGAATAGATGCATGATAACCCAAATAACTTGACTTTCATAAGAAGGAATAGATGAAGATCCCTCAAATCTTCATAAGGTTGTCAAGTCTTCAATGCCCTCCAAAAACACCTATTGATCAAGTTTTAGCTTATTGGTCCCCAACCAAGTTGGTTCCTAAGAAGTTAGTCACAATAGGTTTGGCCACCCAAATGGTTCTTCTCTTGACACCACTTTGGGCACCAACAAATTTGCCAAACACATTGCCCATCTCATCCTTACGAAGAAAATAAGCATCATCAATCAAGATATGATGAGATGAGGAGATACCCATGGTGCATGAGGAAGAAAGGTGCCCCTTCTCACGACATATGTAGCAAGTTCTTCTCTTGCCATCTTTCTTCTTGGGAGGAGCTGCACCATGAAGAAGATCTTGAGGCTTCTTGGGAAGTGGCCCATCTTGAGCTTGTGGAGGAGCTTGAGGCCGCTTCCCTCGTTGCTTACCACTAAGAGGCTTCTTCTTCAATGGGAAATCCCTCACATGATGCCCTTCTTCCTTGCACTTGAAGCACACAATGTTGGTCGGATTCTTCACTTGTCCTTGGCCCTTCTTGTTTCCCTTGTGCTTCAATGAGTTAGTGAGCTTGCTCTTGGTGTTGGAGTTGAATCCAAGCCCACTCTTGTCACTTGGGGGTCGTCGCACACTCAACATCTTCTTGAGCGTGGTCTTCCCTTCATGACACCTTTTCAAGTCATTCTTCAAAGAAGTGACTTGAGCCTTGAGCTCTTTGACTTCCTCTACATGGTTAGTATCAACAACAATACTAGAGGAAGTAGAAGCTTCATTGTTAGAGAAACAAGGCAAATGATGCAACTCATCACAAGATTTAGCATGGTTGTGAGAGGATGAATTACAAGGACTAGAACATGGCAATATAGCATTAGGAGTAGATGTGGTGCTAATGTCCACATGAGGCCCACTAGATGTTACCTTTGACACAATGGCCTCATGAGCTAACCTTATCCTACCTGTAACACCCTCAGAATCGGCACTATGCAAGTTTTAGCGCTTCCCGCCAAACCCGCATAGAAACGATTCAAAGGTGCCCACCAGGCACTTGCGTGCGGGTGGAAAACGAAGTAATATCATTACACAATAGTCCTCGATGGAACCCACAAAACATATATATACAACAGCGACTCAATGAGTCAAGATAACAGATATACAATACAAAGATCCAAATCACCTGGAAAACGATACAGCGTCCGAGTACGGACAAGATGCAAATTGAGCTAAGAGCCCTGAAGAATAACCAATGGCGTCCATAACCCTGCCCAGACCAAGCCGGAAGGGTAACCCTGCTAACGACGTCGATCTCAAAACCTGCTTAAACAACAAGGGGTGTCGACAAAGGGCAAAGGAAAAAGAAGCGGTCGATCGAGGCGATTACGGCGAGACTAGAATTCGGCGGTCCTCGCCTACATAGGTATGGTGGACTGAAGAGGCAGCGGCAGCATGCACTAAACAACCTATAGAGACTCGATACAACTGTCGGCTATCAGAGAGGGATAAGAAAGACCTATTCGGAACCAACATAATACTATCACCAAGCATACCCATCCTGGTATTTCCCCCTCGAGACCAAACGAGGAAGTCAACCGAGGAACTCACACAGTTGGCAGTTTTATTTATTCAGTTATCGTTGCAGCAATTACTAGTCAGGTATAGATAGCAATCCTGATATAATAAGCAGTGGTCACTTTTAGTTAACCATTCCGTTGTAGTTGAAACACTTACTAGTCAAATACAATTAGCATGAGATATCCCAAACCCAACAGTTGTTGGTACTTTTATTTAGCCATTCCGTTGCAGTGAAGCTGATTACTAGTCATATCGGATACCAGTCAAATTATAACAGTAAACTTTAGTTATGGTTGTCTATGGTCAAGAACTGTGCTCCAAGTCGTCCATAACCGCGGACACGGCTTTTCGAAAAGATTTAACCCTGCAGGGGTGCACCAAAGTATCCACACACACTTCGACCCTTTTTGCCAGATCAGTTAACATACACCCATCGGTATGTCGGCGGGGCCTAAGTCATGACGTTTCCCAGACCCAAAGCAAGTACATGGGGGCCACCCCACTAAGCTACCATAGCGAATTGGCGGCTCGGAGCGGACCTGTGGTTTGCGTCGGTGGCATGTAACGATCGGGAACCCGAAAAGGTGACTAGGCTTGTCGATACCGCAAAAACACTCCGCAATCCTAAACAGTACAGGTGCTCCTCGCACAATCTTAAATAAAGCAGTAAAGCATGGCATAAGTACAGAATAGTAATAAAGCTCCAAACTACTTTGTGGCCCCAGTTCAATACTTTGAAATCAGGTACTAATCGATGGGGGTGCCCATACACCCCACCTGTGATTAGCGCGCTCGATCTCGGAACAGGTGTCAAGAACTCGGGGTCCTATGGGACACAAGTGGACGGTTAACAACCAAATAACATCTATTGCCCACCTGTGCCTCTGCATTATTTACCTACTTCAATTTTAGTTATTAAACAATAATTAAAGCCATGATCATCTCCAACAAATAAACATCTGCCAGCAAACCAACAGCTGTGGTACTCGACAACACGAGATCGCACCTAAGCACGCATCTACGACTCGCAAGGCCATCTATCTACCAAACATAGGTAATGGGAGGTGTCCAAGGCAATATAGAGGCTGCACGGGATATAACTGGTGCACGGAAACTAAAGCATCGCGACACGAATAGCAGTAGATCAACAGGAGGAAGTAGAGACTAAGAATGCAAAATAGGTAGAAGGGGAAGGGATGCTAGCCTGAAAACATTGCCGAAGGTTCATCCGAAGATCGGGTCGACACTCGCATCAACTCATCGGCCTAATCCGTGAAGAAGCAAAGCACTAGAAGAAACACCGGATGGACTATTTAATACTACGGTAGAAAATCGGGCATGATGCATGTATGATGTATGACATGGCAAAGGTGCGATGCAACTAGGCAATATTAAGCGGAACCGGGGGTCCCGGCAATTATTATTAGGTTCGAGTTATTTATCTACCCTGCAATTTAAATGTTGTAATAACAGGGTGAAACATGGCATCGATTCGCTACACCAATTTAAATGGAGGCGGTATAATACAAGTTTATCCCGCATAAACACTCCATATTTAATTATGAGGTGAATCGGCATAATGCCCCCAAACCACACAATATGCATGCGAGATGAACAATTAATATGCAACAAGTTTTATATATAGCATTTATAAAATAGGGCTCGGGAAAAGGTTCACACATCTGGGTTCGGAAGATCTTGGTTCCGGGGGTTCGGGGTTCGACAGGGTTCAACAGGGATCGAGGTTCAGATTCAATATGGAGAACTTGTTGTGTCGTGACGGAGAACTTGGGTCCAAGCGGTCGATCTTGCCGTCGCGAAGATCTTGTCGGGTCCGTGTATCGGGTCGGTCTTGGCGTTCGGGATGCAGAACTTGGCGTTCCGCGGCGAAGTGCTTGTCGTACCGGTGGCGATCTTGGCGGTCATCGGGTCCGGGAGCGGTTCTCGGCGAACTGGTCGGTTCCATGTCGGCGTACTTGGCGTTGCGTGAAGAGGATCTCCGAGTTCAGGGTCTCGGCCACCGGATCCGTGATCGGTCTTCGGGAGCGGCTCTGAGGCATCGAATCCGGGGTGTAGATCTTGGGGTCCAGCGGTGGCTGATCTTGTCGGTGGTGTCTTCTAGTGGCATCACGGTGGTTCTCGTCGATGCCCTCGTTGGCCGATTTTGGCATCGCGACGGTTATCTCCCGTGGCCTCGGTCTTGGGCCTCGGAACTTGAATGGCTCCGCGAAGATCTTGAAGTCCGTGACGATCTTGGATACGAGGGTAGATCTTGGCGACAAAAAGGCATCGGAGCACTTGTTACGGGTCGGTCATGTACTTCGGAGGACTTTGAAGCTCTTGGCGTAGCCCTCTGACTATCATACCGAAACCTCCAAGAGGTGCCGGAGGAAGATGTGGCTAGCAAGACCACACCACACCAGATCGACGAGAGCAGCCCAACTTGCTATAAGTTGAGAGGAACCAAACTAAGAACTAGCATGCTCGGATGTTGGGGAGGTGGGGCAGACCAAGGGGAGGCGATGTGGAGCTCGGGACAAAACGACGACCTGGCGTGTCATGGGGCAGGAGAGGACGTGCAGGTCGAGGCCACCGGGCGCTGGGCCACGATGCAGGGAGATGACGACGGGGTGGAGAGGGTGGCCGGAGGAAACGACTGGGCTACGGGGAGGCAGAGGTCGGGCGACGCGGGGCGTCGGAGATGGAGGGGACGGGACGCTGCAGGGGAAGGTCGGTGAGGCGAGGGAGGCAGCGGAGGCGAGGCCCACGCGGTGCAGGCGAGGTCGATGCGCGCGGCGGGGAGGAGGCAGGCGAGGTCGGCGTGAGGGAGACCGAGGCCAGGGACAAGCGCCAGGCGTGGGGCGCCTGAGATGGGGTCGGCGCTGCTCGCCGGAGCGAGGCCGGCAACGTCAGTGGCTCGAGGGCGGCCTCGGGTGTCGAGCGGGCAGCATGGCCGGAGGGTGCCGGACAGCTGAGGGAGGTGGAGAAGCGGCCGGCGAGAGAGAGGCGCTGTGAAGGGGGAGGAGGTCGCGCGCCGGCGCGGGTCAGCGCGGCGGCGATGCAGAGAGGAGCGGGGAGAGGGACGGGGAGGGATCCCTGGCGACGGGCTCGGGGAAAAGGAGAGAGAGGGAGCGGGGATGGCAACGGGTGGTGGGCCAGAGGGAGTGGTTGCAGGTGGGGCTGGGCGGGAAAAAGGAGTGGGTGGGGCCAGACGGGGGAGAGAGAGAGAGAGGGGGTTGGGGCAGGTGGCAGCGGGTGATTGGGTGGGGTTTGGGCCAGGGGTGATGTGGCGTGATAGGATAGGTTGGGGTGAGGTGGAGGGAACTGGGTAGGATAGGGTGGGGTAGGAAAAGGGTTTGGATAGTCTGGTTTTTGTACTGGGGGTGGCCGACTGGGTCGGTTCGGCCCGGTACGGCTGCCCCCTAAAAATAAAGTAAATATTTTATTATTTTAAAATGGGGCTTTTGAAATCCATTGGTAGACGAAACAAAATAATCCGGAGACCCGGGTTTTAATTTGAATAAAGACGGGAGTATTTAGAAAACAAAACTAGGCGTTTCGAAAATAGTTTAGACAAAAACCATGCATGATGATGACGATGCTCAAATGCAATGTGGCATGATGACATGAGCATGCAGTCATGATGATGCAATGCACAAAAACAAAGCGATTTTCTAGTAGTGGTTTTGCGGGGCGCCACACTACCATGGGAGACTAGAAGATCCTCATGCGAGCTTGAGAGCTTGGCATGACTTTCTTCTAATTTCCCATAGTTGCTAGTTAGCAAAACAAGTTGAGCCTTTAGCTCAACATTCTCCTTCAAGATAGATGCTTCACAAGAAATAGAGTTAGTATCACATGCATCATCATTTAAGGCAAGAGGTGAGGTCAACTTGGAAAGCTCTTTAGAATAAGAAGCTTCAAGTTGCTCATGTGACTCGGTGAGTTTAATGAGATCACCCTTAATGACCCTAGAGCCATTGTTGAGGTGCTCAAAATCCTCAAGGAGTTTAGCATAAGCAACTTCAAGTTCATCATTTTTAATTTGAAGGGAACGTGCAACCTCAAGATCTCTATCATGAGATTTCTTCACTCTAGATAGCTCTAGAGCAAAGGTCTCCTCAAGATATTCCTTAGTGGTTTGTTCCACTTCAAGAGCTTCATTTAGGTTTGCAATGTCATTAGCATACTCACGCTCAAGACAACCCATTTTGTCAATAGTTTCCTCATGCTCATCAATAAGTTGCCTACTTTCTATAGCATAGGTCAAGATTTCAATGAAAGTAGAGCAAGCATTTTTATTAGGATGAAGATCACGAAGGACTATCCCCCCCTTCTCTTTTAAGGAAGCAACATCATCATCTACTTCTATATTATCAACATTCACATCATCATTAGATATATTGGAGTCCAAAGGAGAGGTTACCTTTGAACCCTTAGCCATGAGGCACAAGTGAACATTGGAAGAGGATGATGATGAGGGAACACATGAAGCTCTAATGACAACCTTGCCTTGGCCCACACAATCTTCACTTTCCTCTACATGGTTAGCAACACAAGAACTAGAGGAAATGGAAGCACATTTATCATGGAAACAAGGCAAAGCAAGCATATCATCATGAGATATATCCAATTCATTTCTACAAGATATGCAAGGGCAATCAACACTAGGATGTAAATCACATATGGTCCTACAAGTGTTCATGCCCAAAGATACAACATTGCAATGAGATAGAGACAAAGAATCATGAATGGAAATCTCACTATCTATATTGCAAGTTCTATCACCACTCACCATATCATTACCTTGTGACAACTCACATGTTGGTGTATTGGAAGAAGATGAGAACTCATCGCGGTCGGAGGTGGATGGAACACAATCATCCTTATTAAGATTGGACACATCATATTTTGCTTGAAGCTTGGTCCATATATCATGAGCATTCCGTAAATGCATGATTGAGGAAAGAACTACAAAGATCACAACATTAACAAGCACATTAGATGCTTGAGCTTCGAGATAAGAGTTTGTCTTCTCCTCCAAAGATAGATTTTGGGGATCCTTAGGTGGAGACAAGCCCATATCTAGAATGCGCTCAATGTTTGGGTCAATGGCCCGGAAATGACTAAGCATGCGAGTACGCCAAACATCATAATGTGTGCCATCAAAAGTAAATGTGTGAGAGTGCACTAAACCCCTAGGAGACATCTTTACTCTCGAGGCGGTGAAGCCTAAAAGCGAGAGACCTCGCTCTGATACCAATTGAAAGTACAAAGGAAGTCGCCTAGAGGGGGGTGAATAGGCTTTTAAAATTATTACGGTTTAGGCTCAAGTAAATGCGAAATAAAACTAACGTTTAATTTATTGAGCACAAAACCTAGCCACTAAGTTCACCTAGGTGCACCAACAACCTATGCTAAGCAATACAATCAACAAGGTGATAGCAAGGTATAAATACTTCAAGCACGATGGCTATCACAATGTAAAGTGCATAAGTAAAGGGTTCGGTTGAGAGATAACCGATGGACGCGGAGACGAAGATTTGTTTCCCGAAGTTCACTTCCAAAGAAGCTACGTCTCCGTTGGAGAGGTGCGATGGCAATGCTCTCGAGCATACAAATGGCTCACCTCGAGGTGTGGTGGCTCGATGCTCACCCAACGCCACACAAGGCCTCGCCCCGGATGCGGAAGCACGCAACTCACCGACGCCACAAAAGTCTCACCCTATTCTCCCAAGTGCGCACCACAAAAGTCGGGCACTTGCTCCACTATGGGACGCTTGAGGGCGGTCACCGAACCCGTACAAGATTGGGGCTAACTCCACAACTCAATTGGAGGCTCCCAGCAACAAAGCCACAAAAGGCCAACAATGCCACAAAAGGCCAACAACGCCACAAAAGGCTACAAGATCACAAAAGGTCAACAAGACCACAAAAGGTCAACAATCCAACCACACAACCGTCTAGGGTTCCAAGGAACCCAAGAGAAACAATCTCACAAGCTTGAACTCTCCGAATCTCCGAGGAGAACTCAAACCTATGCACCAAATGCAAGGGCAAGTCCTTCTCCCCCAAATTCCAAAAAAGCTACAAAAACTATTGGGGGAATAAGGGAGGAAGAACACAAGAGTAGAACTCAAACCTATGCACCAAATGCAAGGGCAAGTCCTTCTCTCCCAAATTCCAACAAAGCTACAAAAGCTATTGGGGGAATAAGGGAGGAAGAACACAAGAGGAGAACACAAAACTCTCCAAGGTCTAGATCCCAATGATTCCTTCACAAAGAAGGGATTTGACTTGGGGGGATTGTAGATCTAGATCTCCTCTCTCAAATCCCTCAAAAAGATGAAAGAATCATAGGAGGGGAAAGGGAGAGGGAAAGCTTCTTCAAGGTTGACAATGGAGGAGAGAGAGAAAGCCAAGAACCAAGAAGAAAAGCTAGTACCCACGAAGGGGAAGAGGAGCCCCTTTTAAAGGGCTCCCAGATCTGCCCGTTATGGGCATTCACGACACCTGGCCGGAACTTCCGGTGGGAGGCCGGAAGTTCTGGTGGCACCCAGCCATCGGTCGAAAACTGCGGAGCGAGAAACTGAAAAAACGAACCATGGCCGGAACTTCCGGCTCGGGGCGGAAGTTCCGCCCAGCCTGGCTCCAACGGTCATCAGACCATTGATGCCCGCTCCAGAAGCGCAACCGGAAGTTCCGGTCAAAACAGACCGGAAGTTCCGGTGAACTTCCGATGCAAGTTCCGACAAAGTTCCGGCAAATAGAACGCTTCAAAACAGAAGGTTACTGAGCGTGAGCGGAAGAAGACCCGGAACTTCCACCGGAACTTTTGGCGGCAAATATGCCCTAGCGAAACTTCCGGTCAGAGAAATTCCAGAAACCAGAAACCAGAAAACCAGAAACGCAATAACTTTTGCATCCGAACTCCAAACGGGATGAAACCAATTTTGTTGGAAAGATAACAAAGAAAATTGGGAGAAAATATCATGAATATATATGTGATCTATCCCCCAAGGTGTGGAGCCGGAAAACTCGCAAGATCAAAAACCGCAATAAGATATGCAAGTGAAATCCTTAGATGATGAGCTAGAGCTTGTTATGATGGTGACCACAAGCTCTAGATCCTATCATGGACAAGAACCAAATAATAACCAAGAAAGATGATGATATGAATGCAAAGGTTTGAGCTCTCTCCGAACGATGCAAACGAGACACCCGATTGAGAGCCCCTCTTGATAGTACGGCTATCTATCCTAAACCCGGTCTCCCAACTAACAACACGAGACTAGCAAAAGAGAAGCCCTATCAACATACCTTTTCCTTGAGCTGTTAGGTTCCCAACCTTTAATAAGGTAGAGATCCCTGTGTTTACAATGCTAGTCCCTGGATAAATAGCTAGCATCCACAGTTAAGATGTAATACCAAGAAACAAAGGTCATAATACAACTTTATAACCAGGAATAACATAATTTTATTACATCTTACATATCTCATTTGGCTATTACATTACATTGCAGCAGAAAATCTATAAGCATGGGGTCCTTCATCTTCAAAGTGCCACAGGAAAACATGTTGGTTGTAGACTTTGTAATCCTAATCAATCAACTTCACTAATATCAATCAAACCTGCAACATTACAAGTTACAGCCATAAGGGTCAATAAATTTGAATTGTATTGGCAAGTTTCACTACTATGTAGAATATAAGTGGATCCTATCAATACATGCATATTTGGCTAAGTAGGGTTTTAGGCTCATTTGCAGAAAGCAATAATTTATCCTATCTTTTCAAAATGGTTTTGGTCTTTTGTCAAATCTTTCTGAACTCCTTGGTAAATCCCAAGTGTTTATAGACTTTGTAATCCTAATCAATCAACTTCACTAATATCAATCAAACCTGCAACATTACAAGTTACAGCCATAAGGGTCAATACATTTGAATTGTATTGGCAAGTTTCACTACTATGTAGAATATAAGTGGATCCTATCAATACATGCATATTTGGCTAAGTAGGGTTTTAGGCTCATTTGCAGAAAGCAATAATTTATCCTATCTTTTCAAAATGGTTTTGGTCTTTTGTCAAATCTTTCTAAACTCCTTGGTAAATACCAAGTGTTTCAAGTCTTTATCAAAATCTCTTGAGCTCCTAGGTACACCCCAAGTACTTCAAGTTTTTATCCGAATATCTTGAGCTCCTTGGTAAATCCCCAAGTGCTTCAAGTTTTTATCAAAATCTCTTGAGCTCCTTAGTAAACCCCTAAGTGCTTCAAGTTTTTATCATAATCTCTTGAGCTCCTTGGTAAATCCCCAAGTGCTTCAAGTTTTTATCAAAATCTCTTGAGCTCCTTGGTAAATCCCCAAGTGCTTCAAGTTTTTATCAAAATCTCTTGAGCTCCTTGGTAAATCCCCAAGTGCTTCAAGCCTTTTGTTGTCACTTAAAAAAAATTCTTTTAGAAATTGGAATGTCGAGATTTCCCATAGCTTCAGGCCTTTAGTTGCTCAGTATTGTCCATAACCGGGGACACGGCTAAGTACTTAGAATTTTATCTTCTGCAGAAGTTGTACACTTTACCCACATGACACACTCTCATCTTGTTGCCACCAGTGGCCGCTAGATAAGTACTCACCAAGATGGAGTACTGGCAGATTGAGAATGTGACGAAGTCTTTCCATAGGGTCCTCCCATACACCAAGCTAGCTTGTCTTCAGGCACCCATGTAGGGTTCCGAGTTCCCTCATTTTCAGTTAATCTGAAGACCGATGCATGGGTCTTCCCAATGTAGTTGACTAAGCCAGAGCCATAATAGCATGTGGCTGTACACGGAAGCCACTGTTGGAAAAACATGTTCAATCTCTAAGTCCCTGGGTGGTTTTCATCTGGTGCATAACAAAAAGAGATTGCCATATAAACATGGTTCCTCTTGTTGCCACCTTCTCCAAAACTTGAGTATCCTTGTCCACCCAGGTGGTTCATTGAGTACTTGTTTTATTATATAAAAACATAAGTCTTTTCTCAACTTCATAAAATCTCAACATGTATCTCTTCTCAAAAATATGTAGCATGGCTAAGCATTTTACAACTACATTGTTTTCACTAAGGAATATATAAGGGTATCCTATTAGGATTTAGCATAGCTTAAGTATAGAAATCCTTTTCATGCATGTTTTCAAAATCCACTAAGTATAATGAAAATAGTAGGACTTTGGATGATAGTGTAACTTGCCTTTTTGGTAGGGAATGTTGGTTCACTTCTTGATCTTGCTAATCTCACACTCTTCTAACTTCACTACAAATCAATCAAACAAACACAAAATTAACTAGCATTCCAACCAATAATCAAACAATCTAACACACATAAAATCATAGAAACAAAGTCATGCATGCAAGCATGCAAAAGATAGTTTTATTTGCAAAGGTGGTTTCTACTAGGCTTTATACACTGTAAGGCTCAAAGTGGACATTTTCTAAAGTGTCAAAATCATTTGCAAAAGGGTTTTATCTAAAAACCATTTTTAAACCAAATCATCATTTCATGTGATTGAAATTGTTTTTAGCAAAGCAACAATTTTATATTGTTCACCAAATAAGTTGTTAGTTCACAAAACTTGGTGTTTAGGGTCATTAGCTTTGAATCAAAACATTTTCCAAAGGTTTTTGTTCAAAAATCATTTCCATAGCAAAACCAATATTTATTTGAATAGAAATGGGCTAATTCAATTATTCAATTCTAATCTTCACCAAATACAATTTTAAATCCAACGGTTGGTTTCTAGGGTCAGTATGTTCAAAACAAACCAATTTGCAAAGATTTCAACCCCAAAATCATTTTGGAATAATTTTTATAACCTAAACAAGCATACAAATGTTTCTGCAAAAACAAACAATCTAACAGAAACTTTTTACTAAACAAATTGCATGGTTGGCTAGGGCTTGTTCCACTGATTCCATTGATATAAAGTTTGCAAATTTTGGACGTGTGGATCAAAAGTTACAAGGTTTACAAAATTGCATCTAAATCAGATTCAAAAATTTGTTTTAAACAGAACTGGTGCCACGCGGCACAATACTATTGGGCAGTACCGATTCGCACGGATCGGGCAATGTAGGACGTTGGATCAAGTTAAATCGCACGGCACTGGCTGCGTACCCTTTCAGCGTTAAGTGATCTAATCGCGTCACTACGATCTGGATCGAACGGCTCCTATCCACTTGCCAAGAACTGGCGGCGCTGCACGGCGGCTGGCGGTGGCGACGCTCAGACGGTGACGGTATTGGCGATGCAGGAAGCAAAGAGAGAAGGGGAGGTTCTCACCGCGTTCGCAATATTGTGGTGATGCTCGAGGCATGGTCGGTTGGTCGAGGGGCGCACTGGCGTAGGAGTAATCGCTCGCCGGAGTGGAGGACGGCGCCAGGCGGTTCTGGAGGTCGTCGAGGATGGGCCTGCAGTTCACTCCGAGGCAAGAGAAGGGTACGGTCAGACGCGTACAGCCCTGGGGTTCACGTGAGCATGATTGAGAGGGCTCGGGGCGGTCTAGACTTACCAGGAAAACTCGCCGGAGAGAGAAGCAGACGCGGCGGCGCTCAGTCGAGATGGTTGCCGACGCTCTGGGTCACCATAGGAAGTGTTGCTGGGGTCAGTGGATGCGCAAAGTGATGGAGATCTAGTGAGCGTGAACTAGAGAGGAGGGGGCGGCGTGTACTCACCGGAATTGGCTGGGACGGTGGTCGGAGCAGTGGCGGTGCTAGGGAAATTCAGGGCAGCCTAGTGGCTCTGGTCGAATGGGTTCTGAGGGGAAAGGAAGAAGAGCTGCTGGCGATTAAGAGTGTGTGGTCGCAGGGAGGATTCATTGTGCCATTTACGCGTATTGATTCGAGCAATCAACGACAGGAAACGGCGAGGAGGAACCAGCGCGGGTTTGAAGACGATGAACAGTGGTGTGGGGTCCCGTCGTCAGTGGGGGAGAGAGAGGGGAAGAGGGGCCACTGGTCAGTGTGTGTGCGGGTGTGGGTTTAAGTGGAAAACGATTCGCAGTGGGGGAGGGAAACTGGGCTGGAATGGGCTGCTGGGCCTGGTGACTTGGGTCAGTCCGTTTCTATTTTTTTCTTTCCAAATGCTTTATCTTTTTCTATTTCTATTTCCTGTTTTGGAAATTCAAACAACAAATCAAGCAATCAAAACAAATCAAAACTCCTCCAACCTTTGCCTTGGTTTTGGTTCTTTTTAACAGAAATATTCCAAGTCCCAAAATAAAGTAATTTTATTCTTTTTAGGACCCATTATTAATTAAATAAAATGGACCCTAATTATTTAATTCAAATAGAATTTGCTTTAATAAAAACTTTATCTTTTTGAAATCTAAATATTATCAAAATCAAATCAGTAGGTTTTATTTGAAAGTATAGAATACTTGGAAAACTTATTTAAAATAAATAAATATGTTTTGATGTTTAATTAAAATAGTAAAACCTTTATTTTTAATAAACTTGGATATTAAATCCTTTTTTTTTCCATACAATCCCCCAGGAAGAGGGATCGGGTTCCATTATCATCAGACAACGGAACAACAACCACACACATCGACGTAGTACTGACCCACCTAGGGGGTCAAAAAGGAAAGACAAGAGGTTCAACTTACACACTGAAAAAACTAAATAGAAATAAAGAAGGAGGCTGGAGACGCAAGAACACCGCCCTCAGGCTAGTGGGGAACCGTCCATAGCAAGACACAACCAAAGGGAACTAAAATACAGGATGCCAACACCATCTTCTCGCATCCTAGTCCTTTTTCTCAAGTTCTCCTTCTTTTCTCCCTCCCCCTTTCCAGCTCCGGAGCTTCATGAACACAATCTCCAAGAATTGCAGGCAGCCCCAGGAAAGGAACAGGAGACACATCCATAGCTGCCGCATCGGCCAATGCATTCTGTTGAAGAGTATCTGCTCCAGCTTGCAGCACCGCCCGGTCATTCTCCCCATGCAACCCTGCCCAATAACGAATGAACACACAAGCATATATGACCAAATCAACAGGTGAGTTAATGAGTTTTTTTTTCAAAACAAGCCCTATTCCTGAGCTTCCAAATAGCCCAGCATATTGCCGCTACCACCGTAATCTTCACATTCCTACTACCCCCCACATACTGAGAAGCCCACCAAAAATATTGGGAAAAAGATCCAGGTCTATTCGCGACACCAACAGCTCTGGCAACCACCCCCCAAACATATTTAGCAGCCACACACGGAAAGAACAAGTGTCCAGTGCTCTCATCCTCATTGCAAAACCTGCAAGTAAATCTCCAACCCAATTCTTCCTTCTCATGTTGTCTTTGGTGAGAATAGCATTGTGCCAGATAAGCCACAGCCAAATCTTAATCTTCAGGGGAATTTTTGCTTTCCACAAATGTTTAAAACTTCTATCAATCCCAACATTCGACAGGCGTGTGTACATTGACTTAATAGAGAACTTGCCTGATTTATTCTACATCCACACTGGCCTGTCCTTTTCCTGATTCAAACTCACCCCAGACAGCAACCTTCTCATTTGTTCCTAATGATTCAACCCATCAGTATCCAGCCATCTCCTAAAAGAGAGATTCCACCCTTTTTTTGCCATGTCTGCCACCGTGATCCTTTGGTTCTGACAAATATCAAATAAATCAGGGAACCTATCTTTCAGGGGTGAGTCCAAGCACCAAGCATCATGCCAGAAATCAGTCAACTCCCCATTACCAATCCTCATTCTCCTACCAGCCAAATATAAATCCCTAATCTTAATCAAATCATGCCAACATGGAGAATCACTCTACCTGTGTTTCACATTACTGATCCCACCTTTCTTCAAATATTTTTTCCTCACAAAAACTTGCCATGGACCTTCCTCAGCTTCGAGGCGCCACCACCACTTACACAACAAGCAAATGTTAAAAAGCTGAATGTTTTTAATCCCCAGTCCACCTTTTTTCCTGGGCCTACACACATACTTCCATTTAACCAGATGATATTTCTTCTTCCCCACCTTCCCATACCAAAAGAAAGCTCTAGTCTGTTTCTCAATTTCTTCCACATTTGACCTATGTAGAAGAAACATAGTAATAGGGTGTAACATCCCAAAAATATCAAACTTAGATCATTCAAAACACTAATCATCAAGATTAGGGTTAACAAAAACTTTTCTAAATGAATTCATGAATGCATGTATATGTGTATGCATGGATTTTGAATTTCTTTAAAAACCACCTTGTTTGTGTGAACCATTGCTTGTAAAATGTTTCTTAGGTGAAAAGAACATCATCTAAAACATTTCCCACACTTCTCCTAAAGACAAGTAAATCAAAACAAATATATTAAGTGAATGGTCATTTTGGCCAATTTAACTCCCATGCCTACTTTGGTTGTCTCAAACTTTCAAAACCCAACAGAAACTTTTCTGTATCTTTCCACCCCTTGAATGTACTCATAACAGAGTATCAAGGCCCACTTTGTGATTATCCAGAAACTTTCAAATGCATAGTTTAAATGACAATTTAAAATTGAATCTTCTTCATATGGGAAGATCCCACTTTTTCAAAACCCACTCAAACAAGCTCAACTTTCAAAACCCAAGCATCTACAGACTCACCAGAACCAATCTAGCAAACTCACCAAAATTCATTTCAAAATTCAAAACTTGACTTCATGCAGCCATTTCATCAAACAGGTTGCAGACGCAAATCAAACAAAACCACAAACACTATAGTGTGTAGTGTTTTGAGCCTAACTTGTTCCCTAGTTAGCTCACACACAAACCAGTAGATCATCTAGAAAGATTAGCCCAACACTAGCACCCCTGTGAGCTTGCCATTGCCATTAATGGTGAATAGCCGAGCACACCCATGTCACCCCAATGTGGACAGCAAGCTAGGAGCAGCAGCAAGCCTAGCCAGCATGTCTAGGAGGCAGCCCACCGTCCACCGCCACTGCCTGTCCCAGCCGCAAGCGTTGCCAAGCCCTGGACCACGTGCACAAGCCGCGCCCAGACCATGCCGAGCGTGCGCCAGAGAACCACCCGCGACCAGCGTCCCCAGACCGCGCGCCGCCCTCACCGCGCACACACACAATCACCACCGACCCAGGAGACCGCCAGACATCCCCATTAGCAGCCCCGTGCCATACAACCACCGCCCGCCGTCGAACACGCCGCCTCTGCCGCGCAGAGCGCCGCCTGTTCCAGACCAAACCACACCGCCCCATGCCTCGCGATCATGTCGTTGAGCATCGCCAGGAGACACAGCACCGTCCCCTACCCTTGCACATGCCTTTAGCCGCCTGTAACGTCGCCCCCGACGAGCTTACCTTGTGCCCCGACGGTCCCCTCGCTTGACTATAAATAGAGGCCACCCCCGCACGATTTCTTCACACCCCCTCACTCCCCTATCCCCACTGACCGTGCCACACCATCCTCAGAGCAAGGCGAGCACCACTTCGCCGGAATTTCACCGGAGCCCGCCGCCTCTAGAGAAGAAGGGAGCCAGCGATTGGAGCCGCCACAGGAGAAGCCACCGGTACTAGGAGGATCGCCGTCGTCGACTTCGTCGTTCGCCCGCCTCGCCGACCCTCGCCCATACCCCGGTGAGCCCCCAGCACCCCCCACTGGCCGCGCTAGGTTTCGTTCTCGCCGGAGCTGTCTCGCGTCGACGATGACCCTCAGTCGTTGGATTAGAATTAGATCAAACGACCCACGTTGCCCCATACTGACGAGTGGGGACACCCACTTACGCAGCCCGCGGGAGAACTGCGCTTAGCAGGCCGGCTCGTTAGAATTTCCCGCGCAGCCCAGCAATTCAAATTAAACCTTTTTCTTTTTAATTTCAAACACACTTCTGTACCCAACTTCAAAAATCAACCCAGGTCGATTCAGTGCACCAAATTGGATGAAACCAATTTTGTTGGAAAGGACTGTGAATTCTTAATCCAAGCCCATTGGATTCAAGTCATTTGGATCTGTAGATCACCCATAGCAAAAATAACAAGGCAGAAGCTTTTCTGCATTCAAACATTTTTCAAATTTAAACCATAAAAGCTTTTGAGTTGATTCCAACTCTCAAAAATCACACTTAACCATACCTTTCAGAATATATAAAAATATATAGGTTTACTTGCAGAAATATTGTTCAAGGAATAAAAGAATGCTACATAGCATTTCTAGCCACTTTAATCAATTAAAATAAAAGGGTAAAACCTTATTAAATTGTGACACCACTTTAAATCACATTCCCATGGACTACAATATGTGGTGATGACATGTGTCAACACGATCCCATGTTTAGTTTCGAGAATATTAAATCTTAAGTAGTTTTTCAATGAGTAGAAATTACTTTTCTAAAATAAAAGGACTTAAACCAATCCTTGACCTTGTAATGTTAGAGATGATGCTAGATCATCTATAGGACCCTTGTGTGTGATGATTGCAAGTAGTTAAGTATTGATTGGTGATTGTGTACCTCGTATTTATTCATAGACGCTAGTACCGACCAAGGATACTACGAGGAGGAAGGAGGATACTACGAAGAGGAAGCCGAAGAGAACTTCAACCACTGCTCTGCACAAGGCAAGCTTTACTAACCAAGTTGACCAATGCAAGCTAACACTTGCAAGATACTATACCAGTGCAAGCTAACACTTGCAAGATACCCTATTGTTGCCACAAACCCATGCTTGTGATATGAATACCATATGCCTTAAGCGTATGTGATCATACCAACTTGCTAAACCAATCCTAGTGTTATGGCAAGCTTCCTACTTTATTTCTGTATTAAAGCTTACTTAGAGTCTACTTAAGAGTTTGGTAGATATTAGACAGTTGTGCTCAAGTTTGCCCTAAGAGCATAAAATTTGGCCTAAGCTAGAAACCTTGATCTCAGCCCAAGATATAAGGTTGGACTTAGTGAAACCCCACCAGTTACCACCCCTCATTATTACCCTTCCCAACTGTAGATGCTAGTGCTAAGCATAAAACTTGATCAACTTTAGCTGGGATTACTTGGTGGAAAATGGTTATGAAAACCTTGGAATGATGGATCATTCTATTGAAATGTTTTGGACATGTGTTTCCAAACACTTGATGATTTTGGTGATGAAAATGTTGAGGCATGAGCCTTAGCCCTTTATAAAACTGATGGTTGTCTGGATGCGATACCATTCCAATTTTATCGTACAACCACAATACCCGAATATTGGGTAGGGCTTGACTAGAAACTTATATACCTTAGTATTAGTTCCCTCACGGCCAAGGTCTGAGCTGAGGCTACCTTGTGAAGATTGTCCACCTGTGCAGTACCCAAGATGACAGTGGTCATGGTTGGGAGGCCAAACTCACAGGAGAGGTGCTTATACTAGGGAGTGTAATTGAAAGGTTAAGATTGATTATCCGCATACTGAGTATGGTGAATTCAGGATTTGTTCCTGACGGATGTATCGAATGTTGTGGTGAAAGTGTACAATCTCTCCAGAGTGTCAAACTAATCGAATAGCCGCGTCCACGGTTATGGACAGTTGGAGTGGCTATACTGTTCCCCCGTCAGACTTTTAAAATGACTTGTGAAATGAGTTGAGACTTTGACTTTACCACAACAGAGTTGTGACCTCAACTACAAGATCCTACTTAGGAGTTATAAAATTGTGACTAGCTTTGGAGCTTAGTAGAGATAAACCTGGCTTTTTCCAAAACAACCCTAGAGCCTAGTGTCCTATATTCCAAAAACCCCTTTACTTGTTAGTATTAGTTTGCGAGTACTTAAAGAGTACTCATGGCTTTGTCCCTGGCTATTCCCATGGCCAGACTATGAAGAGGAGTACCTGGAGGATGGACCCCGGGAAGGTTACGACAACTAGGATCATCTCCCATCGTCGGCATTGCCTGTGACCCCGAAGATGGAGCTTCACCTACGCTACCGTTATTATTATGTATTCCGCTGCTTGATGTTGTATTAAGAACTGGATCATGAGATCCCTATTTGTGTAAGAACTTATGTTTCGTTGTAATGGATGAAGTACTATGGTATCCAATTCTGTTATGTCTCGCAAAAATGGTAATCCTGGGATTGCGATGTATGGCATAACAGGCATCTAGGATTGAAAAATCTGGGTGTTGACAAGTTGGTATCAGAGCCATCCTGACCATAGGAGACCCTAGTTAGGTTGGACGTTGAACCAAAAACTTAGTTTCAAAAACCAAAGAAAGCAAATATTTACAAAAACCTATTCTCATTCTTATCTCTTTAATTCTTTCATAAAACTTCATGTTCCTCAAAAACTCTTGCAAAATAAATAAAATTTTGACACACTTGATCACTCTGCTAATCTACTCATCCTGTATTTTTATAGATGGACGTGAAGTACAGCAAGTTTTATCAACTCGGAAATGGGGGAGACCTTATCTTTGAGAGGGATCTGGATCTGCTTTCGGAACTTCTGGAGCGTCCGCACCCCGAGTTCTTCGGAGCTCAGCTCAATGATCAAGGAGGAGAAGATCTGCAGTGGCTAATTGTTGCAAGTCTCCGAGGAAAGATTGAACCTCCCACAGCGGAGGGAATTCAGTTTACCTTGAGGGAAAACAACTGGCTCGATGGACTTGCCAGAGCAATGCAGGAAGCTCTTTCCCGTCTGTGTGGACAGAGCATCAATCAGATCAAGGGTACTCGCTTTGAGTTTTTCCCAAGACGTGATGTGAATGGACAACCACTAGAAGCCCCATACCACCCCGAGCTGAAGACTCAATTGGACCACCTTAGCTTCATGATGTACGACCGTCAGCAGGAGTTGGACAATTGTCGTGACTATTGCAACCACAAGTCTGCCATCATCAAGACGAAGGATCAGACCATCGCCATGCTCGCAAAGGATCACAAGTCTCGCCGCCGTTAGCTCGACAAGAAAGAGCGCATTATTGCTCGTCTTCGCCATCGCATCTCATCTCTGGAAGAGACCATCCACGAGAGAGACATGCAGCTAGAGGAAAGGGAGAATGCCGGAGAAGATCTTCGTGGAGACCCTTACTCCTATCTCAGCGATGACGATGAATTTCTGGAGGATCAGGCCATGGACTTCTTCACCGATGAGGATGATTTCGCCTTCATCGATTATCCTGAAGATGATGAAGCCACAAACTCCGAGGAGTAGTAGCACTGAGCACTAGCGTAGTGAGTAGTAGTAGGTCCCACTGTATCGTAGATTTCAGAATGGTTCTTAAAACCATCTGTTTTTCCTTGTTGTGGTGTGTGTTGCTTGTGTGCTATGAGTGAATGAATGAAAAGCAAGTTGCTAGAAAATCTGAGTCAAACCTTTAAAAACCTTCAAAACCCAAAACCTTAGCAATTTCCTCTTTTCTCATAATCGATATCAATCTTCGATGCCACGTGGAGGAAGTGGTTCAGCCCCGGACCCGGTGTTGCAGATCCTGCAAATGTTGACTTCTGACCGCGAAGCTGAAAGAGCAGAACGTCAAGCCAACCTAGCCACTCTGCAACAGATAGCCCAGCTAGCCCATAACAACCAAGGCCATGGAAACCAGGACAACCACGGATCTAAACTCAAGAATTTCCAGAATACCAAACCACCCGTTTTCACCAAGTCGGAAGAACCCCTAGATTCCGATGATTGGCTGCAAACCATGGAAAACAACTTAGAAGTAGCCTGAGTGGAAGCCAATGAGAAAGTCTTGTTCGCCACCCATTATCTAGCCGGAGATGCCAGGGCATGGTGGAACAGTGTTCGTGTAATGACCGGAGGCCAGATGATGACCTGGGAGGAATTCAAGGTCAAGTTTAGCAGAACCCATGTGCCACCAGGTTTGATCAAGAGAATGAGAGACGAGTTTAGAGAGTTGAATCAAGGAAGGATGACTGTAGTGGAATACCGTGACAAATTTTTGTCATTAGCTAGGTATGCCCCGGACGAGATAGACACCGAAGCCAAGAAGAAAGAAAGATTCCTGAATGGTCTGCATGACGAGATGCAGACGGTGTTAGTCAATATCCCCTTTGTGGATATTGAAGCCCTTGTCGACCTGCTATCCAAATGGAAGGAAAGATCAACCAAGCCAATGAAAACCGCAAGCGTCGCATGATGCATCAACCAGGAACCCATCAGACCCCAAAGTATCGCCCCAACCCATCTCCAGGATTTGCCCCACGAACCAACAGACCCCCTATGACCCGTCCGACCTATCCCAACCGTGGAAACCCTAGACCCGGAGGAAATCACAACAACCCCGGCAACTCTAGCAATTTCACCCGTGCCCCACCCAAGTTCAACACTAACAATACTACCACTAACCCCAATACTGCCCCGAGGACTAGAAGCAATGTTGTGCCTATCGCAGCCAAGGACAAGTCACAAGTGACCTGTTATGACTGTGGAAATAAAGGCCACTATTCCAATGAGTGCCCCAACAAGAAGAATGCTACCACCCCCAATGCCAATGTCCCAGCTCAGCAGCTGCGTCGTGTCCAGCCAGGGAGAAGATTTGCCCCAGGAAATTCACTCAACCGCAATGGCCGTATTTTTCTCATGCATGCTGAAGAAGCTCAGGAAGCGCCAGACATCGTGTTGGGTATGTTTTCTGTTAATTCAGTACTTGCAAGAGTGTTGTTAGATTCTGGTGCATCGCATTCATTTGTCACCGAAGAATTTGCCTGCACTAGTAAAATTCAGCCAACCAAATTGAAGCATGTGATGATTGTACAAATTCCGGATCAACCACCAAGGCTAGGCAAATTTGCAAAGCCGTCCCTATCCGAATCCATGGCATAGATTTTATGCTAACTTAATAGTACTGAACTAAAGGTTTGGAAGTAGTACTAGGAATGGATTGGATGTCCAAGCATAAAGGATTGATTGATCGTGCAAGAAAGCCATTACCATGACCAGTACCACCGGAGTATCAGTCGAGCATATATCTGAAACCTTACCTCGCCAATTCAAGTGTAACCAGAGTCTAGCCCAACCTACCATTGACCAAGTTCGGATAGTCTGTGAATACCCCGATGTATTTCCAGATGTTTTGCCCGGTATGCCCCAGATCGGGATATCGAGTTTATCATCGAACTAATCCCCGAAACAGGACCCATAGCCCAGAGACCCTATAGTATGAACCCGTCAGAACTAGAAGAACTGAAGAAGCAATTGGATTCCATGTTGGAAATCGGATTGATTCAACCAAGTGCGTCCCCATGGAGATCACCTGTCTTGTTTGTGGACAAGAAGGATGGAGGTAACCATTTGTGTACAGACTATAGTAAGTTGAATGATGTCACCATCAAGAAAAAGTACCCCTTGCCTAAGATCGAAGATTTGTTTGATCGATTGGGTGCCAGTGTTTCCTAAGATTGATCTTAGAACTGGCTATCATCAACTCAAAATTCGTGTAGAGGATATTCCAAAGACTGCTTTCACCACCCGATATGGATTGTATGAGTATACAGTCATGTCTTTTGGATTAACCAATGCCCCCGCTTACTTCATGAATAAGATTTTTATGGAATTCCTGGATAAGTTTGTCGTTGTTTTCATCGATGACATTCTGATTTATTCCAAATCGGAAGAAGAACATGAGCTACACCTAAGGACCATTCTTGGAACCCTTAGAGAGCATCAGTTGTATGCAAAGTTTAGCAAATGTGAATTCAGTTACTGAGTAGGATTCCTCGGTCACATTGTATCAGCCGGAGGAATTGCCGTTGACCCGGCCAAAGTGAAAGATGTAGAAGATTGGCAAGCCCCAACCACTCAAACCCAAGTTCGTTCTTTTCTCGGATTGGCGGGATATTACCGCAAATTCGTAGAAGGATTCTCGAGTATAGCCCGACCCATGACCCAATTACTGAAGAAAGACAAGAAGTTTGAATGGACGGACAAGTGCGAAGCGAGTTTTCAAGAACTCAAGAGGGGATTGATTTCAGCCCCAATCTTGATCATGCCGGATATTACGAAGCCCTTCAATGTGTATTGTGACGCATCCAAGATTGGTCTCGGATGTGTGCTAATGCAAGAAGGCAAAGTTATATCTTATCTATCACGACAACTGAAGCAACATGAACAAAATTACCCAACCCATAACCTCGAACTCGCAGCCGTAGTTCTAGCCCTGAAGACATGGAGACATTACCTTATGGGAAACCGTTGTGAGATTTATTCGGATCACAAAAGCCTAAAGTATATATTCACTCAAAAGGAGTTGAATATGAGGCAGAGAAGATGGATTGAGTTAATCAAGTATTACGACCTGGACATTCACTATCACCCGGGAAAAGCCAATGTGGTAGCCGATGCCCTTAGCAGATTGCCGTGCCGCTTGAACTCCATGATTTTAAAGGAGCAACCAAGTTTGCACAAAGAGATGGAAGATTTTTGAATGGAATTATTAAGTGAAGGATTTTTGGCTAGCATCGAACTTCAGCCCACTTTGATCAGTCAGATTAAAGAGGCGCAGAAAGGAAATGCTAGTATCGACGGAATTAAGCGCCGTATCGGTACAGGCAAAGTACCCGGATTCACCGAGGACGAAGAAGGAGTTTTGTGGTACAAAGGAAGCCTTTGTGTACCAGCCGATTCGGAGTTGAAAGAAGTTATCTTGAAGGAGGCTCATGATACTCTTTATTCTATCCATCCTGGAGGAACCAAGATGTATCAAGATTTGAAAGAGAAATTTTGGTGGCATAAGATGAAGAGAGAAATCGGAAGCCATATCGCCAAGTGTGACATATGCCAGTGAGTCAAGGCAGGACATCAACGACCCGCTGGATTGTTGCAACCTTTGCAGATTCCGGAATGGAAATGGGATTCTGTAGGAATGGACTTTATCACTGGACTACCTACTTCTAGTAGGGGAAATGACTCTATTTGTGTCATAGTGGACAGATTGTCCAAAGTAGCCCATTTCTTGCCCGTCAAAACTACCTACCAGAGTTCGAAGCTAGCGGAGTTATACATCGCTAGAATCGTTAGTTTGCATGGAGTCCCCAAGAATATAGTCTCGGATCGAGGAACTCAGTTTACCTCGAGATTCTGGAAGAAAGTCCAAGAAGGTTTAGGAACCCGCCTAGATTTCAGTACCGCGTATCACCCTCAGACCGATGGACAAACGGAGCAAGTAAACCAAATACTCGAAGATATGCTTAGAGCATGTGTGCTAGAATATGGATCCAAATGGGAAGACTGTCTGCCGTTTGCAGAATTTTCATACAACAATAGTTACCAAGCCAGTTTGCAAATGGCCCCATTTGAATTTATGTACGGAAGAAAGTGCCGCACCCCTTTGAATTGGTCGGAAGTAGGAGAGAGTCAGATTTTCGGACCCGACATTCTACGAGAGGCAGAAGAGAAGATTCACAAGATTCGTGAGCACCTCAAGACAGCCCAATCCCGACAAAAGAGTTACGCCGACAAGAGACGTCGAGACCTCGCCTTCAACATCGGAGATTTTGTTTATCTGAAAGTGTTGCCATTGAAGTGAATGCAACGTTTCCAACTCAAAGGAAAGTTAGCCCCCAGATATATCGGACCTTTCAAAATCTTGAACCTTCGAGGAGAAGTATCGTATCAACTGGAACTACCTGAGGAGATGTCAGCTGTGCACAATGTGTTCCATATCTCGTTACTTTGCAAATGTCTCGAAGTCCCCGAGAAGACCGAAGTGTTCAAGAATATCGATCACCGGACCATAGAGATCAATGAAGATCTAACCTATCCTGAAGTACCCATCCGTATATTGGAAGAAGCCTTTCGAACTACCAGAACCCGAAGCATCAAGTTTCTCAAGATTCAGTGGAGCAACCACACATAAGAGGAGGCTACCTGGGAACGTGAAGATCACATCAGAACGGAGTTTCCAGATCTCTTCAAATCCTAGGTAATCTTTTCGTCCTTTTTCAAATCTCGGGACGAGATTTTGTTTAAGGGGGGAAGGTTTGTAACATCCCAAAAATATCAAACTTAGATCATTCAAAACACTAATCATCAAGATTAGGGTTAACAAAAACTTTTCTAAATGAATTCATGAATGCATGTATATGTGTATGCATGGATTTTGAATTTCTTTAAAAACCACCTTGTTTGTGTGAACCATTGCTTTTAAAATGTTTCTTAGGTGAAAAGAACATCATCTAAAACATTTCCCACACTTTTCCTAAAGACAAGTAAATCAAAACAAATATATTAAGTGAATGGTAATTTTGGCCAATTTAACTCCCATGCCTACTTTGGCTGTCTCAAACTTTCAAAACCCAGTAAACTTTTTGGATCTTTGCACCCTTGAATGTACTCATAACAGTATCAAGGCCCACTTTGTGATCATCCAGAAACTTTCAAATGCATAGTTTAAATGACAATTCAAAATTGAATCTTCTTCATATGGGAAGATCCCACTTTTTCAAAACCCACTCAAACAAGCTCAACTTTCAAAACTCAAGCATCTGCAGACTCACCAGAACCAATCTAGCAAACTCACCAAAATTCATTTCAAAATTCAAAACTTGACTTCATGCGGCCATTTCATCAAACAGGTTGCAGACACAAATCAAACAAAACCACAAACACTATAGTGTGCAGTGTTTTGAGCCTAACTTGTTCCCTAGTTAGCTCACACATAAACCAGTAGATCATCTAGAAAGATTAGCCCAACACTAGCACCCCTGTGAGCTTGCCATTAACATTAATGGTGAACAGCCGAGCACACCCATGTCACCCCAATGTGGACAGCAAGCTAGGAGCAGCGGCAAGCCTAGCCAGCATGTCTAGGAGGCAGCCCACCGTCCACTGCCACTGCATGTCCCAGCCGCAAGCGTTGCCAAGCCATGGACCACGCGCACAAGCCGCGCCCAGACCATGTCGAGCGTGCGCCAGAGCACCACCCGCGACCAGCGTCCCTGCGCCCGACGGCCCCTCGCTCGACTATAAATAGAGTCCACCCCGCATGATTTCTTCACACCATCTCACTCCCTCTCCCCACCGACTGCAACACCATCCTCGAGGCAAGCGAGCACCACTGCCGAAATTTCACCGAGCCCGCCGCCTCACGGAGAAGAAGGAGCCAGCGATTGAGCCGCCCGGGAGAAGCCACCGTGCAGGAGGATCGCCGTCGTCGACTTCGTTCGCTTTGCCGACTCGCCCTCCCGGTGCCCCTAGCACCCCCACTGGTCGCGCTAGGTTTCGTTCTCGGAGCTGTCTCGCGTCGGCGACCCTCGGCCGTTGGATTAGAATTAGATCAAACGACCCACGTTGCCATACCGCCGCCCAGCCCGTGTCACCGACGAGTGGGGACACCCACTTACGCAGCCAGCAGAACGCTGCTTAGCAGCCGCCCGTTAGAATTTCCTTGTGACCAAAGAATTCAAATTAAACCTTTTTCTTTTTAATTTCAAACACACTTCTGTACCCAACTTAAAAAGTCAACCCAGGTCGATTCAGTGCACCAAATTGGATGAAACCAATTTTTTTGGAAAAGTCTATGAATGCTTAATCCAAGACCGTTGGATTCAAGTCATTTGGATCTGTAGATCACCCATAGCAAAAATAACAAGGCAGAAGCTTTTCTGCATTCAAGCATTTTTTAAATTTAAACCATAAAAGCTTTTGAGTTGATTCCAACTCTCAAAAATCACACTTAACCATACCTTTCAGAATATATAAAAATATATAGGTTTATTTGCAGAAATATTGTTCAAGGAATAAAAGAATGCTACATAAGCATTTCTAGCCACTTTAATCAATTAAAATAAAAGGGTAAACCTTATTAAATTGTGACACCACTTTAAATCACATTCCCATGGACTACAATATGTGGTGATGACATGTGTCAACATGATCCCATGTTTAGTTTGGAGAATATTAAGTCTTAAGTAGTTTTTCAATGAGTAGAAATTACTTTTCTAAAATAAAAGGACTTAAACCAATCCTTGACCTTGTAATGTTAGAGATGATGCTAGATCATCTATAGGACCCTTGTGTGTGATGATTGCAAGTAGTTAAGTATTGATTGGTGATTGTGTACCTCGTATTTATTCATAGACGCTAGTACCGACCAAGGATACTACGAGGAAGGAGGATACTACGAAGAGGAAGTCAAGAGAACTTCAACCATCGCTCGCACAAGGCAAGCTTTACTAACCAAGTTGACCAATGCAAGCTAACACTTGCAAGATACTATACCAGTGCAAGCTAACACTTGCAAGATACCCTATTGTTGCCACAAACCCATGCTTGTGATATGAATACCATATGCCTTAAGCGTATGTGATCAAACCAACTTGCTAAACCAATCCTAGTTTTATGGCAAGCTTCCTACTTTATTTCTGTATCAAAGCTTACTTAGAGTCTACTTAAGAGTTTGGTAGATATTAGACAGCTGTGCTCAAGTTTGCCCTAAGAGCATAAAATTTCGCCTAAGCTAGAAACCTTGATCTCAGCCCAAGATATAAGGTTGGACTTAGTGAAACCCCACCAGTTACCACCCCTCATTATTACCCTTCCCAACTGTAGATGCTAGTGCTAAGCATAAAACTTGATCAACTTTAGCTGGGATTACTTGGTGGAAAATGGTTATGAAAACCTTGGAATGATGGATCATTCTATTGAAATGTTTTGGACAGGTGTTTCCAAACACTTGATGATTTTGGTGATGAAAATGTTGAGGCATGAGCCTTAGCCCTTTATAAAACTGATGGTTGTCTGGATGCGATACCATTCCATTTTTTTCGTACAACCACAATACCCGAATATTGGGTAGGGCTTGACTAGAAACTTATATACCTTAGTATTAGTTCCCTCACGGCCAAGGTCTGAGCTGAGGCTACCATGTGAAGACTGTCCACCTGTGCAGTACCCAAGATGACAGTGGTCATGGTTGGGAGGCCAAACTCACAGGAGAGGTGCTTATACTAGGGAGTGTAATTGAAAGGTTAAGATTGATTATCCGCATACTAAGTATGGTGAATTCAGGATTTGTTCCTGACGGATGTATCGAATGTTGTGGTGAAAGTGTACAATCTCTGCAGAGTGTCAAACTATTCGAATAGCCGTCATGATTATGGACAGATTGGGCCATATCTTGTTCCCCCGTCAGACTTTTAAAATGACTTGTGAAATGAGTTGAGACTTTGACTTGACCACAACAGAGTTGTGACCTGAACTACAAGATCCCACTTAGGAGTTATAAAATTGTGACTAGCTTTGGAGCTTAGTAGAGATAAACCTGGCTTTTTGCAAAACAACCCTAGAGCCTAGTGTCCTATATTCCAAAAACCCCTTTACTTGTTAGTATTAGTTTGCGAGTACTTAAAGAGTACTCATGGCTTTGTCCCTGGCTATTCCCATGGCCAGACTATGAAGAGGAGTACCTGGAGGATGGACCCCAGGAAGGTTACGACAACTAGGATCATCTCCCATCGTCAGCATTGCCTGTGACCCCGAAGATGGAGCTTCACCTACGCTACCGTTATTACGTATTCACCGCTTGATGTTGTATTAAGAACTGGATCATGAGATCCCTATTTGTGTAAGAACTTATGTTTCGTTGTAATGGATGAAGTACTATGGTATCCAATTCTGTTATGTCTCGCAAAAATGGTAATCCTGGGATTGCGATGTATGGCATAACAGGCATCTAGGATTGAAAAATCTGGGTGTTGACATAGGGTAAACAGCCACACTGGATACACAAGCAGTTATTTTAACATGTCTCCCTCCCAGGGACAAAGCTCCCCCCATAAAGCCATCTAACTTTTTCTTCAACCTATCACCAATAAAGCTCATTTCAGCCACTGTACATCTCCTGCTACAAACCAGCAAACCCAAATATTTAATAGGCCAACTACCCTTCTGACAGTTGAACATCTCAGCATAATTGGACAGTTTCTCCTCATCCTCTAACACCATTATCACCTCACTCTTCTCAAAGTTAATCTTGAGACCAGACATGGATTCAAACAAATACAACAACAATTTCAAGTTTCTAGCCCCCTCAGGATCATCCTTAATAAAAAGAATGGTATCATCAGCATATTGTAAAATGGCAATCTCTTTATCAAACATATTATCAACCAAACCTGTAAACAACCCACCAGCCTGTGCATTAAGCACCATCTTAGCCAAACATTCCCCTGCCAAATTGAACAAAAAAGGAGAAAAGGGGTCCCCTTGCCTAACCCCCTTAAAGCTGCCAAAGTAAGGACCAGTTTCCCCATTGACCTTAACACTGAGAGTACCCTGAGTCACAACACTTTTTAACCAAATCATCCAATCTTCACTAAAACCTTTATGCCTACAACAGTAAAACAAAAAGTCCCAGTTAACCTTGTCATAAGCTTTCTCAAAGTCAATTTTTAAAACCACACCCTGCTGCTTCTGACTTTTCAACTCTTTCAAAATCTCATGTAATAAAGTCACCCCATCTGTAATAAACCTCCCCTTAATAAAAGCAGTCTGACAAGTGTCAATTAGTTTCCCCATCACAGGCTCAGTTCTAACTGTCAGAGTTTTAGTAAAAATCTTAAACAACACCTGGAGCAGACAAATAGGTCTATACTGATGTATCCTATCAGCATCATCACCTTTCGGCAGCAGAGTAATCACACCATAGTTAATGCTCCTCAAATCAATCTTATGAGCAAAAAAATCATCAAATACAGCCATAACATCTGTTTTTATAACTGCCCAACAATGTTGTAGAATTCAATAGGAATCCCATCAGGACCAGCAGCTTTATTTTTCTCCATCTGTTCAATAACCTCTTTAACCTCTTTCTCAGTAAAAGGCACCCCCATTTTCTCCCTATCTTCATCATTAAGCTTCTCCCAGTCCTGCCAATTGTCATCTGCAAGCCTAATAGAAAACCCACCAGCAGGCCCAAACAAAGATTTATAATAACTAGTAGCATGCTTCAAGAGATCACAGGTCCCCTGAATCTCATTCTCCCCATCTTTCATTGAAAAAATCATTTTCTTTCTCCTCACCCCATTAGCAATTCTATGAAAATATTCAGTATTATTATCACCTCTAAGCAGCCAATTGCCCCTCGACCTTTGCTGCCAAAATCTCTCCTCATTTTCATACACCTCTAGCAACTCTCTCTGAATAACTGCTTTTCTTTTAAGTTGTTCAGCAGTAAGCAAAATCAGCTCCTCAATATTTTCAAGTTCCTGCAGTTCCTCCACCAACCTCTTCTTCCTTTTCTTATCCTCTCCCCTTAAATGAGACCCCATCCTTTCAAATCATTTTTGACATTCTTAAGTTTTTTCTGCAACCTATCAAGACTGTTCTTGCCATTCACACGTTTTTTCCAAACTTTTTCCACCCTGGTCAAAAAGTCATCACACTGTAACCAACTTTTCTCAAATCTGAATTCCCTGCCACCTGTTTCCTGCCCTTCCATAGTATCCAGAATGAAAGGACTATGATCAGAAACCTCTCTAGACAACTTGTGAACTGTAGTAAGAGGAAACAACTTCTCCCATTCTTTACAAACTAAGATTCTATCCAATTTCTCCAAAGTCGGATTTTTCTGGTTGTTGGACCAAGTAAACTGCCCTCCAGACATGATGATCTCTCTTAAACCATAAGCATTGATAATCGAATTAAACATATGCCCCCACTTGTTCAAAACATGACCCTTATTTTTTTCAGAGACACATCTGATCACATTAAAATCACCACCCACCAACAAAGGAATAGTTTGATCCTAACAAACCTCAGCTAACTCAACCAAAAACTCCTCTTTATTCTCCTCTTGAGCAGCCCCATACACTATCACCAAATGCCACTGAATCTGTTTCAAAACATCAAACACCTTCATCTTAACATGAAATTTGCCCACAGACACACCAATCTGAATCAATTTAGAGGAACGTAGGCCCCCCAAAATGCCTCCAGACCTTCCCACAGAAGGCAACCAACTCCAGGAGAATTGATTCATAGGATCAATCCTCCTGAAAAAAGCCTCAGAATAGTCTTTCTTAATAGTTTCCTATAAACCAATAAAATCCACCTTCTCCTGTCTCAACAAACTGTTTAGATAAGCACCTGCGCCTTTCTTCCCCACACCCCTAATATTCAAAATAGCACCTATCATAATACAGATTTTCTCTCCCTTGTTCCAGTCACAATACCACTCATAGGGTGATAGTTGTGAACCTTCACAGCAGCAGCCTTTAACTTTCTCTCCCTCATAACAGAACCAGTTCTCAACTTTTTCTTTTGTTTCCTAGAAACCACAGGAGTAAAATCCTCCTCATCATTACTAGCATCCTTCCAATCCAGAAACAAAACCTTCTCATTCAGATCAGTATCACATTCATTCACTACCTGCCTCCTATCCTGTAAACTATGTCTAGCATTCTCTAAATCTTTCAAAGAATTAATATTTTCCAAAGATATAGAAGAAGCATCTATCCCCATTTCCAACGCTCTATGCATAATAATATCATCATCCAGAGCAGCAAAAGAATTATGCAAAGTTAGATTTGTACCTGATAAGTCTCTAGGATTTTGCTGAGCCAAATGCCCTTCAGCCATGTTTCTAGCACCACCTTGATCAGCCACCCTCGAGCTCCTTCTTATACCATGTTCTTCCACATCAGCCACCTGTTCAGATTGATATTCCACACTTTCCTGAGTAGAACCATCAGGTTGAGACAAGTCAACAGCCACTACTTCTTGATCTTGATTGAAAACTTCCATGTCCTGAGCACCCTCCATCCCAGACCCCCTAACAGTCCTTTTTTCCACTATCAGAGGAAGAACCAAAAGAGGTATCAGTAGATGCACTATCATTTTTTGCCTGTGCACCCTCATCTTGCTCATCCTCCTCTTCCAGCAAATGACCATACTGCTTCATAAGTTCATAATGCTTATCACTGCTCTTATATTTTAACAGACCCCTGATAAAATCATCAAACCTCTGGGGACCAAAGCAATCTCAAGATCGACCTCTTTAACCACAGTAGAGGATAGGTTCTGAACAACATCCATGTGAGCACTGCCCAATCCACCCCCATCAGACACATTTTCCTGAGTATCAACTTGCATCCCCACAACAGTTGTTCTGGTTTGATTACCTGTCCCACCACCACCACCAGAACCACCTGCTACATTCTCTCTAATCACAACTCCCCTTGAACGACCATCACCTCCAGAGCTAGCCCAGATGTTAGCCATTTTAGTCCCAAAAGAATCTCCCCCAGAATCCTCCTGCTCCACCACAACCTGTTTTCCTTTCTCCAACCCAGCTTCACCAGTACCATTGCCACCATGTTGACGACCCGCAGCACCTCCATCACTACCTGCACCAGGAACAGTTCTTTGCCCACTACCATCATCAGGTCTCCTATGTTCAGCTTCACCCTCCTTCTCCTTATCCAACCCATCATCACCATCCTGCCCATCAATCCCCATAGCAGAAGGCAAAGTGGATACAGCATCTGGAGCAAAAATCTCCCTGGTGTATTTGAATTCATAAATCCCACCCTGCATCTCCCCGCTTCTGGTATTAGGAACCAAAGAAACATCCAAACAAGCAATTTTTACTCTTACATAAGCCAAGTTCCTCAAGCTATTCCTGTCCAGGGCCACAGGTTTGCCCACCAAAGAGGCAACATAGAAGACAGTTGATTTCTCCCTGTACTTCATAGGGATGCCAACAATTCTAAACCAGGCTTCTTCCAGCCAGTCAATAGGTTGCAAGTCCCCATTCCACTTAGATAACTGAATCACAGCATCAGGAATTGTTTTCATGAAGACCTTACCAAAGTGGAAGTCATCAATAGATCTGGCAGAAGGGAACCTCATCAAAAATTCTACATCATTAATAGACCTGGCATTAAACCTCCATCCAGATCCCATAGCATCAGCCCACATTTGAAATTCCTTCTCCAAATCCTTGGCAATGACATCACCCCTAACCACACTTATATGAGCATAATGCAACTGTTCCATAGACTGAACATCTGACTCCACCACAGGAATAGAATGAAAACCCTGCTCAAAGTCAGTACTGCCAAAGAAAAGAGGAACATACTCCCAAGGCTTCCTCTCTTGACAGACCAAAATGCTATGATCCTTCCCACAATTGTCACACACAACCTCTTCCTGAATCACATCAAGCAACTGCACATCCCCAGACCCTCCAGCCACAGCACTATCCCTCGGCATACTCACTACTGGTGGTAGTACAGAGGACCCCACCAGAGTAGTAGCCACAGCATCAGACTGAGTAACTGACAAAATTGGAGACAAATTCACAAGGCGAGTCCCCCCAACAGGCACATTAACAGAAGTAGATGATGAGGTGTTCAAGCCAGAAGCAAATCGAGTTACAGGCACAGAAGTGTTCATCACAACCCTAGGAACATTAACCTGTTCAACTGTTCGTGCAAAAATCGGCTCCCCCTTCTAGGATTCGAATCAGAGTTACCTGATCTGCCTGGGAAAGACGAAGTAGTAGCATCAGACCCTGAACCTTGCTGCATCTCCGGGTGGTGACTCCACCGGCCCCGATTACGAGCCTGTTCCGCTTCACGACGGCGAGCCTCCGACAGCGCCCGCTCCCGCGCCAAAGGTTTGGCCAAGTTTTAGTTTGGCTTTATAAAATAATCCTTATTTATATTTCTTCCTTTTCATTTGGAAACCAAATATTTTTATTAAAAGATTCAAAATAGTATTTCCAAATATTTAAAACTTTCTTTATTAATTGTTTATCTTTTCAAATCCCTTTGGATTGGTTTGATCAAATAGGTTTTGAAGGTTTCCAATTGGAATCAAAAAGTTTCTTCTCACCCTGAAATTCAACAAAGTTTTATTTTATTCATTTATTTTTCACATTACAAGATTTGGAAAATCTTGGGATGTGACAGGCTACCACCCTTAAAATAAATCTCGTCCCGAGATTTGGGAAGGCTAGGGTTACAAGTAGGCTCAAAACATCTAGGGCACTACCACCCTTAAAAATTTTCCAACTAAATTTACATATTGGCTTGCTTGGGGTCTTGGGGAAACTTCTCTGGGCAAACATCTGCATAGTTCCTTTGTTTCCACACTTGACACATGTGACAAGGCTGAGATCCTTCATAGGCTTGTTTATCTTGTTCTTCATCTTTTCTGGATAATTGCTTGCATAATGTCCTGGTTCTTTGCAATTGAAACATGTGATAAGTTTGAGTCCTTTACGTGTCTCTTGTGGACAAGTTGCTGCATAATGGCCTAGCTCTTTGCAGTTGTTGCACCATACTTGGCCAATCTCCTTATACTTCTGTTTCTCTGGACATTCACTGGAATAGTGTCCCATTTCTTTACAATGATGACATTGTACATGGCTCTTGTCCTTCTTTTTCTTGGGTTTCTCCAAAGCTAGGAGTGCATCTAGTTCATGTTGTTCATATGTTATCTTGTAGGTAGGAATGTCTACTTGTTTCTTGGACCTTCTATTGCTCTTTGGATAATTCATATGCCTCTTCTTTGGTCCTTTAAATTGTGTTGTATTGCATGGAGGTATAAGTGGAGATTTTCCTTTGTCATCATTCTTCTTGGTAGATTTGGATCCCTCTTGATAGTTTGCAATCATTTGTTGCATTCCACCTTGTTTCCTTTGTTCAACTATGGAATAGATGGGCCATTGGATAGGGACATGGTTATTTCCTTCACATAGGTAGCAAGTAGCTTGAGAGGTGGGGCATTGGCCAACTGGGTGTTTCTCTTCACAGTTGGGGCATTGATCTTCATGCTCCTTGGAAGTGTGATCCTTGTCTCCACAAATGTTGCAAGCTTTGGTTCCTTTTAGAATAACATCCTTGTCTCCTTTGGAAAAATTGCTTTCCATGTTGAGCATTTGGTCTGTCACCTTATGCAACATTTGGGCTTGGTTTTCCAAAAATCCTTGCAGGGTTGGATCTTCCCCACTGGTGTTGGCTATGAACTAAGCTGTCATTTGGTTCAACTGGTTTTGGGTTGCTATGAGTTCCTCCATGTGGTCCTCTTGGTTGTTGTTGTTGTCATCAACCTTGATGTTGGAGTCTCTTGGAGTAGTCATCTGTTTGGGTTGAATTGAGATTAGAATAGGCAAAATATTTCTAAGGAATCAATTCTAATCACACACATCACAATTCACTCAAGCAATGTGCAAGCAATCACAAACAAACATCTCACTCAACAATGAAGTTCAAACCCATTTTTAGGCAACAAAATATTTTTGTTACACCACATAAGTTGGTGTGTTTGACTTAGCTAAATATGGTGGTCCATCTATATGGTTCACTTGTGATCTTTCCATCCTTCTTGGTTGATTCTTCTTGCATGATATCATGGTTTCCTTGGGAAAAATTCTTGGTCACAAAAACTTCAAAGGTGATGATGGCTCCTTCTATGTTGTGTTTCCTAAGTCTCCAAATCTTGAGCAAGATTTCCTTGTCTCACTTGTCCTTAGTGACAACCATGGTTGAAGTCCTTGGTGAATATGCTGAAGATGTTGAAGTCGTTAGAGTTGAAGAAGTTGAAGTCATTAGAGTTGAAGAAGTCCTTTGCACATGGTGAAGTCTTTGGCCATGGGGTAGGTTTTATCCATCAAGTTGAAATAGAAGAGATGTAGAATCAAAACCAAAATGGTTGAGGAAAGAGTTTTACAAGATTGTTTGTAAATAAGTTTTGGAACAAATACAACTCCTATCTTTCTAAGGGTTTTTGTCCAATCCTAGGTTTACAAATCCTACAGGCAACACAATGCTCTGATACCATCTGTTTGGTTCCCAACCTTTAATAAGGTAGAGATCCCTGTGTTTACAATGCTAGTCCCTGGATCAATAGCTAGCATCCACAGTTAAGATGTAATACCAAGAAATAAAGGTCATAATACAACTTTATAACCAGGAATAACATAATTTTATTACATCTTACATAGCTCATTTGGCTATTACATTACATTGCAGCAGAAAATCTATAAGCATGGGGTCCTTCATCTTCAAAGTGCCGCAGGAAAACATGTTGGTTGTAGACTTTGTAATCCTAATCAATCAACTTCACTAATATCAATCAAACCTGCAACATTACAAGTTACAGCCACAAGGGTCAATACATTTGAATTGTATTGGCAAGTTTCACTACTATGTAGAATATAAGTGGATCCTATCAATACATGCATATTTGGCTAAGTAGGGTTTTAGGCTCATTTGCAGAAAGCGATAATTTATCCTATCTTTTCAAAATGGTTTTGGTCTTTTGTCAAATCTTTCTGAACTCCTTGGTAAATCCCAAGTGTTTCAAGTCTTTATCAAAATCTCTTGAGATCCTAGGTACTCCCCAAGTACTTCAAGTTTTTATCCGAATCTCTTGAGCTCCTTGGTAAATCCCCAAGTGCTTCAAGTTTTTATCAAAATATCTTGAGCTCCTTGGTAAATCCCTAAGTGCTTCAAGTTTTTATCAGAATCTCTTGAGCTCCTTGGTAAATCCCCAAGTGCTTCAAGTTTTTATCAAAATCTCTTGAGCTCCTTGGTAAATCCCCAAGTGCTTCAAGTTTTTATCAAAATCTCTTGAGCTCCTTGGTAAATCCCCAAGTGCTTCAAGCCTTTTGTTGTCACATAAAAAAAATTCTTTTAGAAATTGGAATGTCGAGATTTCCCATAGCTTCAGGCCTTTAGTTGCTCAGTATTGTCCATAACCGGGGACACGGCTAAGTACTTAGAATTTTATCTTATGCAGAAGTTGTACACTTTACCCACATGACACACTCTCATCTTGTTGCCACCAGTGGCCGCTGGATAAGTACTCACCAAGATGGAGTACTGGCAGATTGAGAATGTGACGAAGTCTTTCCATAGGGTCCTCCCATACACCAAGCTAGCTTGTCTTCAGGCACCCATGTAGGGTTCCGAGTTCCCTCATTTTCAGTTAACCTGAAGACCGATGCATGGGTCTTCCCAATGTAGTTGACTAATCCAGAGCCATAATAGCATGTGGCTGTACACGGAAGCCACTGTTGAAGAAACATGTTCAATCTCTAAGTCCCTGGGTGGTTTTCATCTGGTGCATAACAAAAAGAGATTGCCATATAAACATGGTTCCTCTTGTTGCCACCTTCTCCAAAACATGAGTATCCTTGTCCACCCAGGTGGTTCATTGAGTACTTATTTTATTATATAAAAACATAAGTCTTTTCTCAACTTCATAAAATCTCAACATGTATCTCTTCTCAAAAATATGTAGCATGGCTAAGCATTTTACAACTACATTGTTTTCACTAAGGAATATATAAGGGTATCTATGGCATCCCGCAAAACCACTACTAGAAAATCGCGTTGTTTTGTGCATTGCATCATCATGACCGCATGCTCATGTCATCATGCCACATTGCATTTGAGCATTGACATCTTCTTGCATTTGCTTGCATAAAACTATTTGTAGAAGAACCTAATTAGTTTTCTAAAATGCCCCGTCTTGTTTTCCAAATCCAAACCCGGGTCGCCGGAATATTTTTGTTGGTCTGCTATCGGTTTGCAAACGGTGCATTTAAAATGAAATAAAAATTATATTATTTTAGTGGGGCAGTCGAACGGGCCGAATGACCCGAACGACCACCCCAGAAAAATACAAAACGGTCCACCCCTTATTCCTAAACCTACCCAACCTATTATACCCAGCCCCCTCTCCACCTCACCCCACCCACTCCCCTCGTGACACCTCACCTCCTCCCTCTCCCTTACCCACTCACACGTCACCCCCTGAACAAACCCACACCCCCCAGACCGACCCACACGCTGCCACACAGCCGGCCCCACCGATCCCTGCCCACACTCAACCACACACGCACGCCCCACCACTCTGGCCCCACCCCCTGACCCCCGTGGCCCCGCGTCCCCCTGCCCCCGCTCTCCCTCTCCACACGCGCGGCCTTCTCCCTCTCCCCATCGTCCTCCTCTGCCGCCGCCTTCCCCCTCTCTGCAGCACCACCTCGCCTCACCCCGCCGCACCTCCGCCATGAGCTTCTCCCGCCAACCCAGCCGCCCGCCTCTCCCTCCTCTCTCCCATGCAGCACCCCACCGCCGGCGCTGCCACGCCTCCCGACCCGAGCACGCCACCGCCCCCACCCCGGCCGCCGCCCGCGTGTCCCGTCCTCGCCGACCCCGGCGCCCGGCCACCGCCACCGTCGCCTCTCCCGACCTCCTCCGTGAGCAGCCCGCCTCGACGCCGGCGACCTCCTCCACACCAGCTCCTCCCCTCGGCCACGTCCTCCCGCCTCGGCCGCCTGAGGCGCCCGGCCCTCCCGTTCGCGCGACCCGCCTCGCCTGCAAGCCGCCGCCGCCGTCCGTCTTCCCCACCCGGCTGCCGCGAGGCCCGCGCCAACGACCGCGACCGCGCCCACCTCGTCCGCCGCTGTCCGCTACCTGCCTGCCTGCCTGCCTCCTCTGGTTCCGCGAGGCCGAGCCGCGGCCGTCCCGGGCACCTCCTCAACGGCAGCGTCCCCTCGCTTGCGTCGCGCACAGTTGCGTGAGCATGGCCTCTCTGCCTCTGTCCTGGCCGGTGCACCGTGGTCGGTCTCACCATCGAGGCCACGCGCCTGTTCCTGGTATCCTGTTGTGTTCGTGTGATGTTGTAGTTTCTACTACAGTGGATCCTTTCCCCGGTGCAGCTCGGTGTAACAGCTGTTGGTGAGGTGAATTGTTGTTTTGGTGGCGTTTGGGGATGATGCGTAAAAGGATGCGGACAAGGTGATGTCGGTGAGAAATATTGTGTGGCTTCTCTCAAAGATCCCGACACCCGAACCCAAGTCCGCCATCGACACCAAAGACCCTAGGAAAGCCGTCGAGGTGAAATCGACAAGATCTACCTCACGGTGCGGCGAACCCCGGACCCGGAGCATCCTGGACACCCAGATCTACCGGCTACCCGACCAAGACCCGAAGACCGATCCCGCCAAACATCAAGATCTTCAATCGGAATTCGAGGACGCCGAGATCCCGGTACGACAAGCACTTCGCCGCGGACCCGACAAGAACTTCGCAACGTCAAGATCGACACCGACCAGGAGAATCCGATGCGCCCCTGGCGCCGAACCAAGTCCTGCTACCCGGATGCAACAAGATCTACCCCAGTAATCCGAGAACGACCCGTCGAACCCTGAACCCCGAGACCGGACCCCGAACCCCGGAACCCCAAGATCGTCGAGCCCCCTAATGTGTGAACCCCTTTCCGAAACCCTATTTTATAATATAATACAACTTGTCGCATAATAATTGTCTTGCATGCATACATTCATGTGGTTTGGGGGCCATATAACGATTCACCTCTAATTAAATATGGGGCCCATATGCGGACAAATCTAGCCTTATATTGGCCACATTTAAACTTGTGTAGCGAACCCGTATTATCTTTTGCCATGTAATACAACATTTAAATTGCGGGGGTTTCTAAATAACTTGAACCGTTTGATAAATTGTCGGGACCCCGGTTCCGCTTAATACTGACCTACTTGCATCGCACCTCTGCCATGCCATACATCATACATGCATCATGCCCGATCTTTTGCCGTAGTATTGAATATGGCATCCGGTGTTTATTCTAGTGTTTTGCTTCTTCGCGGATAAGGCCGTTGAGTTGATGCGAGTACCGACCCGATCTTCGGTTGAACCTTCGGCAATGTTTTCAGGCGAGCATCTCCCCCTTTCTACCTATCTTACTTTTCTAGTGTTTATTCCCTCCTGTTGATCTTTTGCTATCTGTGTTGCGATGCTCTAGTTTCGTTCCTGGATATTCCCTGCAGCCTCATATTGCCTTGGACACATCCTATTACCTGTTGTTTGGTAGATAGTTGGACTTGCGCGTCGTAGTCGCTTGCTCAAGTGTTGTTGCGTGTCGTCCAGTGCCACAGTTGTTGATGTATTGCCGCATGTTTGATGTTGGAGATGATCATAGTTTTACTTATCGCTCACTTTAAATTCCTGTTTAACAACTAAAATTGAAGTAAGCAGAGGCATCGGTGGGTGATAGATAATATTTGGTTTCCGAACGCCCACTTGTGTCCCGTAGGACCCCGAGTACTTGATACATGTTCCTTGTTTTATCGCGCTATCCACATCCGGGAGGTATATGGGACCCCCTGAGCCAGAGCTTGATTCAGTCTTATTTCTTGGGGCCACAAACTAGTTTGAGGATTTATTTACGATCCTGTACTTATGCCATGCTTTACTGCTTTATTTAAATTGTGCGACAGATAGCACCTGTACTGTTTAGGATCGGGACACGATTCCGCAGTGTCGACAAGCCCAGTTTTGGGTTCCCAGTCGTTCACAGCCGTCTACCCAAACCTTGAGTCCGTCTCGGAGCTTGCTTACTTCGTTGCGGGTCTACTCAATGGGGTGGCCCCCTGAAATAATTTTGAATCCTTTGATTGCTTTGTCGTGAAGGCCTCGTTGGGTTTTGATTTGGTTTTTCCGAGGTTGATCGAGCGTGTGTTGCTATTGGTGCACCCCGGCCGGGTAAAACTTTCTGAAAGCCGTGTCCGTGGTTATGGACGACTTGGAGCACAGTATCTCGATCATACACAAGCATAACTAAAGTAGTGCTATAAATTTGACTATATAATGACTAGTAATCAGCTTCACTATAATGGAATGGCTAATTAATACTGCCCACAATTGCTTGTTGGTTTGTCGCTTGCGACAATTGTACCTGACTAGTAAATATTGCAACTACAACGGAATGGCTAAATAAAAGTACCAACAACTGCTGGGTTTTGGATTTATCTCATGCTACTTGCATCTGATTAGTAATTGATGCAACTATAATGGAATGGTTAACTAAAAGTGCCCACTGCTTATTTTATCAGGACGACTATCTTTACCTGACTAGTAATTGCATAGCGATAATTGAATAAGTAAAACTGCCAACGGTGTGAGTTCCTCGGTTGACTTCCTCGATTGGTCTCGAGGGGGAAACGCCAGGATGGGTTTGTTTGATGGTAGCATCAGGTTGGTTCCGGATAGGTCCTTCTTACCCCTCTCTAACTGCCGACAGTTGTATCGAGTCTCTATAGGTTGTTTAGTGCATGCTGCCGCTTGATCCACCATACCTATGTAGGCGAGGACCGCAATTCTAGTCTCGCTGTCTTGGCCTCGATCGACGCTCCTCCTTTTTCCTTTGCCCTTTGTCGGCACCCCTTTTGTTTAAGCAGGTTTTGAGATCGACGTCGTTAGCAGGGTTACCCTTCCAGCTTGGCCTGGGCAGGGTTATGGACGCCATTGGTTATTCTTCAGGGCTCTTAGCCCCATTTGCATCTTGTCCGTAGTCGGGCGCTGTATCGTTTCCAAGGTGATTTGAATCTTTGTATATTATATCTGTATTCTTGACTCATGGAGTCGTGTTGTATATATATATATCTGTTCTGTGGGTCCCATCGAGGACTGTTGTGTAATGTTATTACTTCGTTTTCCACCCGCACGAAAGTGCCTGGTGGGCACCTTTGAATCGTTTCTATGCGGGTTTGGTGAGTTTCGCTAAAACTTGCATAGGGTCGATTCTGAGGGTGTTACAGAGTGGTATCAGAGCCCAGCAGTTACGATACCCCCACAAGTCCAGCCTGTAGGATAACCTAGCTAACGGCCGAAGTAGAGTGTCAAAACTATTTTGCAAAATCGGTTGGATAGTTCTGATTAGGTCTGATTTTACTTCTTACCCCTCTGCTATTCCCCTCTTATCTCGACGTGTTTTGAATCCGCTCTCTTCTCTCTCTTCGAGTCCAGGATTTCTCGTGGTTGGGTTTCCGTCGTACCTTCAGGGTTTCGCCTTCTCCCTTTTGTAACGGAGGTGCTACGATCATCAATCGGCAACTTGTCTGTTGTACCCTTCATCCAATCTCTTGTTCTTGAGCTCTTTGTCTATATGTGTTCCTTGCTGGATATCCGTGTCGTTGAAAACACATGAGAAGGACGAGCATTGGTGAAGTTGGAGTATACCTTGAGCATGTGTTGTTCATGCCAATGGAACCATCGCGGAACCTAATCATTGTGTCTTTCATGCGAATTCTGTTGTATCTTCCGGTGTTTCCCGATGTGATGACCTCATCTACATCAGATCCAATGCAGAGCTGGCATCATTCCTTTGTTCCGGATACCGCTTATGAAGATCTTCATTCTAATTCTCGAGAGTTGAGTTGCCTGGTTTTCCTATTCATGTATAGAGTTGATAGTTTGGGTACGGGGTGGATTGATCACCCTACCCGACTCTTACTGTTCGCTCTGTACATCGAACTGGTGGATCAATGTAACTTTTCCTCTTCTAATGGAAGTTAGAGGTGGCCTTATTGTTTGATACCTCTACCTCCGTCCTCTGTTTTTCCGGAGTGTTCTCTCAACGAGCACGGACAACGACCTCTTGTTAGTGGTGTCGCGAGGATCTACACGACGCGAGAAGAAGCAGATCGCCGACCTTCCTTCCGGTACCATGAGGCGGATCTCGAGGCGAGATCCATTGTTAGTGGTGTCGAATTGTGGCATCCCGCAAAACCACTACTAGAAAATCGCGTTGTTTTGTGCATTGCATCATCATGACCGCATGCTCATGCCATCATGCCACATTGCATTTGAGCATTGTCATCATCTTGCATTTGCTTGCATAAAACTATTTGCAGAAAAACCTAATTAGTTTTCTAAAACGCCCCGTCTTGTTTTCCAAATCCAAACCCGGGTCGCCGGAATATTTTTGTTGGTCTGCTATCGGTTTGCAAACGGTGCATTTAAAATCAAATAAAAATTATATTATTTTAGTGGGGCAGTCGAACGGGCCGAATGACCCGAACGACCACCCCAGAAAAATACAAAACGGTCCACCCCTTATTCCTAAACCTACCCAACCTATTCTACCCAGCCCCCTCTCCACCTCACCCCACCCACTCCCCTCGTGACACCTCACCTCCTCCCTCTCCCTTACCCACTCACACGCCGCCACGTCACCCCCTGAACAAACCCACACCCCCCAGACCGACCCACACGCTGCCACACAGCCGGCCCCACCGATCCCTGCCCACACTCAACCACACACGCACGCCCCACCACTCTGGCCCCACCCCCTGACCCCCACGGCCCCGCATCCCCCTGCCCCCGCTCTCCCTCTCCACACGCGCGGCCTTCTCCCTCTCCCCATCGTCCTCCTCTGCCGCCGCCTTCCCCCTCTCTGCAGCACCACCTCGCCTCACCCCGCCGCACCTCCGCCGCCGCGAGCTTCTCCCGCCAACCCGCGCGCCGCCCTGCTCCTCCCTCCTCTCTCCCCGCAGCGCAGCACCCCGCCTCCCTCCGCTCGCTCACGCCCGCGGCCAGCCACGCCTCCCCGACCCGAGCACGCCACCGCCTGCCCAGCGCCCGCCCGCCTGCGTGTCCCGTCCTCGCCGACCCGACCCGAAGCGCCACCGCCCTGCCGCCTCTCCCGCCTCCAACCTCCTCCGCGAGCAGCCCCGCCTCGACGCCGGCGACCTCCTCCACGCCCAGCTCCTCCCCGGCCACCGCGTCCTCCCGCCTGCCGGCTCGCCCGGCGTCTCCTCCGTTGCTGACCCCGCCTCCGACCGGCCCTGCCTGCAAGCCGCCGCCGCCGTCCGTCTTCCCCGCCCGGCTGCCGCGAGGCCCGCGCCAACGACCGCGACCGCGCCCACCTCGTCCGCCGCTGTCCGCTACCTGCCTGCCTGCCTCCTCTGGTTCCGCGAGGCCGAGCCGCGGCCGTCCCGGGCACCTCCTCAACGGCAGCGTCCCCCTCTGCTTGCGGGTCGCGCGCGAGTTGCCAGAGCATGGCCTCTCTGCTGCCTCTGTCCCTGGCCGTGTGCACCGGCGGCGGTCCGACCGTCGAGGCCACGCGCCTGTTCCTGGTATCCTGTTGTGTTCGTGTGATGTTGTAGTTTCTACTACAGTGGATCCTTTCCCCGGTGCAGCTCGGTGTAACAGCTGTTGGTGAGGTGAATTGTTGTTTTGGTGGCGTTTGGGGATGATGCGTAAAAGGATGCGGACAAGGTGATGTCTGTGAGAAATATTGTGTGGCTTCGCTCAAAGATCCCGACACCCGAACCCAAGTCCGCCATCGACACCAAAGACCCTAGGAAAGCCGTCGAGGTGAAATCGACAAGATCTACCTCACGGTGCGGCGAACCCCGGACCCGGAGCATCCTGGACACCCAGATCTACCGGCGACCCGACCAAGACCCGAAGACCGATCCCGCCGAACGTCAAGATCTTCAATCGGAATTCGAGGACGCCGAGATCCCGGTACGACAAGCACTTCGCCGCGGACCCGACAAGAACTTCGCAACGTCAAGATCGACACCGACCAGGAGAATCCGATGCGCCCCCGGCGCCGAACCAAGTCCTGCTACCCGGATGCAACAAGATCTACCCCAGTAATCCGAGAACGACCCGTCGAACCCTGAACCCCGAGACCGGACCCCGAACCCCGGAACCCCAAGATCGTCGAGCCCCCTAATGTGTGAACCCCTTCCCGAAACCCTATTTTATAATATAATACAACTTGTCGCATAATAATTGTCTTGCATGCATACATTCATGTGGTTTGGGGGCCATATAACGATTCACCTCTAATTAAATATGGGACCCATATGCGGGCAAATCTAGCCTTATATTGGCCACATTTAAACTTGTGTAGCGAACCCGTATTATCTTTTGCCATGTAATACAACATTTAAATTGCGGGGGTTTCTAAATAACTTGAACCGTTTGATAAATTGTCGGGACCCCGGTTCCGCTTAATACTGACCTACTTGCATCGCACCTCTGCCATGCCATACATCATACATGCATCATGCCCGATCTTTTGCCGTAGTATTGAATATGGCATCCGGTGTTTATTCTAGTGTTTTGCTTCTTCGCGGATAAGGCCGTTGAGTTGATGCGAGTACCGACCCGATCTTCGGTTGAACCTTCGGCAATGTTTTCAGGCGAGCATCTCCCCCTTTCTACCTATCTTACTTTTCTAGTATTTATTCCCTCCTGCTGATCTTTTGCTATCTGTGTTGCGATGCTCTAGTTTCGTTCCTGGATATTCCTCGACCTCATATTGCCTTGGACACATCCTATTACCTGTTGTTTGGTAGATAGTTGGACTTGCGCGTCGTAGTCGCTTGCTCAAGTGCTGTTGCGTGTCGTCCAGTGCCACAGTTGTTGATGTATTGCCGCATGTTTGATGTTGGAGATGATCATAGTTTTACTTATCGCTCACTTTAAATTCCTGTTTAACAACTAAAATTGAAGTAAGCAGAGGCATCGGTGGGTGATAGATAATATTTGGTTTCCGAACGCCCACTTGTGTCCCGTAGGACCCCGAGTACTTGATACTTGTTCCTTGTTTTATATCGCTATCCACATCCGGGAGGTATATGGGACCCCCCTGAGCCAGAGCTTGATTCAGTCTTATTTCTTGGGGCCACAAACTAGTTTGAGGTTTTATTTACGATCCTGTACTTATGCCATGCTTTACTGCTTTATTTAAATTGTGCGACAGATAGCACCTGTATTGTTTAGGATCGGGACACGATTCCGCGGTGTCGACAAGCCCAGTTTTGGGTTCCCAGTCGTTCACAGCCGTCTACCCAAACCTTGAGTCCGTCTCGGAGTCAGCTGGCTTCGTTGCGGGTCTACTCAATGGGGTGGCCCCCTGAAATAATTCTGAATCCTGTGATTGCTTTGTCGTGAAGGCCTCGTTGGGTTTTGATTTGGTTTTTCCGAGGTTGATCGAGCGTGTGTTTCTATTGGTGCACCCCGGCCGGGTAAAACTTTCTGAAAGCCGTGTCCGCGGTTATGGACGACTTGGAGCACAGTATCTCGATCATAGACAAGCATAACTAAAGTAGTGCTATAAATTTGACTATATAATGACTAGTAATCAGCTTCACTATAATGGAATGGCTAATTAATACTGCCCACAATTGCTTGTTGGTTTGTCGCTTGCGACAATTGTACCTGACTAGTAAATATTGCAACTACAACGGAATGGCTAAATAAAAGTACCAACAACTGCTGGGTTTTGGATTTATCTCATGCTACTTGCATCTGATTAGTAATTGATGCAACTATAATGGAATGGTTAACTAAAAGTGCCCACTGCTTATTTTATCAGGACGACTATCTTTACCTGACTAGTAATTGCCGCAACGATAATTGAATAAGTAAAACTGCCAACGGTGTGAGTTCCTCGATTGACTTCCTCGATTGGTCTCGAGGGGGAAACGCCAGGATGGGTTTGTTTGATGGTAGCATCAGGTTGGTTACGGATAGGTCCTTCTTACCCCTCTCTGACTGCCGACAGTTGTATCGAGTCTCTATAGGTTGTTTAGTGCATGCTGCCGCTGCCGCTTCAGTCCACCATACCTATGTAGGCGAGGACCGCCGAATTCTAGTCTCGCCGTGTACTGGCCTCAGTACTGACGCTCCTCCTTTTTCCTTTGCCCTTTGTCGGCACCCCTTTTGTTTAAGCAGGTTTTGAGATCGACGTCGTTAGCAGGGTTACCCTTCCGGCTTGGCCTGGGCAGGGTTATGGACGCCATTGGTTATTCTTCAGGGCTCTTAGCCCCATTTGCATCTTGTCCGTTGTCGGGCGCTGTATCGTTTCCAAGGTGATTTGAATCTTTGTATATTATATCTGTATTCTTGCCTCATGGAGTCGTGTTGTATATATATCTGTTCTGTGGGTCCCATCGAGGACTGTTGTGTAATGTTATTACTTCGTTTTCCACCCGCACGAAAGTGCCTGGTGGGCACCTTTGAATCGTTTCTATGCGGGTTTGGCGAGTTTCGCTAAAACTTGCATAGGGTAGATTCTGAGGGTGTTACAGTATCCTATTAGGATTTAGCATAGCTTAAGTATATAAATCCTTTTCATGCATGTTTTCAAAATCCACTAAGTATAATGAAAATAGTAGGACTTTGGATGATAGTGTAACTTGACTTTTTGGTAGGGAATGTTGGTTCACTTCTTGATCTTGCTAATCTCACACTCTTCTAACTTCACTACAAATCAATCAAACAAACACAAAATCAACTAGCATTCCAACCAATAATCAAACAATCTAACACACATAAAATCATAGAAACAAAGTCATGCATGCAAGCATGCAAAAGATAGTTTTATTTGCAAAGGTGGTTTCTACTAGGCTCTATACACTGTAAGGCTCAAAGTGGACATTTTCTAAAGTGTCAAAACCATTTGCAAAAGGGTTTTATCTAAAAACCATTTTTAAACCAAATCATCATTTCATGTGATTGAAATTATTTTTAGCAAAGCAACAATTTTATATTGTTCACCAAATAAGTTGTTAGTTCACAAAACTTGGTGTTTAGGGTCAGTAGCTTTGAATCAAAAAAATTTCCAAAGGTTTTTGTTCAAAAATCATTTCCATAGCAAAACCAATATTTTTATTTGACTAGAAATAGGCTAATTCAATTATTCAATCCTAATCTTCACCAAATACAATTTTAAATCCAAAGGTTGGTTCCTAGGGTCAGTAGGTTCACAACAAACCAATTTCCAAAGATTTCAACCCCAAAATCATTTTGGAATAATTTGTATAACCTAAACAAGCATACAAATGTTTCTGCAAAAACAAACAATCTAACAGAAACTTTTTACTAAACAAATTGCATGGTTGGCTATGGCTTGTTCCACTGATTCCATTGATATAAAGTTTGCAAATTTTGTACGTGTGGATCAAAAGTTACAAGGTTTACAAAATTGCATCTAAATCAGATTCAAAAATTTGTTTTAAACAGAACTGGTGCCACGCGGCGCAATACTATTGGGCGGTACTGGTTCACACGGATCGAGCGATGCAGGCCGTTGGATCAAGTTAAATCGCACGGCACTGGCTGCGTACCCTTTCAGCGTTAAGTGATCTAATCGCGTCACTACGATCTGGATCGAACGGCTCCTATCCACTTGCCAAGAACTGGCGGCGCTGCGCGGCGGCTGGCGGCGGCGACGCTCAGACGGTGACGGTACTGGCGATGCAGGAAGCAAAGAGAGAAGTGGAGGTGCTCACCGCATTCGCAAGATTGTGGTGATGCTCGAGGCGTGGTCGGTTGGTCGAGGGGCGCACTGGCGTAGGAGTAATCGCTCGCCGGAGTGAAGGACGGCGTCAGGCGGTTCTGGAGGTCGTCGAGGATGGGCCTGCAGTTCACTCTGAGGCAAGACAAGGTTACAGTCAGACGCGTACAGCCCTGGGGTTCATGTGAGCATGATTGAGAGGGCTCGGGGCGGTCTAGACTTACCAGGAAAACTCGCTGGAGAGAGAAGCAGACGCGGCGGCGCTCAGTCGAGATGGTTGCCGACGCTCTGGGTCACCAGAGGAAGTGTGGCTGGTGTCAGTGGATGTGCAAAGTGATGGAGATCCAGTGAGCGTGAACTAGAGAGGAGGGGCGGCGTGTACTCACCGGAATTGGCTGGGGACGGTGGTCGGAGCAGTGGCGGTGCCAGGGAAATTCAGGGCAGCCTAGTGGCTCTGGTCGAATGGGTTCTGAGGGGAAAGGAAGAGGAGCTGCTGGCGATTAAGAGTGCGTGGTCGTAGGGAGGATTCATTGTGCCATTTACGCGTATTGATTCGAGCAATCAATGGTAGGAAACGGCGAGGAGGAATCAGCGCGGGTTTGAAGACGATGAACAGTGGTGTGGGGTCCCGTCGTCAGTGGGGGAGAGAGAGGGGAAGAGGGTCCACTCCTCAGGGTCTGTGCGGGTGTGGGTTTAAGTGGAAAACGATTCGCAGTGGGGAAGGGAAACTGGGCTGGAATGGGCTGTTGGGCCTGGTGAGTTGGGTCAGTCCGTTTCTATTTTTTTTCTTTCCAAATGCTTTATCTTTTTCTATTTCTATTTCCTATTTTGGAAATTCAAACAACAAATCAAGCAATCAAAACAAATCAAAACTCCTCCAAACTTTGCCTTGGTTTTGGTTCTGTTTAACAGAAATATTCCAAGTCCCAAAATAAAGTAATTTTATTCTTTTTAGGACCCATTATTAATTAAATAAAATGGACCCTAATTATTTAATTCAAATAGAATTTGCTTTAATAAAAACTTTATCTTTTTGAAATCTAAATATTATCAAAATCAAATCAGTAGGTTTTATTTGAAAGTATAGAATACTTGGAAAACTTATTTAAAATAAATAAATATTTTTTAAGGTTTAATTAAAATAGTAAAACCTTTATTTTTAATAAACTTGGATATTAAATCCTTATTATTTTATTTAAATAAACCTTTACTATTTTTATCAAATTGAAATATTTTATTTCAAAGTTTTGGCCAAGTTTTAGTTTGGCTTTATAAAATAATCCTTATTTATATTTCTTCCTTTTCATTTGGAAACCAAATCTTTTTATTAAAAGATTCAAAATAGTATTTCCAAATATTTAAAACTTTCTTTATTAATTGTTTATATTTTCAAATCCCTTTGGATTGGTTTGATCAAATAGGTTTTGAAGGTTTCCAATTGGAATCAAAAAGTTTCTTCTCACCCTGAAATTCAACAAAGTTTTATTTTATTCATTTATTTTTCACATTACAAGATTTGGAAAATCTTGGGATGTGACATGGGCGTCCCTCTTGAACTTGATGTAGACCGTCTTGTTCTTCTATAGTGGTAACACCTTTCTTGTTTGCTCTTGCTCACTCTTGCTTGATGAAGACTTGCAAAATGCTCCCCCATACTCCATGGGGAAACCTCTTATTTGAACTTGTCTTCATCATTCCATGAGCATGAGGATGGCAAGCTTCAAGCATGAGATGGCGCATCTTGAGCTCGTCCTTCTTCATCCTTACTTGAGGTTGATCCATCTTGATGCAACTCTTTGCACATGCCTTGATCGACCTTCAAGCTCCTTCTTTCTTCATGATTCCAATGGGCACAAAGCCCTTGGACACTTCTTCATCTTCCAACCTTGAGACCAACACATGGCCCAAGCGATGCCAATGGACAAACCTACAAGTGAAACTCAATTTACACATTAGTCCATAGAGATTGTCATTAATTACCAAAACCACACATGGGGGCATACATGCCATTTCACTTCCAAAAGGGACAAGTGAACCACATCAATGTGGAAGAAATATATGAAGAATCTGATGCTGTGGCTGGTAAGTTCAAACTCAATTCTGTTCAAGCACTTGTTATTTTTTATACTGGCGCATCGCATTCATTCATATCAAGAGCATTTGTTGATAAAAATGGACTTCCAGTTGAAACTATTGGGTGTCCTATAAAAGTAAGTTCTCCTGGTGGAGAAATGATTGTGAACTCTGGATGTCATGATCTAGTGATAGAATTTGGGAGGTAAAAGTTTCCCGTTAGTTTGATAATCCTAGATTCCCAAGGATTGGATGTTATTTTGGGTATGGATTGGATGACTAAGTACGAAGGAGTACTAGATTGTGCCAATCGTACTGTCACACTCACAACCCCGAATAAGAAATGGATTGGATTCAAGTCTAACTTTGAATCAAAAGGGAGTAAGCTAAATTCTCTTAAGGGGTTAGCATAGACAGTGTGCTAATTGTGAGAGAGTACCCGGATGTGTTTCCGGAGGAATTACCTGGAATGCCACCAGATAGAGATGTTGAGTTTCTGATTGACTTGTTGCCAGGATCAGGACCAATAGCAAAGAGACCTTACAAGATGTCAGTTGATGAGTTGAAGGAACTCAAGAAACAACTTGGAGAACAGTTACAGAAAGGATTTAGTCAACCAAGTTCTTCATCTTGGGGTGCACCAGTTTTGTTTGTTGAAAAGAAAGATAAAAGTCAAAGTTTATGCATAGATTACCGATCACTCAATGAGGTAACTATCAAGAACAAATATCCTTTGCCTAGAATCAATGATTTGTTTGATCAGTTAGAAGGAGCCCGTGTGTTCTCAAAGATTAATCTTCGATCAGGCTACTTTCAGCTAAAGATAAGGGAACAAGACATACCTAAGACTGCTTTCACCACTAGTTATGGATTGTATGAGTACACCGTGATGCCATTTGGTTTGACAAATGCACCAGTCTGCTTCATGAATATGATGAACAAGGTGTTCATGGAATTTCTTGACAAATTCGTTGTCGTTTTCATCGATGACATTTTGATCTATTCCAAGAGCAATGAAGAGCATGAAGAACATTTGCGGTTGATACTTGAGAAGCTTAGAGAGCATAAGTTGTACGCCAAATTCAGCAAGTGTGAATTCTGGCTGAATGAAGTGGGATTTCTCGGACATATTGTGCCAGGAGATGATGTAGCAGTTGATCCCGTAAAAGTGTCAGCTGTAACTGAGTGGGAATCTCCTAAGTCAGTGAAGGAACTGCGTAGTTTCCTTGGCTTGGCAGGATACTATAGAAGGTTCATTGAGAATTTCTCAAAGGTCGCTAAGCCAATGACGGAGTTACTTAAGAAAGACAAGAAATTTGAGTGGACTGAAGGATGTGAACTCAGTTTCCAAGAGTTGAAGAAGAGACTAGTGACAGCACCAATCTTGTGTTTGCCACATTTGGAGAAAGATTTCCAAGTATATTGTGATGCATCTCACCAAGGATTAGGTGCAGTTTTGATGCAAGAAGGGAAAGTTGTGGCTTATGCCTCGAGACAACTCAAAACTCATGAAGTGAATTATCCTAATCATGATTTGGAGTTAGCCTCTGTTGTCCATGCACTCAAAACATGGAGACATTATCTTTTGGGAAAACGATGTGAAGTGTTCACAGATCACAAAATTTTGAAGTATATCTTCACTCAGAAAGAAATCAACATGAGACAAAGAAGATGGTTAGAACTCATCAAGGACTATGACTTGAGTTTGCAATACCACCCCGGTAAAGCAAATGTTGTAGCGGATGCATTAAGCCGTAAGGTTTATGTGAATGGCATTACTAAGGGAGAATTGCCAGATGATCTGTACCCAATTCAAAGATATCAGATTGGAGATAGTGCCAGAAGGACATCTCATGTCATTAGATGTTCAACCCACATTGTTGGACAGGATAAAGGAAGCCCAAAAGATGGACAAGGAAATTGATGAGATTAAGGGAAAAAATAGCAAAAGGAAAGCCAAAGGATTCCATGAAGACGAACAGGGTACTTTATGGTCTAGAAAACTTATCTGCATTCTGCAAGATCTGGAACTTCGGAAACTGATTTTACAAGAAGCACAAAACTCACCGTATTCCATTCATCCGGGTAACACCAAAATGTACATGGATGTGAAGGAAAGAATTTGGTGGAATAATCTCAAGAAGGACATCGCCGAACATATTTCTATGTGTGATGTATGTAGTAGAGTGAAAGCGGAACATCAGAAACCAGTAGGATTGTTACAACCACTACCTATTCCTGATTGGAAGTGGGATAAGATTGGTATGGATTTCATCACTGGACTACCAAGGACTAGATCAGGATATGATTATATTTGGGTCGTGGTAGATCGCCTAACTAAAGTGGCTCATTTCATACCAGTGAAGACAACTATACAAGTGCTAAGTTAGCCAAGATTTATATGAATAGGATTGTATGTATGCATGGAGTACCCAAGAGTATTGTGTCTGATAGGGGAACTCGATTCACTTCACATTTTTGGAGGCAATTGCATGAGTCATTGGGAACGAGATTGGAATTCAGCACTGCTTTTCATCCCCAGACTGATGGTCAGACAGAAAGGACCAACCAGATTCTAGAGGATATGTTGAGGGCATGTGCCCTACAATATGGTGCTAGTTGGGATGAAAGTCTGCCTTACGCAGAATTCTCTTACAACAACAGTTATCAAGCCAGTATTGAGATGGCACCGTTTGAATTTCTCTATGGAAGAAAGTGTACTACACCATTGTTATGGAGTGGTGTTGGAGAAAAAAAATTGTTCGGGCTAGAACTAATCAAGGAAGTTGAAGAGAAAGTAAAATTGGTAAAGGATAGATTGAAGATAGCACAGTCCCGACAGAAGAGCTACGTAGATCCAAAGCGTAGAGAAGTCGCCTATGAAGTAGGTGATAGAGCTTATCTTAGAGTATCACCACTTCGTGGAGTGAAGAGGTTTGGAGTCAAAGGAAAATTGGCACCAAGGTATGTTGGACCATTCAAGATTCTGAGTCACAAAGGAGAAGTTGAAGGGATACGGGTAGGCTACACTAGCGCAAATCAAAAAAAAATCTACCGCGTAAACTAGGATTACTGTTGCCATAGATCGCGGGATTACCACTAGATGCGCAGTTGCGGAATTGATGAAGCGCGTCGAGGCGGTGCAGACGTTCCACGTCTCCTCCTTGTCCTCGTCCCACGAGAATCTCCCCTTGCGCGGCTCGTCCAAGTGCCACAGATGCGGCACCTCCGAGGTATCCACACGTGCGGGGTGGAAGCGTCAGACGCCGGACTGCTAGGTCCGCGCGTGCAACACAGGCGAGAGGTGTGGTGGCTGGGTGGAATGGTCTTAGGTCTGACCTTGGTAATCTCGCCCCACCCTCTCTTATATAGGCGTCCCTAGTGGGCTTCTACATTAGCAGCCCATTAGTAGCCTAAGCCTGTTCTAATTCGGATCCAATCCTCATTAGGCTTCCAGCCCCTTAAGTGTGTGACCCTATAGGTTCATATGCGTATAGACATGACACGAATACACTTATTCTGCCAATAGTTGGTAGTGGCCTCTAGCAAGACGTGACAACTCCTAAACGCATACAAAGATCATATCGGACGAACTATCACAAGGTTTAGTACATGTCTTTCCCTTTGCCTCACGATATTTGGTCTAGCTCCAAGCTGACCTCTCTTTCTCGATACTGTGATTCAGAATCCCTTTACTAGGTTAACTCTTAACCATATGTAGCACGGCCAAGCATTTCTGGATCCGATCACTCGAGGGGCCCAGAGATATCTCTCTCAAGTAGAGAGGGGCAAATCCCATCTTGATTGACCATGCCTTGCAGCATGTTTAAAGACAAACCCGAAAACTACCTTTATAACTACCAAGTTACGGTGCAACGTTTGATAGCCCCAAAGTAGGTCGATCCACATCTCAAGTACATGCGACAATCTCAGGTCTAAGGACAAAACGTACACGATGTCTAGAGAGAGATCTGCAACTAATTGTCAGTCTCAAGTTGGGTCAGTCCAACCCCATGTTCATAACATGTGTCCACATCATTGGTTTGACATCTCCATGTCTATGACTTGCGAAACATAGTCATCAACCAATCGATGTGCTAGTCTAATATTCACGTGTGTCCTCACATGAACTCCTACTAGGGACAAGTATTAAATAACCATACAAATAAAGAGTTTCACAAACAATTCACATAATTGCCAATCAATACAAGTTCCATGTGAGCCATCTCCATCGCCATAGAACCCGTCCACCATGATGATCTCCATCTTCATGTTCCATGTGAGCCATCTTCCAAGTGATGAGTCCTCCAAGAACTAATACAAGCTATTACTCCTAACAGCTAGTAATCAAAATTACATAGTATTGGGATCATCACAAGTTGGCACGCCGGCCATTAGAATAAATGACAACACATATGGCTCCAGGTGTGTTGCCCTACTCACGACACGCATGTCATGCAATTTTTCATACATGCATCACATACATATATGGGCATACTGATCACATACATCCTGCAAAACAAGTTATGCATAGAATCGCATTCTACCAGATCATGTGACATCGCAGCACCTAGTTACCTTAACGAGATACAAAAGGGGCTATGGTTAAGGGGGGTCTAGGGGGTCTCCCCTGAGGGTTCAAGGCGCTCACTCAGATCTCCGGGCATCTGGAAAACTGTGAAAAATGAGAGATCGAATCTTCACAATTTTCTTTAAGGATTTTGATCGGCAAATCAAATTTACTATAAATCGACTCCTGTCCCGATTCAATCAAACTCCTTTGATCACGGTACATCGATTTTAGATCTAGGTTCCGATTCGATCAATCATATTGGTCTTCGCGTGATTCAATAGGATTTATGTGTCATTGTCTACCCCGATGGAGGAAACCGACCGGTAGGGGTAAGTCGTTCGACAACCTCAGAATCACGATCACGGAAAGCAAGAGCATAGATCAATCCTGAACCACCGCAATATAAACGATCACATCATTCATATCAATCTGCATATCACCATATGCAAACATCCCGAACCTATAACATAACAGCATCGGCTCTGATACCACTGAAGGGATACGGGTAGGCTACACTAGCGCAAATCAAAAAAAAATCTACCGCGTAAACCAGGATTACTGTTGCCATAGATCACGGGATTACCACTAGATGCGCAGTTGCGGAATTGATGAAGCGCGTCGAGGCAGTCCAGACGTTCCACGTCTCCTCCTTGTCCTCGTCCCACGAGAATTTCCCCTTGTGCGGCTCGTCCAAGTGCCATAGATGCGACACCTCCGAGGTATCCACACGTGCGGGGTGGAAGCGTTAGACGCCGGACTGCTAGGTCCGTGCGTGCAACACAGGCGAGAGGTGTGGCGGCTGGGTGGAATGGTCTCAGGTCTGACCTTGGTCATCTCGCCCCATCCTCTCTTATATAGGCGTCCCTAGTGGGCTTCTACATTAGCAGCCCATTAGTAGCCTAATCCTGTTCTAATTCGGATCCAATCCTCATTAGGCTTCCAGCCCCTTAAGTGTGTGACCCTATAGGTTCATATGCGTATAGACATGACACGAATACACTTATTCTGCCAATAGTTGGTAGTGGCCTCTAGCAAGACGTGCCAACTCCTAAACGCACACAAAGATCATATCGGACGAACCATCACAAGGTTTAGTACATGTCTTACCCTTTGCCTCACGATATTTGGTCTAGCTCCAAGCTGACCTCTCTTTCTCGATACTGTAATTAGGAATCCCTTTACTAGGTTAACTCTTAACCATATGTAGCATGGTCATGCATTTCTGGATCCGATCACTCGAGGGGCCCAGAGATATCTCTCTCAAGTAGAGAGGGGCAAATCCCATCTTGATTGACCATGCCTTGAAGCATGTTTTAGGACAAACCCGAAAACTACCTTTATAACTACCCAGTTATGGTGCAGCATTTGATAGCCGCAAAGTAGGTCGATCCACATCTCAAGTACATGCGACAATCTCAGGTCTAAGGACAAAACATACATGATGTGTAGAGAGAGAGAGCTGCAACTAATTGTCAGTCTCAAGTTGGGTCAGTCCAACCCCATGTTCATAACATGTGTCCACATCATTGGTTTGACATCTCCATGTCTATGACTTGCGAAACATAGTCATCAACCAATCGATGTACTAGTCTAATATTCACGTGTGTCCTCACATGAACTCCGACTAGGTACAACTATTAAATAACCATACAAGTAAAGAGTTTTACAAACAATTCACATAATTGACAATCAATACAAGTTGCCTTATATGGATATTCAAGGAACATTACAATAACTCATGGATACATATGAAATATAATCATCTCTATGATTGCCTCTAGGGCATATTTCCTTCAGAAGTGGCTTACGAGATTGAGTTGCCTAAATCACTATCTGCCGTTCACAATGTGTTTCACGTGAGTCAGTTGAAGAAATGCCATCCGGAGATGGAAGAGACTTCTTTGAAGGATACTATACCTTTGGAAGAGGTTCAGTTGGAGAGTGATCTCACTTACGAAGATAGACCCATCAAGATACTTGAGACTACAGAAAGAGTTACTCGGACTAAGACTATCAAGTTTTCCAAAGTTCAGTGGAACCACCATTCCGAAGAGGAAGCAACTTGGGAAAGAGAAGATGATCTTCGGAAAGACCACCCTCACCTATTTGCTAGCCAATCCAAATCTCGAGGGCGAGATTCACCTTAAGGGGGTTAGATTTGTAACATCCCAAAAATAATGATTTATAAAGTTTGCATAACATTCATGCATTCATAAGCATTTGACCTTTTCAAATGAATTTTCAACATAAGAACCCATATTTTGCCTATTAACTTTATTCAAGTAAGGCAAGGTTTATATTTTACTTTCTAAATATGATTAGGGTTTGATGAATAATGATTGGAAAGTGAATACAAATCCCACACAATTTTTTTCAAAACAATTCAAACATAAAACCATCTTTATGCCTATTATCATTATTTTATTAAAGGCATGGTTTTATATTTATTTTCAAACTCAAAATGGTTTTTGAGTATAATATGATGTTTTACACATCCTTGGACAAAGGAAACACAGAACAAAATTCTGGAAGAAATTCAAATTGAAACAGATTTGAAATAGTCATTCAAATTCAAACCAGAAAATCAAAATAGAAAAATAAAAGGAGAAAACTAAACCTAGCTAACTAACTAGCCCAACCCACCCGCGGCCCAGTATCCAGCCCAGCAAGACCACCCGGGAAAACCCCCTCCCTTCTCTGTTTTTCACTCACTCCCGCACACCTCCTCTCACTGACGCTCTGGCCCCACATGCCCCATCATCATCGTCCCCAAATCACGCCCGCGACCAGCTCCGCCGAGGCCATTTCTTCCCGTTGATTTCGCGCTTGAATACGAGTTACTGCAGGCGTAATTCCTCCTCTCGCCCCGGCTACTTAATCCCCTCCCTACTCCGCTCTTTTCCCCTCACTCGCCAACCACAGACCGCCGCTAGGCTGTCCACAATCAAGATCGCGACGCCGCTATCCCGAACCACTCTGGCAAAGGATCACGGTAAACCTAGTGCCCCTCTGTCTCTCTGATTGATACGCGTGCACTCACCGTGACCATGCGCATCTAACACTTCCCCTGGCTCTCTTTCTCATGCCTTGTAGCGTTGCCAACGACCACCTCCGAACGAGCCCGAAGCCGCCCGCAACTCCGACGAGGAATCCACGCTGTGTCTATGCGCCCCGACCCCGTCCACCTGCACGTTGAGCTTCGCCGTGTCTCCACGACCTCGATAAGCGCCAGAACCCTCACCTTTTCCTTCTGGTCTCGCTGGAACGTCACCGGCAGACGCGCAGCCGCCGCGGTGGCCATTTGTACCGCCCGCAAATGGTCAAAGCAACGTGATCCGCTGGATCTGGATTCAGCGGTTGCGATTAGATTTTCCAGCGAACGGGTACGCAAAGATCTGAACCGCAGATCTTAGATCTAGCGGTATAGATTAGATTAGAAGCGAAAGGGTAAGATTCAATCTGGTGCGTTGGATTTAGTTAGATCTAACGGTGCGGATGCGTGATCCAGTGCGAACCGGTACGCGCCAATCAGACGCTGCCGCGTGTCAGGGTTTTCATTTAAAAATTCAGATTTGATTTAATTATATGAATAAACTTGTAAACTGAATAACTTTTGTTCTGTTTATCCAAAAAATGCAAATAATATATCAATGGAATCACAAAAATAAATCCTACACATCTGTAGGCTTGGTTTTGTAATTTGCCTCTGTTAAAATAGAATTTTATACAGAGACATTTGTAGGCCTATTTTGTGTATAAAAATTATTTGGAAAATGTTTTTAAAAGCCAAATTAAGTTTAATTGGTGTATAAATGTTTATTTTAATGTTCAGTACTATCATACTTGTCTTGGTTAATTTAGAAAAATCATCACATGGCATTTGCATGCATTCATATATTTTTGCTTGATTATTTGAAATATGAACTTGGTGCTATCATTTTATGTGTATATTTTGGTGCTAGTGGTGATTGTGATTGTGAGGATTGTTGCTACTCCCCCAACTACCAAGGAAAGTGGTGCTTCATATTTTTGTCCCAATATTTTGACTATGCATTAGTGATATTTTGTATAGGGCTTGCATGATGTTTTTACTAAGTATCTATATGCTATGCTTGGGAAATCCTAGTAGTTGTAGAATTGTTAGAATTTTATCTAAGTTAAGATACTTGCTATTGCCATGCTTAGCCTAGCTAGTAGCAAACAAGGGTGGATTATATACATGCTATGGAGAATATCACTAAGTCTTTTACTTGAGTTTTGCTTAATAAAACAACTAAGTGAATGAATCACCTGGGTGGAATAGTATGTTTGGGTTATGTTGAGTGGTTACACAAGGCCCATATCTATGGTCTACCTTGTGTATCACACTTGTGGAAAGCCACCCAGGAACAAAGGGATTTGAGATGCCATATGTTAAGAAGCTTCTAGTGCAGCCACGTGGCAATATGGGCTCTGCCTGGATCATATAGGTTGCAATAACTTATCCAAATGGACAGTTGGTGGTAGGGGGTGATAGGTTTGGGAATGCGTCCATTCTGGTCTAAGGGAAGGCTTCTGAAAGATCTTGTCTCGATGCATGTCGAGTCTTGTGGGGCAAGTGCAGCACCTCTCGAGAAGGAAGAATCTAAGTACTTAGTCATGTCCCCAGCAATGGACAATTTGAGCATCAAGATATGGAAGCTATCAAGAATCTCCTCATCCCAATTTCTAAGTTAAAAACTTATCGTTGAACAAGGGTAAAGATTCACCAATGTCTATTGGTGGTTCCTTGGGAGTTTTTGTTAAACAAAAACTTAGTGTTTTCAACTGATAGGTAAAACCTATTTTGAGCAAAGAAATCCTAAGCTACACTTAGCCAAATTCATGTAGAAGCTAGAAACTATTATTCTACTAAGGTATCACTTGCCAATACTATTCCAATGTATTGACCCACTGTGGTTGTAACTTGTGATGTTGCAGGTTACTCTGATGAGGATTAGGGTTGTGAGTCTACACTCAACATGTTTGCCTATAGCACATGAAGATGAAGACTTTTATTTATGTTGTTAAGTTAAACTATTGTACTAGCCTATGGCTATGGAGTTGTAAAAGACTATGTTATCTCTAGAATGATGATGTAATAATGACCTTTGTTTCTGTGTACTTCATCTTAAATTGTGGATGCTAGCATTTGATCCAGGGACTAGCATTGCAATCACAGGGACATTTACCTTTATAAAGGTGGGGTCTTACAATTGTCTACAAGAATAGAAGCGTGCGTAGACATCACACACTGATGGCTTATCCAAATCTGACGTGAACTTGAGAAGTGCACCAGATGTCACGAGGTAGGAGGGGCACCAGTGGTGTGGGGGCGGAGGAGAGCGGCACCGGTGGTGTCGGGGAATCGTGGAGGTCGTCGGGGTTGCGAGTCGTTAGCCCTCTTACCAGAGTCGCTGTTGCAACACGAGGACCTGAGGTACGGCTGTGGAGGGTAGAGGCACCGGTGATGTTGGGGATCTGCGGAGGCCACAGGTGTTGCAGCGGCTGACGAGGTCGCCGGTGTTGCGCCGGCTGAGGAGGGCGCCGGATCGAGGAGGTCGCCGCATCAGGGTGTCATGCGTTTTTTGTTTTTTCGTCTCCGTCCTGAAATCCCCACATCCAAGAATCTCCTGCGCCGCCCCACAATCTCCCCTTCAGCCGCATCCGTGTGGCCATGGCAAGAACATGAGTTGTCACATCCACGCAGCCATGCAAAGAATAGGAAGCGTCTATGGCCTGTCGAGTTTCCTGGATTAGAAAGAGGATCAAGAACTCAAGATCTTTTCTAACGATCTATACATATGCTCCTAGCTTTAGAGTTCACTGCTCAATTTCCCCTGGTCCACTAGCGTGGAATCTTGCTGACGGCTCGCGGGTCGTCCGCCATCGCACTTCACCTTTCCCTGACCGCCTCTGCTATTCGGCGCCCTCCCCCATCGCTTCAGCAGGGTCAAGTGCACTACAAGAAATCTGGCAATATATGACCCTCTATTTTCGTCACAAAATCATCATAATAGTCTGTTTATGAGGATTTTGAGATCGTCGAAAGCTGGGCGTCGCAAACGAACTATAACGACGTTTTTGATAAAATCTTCATAACCTTCTATGACGATATTGGATCGTCATAACGTCTATGACGATCCAATATCATCACGGACCATCTAGCATTCCAAGTCAGATCCTATGTGGCTGATCCTACGTGGCAAAATTGTGACGAAATTAAATCGTCTTAAATCAAAATCAGCCTAGTCCATTTCTGGATTCCACATGGGCTTAGCCCAACTATTCTGGATTGATTTTCTCATCAAATCTGGTTAGCTACATGGGCCAAGCCTATCATTCAAGAATTTTTTTTGTTTCGTTGCATTGGCCTTTTCTTTGGACAGATTTTTACTTTGGGCCTTCTTATTTTGGGTCGGTCACACCTGGTGTTCCATAATTCATACGGTCCCAGTTGCCAGTATATATTTTCTCAGTAATTAAAATCTAACAATTTAATCAAGACCAACAGAATATACAAAATCATTTTGCTTCAAACAGAGCACATTATGATCGGCACATTACAATCATACACAGTTCTACATAGTTCACATCAGTGGAGCTACCAAAATACAATAAAAAATTTACAGAAAGAATAAAATCCAAACTTCTTTACGCTTTCTCTTCCTGGAACTTCTTCATGCTTCCTCTTCCTGGAACTCTCTGAACAGTACACTCTGAACAAAGCTTCGAAGTGGATATACACTCTCAAAGTCGTAATATGTACTTCCCAAAACAACCGAAAGCAGTAAAAATACTAACACGGGGATGAAATCTTATAATTTGTGTATGAAATCATAGCATATAAGCTATTCTTATCCATTACTTAGTGACACATCCCAAGATTTTCCAAATCTTGTAATGTGAAATGAATGAATAAAATAAAACTTTGTTTGATTTTCAGAGTGAGAAGAAACTTTTTGGATCCAATTGGAAATCTTCAAACCAATTTGGATCAAATAAAATCCTAAAGAGATTTAAAAAGATAAACATTTATTAAAGGAAAATAAAAAATATTTTGGAATTACTATTTTGGATCTTCTAATAAAAAGATTTGGTTTTCAAATGAAATGATAGATTTATAAATAAGGAATATTTTATAGAGCCAAATTAAAACTTGGCCAAGTCTTTGAAATAAAATATTTCTATTTTGATAAAAATAATAAAGGTTGATAAAAATAAAGTAATAAGGATTTAATATCCAAGTTTTATTAATAAAGGTTTTACTATTTCCAAAAACATCAAAACTTATTTATTTATTTAAAATAAGTTTTCCAAGTATTTTATATTCCCAAATAAAACCTACTGATTTGGTTTTGAAAATAATTAGGTTTCAAAAGGAGGATTTAAATAAAACAAATCCTATTTGATTTAATAAACAATGGTCTATTTATTTAATTAATAATGGACCCTAAAATAAAATTATAATTTTGGTTTTGGAATTTGGTTTATGTTACTAAACAGAACCAAATTCAAAGTGTTTAGTGTGGTGATTGTTTGAATTGTTTTGAGTATTGTTTGGTTGTTTGAATTTCAAAACAGAAATTAGAAATAGAAAAAGAAAAAGGTTTTAGGAAGAAAAAAATGGAATCTGGACACAGCCTAGTTGACAAGCCCAGCAAAGCCCAGTCCAACCCACCAGCTCTTTCCCACGCGCGAAGCGTTTTCACTTAAAACCGCACCCGCAGAGTGACTGACCGGTGGCCCCTCTTCTCCCTCTCGTTCCCTCGCTGACAGCTAGGCCCCACAGCTCGGTCATCGTTTCCACCCGCCACGACCCCTTCTCCCCCAAACCTCGCTGCCGTTCTATGTCATTCAATCCGCGCGTAAATTCACGAGTAATGGCCGCATTAATCTCGCCCCTGACCACGCGTACTTAAGCGCCCACTCCTCCTCTCCATTTCCCCTCGGTCGCCCCACCTCGGCACGCCCCCAGGCTGCCCAATTCCTCGCCGCACCACCCTCTGTCCGACGAAACTCCGGCGACAATTCCGACCGAACCGCGCCACCCCATACCTCCCCGACCAAGCTCACACCTTCCCCACTCCTTGGCGCATCTTCATGTACCCTCCATTCAACCGCGGGCGCCCCAGAACGCCGTCTTCGACAAGCTCTGAGCGTCGCAGCGTCTGTCTTCCACTCCGGCGAACTCCACAGGTAGACTCCGTTCACCCCAACACTCCTCGATGATGCTCCCACACTCGCCACGTCCTCCTGTATCTGACCATGCTCCTGTCTTGCCTTAGGGCGATCTGCAACGTCGACTCCGACCAGGACTAGAGCCGCCCGACGCCGTTCCCAACTCGGATGAGCGATTCCACCTGACCCCGTGCGCCCCTTGCCACGTCGAGCACCACCTCGTCCTCGCGAACACGGTGAGCACCCCCTCTGTCTTCCTTGCTTCCTAGAACCGTCGCTAGCCCGCTGCTTGACCGTCGCCGCCGTCCACCGCCTCGCAGCGCCGCCAGTTAGTGGCCTGTTGTTTGTGTCCGTTGGATCAAAATCGTATGGCTATGATAGAATATAATCGAAGAAGTATCATATGCCTCTGCGCCGCTAGATCTAAGTTGGATCCTACGGCCTACAGCACGCGATCCACCCGAACTGGTACCGGCCAGTCATATCACGCCGCGTGTCGCCAGTCTGTTTAAAACAGAATTTGAAAACTGATTTGAGTTGCAATTTGAAAACCCTATAACTTTTGATCCACATGTCCAAAAATTACAAACTTTATATCGTTGAAATCAGTGGAACAAGCCCTAGCCAACCATGGAATTTGTTTCGTAAATAGTATTTGTTAGATTGTTTGTTTTGAAGAAACATTTGTATGCTTGTGTAGATTAGAAAAATGATTCAAAAATGTTTTTGAGTTTCAAACCTTGGCAAATTGGTTTGTGGTGAACTTACTGACCCTAGGAACCAACCCATGGTTTTGAAAATGAATTTGGTGAAATCTAGGATGGATTAATTAATTTAGCCCATTTCTAGCCATTTAAAAATATTGGTTTTTGATATGAAAATGTTTTTGGAGTAAAAACTTTGGGAAAATGTTTTGGATCAAACCTACTAACCCTAAACACCAAGTTTTGAGAAACAACAACTTATTTTGGTGAACAACTTAAAGTTGTTGCTTTGATAAAAATATTTTCCACTACATAAAATGATGAATGGATTTAAAAATGGTTTATGAACAAAACCCTTTTGCAAATGACTTTGCCACTTAGGAAAATGACCACTTTGGACCTTACAAAGTTTAGAAACCTAGTGGAGACCATCTTTGCAAATAGAACCACCCCTTGCATGCTTAGATGCATGACTTAGATCCCATTGTTTTATGTGTGAGAAATGTTTGATTGATTATTGGTTTGGAATGCTAGTTGATATTGTGTTTGCTTGATTGATTGTAGTGAAGTTAGAAAAGTGTGATACTAGCAAGATCAAGGAGTGAACCAACATTCCCTACCAAAAGAAAGGCAAGTGACACTATCATTCAAAGTCCTACTATTTTCATTATACTTAGTGTATTTTGAAAACATGCATGAAAAGAATTTCTATACTTATGCTATGCTAAATCCTAATAGGATTCCCTATACCTTCCTTAGTGAAAATAATGTAGTTGATACATTCTTAGCCATGCTTTATTTTGAAAAGAGATACATGTTGAGATTTTATGAAGTTGAGAAAAGGACTTGTGTTTTTATATAATAAAACAAGGACTCAATGAACCACCTGGGTGGCTAAGGATACTTTGAGTTTTGGAGAAGGTGGCAACAAAAGGAACCATGTCTATGGCAATCTCTTTGTGTTGTGCTCCAAAGGAAACCACCCAATAAACTTAGAGATTGAACATGTTTCTCCAATTATGGCTTTCGTGTGCAACCACATGCTATTTATGGCTCTGGCTTAGTCAACTACATTGGGAAGACCCATGCATTGTCTTCAGGCTACTGGACATGAGGACCTGGAATCCTACATGGGTACTTGAAGACAAGCTAGCAATGGTGTATGGGAGGATCCTCTAGAAAGACTTCGTCACATTCTCAATCTGCCGGTACTCCATCTTGGTGAGAACTAATCCAGTGGCCACTGGTGGCAAAAGGATGGGATTGTGACATGTGGGTAAAGTGTACTAATTCTGCAGAAGATAATAAAATCTAAGTACTTAGCCGTGTCCCCGGTTATGGACAATACTGAGCAACTAAAGTTTGAAGCTATGGGAGATCTCGACATTCTAATTTCTAAAAGAAAACTTTTAAAGACTTGATGCACTTGGGGGTACCAAGGAGCTCAAGAGGTTTTGATAAAACTTGATGCACTTGGGGTTACCAAGGAGCTCAAGAGATTTTTTTGATAAAAACTTGATGCACTTGGGGGTACCAAGTAGCTCAAGAGATTTTGACAAGGACTTGAATACTTGGGGATACCAAGTAGTTCAAGAGTTTTGATAAAGAGATTTGACAAAATATCAAAACCATTTTTAAAAGATAGGATAACGTATTGCTTTCTGCAAAGAAGCCTTAAACCCTACCTAGCCAAATATGCATGTAATGATAAGATCCACTCATATTATACATAGTAGTGAAACTTGCCAATACAATTCAAATGTATTGACCCATGTGGCTGTAACTTGTAATGTTGCAGGTTTGATTGATTTTAGTGAAGATTGATTGATTAGGATTACAAAGTCTACAACCAACATCTGCCTGTGGCACTTTGAAGATGAAGGACCCCATGCTTATAGTTATTCCGCTTCAATGTAATGTAATAGCCAAATGAGCTATGTAAGATGTAATAAAAGTATGTTATTCCTGGTTATAAAGTTATATTATGACCTTTTTTTCTTGATAATGCTAGCTATTGATCCAGGGACTAGCATTGTAAACACAGGGGACTCCACCTTATATTGTTTAAAGGTTGGGACACTCCCGCTACAGATGGTATCAGAGCATTGTGTTGCCTGTAGGATTTTTGTAAACCCTAGGATTGGACAAAACCCTTAGAAAAATAGGAGTTGTACTTGTTCCAAAAACTTATTTACAAAAACACTTGTAAACTCTTTCCTCAACCATTTTGGTTTCAAATCTACATCTCTTCTACTTCTACTTGATGGAAAAACCTACCCCGTGACCAAAGACTTCACCATGTGCAAAGGACTCCATCAACTCTAATGACTTCAACATCTTCAACTCTAATGACTTCAACTTCTGCAAACTCTAAAGACTGCAACATCTTCAACTCTAATGACTTCAACATCTTCAGCATGTTCACCAAGGACTTCCAACTTAGATATCACTAAGGACTACAAGTGAGACAAGGAAATCTTGCTCAAGATTTAGAGACTGAGGGAATGCAAAAGTTAGAAGGAGCCCACATCATTTGAAGTCTTGTGACCAAGAGTTTTTCTCAAGGAAGCCATGATCTCATACAAGAAGAATCAACCAAGAAGGATGGAAAGATCATAAGTGAACCATATAGATGGACCACCATATTTTAGTTAAGTCAAACACACCAACTTAGGTGGTGTAATGAAAATATTTTGTTGCCTAAGTATGTGCTTGAACTTTTGTGTTTGAGTGCAATGTTTGACTTGTGATTGCATGCACATTGTTTGTGTGAATTGTGATGTGTGTGATTAGAAATATTTCCTTAGAAATATCTTGCCTATTCTAATCTCTCTTCAACCCAAACAGATGACTACTCCAGGAAACCCTAACATCAAGGTTGATGACACCAACACCAACCAAGAGGACAGCATGAAAGAGCTCATAGCAACTCAGAACCAGTTGAACCAAGTGACAGCTCAATTCATAGCCAACACTAGTGGAGAAGATCCAACCCTGCAAGGATTTTTGGAAACTCAAGGCCAATTGATGCTTAAGGTGACTGATCAAATGATCAAAATGGAAGAAAGATATTCCAAAAGAGTTTGTGACAACAGGGATGACAGAAATGTTATTCTAAATGGAGCACCATCTTGCATTATTTGTGGAGACAAGGATCATACTTCCAAGGAGCATGGAGATCAATGCCCCAACTGTGAAGAGAAACATCATGTTGGACAATGTCCCACTTCTCAAGCTACTTGCTACCTATGTGAAGGAAACAACCATGTTCCTATTCAATGCCCCATCTATTCCATTGTGGAACAGAGGAAACAAGGTGGAGTGCAACAAATGATTGCAAACCATCAAGAAGGATCCAAGTCTACCAAGAATGTTGATGACAAAGGAAAAGGACCACTTATACCTCCAAACAAAACAACCCAATTCAAAGGACCAAAGAAAGGGCCTATGAACTATCCAAAGAGCAAGAGAAGGCCCAGGAAGCATGTAGACATTCCTACCTACCAGATAACATATGAACAACATGAACTAGATGCACTCCTAGCTTTGGAGAAACCCAAGAAGCAAAAGAAGGACAAAAGCCATGTGCAATGTCATAAGTGTAAAGAAATGGGACACTATTCCAGTGAATTCCCAGAGAACCAGAAGAATAAAGAGATTGGCCAAGTGGTGTGCAACAACTGCAAAGAGCTAGGCCATTATGTAGCAACTTGTCCACAAGAGCTACGTAAAGAACTCAAGGACGTCAACTGTTTCAATTGCAACAACCCAGGACATTATGCAAGCAACTGACCAGAAAAGATGAAGAACAAGTTGAACAAGCCTATGGAGAAACTCAACCTTGGCCCATTAGTCAATTATGGAAACAAAGGACACAATGCAAATGTTTGCTTAGAGAAGTTTCCCCAGGATCCCAAGAAGGCCAACATGTAATTTTAGTTTGAAAATTTTTAAGGGTGGTAGTACCCTAGTTATTTTGAGCCTACTTGTAACCCTAGCCTTCCCAAATCTCGGGACGAGATTTATTTTAAGGGTGGTAGCCTGTCACATCCCAAGATTTTCCAAATCTTGTAATGTGAAAAATGAATGAATAAAATAAAACTTTGTTTGATTTTCAGAGTGAGAAGAAACTTTTTGGATCCAATTGGAAATCTTCAAACCAATTTGGTTCAAATAAAATCCTAAAGAGAATTAAAAAGATAAACATTTATTAAAGGAAAATAAAAAATATTTTGGAATTACTATTTTGGATCTTCTAATAAAAAGATTTGGTTTTCAAATGAAATGATAGATTTATAAATAAGGAATATTTTATAGAGCCAAATTAAAACTTGGCCAAGTCTTTGAAATAAAATATTTCTATTTTGATAAAAATAATAAAGGTTGATAAAAATAAAGTAATAAGGATTTAATACCCAAGTTTTATTAATAAAGGTTTTACTATTTCCAAAAACATCAAAACTTATTTATTTATTTAAAATAAGTTTTCCAAGTATTTTATATTCCCAAATAAAACCTACTGATTTGGTTTTGAAAATAATTAGGTTTCAAAAGGAGGATTTAAATAAAACAAATCCTATTTGATTTAATAAACAATGGTCTATTTATTTAATTAATAATGGACCCTAAAATAAAATTATAATTTTGGTTTTGGAATTTGGTTTATGTTACTGAACAGAACCAAATTCAAAGTGTTTAGTGTGGTGATTGTTTGAATTGTTTTGAGTATTGTTTGGTTGTTTGAATTTCAAAGCAGAAATTAGAAATAGAAAAAGAAAAAGGTTTTAGGAAGAAAAAAATGGAATCTGGACACAGCCCAGTTGACAAGCCCAGCAAAGCCCAGTCCAACCCACCAGCTCTTTCCCACGCGCGAAGCGTTTTCACTTAAAACCGCACCCGCAGAGTGACTGACCGGTGGCCCCTCTTCTCCCTCTCGTTCCCTCGCTGACAGCCAGGCCCCACAGCTCGGTCATCGTTTCCACCCGCCACGACCCCTTCTCCCCCAAACCTCGCTGCCGTTCTCTGTCATTCAATCCGCGCGTAAATTCACGAGTAATGGCCGCGTTAATCTCGCCCCTGACCACGCGTACTTAAGCGCCCACTCCTCCTCTCCATTTCCCCTCTGTCTCCCCACCTCGGCATGCCCCCAGGCTGCCCAATTCCTCGCCGCACCACCCTCTGTCCGACGAAACTCCGGCGACAATTCCGACTGAACCGCGCCACCCCATACCTCCCCAACCAAGCTCACACCTTCCCCACTCCCTAGCGCATCTTCCTGTACCCTCCATTCAACCGCGGGCGCCCCAGAACGTCGTCTATGACAAGCTCTGAGTGCCGCCGCGTCTGTCTTCCACTCCGGTGAACTCCATAGGTAGACTCCGTCCACCCCAACACTCCTCGATGATGCTCCCACACTCGCCACGTCCTCATGTATCTGACCATGCTCCTGTCTTGCCTTAGGGCGATCTGCAACGTCGACTCCGACCAGGACCAGAGCCGCCCGACGCCGTTCCCAACTCGGATGAGCGATTCCACCTGACCCCGTGCGCCCCTTGCCACGTCGAGCACCACCTCGTCCTCGCGAACACGGTGAGCACCCCCTCTGTCTTCCTTGCTTCCTAGAACCGCCGCTATCCCGCTGCCTGACCGTCGCCGCCGTCCACCGCCGCGCAGCGCCGCCAGTTAGTGGCCTGTTGTTTGTGTCCGTTGGATCAAAATCGTATGGCTATGATAGAATATAATCGAATAAGTATCGTATGCCTCTGCGCCGCTAGATCTAAGTTGGATCCTACGGCCTACAGCACGCGATCCACCCGAACCGGTACCGGCCAGTCATATCACGCCGCGTGTCGCCAGTCTGTTTAAAACAGAATTTGAAAACTGATTTGAGTTGCAATTTGAAAACCCTATAACTTTTGATCCACACGTCCAAAAATTACAAACTTTATATCGTTGGAATCAGTGGAACAAGCCCTAGCCAACCATAGAATTTGTTTCGTAAATAGTATCTGTTAGATTGTTTGTTTTTGCAGAAACATTTGTATGCTTGTGTAGATTAGAAAAATGATTCAAAAATGGTTTTGAGTTTGAAACCTTGGCAAATTGGTTTGTGGTGAACTTACTGACCCTAGGAACCAACCCATGGTTTTGAAAATGAATTTGGTGAAATCTAGGATGGATTAATTAATTTAGCCCATTTCTAGCCATTTAAAAATATTGGTTTTTGATATGAAAATGTTTTTGGAGTAAAAACTTTGGGAAAATGTTTTGGATCAAACCTACTAACCCTAAACACCAAGTTTTGAGAAACAACAACTTATTTTGGTGAACAACTTAAAGTTGTTGCTTTGATAAAAATATTTTCCACTACATAAAATGATGAATGGATTTAAAAATGGTTTATGAACAAAACCCTTTTGCAAATGACTTTGCCACTTAGGAAAATGACCACTTTGGACCTTACAAAGTTTAGAAACCTAGTGGAGACCATCTTTGCAAATAGAACCACCTCTTGCATGCTTAGATGCATGACTTAGATCCCATTGTTTTATGTGTGAGAAATGTTTGATTGATTATTGGTTTGGAATGCTAGTTGATATTGTGTTTGCTTGATTGATTGTAGTGAAGTTAGAAAAGTGTGAGACTAGCAAGATCAAGGAGTGAACCAACATTCCCTACCAAAAGAAAGGCAAGTGACACTATCATTCAAAGTCCTACTATTTTCATTATACTTAGTGGATTTTGAAAACATGCATGAAAATAATTTCTATACTTATGCTATGCTAAATCCTAATAGGATTCCCTATACCTTCCTTAGTGAAAATAATGTAGTTGGTACATTCTTAGCCATGCTTTATTTTGAAAAGAGATACATGTTGAGATTTTATGAAGTTGATAAAAGGACTTGTGTTTTTATATAATAAAACAAGGACTCAATGAACCACCTGGGTGGCTAAGGATACTTTGAGTTTTGGAGAAGGTGGCAACAAAAGGAACCATGTCTATGGCAATCTCTTTGTGTTGTGCTCCAAAGGAAACCACCCAAGAAACTTAGAGATTGAACATGTTTCTCCAATTATGGCTTTCGTGTGCAACCACATGCTATTTATGGCTCTGGCTTAGTCAACTACATTGGGAAGACCCATGCATTGTCTTCAGGCTACTGGACATGAGGACCTGGAATCCTACATGGGTACTTGAAGACAAGCTAGCAATGGTGTATGGGAGGACCCTCTGGAAAGACTTCGTCACATTCTCAATCTGCCGGTACTCCATCTTGGTGAGAACTAATCCAGTGGCCACTGGTGGCAAAAGGATGGGATTGTGACATGTGGGTAAAGTGTACTACTTCTGCAGAAGATAATAAAATCTAAGTACTTAGCCGTGTCCCCGGTTATGGACAATACTGAGCAACTAAAGTTTGAAGCTATGGGAGATCTCGACATTCTAATTTCTAAAAGAAAACTTTTAAAGACTTGATGCACTTGGGGCTACCAAGGAGCTCAAGAGGTTTTGATAAAACTTGATGCACTTGGGGTTACCAAGGAGCTCAAGAGATTTTTTGATAAAAACTTGATGCACTTGGGGGTACCAAGTAGCTCAAGGGATTTTGACAAGGACTTGAATACTTGGGGATACCAAGTAGTTCAAGAGTTTTGATAAAGAGATTTGACAAAATATCAAAACCATTTTGAAAAGATAGGATAACGTATTGCTTTCTACAAAGAAGCCTTAAACCCTACCTAGCCAAATATGCATGTAATGATAAGATCCACTCATATTATGCATAGTAGTGAAACTTGCCAATACAATTCAAATGTATTGACCCATGTGGCTGTAACTTGTAATGTTGCAGGTTTGATTGATTTTAGTGAAGATTGATTGATTAGGATTACAAAGTCTACAACCAACATCTGCCTGTGGCACTTTGAAGATGAAGGACCCCATGCTTATAGTTATTCCACTGCAATGTAATGTAATAGCCAAATGAGCTATGTAAGATGTAATAAAAGTATGTTATTCCTGGTTATAAAGTTATATTATGACCTTTGTTTCTTGATATTACATCTTAACTGTGGATGCTAGCTATTGATCCAGGGACTAGCATTGTAAACACAGGGGACTCCACCTTATATTGTTTAAAGGTTGGGACACTCCCGCTACACTTAGCCAATGTAGTTCTGTACACAGATTTTTTAAGAAACAAGAAACTATTACCAAAGGCCTGCAAGAGATTTTTTATGTTCTGTACACAGATCAATGCTACACAAACTTAAAGAGTTTATATTTCTTGAGTGGAGGCTAGGGTTAAAAATGGGTGTTGTCAACCAACATTGCAATATACAGCGACTTACCGTATCCAAAGAATCGGCACCAAGATCAGTAAACTTGGAAGCACCAGAAACTTCAGCATCATCAGCAAGCGCAAGCTGGCTCTTCACAATATCACAAACCTTGTCTACTGTCTCCTTCTTGGCATGTTCAATTACAACACCAGTAGGAGGTCGTTAGAATCATAGCAACAAAACCCTATGATGGATAGTAAGCATTAAGAAATATTGAATGGTCATAACTGTGGCTGCTTATCAAATCAAATATACCAGATAAAGTAATGGTTGAATCAATGTGACAAAGTAACAGTTCCTACTTAAAGTCAAATTCTAGTCCACTCATGCAAAATGCATAGCCAGAAAGTACCTACATTTACTGGAGTTATCTCGAAATTACTTTAACAAGAGACATGATGAAATGCAAATGTTTTTGGTTTGTTGACTTCACATAAAACAATTGGACTGAAATAGATTGAAAGAAGTTGAGACACATAGCTACAGGTAACATGCATGATTAATTAAGTGATTGCAATTACAGAGAAAGGATGTTGACTTCTAATCAAAATAACACATTTGAAATAGAATAAAAAATAGATCATTTGACTAATTGTGTGATTATAGCAATGTGAGAGAAGGATGACACTTACAGCACAGGAAACAGCAGACCTTAGGGGAGCTTTCTGCAGACGGAAGGCTACATTATCCTTCCTTAGAGGAGAAAAGGAGACTGAGTTGACATTGGTTGCCTGTGAATAACCAAACATGATTTCTCAAGAAGGTCAACATATTAAGAGAACCAAGGAACAACAAACAAATTGAGAGCAGAAACGATGACACTTGCATAAAACAAAAAACTAGCTTAATTAACTACAAGAAGCTTTTGCAAAACATAATTCAACTACATTATTTTATACGGAACAGAGTTTAGTCAAGGCGCAATCAAGGAACCCACACAGATTGTCAATGTGAAGCAAATTATAAGATTCCATACCAATCATCGAGCCATTCTTAGCCAGTAAAAATAATATATCATGGAACCATGCTATGAAGTCATAGCATATAGATTTACAGAACACCCAGCTAAATGTACATCCGTGGCATAGATCGTAAAAGTCGCACATTCTACCATCCCGAACCATCTCACATTGACGCAAACACAGTGCATGGTATGGAGACAAGACAACAGGGCGTGTCCTCACCTCACGCAGACGCAAAAGGATAACTCAGTATGTGGTATGGAGACAGGAGAACAGGGACATGTCCATATTTCCTAATGGATTTAACAATCCTGAAGTTTTCTTACCTTGGCGATGAAGGCAATCTTAGGGGCAAGGAAGTAGGTGGCGAGGCGGACAACATCGATGACGAGCGCAGATGTATGCTGCTAGTCCAATTACCTGAAAACCAAATAAAAACCAACAACAACGAAACAAGTGTGATTAAAAGTATACTCAGCTAAGTACCATAAGATACTAAAACTGCAGAACTAATAACAGAAAATTAACACTAAACAAAAGTATACTGAATGCTCTCACAATTGGGGCTCTGACCAAACTACAGATAGATCAATATGTACTAAGATTGAAGCTAAATTGCCACTAAAACTAACCATGTCCAAACCTGATATACGTGGCATCACAGGAAAAAAAGTTATTCATAAGATTCGAGACATCACAGCAAAGCCACAGTCCAATAAGACCATTAGGCATCGAGAGAAATAAAACCATAGACATCACAACAAAGCCACTCTCCAATAAGATTCAAGAAAGGAATCAGGCGGTATCATCAGTAGGTAGGAAAAGAGGGGGAAATGGCTACCTCGAGAAGTCCTCGATAGTGGAGAAAGTGTGGATGGGGTGGATGGTGCTCCACGAGTCCTGCAACCTGTACTTGCCAATAGTGCAGGATAACATAACAAGCAATACATGAGTCACACTAATAAGATAGGTGAGGAAACTTCCATTAGAGATAAGAAGCTGGCCATGAAAATATATATATTGTTAATGAGGCATTTATATTACTACTATTTAGTAATAGAAAAATCTAATTCAAGTCAAAACAGCAGCAACTTCTAAAGTGATGATGAATCATCAATTCCACTACTCTCCTATTAAGCCGAATAAATGCTTATCCCAGATCTAGTAAATGTACTTAAGAACTCAAGTGTACTAGCCTGATGTGCCCAGATCTAGTAAATGTACTTAAGAGCTCAAGTGTACTAGCCTGATGTGCTATATTCTACTCACTTAAGACCAGATGACATGTACTTAAGCATAACCAAAAAACATGTGACTATCAAACTGAAAAGAATAAATAATATGTCTGCACTCTTGATGACAAATGTATAAACAACTTCAAACCTATGTCAAAACTGATTGCTCAACAAATTTGATGGTGCACTACCTTATAGGGATTTTTCTTGTATGTATCAAGAATGTGTATAAGATCGATAGATAACCGTAGAAACATGTGAAAAAATTAACCTCATGCAATATTGCAGTGCCATTATTAAATTTGTAGCCAAAAAAAGGAGCAGGCAACAGATGAAAATCAATAATAGTAGAACCAAATTTAGTATAGACTTGTACTTGATTCAAGCATGCCTAAGTGTACACATCATCCATTAGGTGAGAAACAATAGTCAGTATTGGTATAGCTGGGCATGCATTCAGCAGCATGTATCATGTACCAGGGCAGTTTCGATATGGAAACAATAGTCTCAAAAAATATTGAAACAACACTGCAAGTATACAATTCTGAAACTAAAAACAGACAACATCTTGATCAGTAACGCAGCAACTCTGATTGTAATAATTTCACAAGTAGTACATCATTTTGATACTTACTGTTATTACTAAATTCATTACTACCAAATAGGCAAGAACTAGATATCAGAACTTGCAGAATAACCCTACACAAACTCACATAGACCAAAAGCATTACAGACCCAACCAATAGAGACATATATGAGAGTGTACTAGTGCCTTTCCTGCATATATGTGGAGTTATTTTTGTTTATTTAGGACCATAAGGCTAAACTTGTGCATACATCCCTGGTGACTGGTGCCTTTCTTCATAACTACATAATCAATTATGATGCCTAGAAATTACATGCCCAATCAAAACTAATTAGGATCTCACTAGCAGAACAATTACATGTCCAACTAACTAGGAAATTTCTAATACTTCTTTGCTACTAATTAGTAAACTAATACAAGTAAATGTATATCCAGTAGTTCAATCGCATGCTACTGATCGACTATTTTGAATCTGGGAAAGTGGAGGGATCAGAGAGAGGGGAGGAGGCACTTACTCGCTGGTGATGAAGCTGATGAACTCGGAGACGCACTCCTGGATGGACTCACGCAGACTCCCCGACGGCATGTCCTCACCTCACGCAGTCGCCCCGACAGCGAGATCCAGGCCACTGGTGCGCGCCGACCGCCTCCATCCCAGCGCCACGCACGAGCGGATCCTAGAAACCTGCAAACACGGGCCAGATGCGTAAGCCGTTAGGACACAGAGGTGGGGAAAGAGCTTGACTGCCGCCATATCGCGTCGCCGACCACCGCCAGACTTGAAGAGAGGTTGTGGTGCTGGGGGAGTGAGGGGGGCGAGCGGAAATCAACCAGATGGGATCGGGAGTGATGGGGTGGGGGTGGCGGCGGAGATAGGAGGGAGTGGCCTGTGCGGCGGTGTCAGGGAGACGACACTGCGGTGTCGGGGATCGGGAAGGTTTCCGGGAGGCCGCGAGATGAGTCCGTCGTCGTCCGCCTCGTCCATCATTCGACTCGTCGTCGGTGGATCTCGCTGGAGGGGGTGTGGATCTCGCTGGAGAATGAGGGAAGCAGCTAGAGCGAGCGGGGAAGAGGATCCCGAACAGAGGGCGGCGGCGGCGCACGCGGATCTTGCTGGAGAAGGGAGAGGTGTTCGCTGGAGAAGGAAGGGAGAGGGCGGTGGCGGCGGGCGGTAGGATTAGGGTTGGCGGAGGGGAGATGCGTTCACTGGGAGGGGGACGTGGCGGTTTTGGCTGGCACGCGCGCGATGGTGAAATATCTGGTGTCTGCGCGTGAATAGGATGGGTACCTTGCCACGTCATCTATCCGTGTCAAGTTCCCACGGATCAACATCCTGTCTGACCATCCTATACACATCCAATGGCCCATCTTGCTATCCTCCGCATTTAGACCTTTCTAGCTATTATGACGATTTCACCGAAAGAAATTACGACGTTTTGAGCAAAATCGTCACAGTTTATTGAGTTTTTGGCCCTCCCAAGCATCTTGAGACCATCCGGTGTGGAATTTCAAGACGATTTTGTAGATGGTCACTACCAAAACGTCACAAGTTAACACATTTCTTGTAGTGGTGGTGGCCCCGACTGCTCTGCTCGGTCCATCCACTTCCAACACCGCTCGGCCTCCATTATGTACATGCCACTATCCTCAAAGTAGGAGATGACGTAGCATTCGACAGACACTACATCGATCTCCGGTGAGATCGCTGGTGTTAGCTGTGTTGTCCGGCTTGCTCTCCTCTTCAGGAAGCATTGTCCATCTACACCACACAAGCATATTGTTGATTAATTTTATTCCCTTATCTATCTTGTCAGATAACCGAAGAATTATGAACAATCGTATGTCTAAAGGTGAAGCATCGACACAAAGCAAAATCGGGATTATCATTTCTAACCTCTTAATGTAAAGTTTATTTACCCACGGTACTTCTATCTATCTAATATTTTTTGGGTTATTGATGGCTCAGATATGTAGATATCGTTGGGAACCCCAAGAGGAAGTTATGATGAGCACATCAACAATTTTCCCTTAGTTATGAAACCAAGATTATCGAACCAGTAGGAGTAATGTCAACACCCGGGTTTTTAATCCCAGATGCCTGTTATGCCCTACATCGCAATCCCAGGATTACCATTTTTGCGAGAAAATAACAGATTTGGATATCACAGTACATCATCCATTACAAACCATACATAAGGTCTTACAGAAATAAGGATCTCATGATCCAGTTCTTAATACAACTCAAGCAGCGGAATAACGTAAAGATAACAATAGCGTGGGCGAAGCTCCATCTTCAGGGTCGCAGGCAATGCTGACGATGGGAGATGATCCTAGTTGCTGTAACCTTCCTATGATCCGTCATCCTGATACTCCTCTTCATAGTCTGGCCACGGGAATAGCCAGGGACAAAGCCATGAGTACTCTTTAAGTACTCGCAAACTAATACTAATAAGTGAAGGGGGTTTTTATAGTAGGATACTAAGCTCTAGGGTTGTTTTGCAAAAAGCCAGATTTACCTCTACTAAGTTCAAAAGCAAATAAAGCTAGTTGAAAGTTTTGTAACACCTAAGAGAGAACTTGAATTTCATGTCACAACTCTGTTGTGGTCAAGTCAAAGTCATAAACCATTTCATAAGTCATTTTGAAAACATATGACGATAGAACAGTATGGCCACTCCAACTGTCCATAACCGCGGATGCGGCTATTCGAATAGTTTGACACTATGCAGAGATTGTACACTTTTACCACAACATTTGATACATCCGTCAAGAACAATCCTGAATTCACCATACTCAGTATGCAGATAATCAATCCTAACCTTTCAATTACACACCCTAGTATAGGCCCCTCTCCTGTGAGTTTGTCCTCCCAACCATGACCAAATGTCATCTTGGGTACTTCAGAAGTGTACAATCTTCACAAGGTAGCCTCAGCTCAGACCTTGGCCGCAAGGTAACCCATACTATGGTATATAAATTTCCAGTCAAGCCCTACCCAAATTTAGGGTATTGTGGTTGTACGGTAAAATTAGAATGGTATCACATCCAGACAACCATCAGTTTTATAAAGGGCTAAAGCTCATGCCTCAACATTTTCATCATCAAAATCATATGGTGTTCAAGAACATATGTCAAAACATTTCAGTAGAATGACTCATCATTCTAAGGTTTCATAACCATTTTCACCAAGTATTCCCATCTAAAGTTGATAAAGTTTTATGCTTAGCACTAGCATCTACAAGTGGGGGTAAATACTAATGGTGGGTAATAAACCATTGGGGATTTACTAAGTTCAATCTCATGCCTTAGGATGACATCAAGATTATCTAACTTAGTCCAAATTTTATTCTCTTTATGCTACCTTCAATTATCTTTCTAGAATCTACAAGTCACTAAGTAAACTTTTGATAGAAAGCTTTTAATAAAGAAAATAAAATACTAAGCTTGCAAGTAAAACTATGATGGTGTATCAAGTGGTTATAATCACATATTCTTAAGGCATATAGTTGGCATAGTAACAAGCAAGTAGTAGCTTGCATAAGTAGGGTATCTTGCAAGTGTTAGATTGCCTTGTGCAGAGCAGTGGTTGAAGTTCTCCTCGGCTTCTTCCTCGTAGTATCATCCTTCTTCCTCGTATCCTTGGTCGGTACTAGCGTCTATAAATAGATACGAGGTACACAATCACCAAACAATACTTAAATATTGCTAAACATCACACAAAGGTTCACACTAGGTGATCTATCATCATCACTAACATTGCAAGGATAAAGCACTTGTCCCATTTATTTTATTTTGAGAAAAGTAATTTCTACTCATTTAAAACTACTTAAGATTTAATATTCTCCAACTCAAACATGGGATCATGTTGACACATGTCATCACCACATATTTCAGTACATGGGAATGTGATTTAAAGTGGTGTCACAATTTAATAAGGTTTAACCTTTTTATTTTATTTAATTAAAGTGACTAGAAATGCCTATGTGGCATTCTTTTATTACTTGATCATTATTTCTGTAAGTAAACCTGTATATTTTTACATATTCTGAAAGGTGGTCAAATGTGATTTTTGAGAGTTGGAATCAACTCAAAAGATTTTATGATTGAATTTTGCAAAATGTTTGAATGCAGAAAATATTTTGCCTTGTTATTTTTACCATGGGTGATCTACAAATCTAAATGGTTTGAATCCAACGGGCTTGGATTAAGCATTTCAGTACCTTTCTAACAAAATTGGTTTCATGCATTTTGTTTCAGTGAATCGAGCTGGGTTGATTTTTGAATCTAGGTACAGAACTGGGTTTGAAATTAAATGAATAAAACTAAATTTGAATTTTGGGTCGCGTGGGATGTTTAACTGGGCCGGCCCACTACGCACAGTGCACGCGCGGGCTGATTAAGTGGCTGTCCCCATGCGTTAGTGAGACAATGCGTGGCGAAGCGGTACGGGGTGATCTAGACCACACGATCTAACTCTAATCGAACGGCTCTGGTTCATCGGACACGTCGGGCAGCGCCGGCGAGACAGAACCCTAGCTCATGGGAGGCTCACCGGGGCTCAGGCGATGGTCGGCGACGGGGGAAAATGACGAAGTCGATGACGGAGGTTCTCCTGGTACCGGCAGCTTCTATTGGGGCGGCTCCAATCGACGATACCTCTCCTCCTCTACAACGGCGAACTCCGGTGAAATTCCGGCCACCTGGTGCTCGCCTTGCTCCGGGAGTGAGTGGGTGTGATCAGTGAGAGGTGGGGAGTGAACTGGTGTGAAGAACACGAGACGGGGCGGTCTCCTTTTATAGTGGCTGAAGGGGACCGACGGGCGTGGGCTGAGCTCGTCGTGGTCAACAGCATCGAGGGCTAATGGCATGGGCGACGGTAGGGGGCGGTGTTGTGCTCCCTGGCGAAGCTCAACGGCATGGTGGCGAGGCGTGGGGCCGTGCTGATCGGTCAGAACGCGTCGATGCTCTAGTCGGGTCCAACGGCAAATTTAATGGCGCATGGGTGCTCCTGGTCACGCAGCGGTGAACGAGGTTGTCTGGCGGGGTGTTGGAGTGTTGGCGATCACACACACAAGCAACGAGGGCGGCGCGCGGTCTGTGGGCGCTGGTCGAGTGTGGCGCACTGGCGCGCTCTCGGCTTGCACTCAGAGAGACTGGGCGAGTGCTTGGCGGGTGGTCCAGTGGTTGGCTGCGCTCGGGGCTGGAAAAGGGAGTGGCGGTGGACGGTGCTACGTTTTTCAGACAAGGTTGGCGGGGCTAGTTCTTCCTCTAGCTCGCTGGCGACATTGGGGTTGGCAAATGGGCTCGGCATGGTCACCATTAATGGCTATGCCAAGCTCACAGTGGTGCTAAGTCTTGTTAATTGGGATAGATCATCTACTGAGAGTGTAGTGAGAGCTAGAGAGGGAACAAGGTTGGCCAAATTCACTACTCACTATAGTGTTTGTTGTTTGTTTGTTTGCTGCAAACAAGGTGTTTAATGAAATGGATGAAAGAAATTCAAATTTAAATTTTGGATTCAAACTTTGTGGGTTTGCTAGGCACATACTAGGGAGTCTCTGGTTAGTTGGATTAGTCAAGGGGCAATGGTTTGGTTGGGTTTTGAAAATGTGTGATCTTCACATATGATAAAGATTCAATTTTGAATTGTGATTTGAATGAGGTTGCCAAATGTTTCTGCAAGTTTGAAAGGTGGGCTTTGATTCATTCTTACTTGGTCTAGCAAGGGGTGAAAATAATTGGAAAAGTTTCTGTTTGAAATCTTGGACTAGAAACACTCAAAGTGACCTAGTGAGCAAGATTGGCAAAAATGACCATTTGCCTTAATTGATTTGTTTTTTATTTTCTCTTTATTTGTTTCTACTTGGAAATGTTTTATATGATGTTATTTTCATCTTTAAACCATTTCTTGCTATTTAGGTTAATCACACAAGTTCATTCATGCATTTATCAAATCACCACATACACACATGCATTCATATGATTTAAATTAATCAAAGTTTTTGTTAACCCTAATTTGAGTGATTAGAGTTTGATGATCATTGTTTTATTTTTTTGGGATGTTACAAACCTTCCCCCCTTAAACAAAATCTTGTCTCGAGATTTGAAAAAGGAAGAAAACAGATTACCTAGGATTTAAAAAGATCGGGAAACTCCATCCTGATGTGATCTTCTCGCTCCCAGGTAGCTTCTTCCTCAGTGTGGTTGCTCCACTGAATCTTGAGAAACTTGATTCTTCGGGTTCTGGTGGTTATCAAAGCTTCCTACAAAATACGAATGGGTACTTCGGGATACGTCAGGTCATCATTGATCTCTATGGTCTGATGATCAATGTTCTTGGAAACTTCAGTATTCTCCAGAACTTCAAGGCATTTGCGAAGTAATGATATATTGAACACATTGTGCACTGCTGACATTTCCTCTGGCAGTTCCAATTGATATGATACTTCTCCTCGACGATTCAGAATCTTGAAGGGTCCGATATATCTGGGGGCTAACTTTCCTTTGAGCTCGAAACGCTGCATTCCCTTCAAAGGCGACACTTTGAGATACACAAAATCTCCGATATTGAAAGAAAGGTCTCGACATCTCTTGTCGGCGTAACTCTTCTGTCTTGACTGGGCAGTCTTGAGGTGCTCACGAATCTTGTGAACTTTATCTTCTGCTTCTCGTAGAATGTCGAGTCCGAAAATATGACTCTCTCCTACTTCCGACCAATTTAAAGGGGTGCCACACTTCCTTCCATACATGAATTCATATGGGGCCGTTTGCAGACTAGCTTGATAACTATTGTTGTATGAAAATTCTATGAAAGGGAGACAGTCTTCCCATTTAGATCCATACTCTAGCACACATGCTCTCAACATATCTTTGAGTATTTGATTTACTCGCTCCGTTTGTCCATCGGTCTAAGGATGATATGTTGTGCTGAAATCTAGTCGGGTTCCTAAACCTTCTTGGACTTTCTTCCAGAATCTCGAGGCAAACTGAGTTCCTCGATCTGATACAATGTTCTTGGGGACTCCGTGCAAACTGATGATTCTAGCGATGTACAACTCTGCTAGTTTCGAACTTTGGTATGTGGTCTTGACTGGTAAGAAATGGGCGACTTTGGACAATCTATCAACTATGACCCAGATAGAGTCATTTCCCCTACTAGAAGTAGGCAATCCAGTGATAAAGTCCATTCCAACGGAATCCCATTTCCATTCTGGAATCTTTAAGGGTTGCAATAGTCCTGCAGGTCTTTGATGTCCCGCCTTGACTCTCTAACAGATATCACACTTGGCGATATAGCTTCCGATTTCTCTCTTCATCTTATGCCACCAAAATTGTTCCTTCAAATCCTGATACATCTTTGTTCCTCCGGGGTGGATAGAATAAAGAGTATCATGGGCCTCTTTAAAAATAACTTATTTCAACTCCGAATCTGCTGGTACATAGAGACGTCCTTTGTACCACAGACCTCCTTCTTCGTCTTCGGTGAATCCGGGTACTTTGCCTGTACCGATACGACGTTTGATTCTGTCGATACTAGCATTTCCTTTCTATGCCTCCTTGATATGATTGATCAAAGTGGGTTGAAGTTCTATGCTAGCCAAAAATCCTTCACTCACTAATTCCATTCGGAAATCTTCCATCTCTTTGTGGAAACTTGGTTGCTCCTTCAAAATCATGGAGCTCAAGCGGCACAGCAATCTGCTAAGGGCATCTGCTACCACATTGGCTTTACCGAGGTGATAGTGAATATCCAGATCATAGTCCTTGATTAGCTCAATCCATCTTCTCTGCCTCATATTCAGCTCCTTCTGAGTGAATATATACTTCAGGCTCTTGTGATCCGAATAAATCTCACAACGGTTTCCCATCAGGTAATGCCTCCATGTCTTCAGGTCTAGAACTACGGCTGCTAGTTCAAGGTCATGGGTTGGATAATTCTGTTCATGCTGCTTCAGTTGTCGGGATAGATAAGATATAACTTTGCCTTCTTGCATTAGCACACATCCGAGACCGATCTTGTATGCATCACAATACACATCAAAGGGCTTCATGATATCCGGCATGATCAAGATTGGGGCTGAAATCAATCTTCTCATGAGTTCTTGAAAACTCGCTTCACATTTTTCAGTCCTTTCAAACTTCTTGTCCTTCTTCAGCAATTGGGTCATGGGTCTAGCGATACTCTAGAATCCTTCTACGAACTTGCGGTAGTATCCCGATAATCCGATAAATGCACGAACTTGAGTTTGAGTGGTTGGGGCTTGACAATCTTTGACATCCTTCACCTTCGCAGGGTCAACAGCAATTCCTCTGGCTGATACAATATGTCCGAGGAATCCTACCTCCTGTAACCAGAATTCACATTTGCTAAACTTGGCATATAGTTGATGCTCTCTAAGGGTTCCAAGAATGGTCCTTAGGTGTAGCTCATGTTGTTCTTCTGATTTGGAATAAATCAGAATGTCATCAATGAAAACAACGACCAACTTATCCAGGAAGTCCATAAAAATCTTATTCATGAGATTCATGAAATAAGCGAGGGCATTCGTTAATCCAAAATACATGACAGTATACTCGTATAATATATCGGGTGGTAAAGGCAGTCTTTGGAATATCCTCTGCGCGAATCTGGAGTTGATGATAGCCAGTTCTAAGATCAATCTTAGAAAACACTTTGGCACCAGTCAACTGGTCAAACAAATCTTCTATCTTCGGCAGTGGGTACTTGTTCTTGATGGTGACATCATTCAACTTCCGATAATCCGTACACAAACGGTTACCTCCATATTTCTTGTCCACAAACAAGACAGGTGATCTCCATGCTGATGCACTTGGTTGAATCAGTCCAATTTCCAACATGGCATCCAGTTGCTTCTTCAGTTCTACTAGTTCAGACGGGTTCATACTATATGGTCTCTAGGCTATGGGTCCGGTTCCAGGTATAAGTTCAATGATAAACTCAATATCCCGATCTGGGGGCATACCGGGTAAAACATCTAGAAATACATCGGGGTATTCATAGACTATCCGGACTTGGTCAATGGTTGGCTGGGCTATACTCTTGTTGCACTTGAATTGACGGGGCAAGGTTTCGTATATACATGCAATCGATATTCCGCCGCATCGGTCATGGTTATGGCTTTCTTGGCACAGTCAAATAATCCTTTGTGTTTGGACATCCAATCCATTCCTAGTACTACTTCCAAACCTTTAGTTACGAGTACTATTAGATTAGCATAAAAATATATGCCATGGATTCGGATAGGGACGGCTTTGCAAATTTGCCTAGCTTTGGTGGTTGAACCAGGTATTTGAACTATCATAACATGCTTCAATTCGGTTGGTTGAATCTTACTAGTGCATGCAAATTCTTCAGTAACAAATGAGTGCGATGCTCCAGAATCAAACAACACTATTGCAAGTACTGAGTTAACAGAAAACATACCCAAAGATGACATCCGGCGCTTGGGCTTCTTCAAAGATGCATGAGAAAGAGACGGCCGTGCGGTTGAGCGAGTTCTGGGCAAACCTACTTCGGCTAAACACGACGTCATTGAGTCAGCATTTGCATTGGGGGCTGCGGTAATCTTCTTGGGGCACTCATTGGAGTAGTGACCCTTGGTTCCACATTCATAACAAGTCACTTGCGACTTGTCCTTCGCTGCAACAGGCACAACATTGCTTCCAGTCCTTGGTCAAGTGTTGGTGTTGGTGGAAGCATTGTTGTTGTTAAACTTGGGTGATGCATGGTTGAAATTTCTAGATTAATCGGGGTTGTTGTGGTTTTCTCCGGGCCTTGGGTTTCCACGGTTGGGATAGGTAGGACAGTTCATCGGGGGTCTGTTATTTCTTGGGGCAAATCCTGGAGATGGGTTGGGGCGATACTTGGGTGTATGGTGGGTTCCTGGTTGATGCATCATACAACGCTTGCAGTTCTCATTAGCTTGGTTGATCTTTCCTTCCATCTGAATGGCAGAGTCAACTAAGGCTTCAATATCTGCGAAAGGGATATTGACTAACACTGTCTGCATTTCATCGTGCTGACCATTCAGGAATCTCTCTTTATTCTTGGCTTTAGTGTTGATCTCATCTGGCGCATACCTAGCTAATGACAAGAATTTGTCACGGTATTCCACTACTGTCATCCTTCCTTGCTTCAGTTCCCTGAATTCATCTCTCATCCTATTGATCAAACCCGGTGGCACATGGGTTCTGCTGAACTTGACTTTGAACTCTTCCCAAGTCATCAGCTGACCTCCTGTCATTCCGCAAACATTGTTCCACCATGCTCTTGCATCACCAGCCAGATAGTGGGTATCAAACAACACCTTCTCGTTGGCTTCCACTCCTGCAACTTCCAGATTGTTCTCCATGGTTTGCAACCAATCATCTGCATCTAGGGGCTCTTCTGACTTAGTGAAAACAGGTGAATTGGTGTTCTGGAAATTCTTGAGCTTAGATCCATGGTTGTCCTGATTTCCATGGCCTTGATTGTTGTTGGCCATCTGAGCTATCTGTTGAAGGGTGGCTAAGTTGGCTTGGCATTCGACTCTTTCGGCTCCGCGGTCAGAAACCAACATTTGCAAGAGTTGCAACATCTGATCCGGGTCTAAGTTGCTTCCTCCTCTAGGCATCTGAAGATTGAGATAGATCATGAGAAAAGAGGGAAATTTCTAAGGTTCAGGGGTTTTTGGAAAGTTTTTAAGGTTTGACTCGGATTTTTCTTAGCAACTTGCTTTTCATTCATTCATTCATAGCACACGATACAAACACACACCACAACAAAGGAAAATAGATGGTTTTAAGAACCATTCTGGGAAACTACGATACAATGGGACCGAATACAACTCACTAACGCTAGTGATCAAGTGCTACTACTCCTCGGAATCAGTGTCCTCATCATACTCATCATCATCATCGATGAAGGCGAAGTCATCCTCATCGGTGAAGAAGTCTATAGCCTGATCCTCCAGAAAGTCATCATCATCGCTGAGATAGGAGTAGGGGTCTCCACGAAGGTCTTTCCCTGCATTCTCCCTCTCCTCCAACTGCATGTCTCTCTAGTGGATGGTCTCCTCCAAATCCGTGATCCGGTGGCGAAGACGGGCAATGATGCGCTCCTTCTTGTCGAGCTGACGGCGATGAGACTTGTGATCCTTCACTAGCATGGCGATGGTCTGATCCTTCTTGGCGGCGATGGTGTACTTGTGGTTGGCATAGGAACGGGCATTGTCCAACTCCTTCTGATGGTCATACATCATGAAGCTGAGGTGGTCCAATTGACTCTTCATCTCGTGGTGATATGGGGCCTCCAGTGGTTGTCCCATAACATCACGCCTTGGGTAGAACTCAAAATGGATACCCTTGATTTGATTGATAATCTGCCCACACAGACGGGCAAGAGCTTCCTGCATTGCCCTGGCCAGTCCATCGAGCCAGTTGTTCTCTCTTAAGGTGAACTGAATTCCCTCTACAGTGGGAGGTTCAATCTTTCCTCGGAGACTTGCAACAATTAATCACTACAGATCTTCTCCTTCCTAATCATTGAGCTGAGCTCCGAAGAACTCGGGGTGTGGACGCTCCAGCATCTCCGACAGCTGGTCCAAGTCACGCTCAAAGATGAGATCTCCTTCATTCCCACACTGATAAAACTTGCTATACTTCACGTCCATCTATAAAAATATAGGATGAGTAAGTTAGTGGAGTGATCAAGTGTGTCAAATTTTATGTACTTTGCAAGAATTTTTGAGGAACATGAATTTTCATGAAAGAATCCAAGTGATAAGAATGAGAGTAAGTTTTTGTAAATACTCACTTCCTTTGGTTTTGAAACTAAGTTTTTGATTCAAAAGTCCATTATAACTAGGGTCTCCTATGGTCAGGATGGGTCTGATACCAACTTGTCAACACCCGGATTTTTAATCCCAGATGCCTGTTATGCCATACATCGCAATCCCAGGAATACCATTTTTGCGAGACATAAAAGATTTGGATATCATAGTACATCATCCATTAAAAACCATACATAAGGTCTTACACAAATAAGGATCTCATGATCCAGTTCTTAATACAACTCAAGCAGCGGAATAATGTAAAGATAATGACAGCGTGGGCGAAGCTCCATATTCAGGGTCACATGCAATGCTGACGATGGGAGATGATCCTAGTTGTCGTAACCTTCCTGTGATCCGTCATCCTGATACTCCTCTTCATAGTCTGGCCACGGGAATAGCTAGGGACAAAGCCATGAGTACTCTTTAAGTACTCACAAACTAATACTAATAAGTGAAGGGGGTCTTTATAGTAGGATACTAAGCTCTAGGGTTGTTTTGCAAAAAGCCAGATTTACCTCTACTAAGTTCAAAAGCAAAGAAAGCTAGTTGAAAGTTTTGTAACACCTAAGTGGGAACTTGAATTTCATGTCACAACTCTGTTGTGGTCAAGTCAAAGTCATAAACCATTTCATAAGTCATTTTGAAAACATCTGACGATAGAACAGTATGGCCACTCCAACTGTCCATAACTGCGGACGCGGCTATTCGAATAGTTTGACACTCTGCAGATATTGTACACTTTCACCACAACATTCCATACATCCGTCAGGAACAATCCTGAATTCACCATACTCAGTATGCGGATAATAATTCCTAACCTTTCAATTACACGCCCTAGTATAGGCCCCTCTCCTATGAGTTTGGCCTCCCAACCATGACCAAATGTCTTCTTGGGTACTACACAGGTGGACAATCTTCACAAGGTAGCCTTAGCTCAGACCTTGGCCGCAAGGGAACCCATACTAAGGTATATAGATTTCCAGTCAATCCCTACCCAAATTTCGGGTATTGTGGTTGTACGGTAAAATTAGAATGGTATCGCATCCAGAAAACCATCAGTTTTATAAAGGGCTAAGGCTCATGCCTCAACATTTTCGTCATCAAAATCATCTGGTGTTCAAGAACATATGTCAAAAAATTTCAGTAGAATGACTCATCATTCTAAGGTTTTCATAACCATTTTCACCAAGTATTCCTATCTAAATTTGATCAGTTTTATGCTTAGCACTAGCATCTACAAGTGGGGGTAAATACTAATGGTGGCTAATAAACCAGTGGGGATTTACTAAGTTTAATCTCAAGCCTTAGGATGACATCAAGATTATCTAACTTAGTCCAAATTTTATGCTCTTTATGCTACCTTCAATTATCTTTCTAGAATCTACAAGTCACTAAGTCAACTTTTGATAGAAAGCTTTTAATAAAGAAAATAAAATACTAAGCTTGCAAGTAAAACTACAATGGTGTGTCAAGTGGGTATAATCACATATGCTTAAGGCATATAGTTGGCATAGTAACAAGCAAGTAGTAGCTTGCATAAGTAGGGTATCTTGCAAGTGTTAGCATGCCTTGTGCAGAGCAGTGGTTGAAGTTCTCCTCGGCGTCTTCCTCGTAGTATCCTCCTTCCTCCTCGTATCATTGGTTGGTACTAGCGTCTATAAATAAATACGAGGTACACAATCACCAAACAATACTTAACTATTGCTAAACATCACACAAAGGTTCACACTAGGTGATCTATCATCATCACTAACATTACAAGGATAAAGCACTTGTCCCATTTATTTTATTTTGAGAAAAGTAATTTCTACTCATTGAAAACTACTTAAGATTTAATATTATCCAACTCAAACATGGGATCATGCTGAAACATGTCATCGCCACATATTTCAGTACATGGGAATGTGATTTAAAGTGGTGTCACAATTTAATAAGGTTTAACCTTTTTATTTTATTTTATTAAAGTGACTAGAAATGCCTATGTGGCATTCTTTTATTACTTGATCATTATTTCTCTAAGTAAACCTGTATATTTTTATATATTCTGAAAGGTATGGTCAAATGTGATTTTTGAGAGTTGGAATCAACTCAAAAGATTTTATGGTTGAATTTTGAAAAATGATTGAATGCATAAAAGCTTCTTCCTTGTTATTTTTACCATGGGTGATCTACAAATCTAAATGGTTTGAATCCAACGGGCTTGGATTAAGCATTCCAGTACCTTTCTAATAAAATTGGTTTCAAGCATTTTGGTTCAGTGAATCGAGCTGGGTTGATTTTTGAATCTAGGTACAAAACTGGTTTTGAAATTAAATGAATAAAACTAAATTTGAATTGTTGGTTCGCACGGGATGTTTAACTGGGTCGGCCCACTACGCACAGCGCACGCGCGGGCTCATTAAGTGGTTGTCCCCATGCGTTAGTGAGACAATGAGTGGCGAAGCGGTACGGGGTGATCTAGGCCGCACGATCTAACTCTAATCGAACGGCTCTGGTTCATCGTCCATGTCGGGCAGCACCGGCGAGATAGAACCCTAGCACGACAGGTGGGGGTCGTGGGAGGCTCACCAGGGCTCAGGCGATGGTCGACGACGGGGGCAAATGACGAAGTCGACGACGGCGGTTCTCCTGGTACCGGCAGGTTCTCCTGGGCGGCTCCAATCGACGGCGCTTCTCCTCCTCTACAGCGGCGAAATCCGGTGAAATTCCGGCCACCTGGTGCTCGCCTTGCTCCGGGAGTGAGTGGTGTGATCAGTGAGAGGTCGGGAGTGAACTGGTGTGAAGAAAACGAGCGGGGGAGGTCTCCTTTTATAGTGGATGAAGGGGACCGACGGGCGCGGGCTGAGCTCGTCGTGGTCAACGGCACAGAGGGCTAATGGCATGGGCGATAGTAGGGGCGGTGCTGTGCTCCCTGGTGAAGCTCAAAGACATGGTGGCGAGCTGTGGGGCGGTGCTGATCGGTCGGAATGCGTCGATGCTCTGGGTGGGTCCGATGGCAAATTTAATGGCGCACGAGTGCTCCTGGTCGCGCGGCGGCGAACGAGGTTGTCTGGCGGGGTGCTGGAGTGCTGGCGATCATGCACGCAAGCGGCAAGGGCGGCGCGTGGTCTGTGGGCGCTGGTCGAGTGTGGCGCACTGGCACGCTCTCGGCTCGCACTCAGAGAGACTGGGCGCGCGCTTGGCGGGTTGTCTAGTGGCTGGCTGCGCTCGGGGCTTGGACATGGAGTGGTGGTGGACGGTGCTGCATGTTCCAGACAAGGTTGGCGAGGCTAGTTCTTCCTCTAGCTTGCTAGAGACATTGGTTTTGGCAAATGGGCTCGGCACGGTCACCATTAATGGCTATGCCAAGCTCACAGTGGTGCTAAGGCTTGTTAATTGGGCTAGATCATCTAATGAGAGTGTAGTGAGAGCTAGAGAGGGAACAAGGTTGGCCAAATTCACTGCTCACTATGGTGTTTGTTGTTTGTTTGTTTGCTGCAAACAAGGTGTTTGATGAAATGGCCGAAAGAAATTCAAATTTGAATTTTGGATTCAAACTTGGTGGGTTTTCTAGGCACATACTAGGGAGTCTCTGGTTAGTTGGATTAGTCAAGGGGCACTGGTTTGGTTGGGTTTTGAAAATGTGTGATCTTCACATATGATAAAGATTCAATTTTGAATTGTGATTTGAATGAGGTTGCCAAATGTTTCTGCAAGTTTGAAAGGTGGGCTTTGATTCATTTTTACTTGGTCTAGCAAGGGGTGAAAAGAATTGGAAAAGTTTCTGTTTGAAATCTTGGACTAGAAACACTCAAAGTGACCTAGTGAGCAAGATTGGCAAAAATGACCATTTGCCTTAATTGATTTGCTTTTGATTTTCTCTTTATTTGTTTCTGCTTGGAAATGTTTTATATGATGTTATTTTCATCTTTAAACCATTTCTTGCTATTTAGGTTAATCACACAAGTTCATTCATGCATTTATCAAATCACCACATACACACATGCATTCATATGATTTAAATTAATCAAAGTTTTTGTTAACCCTAATTTGAGTGATTAGAGTTTGATGATCATTGTTTTATTTTTTTGGGATGTTACAAGTAAGGAAACAACTCCAAGGTGTTACTAGCCCCAACTTACAGTAAGGTTGTCAATCTCACCGGTTTTGCTGAAAACAAAGGATTAAACGTATTGTGTGGAAGATAGTAATTGCTTGTGGTAATTGCAGAAAATAAACAATAAATGGTAAACAGTAGATGGTATATCAATTGTAAGGAATGGACCGGGGTCCACAGTTCACTACAGGTGTTCTCCATAAGATAAATAACATGTTGGGTGGAAAAATTACAGCGGGGAAATTGACAGATTGAAAATGCATACAATGCATATACTGGACATCTTGATATCTACGAGATTTGTTTGGGCATTACAACATGATACATAGACCGTAATCCAACTGCATCTATGACTAATAATCCACCTTCAGGTTATCATCCGAACCCCTTCTAGTATTAAGTTGCAAGCAACATATAATTGCATTAAACAAAGTATGTAAAGTAAACAATACAATTGCCCTTGGACAAAGGATTGTTGTTTTCTCCCTAGTAGCAACATCACATCTACAACCTTAGAGATTTTTGTCACTTCTCCAGATTACTAGAGGCATGAACCTACTATCGAGCATAAATACTCCCTCTTGGAGTTACAAGCATCTACTTGGCCAAAGTATCTACTAGCAACGAAGAACATGCAAGATCACAAATAACATAGACATGATAGAATCAATAATCAATCTGACATAGTACTCAATATCCATCAGATCCCCGCAAACACAACATGTAGCATTACAAATAGATGATCTTGATCATGAACGGAGCTCACAAGTTCTAAACATGATAGCACAAAGGAGAAGAAACAACAATCTAGCTACCGAACGGACCCATAGTCCAAGGGTGAACTACTCACGCATCACTCCGGAGGCTGTCATGGTGATGAAGAAGGCCTCCGGGATGATATATCCCCTTTGGCAGGGTGCTAGGAAGAGCTTTGGATCCCCCGATATAGGGACGATGGTGATGGCGCTACTGACTGTTTCGTGGATTTCTGATCGGGTGTTTAGGGTTTCTGCCTCGGGGTGTTTATATAGGTGAAGGGGCAAGGTAGGTGGATGCCCGAGGGTCCCACACCATAGGGAGGCGTGCCCTAGGGTGGAACCGCGCTAGCCCTAGGTGTGGCCGCCTCGTGGCTCCACTTTGTCTCCCCTCTGGACTCTGTCTTCGCTCCAGTAAAATATTGACTTCGACTTTTGTTCCGTCCAATTCTGAGAATATTTCTTTACTAACTTTTCTAAAACCCAAAACAGCAGAAAATAGGCAACTAACACTGCGGCATCTTTTCAATAAGTTAGTTCCAGAAAATTTATAAAAATGCCTCAAAGTGTAGACAAAACATAAGAAAGTTGATACAAAATAAGCATGGAGCATCAAAAATTATATATACGTTTACAATGTATCAAGCATCCCCAAGCTTAACTCCTGCTCATCCTCGAGTAGGTAAGTGATAAAAAGAATAATTTTTGAGGTGACATGCACCATCACAATCTTGATCAAAATATTGTAAAGCATTGATAGCTGGGATCATATTACTCTAAACATGAGCATGAAAGATGTATTTCTAACAATGAGACATAGCAACTAAGTTGTAACATGAAAAGGTACAAACAAAAGATCATGAATAACAATGCATTGAAAGACATTTGTTTGTCTCACATATAGAAAACATAGCATGAGTGGTATTCAGTTTGTCCCTCATGGAATAGCAAAACATAAATGCATAGGACACCTTCAAAGTTCATAAGGGTGACAAGATACAAATAATTTAAGAACAAGCAATACCATGATTATGAATCAATCAACAAGTTTTGGGACAATGCACATTTAACTAAGAATGACAACTATGCTCTCTTAATTGGTGCATAAATATAGAAAGTGGATACTCAACATAAAAGTAAAAAAGAAAGGCCCTTCACAGAGGGAAGCAGGGATTTCAAGTTTCATAAAGAGCTTCCAAAATTATGGTACTTACTAGCTTTGAGCTCTCATTGCCCCTATCATTGGCATCTTGAAGTGATTAAAGTTAAAGTGACACAAATATGAGGTATATGTTTGACAGATCATAAGTTGAAAATCTCACTATAGTGATGCTGCAAGTTTCCACCATGATTAGGCATGGCTTAGGCTAGCCGCTCAGGCGTTTCTCTAACACATATACAATACTCCATAGACTTACAAGCTCCCCTTTTATTTCACACTGCCAACATCCATAAACAAAAGATCATGATATCAACTGGATAATATGTACAAGTGTTGAAAGCGTTCCCCATGACAGCATGGTTCTGCTAACTCCCAACTTATAATTTGTAAGCATATAAGCAACATAGATGGCACAATGGTTCAAGTTTATTAAGTGCAAGAAAATAAAGTGTGCCATCAAGTTTGTGAGAACTTTAATCACTAATTTTCACATAACAAGTTTAATTTGGAAGATAGATAAACACATGAATATACTTGGAATGGTGTAACACACCATGCGTAGGGATTTATAGTGAACTCTTTTGAATAACTTGGTTTCTTGGGAGTTGGATGCACGAGTAGAGCTCATACTCAGTACAACTAGAGGCTAGCAAAAGACTGGGAGCGACCAACTAAGAGAGAAATAATGGCCATAATCATGCAAGGTGAAAAAACATTATTAATTAAAGCATAAAGTGATATCACAAGTCAAAAAGTAAATGATCATAGAGGCTAAGGTGACTGGTTCATAGTCGTAACATGGTGTAAGCATGTGCCAAGTCAACCCAAATAAAACATCAAAGGAGAATACCACAATATTATGCTTTTGTATGCTAAAACAACGCATGATTCTTTCAAGGCACATTAAGAAATCTCAATTGTTTGAAAAAAGTCATGCTATAACAATAATGAATAAGCATATGGTCAAAGCAACATCTAACATGACATGATAAAGTCTAGGCCATAGTCAAAACAAGCTTCCTTTTGTACCACTATAAGCATGGAACTTTCTACTCTTTTCCAACACCAATCAACTTATTTGAAACAAAATAAGAATGTGGGGGTACAACTAATTTATTGCAGCAAACCAAGCAAAAGAAAACTAAAAACAAAAACAAAGACGCTCCAATAACAACACAATAGTGCATGAAGCAATAAAAATAAAGTGTCTAGAAAGAAGACCTGAGATTTTATTGATGAAGAAGGGGATGCCTTGGGCATCCCCAAGATTTGACGCTTATACCTCTTGAATATTTCTTGGCGTGACATAGGTGGCATCCCCAAGCTTGATCTTTTGTCCATACTTCATCCCATCGCATCATTCTTACCCTACACTTGAAAATTTCCTTCATACAAAACTTCACACAATTCTTCATTAACAACATTAGTGTATTCAAGATAATAAGCCTTTGAGTTTAGTTTCAACACAAGTAAAACTTTCAATTAAACACAAGCTACTGTAGCAATTCCTTATAAAAGCTCAAGTGATCAAAGAGAACTCAAAAGAAACCGATGAAGAGGCAAATGCAAATAATGGCAGATATCTGTCAAAATAGACCAGCAGGTAAAGACCGATTTTTTTAAGACCTTATATTGCTCAAATCGAAAAATGCTAAACTAACAAAAGTTAGATAATAAACTGGGTCATATGCACAAAAAATCATAGACCAATCCAACGTACTTGGATTTTTCACGAAATTTTACAGTAAAGCACAAAAATCTGTTTCGGGACAACAATTTCCCCAAATCTTACTTCTCTCTCATTAGAGGTTATTCTTGGCACAAAAACCACACAAAAAGGATAAGGAGAGGTTATTATAGAGACAATAACTTCCAAGACTCAACAAAATATAAACTTACTGAAATAAAAATAATGGGTTGTCTCCCATAAGCGTTTTTCTTTAATGCCTTTTAGCTAGGCTTGATAGTTTGAGAAGGTGCTCACATAAGAAATATGAATTAAAGTAAAAGAGAGCATCAAGAAGGAAATTCAAAACACATTTAAGTCTAACCCACTTCCTATGCATAGGAATCTTGTACGCAAATAAATTCACCAAGAACAAAGTGACAGGCATAGGAAGATAAATCAAGAGTAACTTCAAAACTTTCAGCACATAGAGAGGTGTTTCAATACCATGAAAACTTCTACAACCATATTTTCCTCTCTCATAATAATTTTCAGTAACCTCATGAATAAAGTCAACAATATAACTATCACATAAGGTGTGCTTTTCATGATCTATAAACACATAATTTTTATCAAGATCAAAAATAGTGGGATTACCTTTAAACCCACGTTTAACAATTTTATAACAAGATGAATAATCATTCTCAAGAGGTATGGGGTTCCAAGATAAAGTCAGGACCCCTCCAATCTCATTTTCAATAGTAGTACAATTAATATTTTCAACCAATATAGGACCATCATCTAAAGCTTTATCATAAACATTTTTAAGCAAATATCTTTAGTACCATGCATTTCGAAGTTAGGCACAAATAAAGGATTATCATAAGACTTATCAATATAGCATGGATTATCATAGATAACGGGAGCATAATTATTATCACAATTTTTACCCATAGTAGATATTTCAAAAGAACACACAAGAACATAACATTCATCCTCCTTTGGTAAGCATGGAGGACAATAAATTATGTAAGGGATAAAGAGTTACTCTCATTAGAAGGTAGGCATGGGTAGCTAATCCATTTTTCCTCCTTTTGTTCATCACTCTCCTCCTATTTTTCATCTAATGAGCTTTCAGGTTTAGCAATTTCTTCTTCCACAGGTTCCTGCAAATTATGGACACATTATTGTGCATGACTGAGTCTCTCTTTATAATCAACAATTATTGCTAAAATTTTCTATGCAATAATCAAGGATAGAATAGACCATATCTTTAAAGGTCTTTACAAGCAACACAGGTTTCATAATTTTTAGACATGAAGGATTCTATTTCATAAGCTCCTATAAACAAAACAAATTGTTCTACTTAAAATCCAAGATGAATATAGTTATTCCAATGATAGTTCACAATTAAAGCTTCTTTACTAAAGACACATTGGAATTTAAGATGTTTAGTATCCTGTTCAGAGCAACAATTTATATCATGGCGTTTAAGCAAAATTTTAGCAATTAGATCCAACCTTCTTAACATGGCTCTCATGATTTTACCCTTGTATGATTCTCTATACTTTATAAAATTTTCCATGGAGGTTCTATCATGCGGTGGTTCATCTACTACCTTAGCAGTGATAGTAGTTTTCCCAAATAGGAAACCAAGTGGGTTATCCATAATCAAATAGTGATTGGAGCAAAACTAGACATAAAAACAACTTGAAGTGGGGACTATTTTTTGTGTTTTTGATAAAAAGAAGAAAGCAAAACAAAGCAAAATAAACTAAGCAAAACAAAAACAAAGTAAATAGATTGGTTGTGAGAGACTCCCCTTGCAGGAATCTTCTTTTTCCCAGAAAAGTGATTGACAGGGAGGAAGAGATTTAAACTATCCTTATCTCCTCGGAAATGGCACCAGAAAAGTGCTTGATGACTCAGATATGTAGAGCTCGTTGGGAACCCCGAGAGGAAGGTATGATGAGCACAGCAACAAGTTTCCCTCAGTTATGAAACCAAGGTTATCGAACCAGTAGGAGTAAGGAAACAACTCCAAGGTGTTGCTAGCAACTTGGAACCTGCACAACACAACCACAATACTTTGCCCCAACTTATAATGAGGTTGTCAATCTCACCGGTTTTGCTAAAAACAAAGGATTTAACATATAGTGTGGAAGATAGTAATTGCTTGTATTAATTGCAGAAAGTAAACAGTAAACAGTAGATGGTATATCAATGGTAAGGAATGGACCGGGGTCTACAGTTCACTAGAGGTGTTCTCCATAAGATAAATAACATACTGGGTGAACAAATTACAGCGGGGCAATTGATAGATTGAAAATGCATAACAATGCATATACTAGACATCTTGATCTCTACGAGATTTGTTTGGGCATTACAACATGATACATAGACCGTAATCCAACTGCATCTATGACTAATAATCCACCTTCAGGTTATCATCCGAACCCCTTCCAGTATTAAATTGCAAGTAACAGATAATTGCATTAAACAAAGTGTGTAAAGTAAACAATACAATTCCCTTGGACAAAGGATTGTTGTTTTCTCCCTAGTAGCAACAACACATATACAACCTTAGAGATTTCTGTCACTTCTCCAGATTACTAGAGGCATGAACATACTATCGAGCATAAATACTCTCTCTTGGAGTTACAAGCATCTACTTGGCCAAAGTATCTACTAGCAAAGGAGAGCATGCAAGATCACAAATAACATAGACATAATAGAATCAATAATCAATCTGACATAGTACTCAATATCCATCGGATCCACGCAAACACAACATGTAGTTGTGGCCTCTATACAATGTAAACCATAGGATCACACCCATCGTACGGCCTAAGCTAACTTTCGTTTTTGCAGAGATTGGCAATGCAGAGATTGGCAATGCGGCTGCCATCCAATCGAGTCTTAGAGCATCTCCACTCGTTGGGCGAACCTAGGCCGAAAACTGGACCTTTTTTCGGCCAGACGAAACAAGTTTTTGGCCTGGGTACGCCCAGTTTTTCACTCGCATACCCAGGCCGAGTTCCCATGTTCGACTAAATTTCATTAAAGATGGGCGAATTTCATTAAGATAGGCGAATATAGGCAGATTACATCGAATTTAAACTAAAGTAGTACATAATAAACTAAAAAAGGCAGCCACCGGTGCCTTTGTCGTTCTACAAGCCAAAGTTGTTCTAGAATGTCGTGTAGCCGGGATCGGCCCGGCCATCATCCTCGCCGCCGTCGTCGTCGCTCGGCGGCTGGTACTGGCGGGAGCTCCCCTGGCCTGGGTCGCCGCACCTCCACGGCTGGTAGGAAGGGCCGTCATCCTCGCTGCTGCCGAGGACGTAAGCGGGCGCCACGTAGTAAGCGCTCCGAACAACGCCTGCCTCCGCCGCCGATCTCGGCCTTGCTGCATGCGCCGCCGCTCGCCTCCCGTCCTTCCTGGACCACTCCAGGATGTCCGGCGACGACGGCTCCACCAACGACGACGGCTGCGGCGCCGAGCGACTGCTCCAGCGCCATCCTCAAGGCGCTGTCGTCGGGCGGCGCCGAGCCTTCAATCTTCGGGCGGCGAAGGCGCAGGTGGCCAGTTGGTGATGCCGTCGCGCGTGGCTCGCCGACGACGATGTCGCGCGAGCGTGTCCGCGGCGGCGAGAGCACATGCGAGCCCGCCTCACGCTTGACTAGGCGCAGCCCCAGCAAAGGCGCAGTCGGCGTCCGCAGCGGCGCGAAGCCCGAGGAGTGGGAGGCCGAGGCGGAGGAGGAGGATCTCATGATGTCCATCCTCCTCGGCATCGAGTTCGCCGGAGGACGCCGCCCTGACCTGGACGCCGGCGTGGGAGTGCGCGGGAAGCCTAGACGCGACGTGTTCCCGGCGTTGATGTGCTCCAGCACCGCCTTCAGCATCCGGCCTGGCGCGCTCCACCAACGTCGGCGACTCGCCGAGTTGTTGCGCTTCGACGGCGACTCGTTGGATGGCCCGTCGTGGCAGGCGAGCTCCTGGGTGCGGCATTCCGCGAAGAACTCCTCCCAGTACAGGAGGTTGTCGGGTGACTCGGCGGCGAAGGGGTCGTCCATGGCGCCGATGAACTCCTGGATCTTGTACGGGAGCTCCTCCGGCGTTGGCGCCGGCAGGATAGGGATGCCGTCGACGCTTAGCTTCCACCCCGGAGGGTTCCCTGTGTCCGGCGGCGCCATATACCTGGCCTCGTAGAGCAGGCGCGCCTCCCACGCCTATAGGTGCGCCGGCCGAAGCCGTTCGTTGCCACATCGTCGCCGAGGTACCACTCGGCCATGGTTGGGGGAGGGGAGCTGTGAGAGAGTGTTCGCCGGAGTTCGGGCTGGTGGGCTGGGGGAGCTGTGAGAGAGTGTGAGGAACTCCGGCGTGGGGTACGGATTATATAGGTCGAGGTGGGCAGCGAGGGCGGGAGGGTTGTAGCGGCGAGGGCGGGAAAAGGGGAAACAACAGGAAGTTAGTGTCCACCGGTCCGTCGCGGGGGCTGAGGCGGCGGCGGTGGTGCCGCAATTCGGCGACACGTGGCCGACGCAACGGGCAGTTAATGTTCGGCGGTCGCCGCGTGGTTCCGAGGATAACGACGACTCGGCTTCCGTCGCTGACTCGGCAGGTCCACGCGTTGTTTCGTTTTTTTCCGCCGAGTTCGCTGCGTCCGGCGTACCCGGGAACCTGGGTTCGGTCTGGGTAGTCCGGACCAAAATTAGCCCGTCGTCCGATAACAGATTCCTGGGTACGCGACTGGGTGTCCAGACCGAAATTCGGCGTCCGAATCGGCGTCCTAAGTAGACGAATGGATATGCTTTTACTATTGCTTCATACCCAGGTACTAAATAGAAGAATGTAGATGGTGAAGAGCAAAAAGGGAGTGGGACTGAGAGAAGGCCCCTGCATGAGCACTAAGGAAAAGGTAAACTGCAGGCTGCTTGGCCCTCGCCAAGGGTTACAGTAAATCATAAATTCTTTTATCTGGTATGTAATGTGGGTCTAGAAGCGAGATTATTTTGGCTTTTTCATAGATGCTTAGTCAAATTTGTATGGTCGTGTTGCAAATGACTTAAGAACATGATTTATGGTGGCATGCGTATACTACTTCCCCACAAATCCACGTAAGTAAAAATCAGGTGAAGCATACACTTAAGGCATAAACACCCAACGGAAGCGGTACCCCCAAGGACCAAACTTTGCAGCAGCTTTACCTCATCTGATCTTTTTTTGACTGTTTTCTTACCCATGTGACCAACATGCACTCATCTATTTTACCTTCACACTGTTTAAAGTTTGCTTTTCGTATGGAGAAACCGGTCTTCTCTGCAAGCAGCGGCTTGGCTCTTCAAGCGACCTGCAAAGTGACTTCGGACCACCCGAGCCTAGCTGGCTGGCCGAGGCAGGTGTCCAACCTGGAGCGTTGGCCCTGCCCTAAGCTTGGTCTCAAAAGGAGGCCTATTTGAATTGTGAGTGTTGTCACGACAAAACGAACATATTCTACAAATTTTAATAAAGATGGTATTTGTTTTTAAAATATTATAGCTATCTTGACGTCATTTTTCGTACGTATATTTACATTTGCATTAAGAATTTTTTTTATTAGACGGTAGCAACACCCGATTATTTAGCTAGTTTCTTGTTAAATATGTGTTTGAAGATAATGCCTGGTGATCACATAATTCGCATTCATCCTGTCATATTTTAGTTTTGATGCCAAAAGTAACGATGACCGGGATAGGAAGGTCACCCTATCTTTCTATGGAGGGCCTAAGTGCAAAGGGATTGTGACTGGTGCCGTGGGCATTTGGAAAAGGGAAACCCATAAAAATTGCCATCGCGAACGCGAAGTTGGTATTCGTGTCTCCTCGTTCCTAGGTCATCCGGTTTTCTGTTTTGTTCTGGCTCCTAGTTTGTGACCTCCGCGTTCCCGCCCGTCCGCCGCCGCCGCCACCAAAATCGACATCGCCGACGTCCCCAGCGGGACCATGTCAGGTAACCCCGGCTACGCGGCAGCCCCGAAGAGACACCGGAGGCGGCGCCCGAGGGAAGCGGAGGAGGGCTCCTCGTTCCCCAGGGCTCGGCCAAGAGGTGCCGAGCAGGTCCGCGAGGTGGCCGTGGTACAACCGGAGGCTACTGATATGGATGTTGAGACGAGTACCAACACCGCAGAAGGAGGAGTAGACGGATCGTACCTCAGCGCCACCCGGTAATGGCGTCATTGCCGTGGGCCGCATATTTGGTTTTGAATGTGCGCCCGGATATATTTTCAGAACTGTACAAATCATGTGCCATACAGTATAGTTTTTGTGTGATTAATACTGGTCCTCAGCTTTACAAACTATGATTGTCATCTTGATTGGCGTCAAATGACCTATAATTTGTCACACCGCTGGCTACCATGTCTGTGTTCATCGCTTATTGGGGATTGCATTACATTCGTGTCAAGCTGTTTCCTGCCTTTGTCAGTTTGTAATGTTATTGTTATGCATATTGCAGGTTTGATCAGTGTGCTGTTTCTCCATTGTCATTGCAAGGAATCAAAGATGCTGGGTATGAAAGGTTGACCCGGGTCCAGGAGGCAACTCTTCCCGTAATTCTTCAAGGTCAGCAATAGTGCAAACTATTTTTTTTTTTTTGTCTCCGCTGTGTATTAATTACCATGCCAGTCTCTTGAGAAACCCCATAGATAATATTCCAAATAATATGTTGTCTGCAGGCAAAGATGTTCTTGCAAAAGCAAAGACTGGAACAGGGAAAACTGTAGCCTTTTTGGTATTCTTCCCCCTTCAGCACAACTAGTCAATTTGATGGTTTTCGCAGTTCATGAATTATTGCAGTGATGCTGCCGTGGGGATTAACCATTCTGACTGAGTTTCAAATTCTTACTGCTAGCTTCCAGCCATTGAACTTCTCTCTACATTACCCCGTTCTACATCGATAAATTTGCTGGTGATGCTCCCTACTAGGGAGCTGGCAAACCAAGTGGCTGTTGAGGCTAGGAAGCTTCTTAAGTATCATAGCTCACTGGACGTGCAGGTTGTAATTGGTGGCACGCGATTACCTCAAGAGCAACGAAGCATGAAATCTACACCATGTCAGGTTTGTACTCATAAACTATATCAACCTCAGTTTGTTCATATCTGGATGCAGTTTATGTGCTAATACTTAGTGCCGATCAAACAGATTCTTGTTGCTACACCTGGAAGGCTCATCGATCATCTTGAGAATACACCTGGTTTTTCTTCCCGGATTAGAGGTGTCAAGGTTCTTGTTCTTGATGAAGCTGATCGCCTATTGGATATGGGATTCAAAAGAGATATTGAGAAAATTATTTCCTTCATTCCTAAAGAACGTCAAACACTGCTATTTTCTGCTACTGTCCCAGCAGAGGTATCTCCTTTTCTCATCCCACCACTTTGTACCTGAAACAATCTAATTTGTTGAATGTTTACTGTTAGGTCCGTCAAATATCTCATTTAGCAATGCACAAGGATTACAAGTTCATCAATACTGTTCAAGAGGGTGACGAGGAGACACATGCCCAGGTTTAGATCTGTCACTTATGAGTTGTTAAGCTAGAATTTTGAAGTAAATTAAGCTTGGCAGCTAGCTCACAAGTACCTTCCATTATTGCTTATGTATCAGGTAAATCAGATGTACATGGTTGCAGCATTAGACTTACACTTCTCTATATTATATGGTGTACTAAAGAAGCATGTCGCTGAAGATGCAGAATACAAAGTAAGTTATCTCGCAAGTTTTGTTCGTTATTGTTAGGATTCCCCTCACCGAGGTGCCAGCTTACATCTTAGGGATTTTCTGGTGTGACATTATCCATGCAATTTTGCAGGTGATTATATTCTGTACTACAGCAATGGTCACCAAGCTTGTTGCTGAAATTCTTTCCCAGCTGAAACTGAATGTAAGAGAGATCCATTCCAGGAAGACACAATCTGCTAGAACTAAGGTCTCAGATGAATTTAGAAGGTCAAAGGGATTGATATTAGTCAGTTCTGATGTTTCTGCCCGTGGTGTTGATTATCCAGATGTTTCACTTGTCGTACAGGTAGGTTCTGTTGTCGTATAATTTATCCAAAATACACATGTACATTTCTCATGAAGCTTATTTGCTCTTTCAGGTTGGGGTTCCTTCCGATAGGCAACAGTATATACATAGACTAGGTCGTACTGGACGGAAAGGCAAGGAAGGACAAGGCATTTTACTGTTGGCTCCCTGGGAACAACATTTCCTTGGTAGCGTTAGTGATTTATCAATAGCACAGACTGTGGCACCTCCAGTTAATCCAAGCATTCAAGCAGAAGTAAGCAGTATATACCTTTTCATCTTGCTTGTTTTGTAATATGGTCACTTTGGTGCAATTTTAGCTAGAAGACCTGCTCTTGTCTGCTTATGAAATCTCTAATTTTTGTCTGTAAAGCTAACATACTTGACAATTATGTTTCCTTGACTTGATAGGTTCAAGTTGCCATCAGAAAAGTAGAGATGAAGACCAAAGAATCAGCCTATCAAGCATGGTTAGGGTACTATAACTCAAACAAGACCATCAGTAGAGACAAGTCAAGACTTGTCAAGCTTGCAGAAGAGTTCAGTCAGAGTATGGGGCTTGAAATTCCGCCAGCCATACCGAAACTCATTCTTCGGAAGATGGGCCTTATAAATGTTCCTGGGCTGAGGTCTTCATAGATCTGATGCTTCAAGGTCACAGGACTTGTGTGCTAGGACACACTATCGTCATATTTGAGCAACCATACTCTCACCCAGCCTCGTAAACTAGCCTCTGCGCTACATGGTGCTCTGCTCTTTCTGAATCGAGCTCTTGAGTCTTGACAGGTTCCTTCATATAACATGTTCTCCAGTGTATTATTTCTCAACCTTATCTAAGGGAAAAAAAGAAGGGGGTGTGTATTTGGTTATTTACGCTCTAGTCAGTGACAATAGAATGATTGATAGTATGCTCACTTTGCTACATTTATCATTCATCAATTTGTATCATTCACGCTATTTTTATGGAATCAGAATCATCTCATCATTACCAGCTTATACTCTTTAATCACTTGGTTTTGTCTTGCTGCTGTATTCTTCCTTTTTGTTGAATGGCCAGTACCTGGCCATTGTAACCTGTGGCTGATTATTTTGGTTTTGCACTAGGCTACACCTCTGCCTCTTCGCAGCATGACTGAATAAATGCTTTTGGTTTAAGACTTGGGCGGATTGAGAAATTTAAATCATTTTCCATGGTAAAATTGTGGTTCAACTGTTCACGTTTTTTTTTCTATTGCATTCCATGGCCTTGCGCTCTACCCATGTCAGCGATGTTAGTACGTTTTTCAGATTTTTTTTCACCAGTTGGAATTCTTTCGTTTGCTCCCACTAGTTTCTATCCAAAACTGCATCTCCGAGGTCTTGAGTGTGCGATGGCCGGGAGTTGGAAATGCCAGTCAAGGTGGTGAAAAGGAAGGTGTGTGGAATGTCAACACCGAAGCCAAGTGCAAGCTTTTCCTTTTCTGGGTGCTCCTGCATGTAGCAATTTTTTTACCACCGAGGGCCGACCATTTGTGTTCTTTGGGAGCAGCAAGGTGAAACGGATGTGCATCTGTTTCGTCATCACCTCACGCCAGCCTGGTACGCAACCAACTCCATGACCATAATGCATATCAGGCTGCTGGAACTGGCTGGGAGAAGGTGGTCTGAAGGTGATTAGATGATATTTGGGAAGGAAAGCAATGGGCGAACTTCAGAGTTAACCATGGATTGGTATTTCCATCTGGTTGGAGACGGGAGAGAGAGCTTCCCATTCACGCATTGGTGCACCAGCTATCTATAGGAACTTGGCTAGTCTTGTGTGTTGCTTTCGGTTCATCTGCTTCTTCGCTGTAATGCAATGTTGGTCTGATTCAGAAAATAGAGAGAACACAATTACACAAAATCGCAATGTAACAGGTCTCTCTGAACCCTTTAGAACTTGGTTGCACCATATATAAGAAACCTTTTTTTTTCTTTGGAATTAAGGTTTCATCTGAACTCGATTACTACTACACAAGAACGTATGTCAAAATTTCGAGTGCAATGCAGTTAACCTATGGTAACCTGTCCGTCCGGTGCTCTGCGATAACATTTTCCTGACGAGAAGGTGTTAGTTAAGGGCCGAATCGGACCGAACAACATTACTAGTATAAGTATGCAAGATGGGTAGATGCGGGTTCCGCATGAGCGTGCGTGGTCAAGTTGGTGGGAGGCTTCTTGGGGAGCCATGCCAGTGTCGTGGGCGCCTCACGGTCAACATCACAACATTTGTGTTGGAACTTGGAACCCACAGCACGCGGGGGTGTTGGTTCGGAGACTAGCAAGGATTCAGAAAGTGTGCGAACCATATACCAAGAAAATGCCTGTCATCCGGACTAGATATCGGGCAAAACTCGTAGTACTATCGAGATTTAAGGCAGCAGAGCTGACCCCAATAATTTCGTAGCAGTGGTGGTTGCAGGTAACAAACGGAGGTAGTATATTAGTACTAGGACTTTTAGCGAAATCTTTAATTCTGTGACTTGCTCTGGAGTCAAAACCATCAACCGCCCCCACGTAACTGAAAACGCTAATTATGGCGTGATCATCCTCAGACAACACAACCCAGCCATCAGGCCAGCGGAGCGCAGGTGCCATCACTCATCACTGGCTGCAGAAGTGCAGCGAAACCTTTGAAAATCTTCGAGGTATATACACTTTTAGTCCCACATCTTGCACCATAGGAGCGTTTTAGTCCCACATCTTGCAAAGTGAGCAAACCTAGTCCCACAACTTGTATCCTGAGAGCAACTTAGTCCAATTTGATTAAATCTTAGCAAGTTTAACTAAATTTATCAACCTATGACGTTACATTTTTTTAAAATGCCCCCTATGCATTTCTCAGTGACATTTGTGCCCTTGATACGGACTAACGGGTCCACATGTCATTAGAGGTACAAATAAAATAGTTAAAACTTCCTAATTGTTAATGAAGGGAATTGAACTCAACACCTCCTAATTGCTGCACAAAGACACAAGCCAGTACACCAACTGATTCTATGTTAGATATAATGACGTAATTCTTTTATATAAGGGAAGAGCACACACGCACGTAACGTCTTAAAAACACCTTTAAAAAAGTAAAAATATGTATATATGAGCAACGATGTAAGCATTCTTATTGTGCAAAATTTCAACCCGGACCGATTTTTATTCATTGTGCAAAATTGTTGATATGTGTAGTTTAAAGAGCGCCCGTTTTTTTATATTTTATTGAGAGAGTTTCTTATATATTATGTTCGGACTTATGCATCCTAACTCGGCTATACGTATGTACACCGGCACGAAGCACATAAAAAAAGTTAGGTATAAAAATACATGTTCTAAAGTTGTGAAAAGACTAAAAATGACAAATTATTTCAATTCAAAATAATTTATGTTCTAGGCTAAAAGGACAAAATTAGAGATCTGGTTTTGCAATTATGCACCTTTAAATCTTATCAATTTTTTCAGCCCGAATACAAATCGGTCGGGATTGAAATTTTGCATAATGAAAATGCTTACATCATTGCTCATATGTACATATTTTTTAAAGGTGTTTTTGATACGTTGAATTACATTTTTTACGTGCGTGTGTACTCTCGTCTTATATAAAAGAATTATGTCCTCATATTTCATAAAAGAATCAGTTGGCATAGTGGCTTATGCTTTTGTACAACAATCTAGAGGTACCAAGTTCAATTCCCGTCAACAATTAGAGTTTTAACTATTTTATTTGTATCTCAAATGACAGGTAGGTCCGTCAGTTCATAAGGAGGGCACAAATGTTAGAGAGAAATACATAGGGGGCATTTTTAAAAAATTATGATGTCATTGGTGGATAAATTTAGTTAAACTTGCTAAAATTTGATCAAATTGGACTAAGTTGCTCCCAGGATACAAGTCAGAGGACAGTGTCAAATTTCTTAAAGACGCGAACTAAAACGCCCTGCAAAGTCATGACTAAGTCAGATATACCTCAAAATCTTCGGTCATGGGCTGCCAGCCTGCATGCGTGAGGCGTTAAATGGCACGAAGTGGCACCGTGCGAGGGCGGCACACACAATCATGCACGCCAAAAGGCAGACCCGACCGGGCGCCAAGTGGCTCGGGGCGTTCGATGTGGCGCTCGCGATGCATGCGCTGGGATGCTGGCGGGTGGGAGCTGCCGTGCATGCACAGCACCACCTGCCTCCGCGCGCCACCCACTGGCACTGGACGCGCCCCGCTATTGATCGCTAGCTGATGCCTGCCAGAGTTTAACCTCCGTGGTCAGTCACGGCCTGCTTTTGCTGTTTGTTGCCTGCTGCGCGCGTACACGCAGCGTGCAGGACTGGATGCATATGCATCAGAGTGCACGTGTCAAGTAACTCGTCCTGGATTTTGTAGGAATTCTCGTTCGCTCAATATTTTAGAGCCAACTCCATCGGGGTACCCGCCGCGCTGGCACTGATTTTAAGGACCAACTTCTAAACTGCCGGCGCTTTGGAGCATCTCCACTCGCCTACCCAGGACGTCCGTCCGGACGTTGAATTTTGGTCCGGACGTCGAAAATCGGTCCAGTCGCGTATCCAAGTACCTGTTTTCGTCCGGATTTCGGCGTGTTTTGGTCCGGCCTATCCAGGCCAAACCCAGGTTCCCGGGTACGCCCTAGGACGCCGGACGCCGCAAAAAAAGGGCGTGGGCCAGCTCTGTCGGCGAGACAGTCCCATTTCCACCCACTCCGCTCGTCCAGACTGCTGCGACAGCTTTGTCTCCATGACTTTGCCGGCAAAGCTCCCTCGCGCCGAGACATGCCCACGCCTCTAGCTACGCTCGCCATCGTTCCCGCCCAGCTCCACGCCTCTGTCGCCGTCGCTTTCGCCTACCTACCCTTGCCGTAGCTGTGCTTCGGCTCGGTGCGCCCACCACCACGCCCGCCAGGTGTTCGACATTTGGCCGGATTCGGCCATGGAATCCGACGGCGACGAGGTGTCATCATCGACTGACGAGGACGGGATACTCGCCATGGATTCCGACGACGAGGAGTTGCTCGCCGAACTCCTGGAAGAGGAGAGCGCCGAGGTCGCCGAAAGTGAAGAGCACTTGCAGATTCTCGCATCGCTCGCCCAGCTGTACATGCAGATGGCGAAGCCAAAGCGCGGTGGTTCGGCGCCAGGTCGCATGAAGTGCAAGGCGAGACAGAGGATAGAGGGCTACTGCATGTTGTAGGCGAGACAGAGGATTCTTTGGCATGGCAGGATCGAACAACGACATCAACGTCCTCAACTCCTCAACTGTCTTTTCCAAGCTTGTTGAGGGTCATGCTCCCCCTGTGGAATTTGAGATCAACGGGCATCACTACAACAAGAGATACTATCTAGCAGATGGCATCTATCCAAGATGGCCAACATTTGTGAAGACTATCTCAGGCCCAATGCTCCCCAAGCATTCTCACTTTGCCAAGGAACAGGAAGCTTGCAGGAAGGACGTGGAGCGGGCATTTGGTGTGCTCCAGCAGAGGTTTGCAGTTGTCCGGTTTCCTGCTATGACCTGGTCGAAAGATCAGATGTGGGAAGTGATGAACTGGTGTGTGACCTTGCACAACATGATCATTGAGGATGAGAAGAATGATCCAATGAGTTTGCTCGAGAAGGACGAGCCATACTACAGACAGGGTCCTCTTGCCGAGTCTGATCACCAGGTGCCTCCAACATGGGCTGCATTCATCGCAATGCGTCAGGAGATCCGAGATCTGGCGATGCATCAACAGCTGCAAGATGATCTTGTCGAGCACCTATGGACACGCAGGGGCAACACGACGTAGATGCTGAGCATTAACTGGCCAAACTTGGTCGAAATATGTTGTAATTTTATTGCAGGCCGAACTATGTTTACAGAACGCCGAACTCTGCTTAAAATTTCGCCGAATTTTGGTCTTAAAGTGTTCTGTATTCGTCGTATGCCGAACTATGCCGAAATTTGGACGAAGTTTACCAAATTTGAGCCGAATTTGAGCGGAAACGGGCGACCCGGGAACTCGGCCTGGGTACGCGAGTGGGAAACTGGGCGTACCCAGGCCGAAAACTTTCGCCGTTCGGCCGAAGTTTGGTCCGTATTTCGGCCTGGGTTCGGCCAACGAGTGGAGATACTCTTAGGGAAAACCAACACACAAACCGGCCACCCCAACTATCAATACATAGTAATATTTTTTTGTAATTTAAAAACATTTTTCTATACATAAATTTTTTTAAACTAAAGATACAACGGGATAAATCTACATTCCGCATCAAAGTCCGCTCAATCCTTTGCCGGTAGCTCTCTGCCTCCTCGCCTCCTTGAGGTGACGCTGTCGGTGTCTCTCCGCGTAAAGGCACTCCTTGTCCTCGAGCAACCTCACGTGTGGTGGCGGTTCCTCTCTGTCCTCGCCGTTCGCTCCGTTCCCGCTGTCTGTAAGGACAAACAAGAAATATGAACACGCGATTTACCCAAGTTTGGCCTCCCGAAGAAAAACCTTACTCTAGCGGCTGGGGAGAGACACAAATCCATCAAATAAAGCTTCCAATGTGAGAGATTTGAGTGGGGGAGAAGAGTGTTGGAGATATGCCCTAGAGGCAATAATAAATATAGTTATTATTATATCTTTGTGTTTATGATAAATGTTTACATTCATGCTATAATAGTATTAACAAGGAAACATTAATACTTGTGTGATTTGTAAACTTAATTTGAAGTCCCTAGTATAGCCTCTATACTTCACTAGCTTGTTGGTTGATTAATGATTGTGGTTTCCCTATCATGAACATTGAGATGTTATCAACAACAAGATCATATCGTTAGGAGAATGATATGGTGGACATACTCCTATAGATAAGCATAGCATAAAGATCAAGTCATTTTAATAGTTCAATTGCTATATGCTTTCTGATACATAGTAACCTAATTCCTTCAACCATGAGATCATGCATATCACCTTTACCGGATGGATGCTTTGATGACATCAAACACCACACCGTAACTGGGTGGCTATAAAGGTGGCATTGAGTGTTCGGAAAGTATTGGTTGAAACACATGGATCAAGAGTGGGATTTGTCCATCCATATGACGGATAGATATACTCTGGGCCCTCTCGGTGGAATGTCGTCCAATTAGCTTGCAAGCATGTGACTGGGTCACAAGGGATCACATATCACGGGAACGAGAAAAGAGTACTTATCGGTAACGAGGTTGAAATAGGTATGCAGAGATACCGACGATCATAACCTCGGATAAGTAAACTATCGTGAGACAAAGGGAAAATGGTATCGTATATAAGTGGTTCATTCGATCGCAAAGTAATCGTAGAAATATGTGGGAGCCATATGAATTTCCAGATTCCTCTATTTGTTATTGTTCGGAGAAGTGTCTCGATCATGTCCGCATAATTCACGAACCGTAGGGAGACACACTTAAGGATTCGACGTTGTTTGAGTAGTTATGGTATTATGAGAAAGAGACCGAATGTTGTTCGGAGTCTCGGATGGGATCCGGGATATCACGAGGTGATCCGGAATGGTCCGGAGAATAAGATTCATATAAGGAAAGTCCCGTTTCGGAGTTCGGGAATGATTCCGGTGTTTTCATCGGGAATGTTCTAGAAGGTTCCGGATTGTCCGGCACTCCGGGGGGGGGGGGGGGGGGTACATGAATGTGTCATTGAATGATTGCATCATGTACTAAGTGTTCTTGCTGTTCCAAAACTGAAAAGTCAAACTGCCAGTTTGAAAGTCAAACGGCTAAAACAGGAAACTGTGGAAAACAGGAAACTGTGGGAAACAGGAAACTGTGGGAAACAAGCAAGAGGAGGTTGAAACCAACTTGGAGGAGGAGTCCCTCCTCTCCAAGCCGGCGGCCCACCTAGGCCGAGTTGGGGAGGGACTCCTCCTCCCCTGGCGCCCTCCACCTATAAAAGGAGGCGGGCCTCCTCAAGACACACAAGTTCCTATCCTCTAATCTCCGGTTTAGAGCCGTTTTGGTTTAGAGCTTCTAATTGCTTTAGCCTGCGGTTTAGAGCCTTATAATTGGTGCGTCTAATCTCTAGACCACTAATAGCCCTCTCTCATACTCCACCATACTCGCCCGCTTAAGCGAAGCCTCATGGGATTTCCCTCTACTTCCTGTACCACGCCTTTGCCGCGGAATCGCGAGGAGAGTGCTACAACCTCCGCTTTCTTTGGAACAAGGAGAGGAAGGTCTTCGAAAATCGAACGTGACCGACTGCGAAGCGCTGCCGAACGCAGCCGGAAGGATCGTCTACAAGATCTTGAGATCGGAAAGAGTACGACTACATCACCCACGAGAATCCGTTAAACACTTTGGAATCTTCGAGGGTAAGTTATTCCATCGACTCGCTACAATCTAGTAGATAGATCTTGGCTTGTTTGTTTGTATGCGATAGAAATTTTTGTTTTCCATGCTACGAACCCCTACGGGTATCAGTCGTGTTTATATGTAGATCACAGACAGTAGAACACAATGGTCATTGTGGGCGTTGATGCTTTATTGTCGATTGCTTCTTGTGTACTTTGCATCTTGCGGTATGTTGGGATGAAGCGGCCGGCTAACCTTACATGACATCGTTCATGAGACTTGCTCCACGCTTGACATGCAACTTGTATTGCATAAGTGGCTTTATGGTGCTGTTTCTCCTAGCATAGTTAAGATCCAATTTACAACGGTGATCAACAATGCTAGTATCAATGTTGTGGTTCTTGTTCGTAAGTTAGAACGACACTTATTGAAAGCCCCAAACCACGTAAAATATGCAAAGAAAGTAGAGGCGTCCAACTTTGTTTTGGGGGTGCGATGATGTGATATGGCCATGATTGTGATTATATTTGATGTATGCAATGTTCCTTATTGTAAAGTTGGCAACCGGCTGGAGCCATATGGTTGTCTTTAATTTATGTTAAGACCCGCGTGTCTATTCAAAGTAGTTGTAATAGTTGAAGCCGGTGGACGACAACCATGAAGAAGCGTCATTGACCTTGATGCAATACCGGTGATGATGGAGATCATGTTCGTGCTTGAAGATGGAGATCGGAAGCACAAAGAAAGGCCATATCATATCACATATTATTGAATTGCATGTGATGTTAATCCTTTATGCATCTTGTATTGCTTGGTAGACGGTAGCATTATAAGATGATCCCTCATGCACATCAATTTCAAGTCATAAAGTGTTCGCCTTAGTTAGCAATTGCTAAAGCTTGTTGTTTCGAAGCACCACGTGATGATCGGGTGTGTTAGATTCTGCAAGTGTATACAACATGAGCAAGCCAGATTTGCTCATGCAGAAACTAAGGTTTGATCTTGATGAGCCTAGCATGTACAGACATGGTCTCGGAACACGGATCACCGAAAGGTAAAGCATGAATCATATAGTAGATATGATGAACATGACGATTGTTCACCATTGAAACTATATCAACTCTCGTGATGATCGGTGTTGATGTAGTGGATTTGGTTCGTGTGATCACTAAAACAATGTGAGGGATGTTGTTTTGAGTGGGAGTTCACCTAGTTTAATTTCATTAATTAATTTGAACTCAATTTGTCATAAACTTAGTCTAAACTATTGCAAATATGTTGTAGATCAATGGCAGCCCCTACCATCAATTTTAATGCGTCCTAGAGAAAGAAAAGTTGAAAACAATGGAAGCAACTTGGATTGGTTCCGCAATTTGAGGATTGTCCTCACACGGTAATTTGACCTATGTCTTTGGATGCACATGGTGACCCACTGCGGTGATGCTTCCGATGAAGGAAAGAATGTTTACCTCGCTCGGAAGAATCAGTACTCCATAGTTCAGTGTGCTATCTTGTACGGTTTAGAATCGGAGCTTTAGAAAAGGTTTGAAGAGTCAGACCCATATGATATTGTCGAGAATCTCAAATTGATTTTTTAAACTCATGCGGCAATTGAAAGCTATGAGGCTTCTGAAAAGTTCTTTAACTGCAAGATGGAAGAGGGCAGCTCCGTCAGTGAGCATGTGCTTAAGATGTCTGGGCACGCAAACAAACTTCAAAGCTTGGGTATAGTGATTCCTAATGCTTTGGGGATTTACCGTGTCCTCCAGTCACTTCCACCAAGTTACAGGAACTTTGTGATGAACTACAACATGCAGAACATGAATAAAGAGTTGCCAGAACTGTTTGCTATGTTAAAATCTGCAGAAGTGGAGATCAAGAAAGAGCACCAAGTGTTGTTGGTCAATAAGACCACCAAACTCAAGAAAGGCAAGTCTAAGCAAAAGGGACACTTCAAGAAGGGTGGTAATAAAGTTACCACGCCGGCGAAGAAGACCAAGGCTGGACCCAAGCCTGAAACTGAGTGCTTTTACTGCAAGGGAGAAGGTCACTGGAAGCGGAATTGCCCAAAGTACTTGGCGGATCTGAAGAACGGCAACATCAAGAAGAAAGGTATATCTGATATACATGTTATTGATGTGTATCTCACTAGTAATCTTTGTAGTGCCTGGGTATTTGATACTGGTTCGCTTGCTCATATTTGTAACTCGAAACAGGTGCTGCAGAATAAACGGAAGCTAGCGAAGAACGAGGTGACGATGCGCGTGGGAAACGGATCAAAGGTTGATGTGATCGTGGTCGGAACGCTACCCCTTCATCTACCATCGGGATTAGTTTTATACTTAAATAATTGTTATTTAGTGCCTGTGTTGAGCATGAACATTATATCGGGATCTTGTTTATTGCGAGACGGTTACTTGTTTAAATCAGAGAATAATGGTTTTTCGATTTATATGAGTAATATGTTTTATGCACATGCACCTTTGATAGATGGTCTATTCTTATTGAATCTCGATAGTGGAAATACACATATCAACAACATTGAGGCTAAACGTTTGAAATCAAGCGATAATTCGACCTATATGTGGCAATCGTCTTGGTCACATTGGGGTGAAGCGATGAAGAAACTCCATTCGATGGACTTCTTGAATCACTTGATTTTGAATCACTTGAAAGATGCGAAGCATGTCCGATGGAAAAATGACTAAGACTCCATTTTACGGTATGATGGAGCGAGCTACGGACTTATTGGAAATCATACATACCGATGTGTGTGGTCCAATGAGTGTAGCATCGTGATGGTTATCGTTATGTTCTTACCTTCACGGATGACTTGAGTAGATATGGGTATATCTATTTCATGAAACATAAGTCCGAAACTTTCGAGAAGTTTAAGGATTTTCAAAGTGAGGTAGAGAATCAACGTAACAAGAAGATTAAATTTCTACGTTCTGATCGTGGAGGTGAATATCTAAGTTACGAGTTTGGCGAGCATTTGAAGAAATGCGAATACTTTCCTGATTGACACCGGGAACACCACAGCGTAATGGTGTGTCCGAACGTCGTAATCGAACTCTTTTAGATATGGTTCGTTCTATGATGTCACTTACAGATTTACCGCTATCATTTTGGGGTTATGCATTGGAAACAGCCGCATTCACTTTAAATAGGGCACCATCTAAATCCGTTGAAACGACACCGTATGAATTATGGTTTGGGAAGAAACCTAAATTGTCGTTCCTTAAAGTTTGGGGGTTCGAAGCCTATGTAAAGAAGTTACAGCCGGACAAGCTTGAACCCAAAGCGGAAAAATGCGTCTTCATAGGATACCCGAAGGAAACTATTGGGTATACCTTCTATCATAGATCCGAAGGCAAAATCTTCGTTGCCAAGAATGGATCCTTTCTAGAGAAGGAATTTCTCTCGAAAGAAGTGACTGGAAGGAAAGTAGAACTCGACGAGGTTGTCGAACCTTCTCTCGAAATTGCGAGTAGCGCAACACCGGAAGAATTTCCTGTGGTGCCTGCACCAATTAGAGAGGAAGCTAATGATGATGATCATGAAACTTCGGTTGAAGTTGCTACAGAGCCTCGGAGGTCAATGAGAACTCGTACCACTCCAGATTGGTATGATCCCGTTATGAGTGTCATGTTGGTGGACAACACCGATGACCCCGAGACATATGAGGAAGCGATGATGAGCCTAGATTCCAATAAATGGCAAGAAGCCATGAAGTCCGAGATTGGATCCATGTACGAAAACCAAGTATGGACTTTGGTGGACTTACCGGATGGCCGGAAGGCTGTCGAGAACAAATGGATTTTCAAGAAGAAAACAGATGCTGATGGTAATGTTACTGTCTATAAAGCTCGACTTGTCGCAAAAGGGTTTCGACAAATTCAAGGAGTTGACTGTGATGAGACTTTCTCACCAGTAGCGAAGCTAAAGTCTGTGAGGATTATGTTAGCAATCGCTGCATATTATGATTATGAGATATGGCAGATGGATGTCAAAACAACATTCCTCAATGGAGATATTGATGAAGAGTTGTATATGATGCAACCCAAAGGTTTTGTCGATCCTAAAGATGCTAACAAGGTATGCAAACTTCAACGGTCCATCTATGGATTGAAGCAAGCATCCCGAAGTTGGAATCAATGTTTTGATAAGGTGATCAAAAGTTTTGGTTTTATACAAACTTATGGAGAAGCTTGTATTTACAAGAAAGTGAGTGGGAGCTCAGTAGCATTCTTAATACTATATGTGGATGACATATTGTTGATTGGGAATGATGTAGACCTTCTTAATAGTGTCAAGGAATATTTGAATAATAGTTTTTCAATGAAGGATCTTGGCGAAGCAACTTACATATTAGGCATAAATATTTATAGAGATAGATCGAAACGCCAAATATCATTGTCACAGAGTACATATTTGGACAAAGTTCTAAAGAGGTTTGAATGGAAGAAAGCAAGAAAGGGTTCTTGCCCATGTTGCTCAATACGACCTTGAGTAAAACTCAAAGTCCGACATCGGGAGAAGATAGAGAAAGGATGAGTAAGACTCTATGCCTCAGCCATAGGATCTCTAATGTATGCCATGCTATGTACTAGACCCGACATTGCATATCTGTTAGTTTAACTAGCAGATATCAAAGTGATCCAGAGTGGATCATTGGATATGATCAAAACATCCTTAAGTACTTGAGAAGAACTAAGGATATGGTTCTTTCTTATGGAGGTGATGAACAACTCATTGTTAATGGTTACACCGATGCTAGTTGGAACACCGATCCGGATGATTCAAAATCACAACTGGATAATGTATTTATTTTGAATGGTGCAGCTTAATGAGGAGTGCAAAGCAAAGCGTTGTGGCAAGATCTTCAACCGAATCGAATACATGGTTGCTTGGAGGCTTCACAAGAAGCGATATGGATGAAAGAGTTCATTACAGAGCTGGGTGTGGTTCCTAGTGCGCTGGACCCAATGTCTATCTATTGTGATAACATGGGCGCCATAGCCAATGCGCAAGAACCAAGGTCACACAAGAAGCTGAAGCACATCAAGCTGCATTTTCACGCTATTCGAGAACATATCCAGGATGGGGATATAAAGATTTGCAAAGTACAAACAGATCTGAATGTGGCGGATCCGTTGACTAAACCTCTCCCGAGGGCAAAACATGACCAACACCAAACTGCCATGGGTGTTCGGTATATTACCATGTAATCTAGATTATATGACTCTAGTGCAAGTGGGAGACTGTTGGAGATATGCCCTAGAGGCAATAATAAATATAGTTATTATTATATCTTTGTGTTTATGATAAATGTTTACATTCATGCTATAATAGTATTAACAAGGAAACATTAATACTTGTGTGATTTGTAAACTTAATTTGAAGTCCCTAGTATAGCCTCTATACTTCACTAGCTTGTTGGTTGATTAATGATTGTGGTTTCCCTATCATGAACATTGAGATGTTATCAACAACAAGATCATATCGTTAGGAGAATGATATGGTGGACATACTCCTATAGATAAGCATAGCATAAAGATCAAGTCATTTGAATAGTTCAATTGCTATATGCTTTCTGATACATAGTAACCTAATTCCTTCGACCATGAGATCATGCATATCACCTTTACCGGATGGATGCTTTGATGACATCAAACACCACACCGTAACTGGGTGGCTATAAAGGTGGCATTGAGTGTTCGGAAAGTATTGGTTGAAACACATGGATCAAGAGTGGGATTTGTCCATCCATATGACGGATAGATATACTCTGGGACCTCTCGGTGGAATGTCATCCAATTAGCTTGCAAGCATGTGACTGGGTCACAAGGGATCACATATCACGGGAACGAGAAAAGAGTACTTATCAGTAACGAGGTTGAACAAGGTATGCAGAGATACCGACGATCATAACCTCGGATAAGTAAACTATCGTGAGACAAAGGGAAATTGGTATCGTATGTAAGTGGTTCATTCGATCGCAAAGTAATCGTAGAAATATGTGGGAGCCATATGAATTTCTAGATTCCTCTATTGGTTATTGTTCGGAGAAGTGTCTTGATCATGTCCGCATAATTCACGAACCGTAGGGAGACACACTTAAGGATTCGACGTTGTTTGAGTAGTTATGGTATTATGAGAAAGAGACCGAGTGTTGTTCGGAGTCTCGGATGGGATCCGGGATATCACGAGGTGATCCGGAATGGTCCGGAGAATAAGATTCATATAAGGAAAGTCCCGTTTGAGTTCGGGAATGATTCCGTGTTTTCATCGGGAATGTTCTAGAAGGTTCGGATTGTCCGCACTGGGGGAAGGGTACATGAATGTGTCATTGAATGATTGCATCATGTACTAAGTGTTCTTGCTGTTTCAAAACTGAAAAGTCAAACCGCCAGTTTGAAAGTCAAGCTAAAACAGAGCGTGGAAAACAGGAAACTGTGGGAAACAGGAAACTGTGGGAAACAAGCAAGAGGAGGTTGAAACCAAATTGGAGGAGGAGTCCCTCTCCTCCAAGCTGGCGGCCCACCTAGGCCGAGTTGGGGAGGGACTCCCCTTCCTCCCCTGGCGCGCCGTCCCCTCCACCTATAAAAGGAGGGGCAGGGCCTCCTCCTCAAGACACACAAGTTCCTATCCTCTAATCTCCGGTTTAGAGCCGTTTTGGTTTAGAGCTTCTAATTGCTTTAGCCTGCGGTTTAGAGCCTTCTAATTGGTGCTTCTAATCTCTAGACCACTAATAGCCCTCTCTCATACTCCACCATACTCGCTCCGGCTTAAGGCCTCAAGGATTTCCCTCTACTTAGGTACCACACCGCCAGTGTCTTAGGAATCGCGAGGAGAGTGCTACAACCTCCATCACCTTTGGAACAAGGGAGAGGAAGGTCTTCGTCGAGTACCGAACGTGTGACCGACTATGGAAGAGCTGCCGGAACGCAACGCCGGAAGGATCGTCTACACGATCTTGAGATCGGAAAGAGTACGACTACATCACCCACGAGAATCCGCTTTCGTTAAACACTTTGGAATCTTCGAGGGTAAGTTATTCCATCGACTCGTTGCTACAATCTAGTAGATAGATCTTGGCTTGTTTGTTTGTATGCGATAGAAAATTTTTGTTTTCCATGCTACGAACCCCTACAAAGAGAGGGGAGAAGGGGGCGCCTCCTTGCTGTTCTTCTTGCTTGGGTCTAGATGGGAGTGAATGGGGAGAGGTGGGGAGGGGGCTGCGCGCGACAGGCTAAGTCCTAAAGTGTAGCGCCTATCTGCTAGGCGCTACACATTAGAGTATAGCGCCTAGCAGATAGGCGCTACACCTTGGGCATAGATCCTGGGCGTTACTCGTCCCAGACATAGCGTCTAGGCGTCACACGGTCGGGTGGGGCCAGAGGCGATGCCACGCTGGCAAGGGGCATATCGCCTAGCTGAAAGGCGCTACACTGTAGAGTGTAGCGCCTTAGCTGTTGGGCGTTACCCAAAGGGTTAGTGCCCGTGAAATAGTTATCCAAAGAGGTCATTTCGTGAAATACTTTTGATTTTGGGTTATTTTTGTCCATTCTGCCCTCCACCGGAGTACCCACCGCGCCGACACTGACTTTAAGGACCAACTTCTAAACTGCCTGCGCTTTTGGGAAAACCACCACACGCCGGCGACCCCAACTATCAAGACATAGTAATATTTTTTGTAATTTAAAACATTTTTCTATACATAAAATTCTTTAAACTAAAGATACAGCGGGAGAAATCTACATTCCGGTATCGAAGTCCGCTCACTCCTTTGCCTGTAGCTCTCTCTCTCTCTCTCTCTCTCTGCCTCCTCGCCTCGTTGACGTGATGCTGTCGGTGTCTCTTCGCATAAAGGCGCTCCTTATCCTCAAGCGACCTCGTGTGGCGGCGGTTCCTCTCCGTCCTTGCCATTCGCTTCGTCAGCGCTCCCTGTCCTCGAGCGACCTCGCGTGACGGCGGTTCCTCTTCATCCTCGCCATTCGCTCTGTTGCCGCTGCCTGCAAGGAGGACATGCCCTGGCCTAAAGTCCTTCTGACGAGGTTTCGACTCATCAATGTCTATTGTTATGGGCTTGGGTTTTAAAAAAAGGGAAACATTGGAGATCAGAAATGGCTAACAAACAAGCAATGTGGGACACGAGATTTACCCAAGTTCGGACCTCCGGAGGGAAACCTTACTCATGTTTGCCTATTTTTGATTGATGACGAAACCAAAGGTTACACGGGGTGCACAGATGAGATCTGGCGGATGAGTATGCTAGGGTTATGGATTGTCCTTCTCATTGTGCCCTCCTGACCTTTATATGGTAAGGCCAGGTCTCGGGATCTAGGTCGAGTCAGTTACGGATTAAGGTTTTTTCTCTTTAACTTTCTATCTTGAACTAGTCTTGTTCTTCAAGGAGTCGCATCCTTCATGGACCTGGGCCACCTGAATTACTTCTGGGCTTCGTCATCAGGGGTTGTAACTACCTCGGTGAATTACGCTCCTAGATACAAGCCTGGATGAGCGGTAGTGGTTGAAATAGTACGGTGGGGCCCCAAAAGCCACTCACGGGTAGACCTTTCGGCCGTCCCAACCACTACCATCTCAACGGGACACAGACGGCGGCGAATCGGCGAAGGGATCAACTACATACACAAGTGGGTATGTATGCAAGCCACCATACAAGAGTACATCAGATCCACACCATCTAGAAAGAAAGGAAATATAGCAACGCCATACGGCAAGATTCAAATGACCTAGATAGATCTAATATTTTAGGATACTTCCTCATACAACACACATCAGAGTATCATGCGGAAGCGGCAAACAAAATCCGAGTACGGATAAGAGGCAAATCGGCATAAGATGCCATAGAAATAAGCACATCCCAACTACAGGTCTCACGGATCCCCGTTCCCGGAATCTCTACACCGAACGATCGTTGCCCACATCATCGGCTTCTTCCACCCAGTATCCGTCCTGCGGGGGTACCTGTTCATCTGAACCAATAATTTATCGTGTGAGACCCTAAGGGTACTCAGCAAGTCTTAATGCCTCTAAAGGGGACACAACCTAGGGTGACGCAATTGCAGCGAAAGATAAACCCTAGCAGTTCTATAGATACTCGCTAACCATCCGCCTAACCAATGATAGACGGATGTCCGTGAATTAAGAACAACAGTTATAATGGTAATTTCATCAGATCCATCCTCCTCCTCGCTTACCAACGAGGAAGCGATTTAACAACCCCCATCCGCTGGCAATTTTATTAACCATTCCATGAGTGTTGCACTATTTACTAGTCAAATTACTTAGTCGATTAAAGCGGTACTTTAGTTATGCTTGTCTATGATCGAGAAACGTGCTCCAAGTCGTCCATATCCGCGGACACGGCTTTCGAAAAGTTTTACCCGCCGGGTGCACCAATAGCAACACACGCCGATCAACCTCGGAAAACCAAATCAAAACCCAACGAGGCTTTCACGACGAACAATCACAGATTCAGAAATATTTGAGGGCCACCCTTGAGTACACCGCAACGGTAAGCAAGCTCGAGACGGACTCAAGGTTTGGGTGGACGGTGTGAACGATCGGGAACCCAAAACTGGGCTTGTCGACACCATGAATCGTGTCCCGATCCTAACAAGACAAAGGTGTGCTCCTCGCACAATCGTAAATCTGAAGTAGCATGGCATAGGTACAGGATAGTAAAGAAAACCTCAAACTAGTTTGTGGCCCCTAGGAATAAGATGAATCAAGCTACGCCTCGGGGGGTCCCATATACCTCCGGATGTGGATAGCGCGATAAATCAAGGAACAGAATCAAGTACTCGGGGTCTTACGGACACAAGTGAGCAGGAAAACCAAATAGCAGATGTTGCTCACCGTGCCACTTTCATTAGTTATCCCATTACTACTCAGATTAAGTTGTTTAGGTACCTCGTTATCCATCAGACACTCACATACCCTACACATGCTGTTCTACGACTCGCATGGCTCAAACAACTCCTGTAGTAATGGCTCATGGGATGGAGGAACAAGCTTGGTGGGTTTAAAAGTAAAGGCTATGCATACTTGGGATTCAATTTAATGCAATCGCGACTCAATGATGCAAGAATAAGATAGAGGCAATAGGTACTATATGTATGCAAGCATGTGGTAGTGCTTGCCTGGCAACTCAGTTGAAGCGAGGGACGGATCTGGGTAGTGCTCCTGGTTCTCTTGATATATCCCCTGCTCAGTGTCTATCCGCGAAAAACCAAACAAACAAGGCCAACATGAATATAGAGCACAAGCATATGAATAAGATGCGTCAAGCAAACAATCATGCCATGATGAATGATGCACAATTTGCATGGCATTAATGTAGCAAAGCATGGTTGAGGTGTGGAGACAAGTAATAACATTTTAATGGTTTTGGGTCACATTTTGTTGTCATAACAATTGCTGTTCACTATATATTCATATGATGCATGCTGCAATGGAAGTCATGGATAGCATAAACAGAAAGGTCTCGTCGGTGATCATTTTAGACCTATCATTTGCTAAATTTGGAATTATAGAACAAAAGTTATTAATTATTTAAGTTCTAGTGGCAATTGGTGTAATTTAATTAAGCTTGGAATTTTAAATGTGCAAAAGGCAATTTGAATGTCATATTTGAAATCCTGGCATTTTTCTGATCTCAAAACATCTATCATTTGTATTATTTGGATTAATATTGGAAAAGTTATTTATAACTGAAATATATTTGAATTTGAAATAGTTTAAACCAAGATTTGAATTTTTAAACAGACTCTGGAAAGCTTTTTATACTCAGAGCTAACATACCCACAAGCGCCATGGTGGGGCCAGGGATTTGTCCCACACGATGGTGCAATGAGGGGGCTGGGTTGAACTTTGGAAACCCCGGGAGCCTTTTTGTAAAAAGGACACCCGACGCTGACGGTGGGCCTGGCTGGACTACGGCTTAGGAAAGCAAAAGAGAGGGGGGTATTTGCAAGGGTCCACAGACACTGCTTTCTCTTCTCTGGGTGAAAGAAGCGAGAGCAGCGGTGGGATTCGAACCCATGACCAGCAGCGCGAGCGGCCGCCACTGGGTCACGGTGGGGGAGGTGTCTGGTAGGGAGGCGCAGGCTAGATGGGGTGCAGGGCATCGCGGAAGCTTGCGAACGACACCGCCGCAGGCACAGAGACGCTCGACGAATTGCCCGCGAGCACCGGCGACGGCGGCTGACCGTGTCTAGGGGGTACCGGCTCACCTAGAGGTTGATGGTGGAGTTGGATCGGTCCGCTGAGCAGGCAGTCGTCGGTGAAGCGAGGCAATGAGCTAGGGTTTCCGGTGGGCGTCCGTCTGACAGCAGCGAGCCTTCTCCTCCTTTGGCCGGCGCGATGCGAGGGAACGTCCTCGACTCCTCGGCTCCTTCCACGACGAGCTTGACGACCAGCAAGGCGAGGCGGTGTGCAGATGGTAGGCGACGTCACGCCGGCGTTGTCGGGAGAGAAGGGAGGAAGGGGCAACCACAGGAGAGGGATCTGGCGAGGCAGAGAGGGCGTGTGGTGGATAGGATCGAAGGGAGGGGGTGGATGGCGTGTTGGAGAGGGGGGTGGCTTCGGCCACCTTTATCCTCTCCCCTCACGTGCACGCATGGGGCCAGGCAGGCACGGCAGGGGCGGCGTGAGCACGGGAGGGAGGCTGCCAAGGTGGGACTAGAGAGGAGGGGGCTCGGGCGGGACCTGCGTGGCAGAGAGGAGAGCAAGAGAGGTAAGAGGAGGCTCGGGTTAGCTAGGTTAGGAGCTAGGCTCGGGCTAGGGTTTGCCTTAGGGCTGGTTTGGTGGTAGCTAGGTGGGGACAGGGAGGTAGAGAGAAGAGAGGGACCGAGAGAGGGGTGGTGTGGTTTAGGGTTTAGATTAGAGCTAGGATTAGAGGAGATGGAGGGTAGGTTTTAGGGTTGTTGGAGAGAGGGGAAAGGTTAGATGCTAGGGTTTTAGCTAGGGGATTCGGTTTGGAAAAAGGTGGGGTTAAGGAGAGAGGGGTGGATTAGGGTTTTTGTTTGGACTAGGAGTAGCTTAGGTTTTATCTAGGGTGGTTTTGGGGCATGGGAGGGAGAGAGGGAGCTAGGGTAGAGGATATATAGAAGGGGGGCGGAAGCAAGCTAGGGATTGAAGCATGTATGTTCCAAACATGGCCAAGCAAGAACAAAGGAAGAGAGGTAGGGAGAGGGAGGGGGTTTAGGCTTATGCTCACACATGATCACATGTGTGTGCATGGAGCAAGGGGATAGAGGTTTTAGCTAGAGGGGAAAAAGAGAGATAGAAGATATGGTGAAGAAACTACAAGCCAAAACAAGATTTAAACAAAGGAGAGATGATCCATGCAAGCAAAGCCAAATATCATTCCAAAAATCAAGAAAAAGGTGGCACTTGCATGGCCCATGCAAACAATAATTGCCATGTAGTTATATTGTGAAAACAACATTAATTCATGTGGCATTATTCCTTGCATTCCCAAAAGGTGGGCAAAGGCCAAGCAAAAGATTATGGGTGGAATCCAACCAACCAACATGAGCTAGAGGTAACTCAAATAAAATACCAAGCTCATATTAATTGGATGGTGGAATTATAAGGTGGTGAGAAAAAGGTGGTGGAGTCAATAAGAGATATGCCCCCAAATCAACTTGGGCATTTAGCAATATATCAAGAACCAAATACAATATCAAGAGGCAACTACAATTAATAATGCACATGAGATAAGAACCAACAAGAAGGGGTTTTATATGATGTTCAAAAGCAAGGTGACATGATGACATGAGCATGATATGATGATGATGCAACAATTATATGTTGGAAGTGGCCCTTTTTATTACTATAACAAGTAGCATTACAGGTGTTAGACAACTGGGATGCTACAACTCTCCCCCACTAAAAAGGAATCTCGCCCCGAGATTCTAGGAAGATGAAGAAGAAGACACAAAGAGAGAAGGATGGTTGGCACGGAGTTCATCTTCACGCTCCCATGTGGCTTCATCAACAGAATGGTGTGACCACTGCACCTTGCAGAACTTGATGGACTTGTTGCGAGTCCTTCGCTCATGTCTCAAGGATTTTGGTGGGGTGTTCTTGATAAGACAGGTCTTCTTGGAGATCGATTAGCTCATGATCCACGGTCCTGCCGGGATCTTTGAAGCACTTCTTGAGCTGAGAGATGTGGAAAACATCATGGACTTTGAGTTTTTCCGGAAGCTCAAGTGCATAAGCAACTTCTCCTCTTCTACCACGAATCTTGAAAGGACCGATGTATCTAGGAGCCAACTTCCCTTTGATACCGAAGCGGTGTGTTCCTCTCATGGGAGTGACACGAAGGTACACGAGATCACCAGGGGCATATACCATATCAGTGTGCTTCCTGTCATAGTTGCTCTTCTGACGACTTTGAGCAATCTTCGGGTTCTCCAGAATGATATGCACCTTCTCCTCTGCTTGGGTTACAATGTCAGGGCCAAACCAGATTCTTTCTCCTGCACTTGACCAACCAATCGGAGTTCTGCACTTGCGACCATAGAGAGCCTCGAATGGTGCCATCTTCAGACTCTTCTGGAAGCTGTTGTTGTAGGAGAATTCAGCATATGGAAGGCATTCCTCCCACTTCATGCCAAACGAGATGACGCAAGCCCGAAGCATATCTTCCAGAATCTGATTGATTCTTTCCACTTGTCCTTGATCGAGGGTGGTAAGCGATCTTGAAGTTCAACTTTGTTCCCAAAGCTTTTGTAAACTTTCCTAACTTTGAGGTGAAGATGCTCCCAGTCGAACTGATTTCAGTGGAACCCCATACAGATACATACATTGTTGATATAGAGCTCACAACTGAATTCCGTAAATTGTTTCCTTGATCGGGAAGAAATGAGCCACTTTAGAAAGCCTCGTCGATGACAACAAAAATTGCATTGTTGCCCTTACTGCGACCTTGGAAAGCCGTGATGAAGTCCATCTCTACTTTCTCCCATTTCCATTCCGGAGGTTTCAATGGTCAGAAGACCAAACGGTTTCGATGGACAGCCTTCACTCTGACACGAGACATCACATTCGAGACATACTTGGCGCAATACCGCTTTCAACCTGTGCCACCAAGATTGTGTTTTCAAGTCCATGTACATCTTTGTGCCGCCAGGATGGATAGAAAGAACCGAATCATGTGCCTCCTTGAGAACTTGGTCTCTCGGACCCGGTAGTTTGGAACAAACATCCGATGTTCAAAGAAGAGCGTGCCTTGATCATCAACGTGGAAGGACTCATACTGAAGGTCAAGCTTAGAGATGAGCTTTTGGTGTGCGGATCACCAAGTCGACGAGAGCGAATCTGTTCTTCCAAGAGAGGAGTAGCCGGAAGGTTCAGGAGATGCCCTTGTTCCACAATTTCCGTGTTGAGTCGGAATTCCTCACAAGAGAGGTTGCTCTTCCACCATGAGGTTGTTGACATAAGCTTTACGGCTAAGCGCATCCGCCATGACATTTGCTTTGCCGGAGTGTAGTTGATGGTCACATCAAAGTCATTGATTGCTTCAATCCATCTCCTCTGCCGAAGGTTGAGATCAGTCTGTGAAGATATACTTCAAACTCTTGTGGTCGAGAAGATCTCACAACGTTACCAAGCAAGTAGTGCCTCCATAGCTTCAAAGCAAAGACAAGCCTTTGCTAGCTCGAGGTCATGTGTGGGATAGTTGATCTCATGCGTCTTCAACTGACGAGAGGCATAAGCAACCACCTGTTTCTCTTGCATCAGGACCGCACCCAATCCTTGCAAAGAGGCGTCACAGAATATCTGGAAAGTCTTAGATGTATCCGGAGGAACCAAGACTGGTGTGGAAGTGAGCTTCTCTTTGAGTGTCCCAAAACTTTCTTGACATGCAGGAGTCCACAGGTATTTCTTGCCTTTCTTGAGAAGATCGGTAAGAGGCTTCGCTATCTTCGAGAAGTTCTGAACGAAGCGACGACAATAGCTAGCCAAACCAAGAAAACTCCGCACTTCTTTGACATTAACCGGAGGGAGCCATTCAACAATTGTCTTCACGGTTTCCGGGTTGACTGCAATGCCCTTGGCAGAGATAACATGACCCAGGTATGTTACTTCAGGCAGCCAAAACTCACACTTTGAGAACTTTGCATACAAGCGGTTCTCACGAAGCTTGTTTAAGACACACCGCAGGTGTTCTTCATGCTCTTCCTTGGACTTGGAATAGACCAGAATGTCATCCAGATAGACCACGACAAACTTATCAAGGTACTCCATGAAAACAGAGTTCATCATCCTCGAGAAGGTAGCAGGTGCGTTGGTGAGACCGAAAGACATGACCGTGTACTCATACAGGCCATAGCGTGTGGTGAAAGCTGTTTTGGGCACATCTTCTTTGCGAATCTTGATTTGGTGATAACCACTTCTCAAGTCCAGCTTAGAGAAGACCACTGCTCCTGCTAGCTGATCAAAAAGATCATTTATCCATGGGAGAGGATATTTGTTCTTGATGGTTTTAGCATTGAGAGCCCGGTAGTCAACACATAGCCTATCGGTTCTGTCACGCTTCTTCACAAATATTGTTGGGCTACCCCAAGACGAAGTGCTATGTTGAATGAAACCCAACTTCTCTTGTTCATCAAGTTGTCGTTTGAGTTCAGCCAACTCAGAAGGACCCATTTTATATGGCCGCTTGGAGATAGGTGCCGTTCCAGGTTCAAGCTCAATCACGAACTCAACCTCGCGATCCGGAGGCATACCCGGCAACTCTTTAGGAAAGACATCTGGGAACTCACAGACCACTGGTACACTCTGAATAGCTTCCATAGCATCATTATTCAGAGCCGCCAAGGAAAAGAGCTGGATAGCAGGAGTCAGACTTGGAGAAAAGACTATATGGCCTTCAGGAATCTTCAGAGACACTGAGCGTTCAAAGACAATCAATCACCTGCATTTGCGTCAACCAATCCATGCCCAAGATGACATCAATATCAGAATCGCCCAGAACAATTAAAGAAGCCAAGAATGAAGAGCCACCAATCTCAACTTTATTGCCATGGCTGATATGAACAGCCCTCATGTTTGCTCCAGGAGAAAGAACCATTAACCGCTTTTGGAGAGGAACCATGACTAACTCATTCTCATTTGCAAACTTGTGAGACACAAAAGAATGCGATGCACGAGAATCAAACAAAACTCGACAGGACCGAGTTAACGAAGCATACCCATCACAACTCCAGTGCGAGCTCGGCTTGAGAGGCGTTGGCAGCGGTTGGCACGAACAACCGCAGACCCGGCTTGGTGTTGATGTTGAGAGCCCGAGGTGGTGCACGAACCGAAGGAGAGCTTGTTGCATCTTGGGGTGGAGGGAGAGCTTTGTTCTTCATCGGACAGTTCAGTTTGATGTCCAGATCTCCACACGTGAAGCGAGCACCGGTGGGCGTGGAGCGAGTAGCCAGGGACTCCGCCAGCGCTCGAGTAGTGGTGGTTGTAGCCCACAGGAGCCGCAGATGGTGAAGTTTGGTGGCCTTGGCGCGTAACTTGTGTCTTGGTGGAGCCGAGCGACGGTGGGGTGTTAGGAACCCGACACGCCGCTTAGAAGGAGCTGCCATAATCGCAGAGCTTGATGCATCCTGTTGTGTTTCTTGGACTCCTCGAAATTTGCACGCTTGCCTCCTCTTGCGGTGATGATGTGTCTGTAGTTCCGGAAAGTTGCTGGCCTTGCATGTGTGATCGCATACTTGATCGACGCATTGAGCCCTTGCTGAACCTTTTTCGCTTCTTCTTGTCATCGATACCTCATCACCACCATAACGAGAGATTCATGAAGTTCCCGATATAGGTGTTGGCGTTATCATTTCCTGCTTGAGTTGAGGAAAGCCTCCTTCATCCTTTCCATTACAATCTCGAGAGAAACGCTCTTTGAACGCCCGGTGAACCTTTCCCAAGTTGGTTGGAACACGGTGCAGCTTGCCTTCAAGTAGTTCTCCCACCAAAGAGCTGCATCTCCTTTAGAAGGTGAGTAGCACACTTGACCCACTCGCCCGAACATCAGCGGTCTCGAGCAACCTTGAGATCTCACGCAGCCAATCATCCGCGTCCGGAGGTCGGTCGAAACATCAAACCGACGGGTTGAACTTGAGGAAGCTCTTGATGTCTCCACGCTTGGAAGGTGGAGGAAGTGGAGCAAACTCGCTTTTCCCGACACTCTCCTCAAAGCGCCTGGTTCTCTGCATTCTTTGCCAAAGCATTAGCGATGTTTGACGAGCCGGAGCCCGGAGGTATGTCCTCATCAGTCCGGCGTGGTGGAGCCATCCTGTCATTGATATAAGACTCAAGTCAGTACTATAATGGAAGATGATAATAATCCAAAATAGTACCAAGATGGAATTAACCAATATTAAAGGATACAATTTACTGAGATGATATTAAAATATCAACAAAGTTCAAAGCACCTAAAAGATATTAAGCATATCGCACACGACTGAAAAGAAGTGTGGTACACAATATATCAAAGAAAAATTTTCCACAAATTTTGGCATTAAAATACCAATAGATGCGCAAAATTACTTAACGAATCAAGATTAGTGACTCTAGCGATTCAATATACAAAAGCGAATGATAAAAGTAGTGGTATGGTCGCGACTCCACCCCGCACTCAAATCATTACTCCGCACATGAACAAGTGGAACACATATCCTAACCCCTTCTTCTCACGACGAAACCTAAAGATTGGTAACTACGGAACAAACACCCCAAACAAGATAGCGTCGGATACAAAAAGGAAGATAGATTGCGTCGGTTTGCAAAAGCCTGTCGGTATGGAATGTACCAACAGTTGATAACCAAAGGCAGATAAGATAACAACTTGGATGCAACAGATAGACAAGGGATTACACACACATACACACACACAGCCTATGGTACTACGGAAACCCAGAACACGTGAATCCTAGTTTGAATTTTTAGAAGAGGAGTGAAAACGTTGCACTTCCTTACCAGAAAAGGGTGGGTGGGAGGGTAAGAAGAAAAGTGGAAGCAGTCCTACTCTCGCGTTTTGTTTTTCCCTAATATACATAACTACCAAAATATTTTCTAGACTGACAACGACCGTTTGGCTGAAACCACAAGGTCGGGATGGCTCGATACCAATTGTAACTACCTCGGTGAATTACGCCTAGATACAAGCCTGGATGAGCGGTAGTGGTTGAAATAGTACGGTGGGGCCCCAAAGCCACTCACGGTAGACCTTTCGGCCGTCCCCAACCACTACCATCTCAACGGACCTGACGGCGAATCGGCAGCAGCAAAGGGATCAACTACATACACAAGTGGGTATGTATGCAAGCCACCATACAAGAGTACATCGATCCACACCATCTAGAAAGAAAGGAAATATAGCATACACGGCAAGATTCAAATGACCTAGATAGATCTAATATTTTAGGATACTTCCTCATACAACACACATCGTAGTATCATGCGGAAGCGGCAAACAAAATCCGAGTGCGGATAAGAGGCAAATCGGCATAAGATGCCATAGAAATAAGCACATCCCAACTACAGTCTCACGGATCCCGTCCCTAATCTCTACACCGAACGATCGTTGCCCACATCATCGGCTTCTTCCACCCAGTATCCGTCCTGCGGGGGTACCTGTTCATCTGAACCAATAATTTATCGTGTGAGACCCTAAGGGTACTCAGCAAGTCTTAATGCCTCTAAAGGGGACACAACCTAGGGTGACGCAATTGCAGCGAAAGATAAACCCTAGCAGTTCTATAGATACTCGCTAACCATCCGCCTAACCAATGATAGACGGATGTCCGTGAATTAAGAACAACAGTTATAATGGTAATTTCATCAGATCCATCCTCCTCCTCGCTTACCAACGAGGAAGCGGACGAACAACCCCCCATCCGTTGGCAATTTTATTAACCATTCCATGAGTGTTGCACTATTTACTAGTCAAATTACTTAGTCAGATTAAAGCGGTACTTTAGTTATGCTTGTCTATGATCGAGAAACTGTGCTCCAAGTCGTCCATATCCGCGGACACGGCTTTCAGAAAGTTTTACCCGGCCGGGGTGCACCAATAGCAACACACGCTCGATCAACCTGAAAACCAAATCAAAACCCAACGAGGCTTTCACGATTGAACAATCACAGATTGAGAATATTTGAGGGCCACCCTTGAGTACACCCAAGAACGTAAGCAAGCTCAGACGGACTCAAGGTTTGGGTGGACGGTCAGAACGATCGGGAACCCAAAACTGGCTTGTCGACACCGCGAATCGTGTCCCGATCCTAAATAAGACAAAGGTGCTCGCACAATCGTAAATACAGAAGTAGCATGGCATAGGTACAGGATAGTAAAGAAAACCTCAAACTAGTTTGTGGCCCCTAGGAATAAGACTGAATCAAGCTCTGGCTCAGGGGGGTCCCATATACCTCCCGGATGTGGATAGCGCGATAAATCAAGGAACATGAATCAAGTACTCGGGGTCTTACGGGACACAAGTGAGCAGGAAAAACCAAATAGCAGATGTTGCTCACCGGTGCCACTTTCATTAGTTATCCCATTACTACTCAGATTAAGTTGTTTAGGTACCTCGTTATCCATCAGACACTCACATACCCTACACATGCTGTTCTACGACTCGCATGGCTCAAACAACTCCTGTAGTAATGGCTCATGGGATGGAGGAACAAGCTTGGTGGGGTTTAAAAGTAAAGGCTATGCATACTTGGGATTCAATTTAATGCAATCGCGACTCAATGATGCAAGAATAAGATAGAGGCAATAGGTACTATATGTATGCAAGCATGTGGTAGTGCTTGCCTGGCAACTCAGTTGAAGCGAGGGACGGATCTGGGTAGTGCTCCTGGTTCTCTTGATATAACCCCTGCTCAGTGTCTATCCGAGAAAAACCAAACAAACAAGGCCAACATGAATATAGAGCACAAGCATATGAATAAGATGCGTCAAGCAAACAATCATGCCATGATGAATGATGCACAATTTGCATGGCATTAATGTAGCAAAGCATGGTTGAGGTGTGGAGACAAGTAATAACATTTTTAATGGTTTTTGGGTCACATTTTGTTGTCATAACAATTGCTGTTCACTATATATTCATATGATGCATGCTGCAATGGAAGTCATGGATAGCATAAACAGAAAGGTCTCGTCGAGCTGATCATTTTAGACCTATCATTTGCTAAATTTGGAATTATAGAACAAAAGTTATTAATTATTTAAGTTCTAGTGGCAATTGGTGTAATTTAATTAAGCTTGGAATTTTAAATGTGCAAAAGGCAATTTGAATGTCATATTTGAAATCCTGGCATTTTTCTGATCTCAAAACATCTATCATTTGTATTATTTGGATTAATATTGGAAAAGTTATTTATAACTGAAATATATTTGAATTTGAAATAGTTTAAACCAAGATTTGAATTTTTAAACAGACTCTGGAAAGCTTTTTATACTCAGGCTAACATACCCACAGGCGCTTACAGGTGGGGGCCAGGGATTTGCGGTCCCACACGCCAGTGGCTGCCAGCGAGGGGGGACTGCGGGTTGAACTTTGGAAACCCCGGGAGCCTTTTTGTAAAAAGGACACCCGACGCTGACGGTGGGCCTGGCTGGACTACGGCTTAGGAAAGCAAAAGAGAGGGGGGGGGTATTTGCAAAGGTCCGCGTACTGCTTTCTCTTCTGCTGGGTCGAAAAGAAGCGAGCAACAAGCGGGATTCGAACCCGCGATCAGCAGCGAGCGAGGCTGCCGCTGGGTCACGGTGGGGGAGGTGTCTGGTAGGGAGGCGCAGGCTAGATGGGGTGCAGGGCGTCGCGGAAGCTTGCGAACGCGCGCGACCGCCGGTGCACAGAGACCGTTCGACGAATTGCCCGGCGAGCACCGGCGACGGCGGCGAAGCGGACCGTGTCTAGGGGGTACCGGGGCTCACCTAGAGGTTGATGGTGGAGTTGGATCGGGTCGGCGAGCAGCAGGTCGTCGGTGAAGCAGAGGCCAATGAGCTAGGGTTTCGGTGGGCGTCAGTCTGACAAGGCAGAGCCTTCTCCTCCCGGGCGCTGACAGGCGATCAGGGAACGTCCTCAACTCCCTCGGCTCCTTCCACGACGAGCTTGACGACCAGCAAGGCGAGGCGACGGTGCAGATGGTGGCACGCCGACGCCGGCGCGTCTGGGAGAGAAAGGGAGGAAGGGGCAACCGGGAGAGGGATCTGGCGAGGCGAGAGGGGGTGGATAGGATCGAAGGAGGGTGGATGGCGTGTTGGAGAGGGGGTGGCTTGGCCACCTTTATCCTTCCTCACGCACGCATGGGGCTGCAGGCAGGCGGGCGTGAGCACGGGAGGGAGGCTGCCAAGGTGGGACTAGAGAGGAGGGGGCTCGGGCGGGACCTGCGTGGCAGAGAGGAGAGCAAGAGAGGTAAGAGGAGGCTCGGGTTAGCTAGGTTAGGAGCTAGGCTCGGGCTAGGGTTTGCCTTAGGGCTGGTTTGGTGGTAGCTAGGTGGGGACAGGGAGGTAGAGAGAAGAGAGGGACCGAGAGAGGGGTGGTGTGGTTTAGGGTTTAGATTAGAGCTAGGATTAGAGGAGATGGAGGGTAGGTTTTAGGGTTGTTGGAGAGAGGGGAAAGGTTAGATGCTAGGGTTTTAGCTAGGGGATTCGGTTTGGAAAAAGGTGGGGTTAAGGAGAGAGGGGTGGATTAGGGTTTTTGTTTGGACTAGGAGTAGCTTAGGTTTTATCTAGGGTGGTTTTGGGGCATGGGAGGGAGAGAGGGAGCTAGGGTAGAGGATAGATAGAAGGGGGGCGGAAGCAAGCTAGGGATTGAAGCATGTATGTTCCAAACATGGCCAAGCAAGAACAAAGGAAGAGAGGTAGGGAGAGGGAGGGGGTTTAGGCTTATGCTCACACATGATCACATGTGTGTGCATGGATCAAGGGGATAGAGGTTTTAGCTAGAGGGGAAAAAGAGAGATAGAAGATATGGTGAAGAAACTACAAGCCAAAACAAGATTTAAACAAAGGAGATATGATCCATGCAAGCAAAGCCAAATATCATTCCAAAAATCAAGAAAAAGGTGGCACTTGCATGGCCCATGCAAACAATAATTGCCATGTAGTTATATTGTGAAAACAACATTAATTCATGTGGCATTATTCCTTGCATTCCCAAAAGGTGGGCAAAGGCCAAGCAAAAGATTATGGGTGGAATCCAACCAACCAACACGAGCTAGAGGTAACTCAAATAAAATACCAAGCTCATATTAATTGGATGGTGGAATTATAAGGTGGTGAGAAAAAGGTGGTGGAGTCAATAAGAGATATGCCCCCAAATAAACTTGGGCATTTAGCAATATATCAAGAACCAAATACAATATCAAGAGGCAACTACAATTAATAATGCACATGAGATAAGAACCAACAAGAAGGGGTTTTATATGATGTTCAAAAGCAAGGTGACATGATGACATGAGCATGATATGATGATGATGCAACAATTATATGTTGGAAGTGGCCCTTTTTATTACTATAACAAGTAGCATTACAGGTGTTAGACAACTGGGATGCTGCAGGGGTGCATCGTCGTATGGGCTTCTGTTGGGCCAGACCAGATAGGCTAATGTTAGGTACCGTAGGGCATACCAATGTCACCTTCGACGAGAGCCAACATCCACCGTCACCTCAGTCTGCCAGCAGAAGAGATCTCTGGCGAAGCCTTGTTCTTCGTGCGCGTGGATCTCCCGCGCCCATTGTACATGAGCCGCACGGCGACACGTCGGCTCCTCGAGCGCCCGGTGGTTGGCGGGTGCCTCTGCGTAGTAGTCGATGAAGTCAAACTCTTCCTTGGCAGTGGCCTGCTGTGCCTCTATGGCGCATGTGGACTACATGCCGTCAAGGAGAGTCCGTGATCGACAGGCTAGCTCGTTGTCATTGTCTTCCTCCGGTTCCGCCTGCAACTTCTACTCCGGCTCCTCCGGTGCAAGGTAGCGGGCGTAAGCAGTTGAAGAGAGCATCACCCAAGTGGTGGGAGGTGGCCGGACATTGCATTGTGCGTCGGTGCTCCGCGAGCTCATCCCTTTTTATAGCAGGGCAACCGCTCCGACGAGAGAGCACATGAGGAATAAAAGAAGTCATGAAACAACGAAGAAACATCGGAAGGAGAAAAATGCGGCAAGAAACAATGGCGATAGCACCCTTTTCCGCTGTCGGACGACGAGCCATCACAGATGGACGGTACGTGTGGCTGGCAACAGGCCTGACGCTGGCTTCCCAGCGTGACGCGTCTTGCTACAGGTTGCGGGCAGCCCCAACCCCATCCCATCCCTTGGTTGCTGGGGATAACAAGGTGGTGCTAGACAGATCGGAGGGCGGCTCTATCCACACCGGTCGGGGGTCTCCTGTGTGAACCGTTTTCTGCTTCTACCACCAACTCAGTTGGGGGCGGGTTTGTGTGCCGGTGGAGATGCTCTTAGGATCAAAATCTCGAGAGATTTTTAAAATACCCTTTTTTTGGAATTATGCCCTAGAGGCAATAATAAAGATGTTATTATTATAATTCTTGTTCATGATAATGTTTATATTCCATGCTAGAATTGTATTAAGCGGAAACTTTAATACTTGTGTGGTTTGTGAACAACACCGTGTCTCTAGTACGCCTCTATGGACTAGCTCATTGATCAATGATGGTTAAGGTTTCCTAACCATAGACATGAGTTGTCAATTGATAATGAGATCATATCATTGGGAGAATGATATGATGGACAGACCCAAACTAAGCGAAGCAATTAGATCGTGTCATCGTGTTCGTCTTTGCGAAGCTTTTTTCTTATGTCAAATATTGTATTCCTTAGACGATGAGATAATACAACTCCCTGGTATAGGAAGAAAGCTTTGAGGTCATCAAACGTCATCCTATGAGAGGGTGATCATAAAGGTGTCTCTCAGGTGATCGGAAAGTATCTGTTGGGTTGTATGTATCGAGATGGGATTTGTCCCTCCCAAGTCCGAGAGATATACTTCGGGCCCACTCGGTAATCGATATCAACACCGCTTGCAAGCATGTGGTTAAGGAGTTAATCACAAAGTGATATCGGATTACGGAACGAGTAAAGTACTTGCTGTGAACGAGATTGAACTAGGTATGACGGTACCAACGATCGAATCTCGGGCAAGTAAAATATCGCGAGACGAAGGGAATATATATATGGGATTGATTGAATCCTGGCATCGTGGTTCATCCGATATGATCATCTATGAATGTGTGGGAGTGAATATGGGTTTCCAGACCCCGTTGTTGATTATTGATAGAAGATCATGTCTGCATATTCTCGAACCCGCAGGGTCACACACTTAACGTGTCTCGACGCTTGGATAGATTGGATAATTGGTTTATGAGTTTTTGTTCAGAGTCTCGGATGGGATCCGGGACATCACGAGAGGTTCCGGAGTGGTCCGGAGAATAAGATTCATATAAGGCAGTGCAGTTTTTGGAGTTCGAAATTGTTCCGGGTTAATCGGTATTGTACCGGAAGCTTCTAGAACCTTCCGAAAGGGGACCAACATGGCCCCACCTTCCGGGAGGGGACATGGGCCTATGAGGGAGTGCCCTGGCCGCATTGGGCCAGGGGCACAAGGCCCCATAGGGCCCAGACGGCCAAGAGAGTATTAAACTCGAGATAGACCTTCTAGAAGGGGGGGTTTCCTTGCCCCCCACTCCTTATCCTTTGGGGCCGCCGGTTTGGGCTTGGGGGAGGGGCTAGGGCTGCGCCCCCCTCTATATAAAGAGGGGTGGGGGCACACCAACCCACTACACCTTCCCCTCCAACCCTAGCCGCCCTGCTGCCCTCCTCTCCCCTTCCCGACTGTTTGTAGGCGAAGCCCTGCTGCAGAAATTCTCCACTATATACACCACGCCGTCGTGTTGTAGATCCAATCCGTCTCTCCACCATACTTGCTGTTCCGAGAAAGGAGGAGACGTCGAGGTGCTGCACGTGTGCATCTCACGGAGGCACCGCCACTTGTGGTGCTAGATCGGATCGGATCGCGAGGAGGAGAAGCGAGTACGACTACATCACCCACGCTCGTTTAACGCTCACCGTTGAATCTTCAAGGGTATGAAGATCTAATCCAATCTCTCTCGTTGTTTGCATCTCCTAGATTAGATCTTGGCTTTCCTGCTCGCATCCGTAGAAAATTTGATTTACTATGCCGAAAACCCTTGAGTGGTATCGAGCTAGATCTATGCGTAGATGTGTTTCACGAGTAACGCATAACATGGTTGTTGCGGGCGTTGATGTTTTCTGCTGCAAGCCTCTTGTTTGTTTTCTTCTTATGACGCCGGGATAGTGAGATTGAAGCGGTCCAGTCCAACCTTACGCGACGTCGTCATGAGACCGGCCCGCACTTGACGCGGTGGCTTGTTCCACACATGCGGCTGGTGGATGTCAGTTTCTCTCACTATAGTTGTCATGGGATTAACACCGGAGTTTGGCAACCATAATATCACTGTTGTGGCTTTCCGTAGGTAAGAATCGTTCTTTGCATCTACTCCCATAAGCCACGTAAAACATGCAACAACAAAGTAGAGGCGTCTAACTTGTTTTTGCAGGGAGTGTTTTCTGTGATATGGTATGGCCCAAGATGTGATGTGTATAATGTATGCGATGATCATGTTTTGTAATGTTTCATGACTTGCATGTCGATGAGTACACAACCAGCAGGAGCCATATGGTTGTCTTTATAATTATGTATGACCTGTGTGTCAACTTCTTATGCGCCATGTAATAGTTTCACTTTATCGCTAAGTAGTTAGCAATAGTTGTAGTTGCTATTCGTGGTGGAGGCAATCATGGTGGAGTGATGGAGATCATGCCGGAACGCACAAGATGGAGATCATTGCGCGAAGATTGGCTATACCATGTCACATTAAAGTTATATGCATGTGATGTTTATCCTTTTATGTATCTTATCATGCTTAGATCGCGACCATAGCATTATAAGATGATTTCTCACTTAAAGATCAAGATAAAAACTGTGTTCTCCCCGAGTATGCACCGTTGCGAAAGTTCGTCGTGTCCAAGCATCACGTGATGATCGGGTGCTATAGACTCTACGCTCACATACAACGGGTGCAAGCCAGTTTTGCACACGCGGAAATACTTGGGTCTAACTTGACGAGCCTAGCTTGTACAGACATGGCCTCGGAACACATGAACCGAAAGGTTAAGCATGAGTCATATGAATGATATGATCGACACTTCGTTGTCCACCATTGAAGCCACATCTCTTCTCGCGAAGATCGGATTAGGTGTGGTGAATTTGGATCGTGTTCACTAAACAACTTGAGGGATGTTGAATTTAGTGGGAGTTCATCTAGTAATTTGATTAAAAGTTGAACTAGTTATCATGAACATAGTCTAATTTGTACTTGCAAATATTGTAGATCAAATGGCTAAGTCCAACTTCAACTTCAACGTTTTTGCTGAGAAGGAAAAGCTTAGAAACAATGGGTCTAACTTCACCAATTGGTTCCGCAATCTAAGAATCATTCTCTCTGGCGGTCAAAAGGACTATGTCCTTGGGAAAGCGTTAGGTGACCCTCTGCAAAGGCGCTACCGATGAGAAAGCTGTCTATCGACAAGCAAAGATGATTATGGTGTGATTAAGAGCACCATGTTGTTTGCTATGGAACCGAACTTAAAATCGTTTGAAGACTATCACGCCCTTTGAGATTCTCAAGAGCCGAAAACCATGTTTCGACTCAGCCCGCTCGAGAGATATGAGATCTCCGAGAAGTTCTTTAAGCGCAAGATGGAGGAAGGGAGTTCCGTTAGTGAGCACGCCATTAAGATGACGGCTACACTCAACGCTTGAGCAAGCTGGAATGCACGATTCCGAGGAGCTCAAGATTGACAGGTTCTGCAATCACTCCCAGCTACAAAATTTTTGTAGTGACTCATAATCGATTGGTTCCATCGATACGATCACCGAGCTCTTCGCAAAGGCTGCGGAGGTGGACATCAAGAAGGATAATCATGTGTTGATGGTCAACAAGCCCTCCTTTAAGAAAGGTAAGGGTGCAAAGAAGCCCTTCAAGAAAGGCGGCGGCAAGCGCGTTGCCCCTGCTGAGAAGAAGCTCAAGTCTGGTCCTAAGCCTTAATCGAGTGCTTCTATTGCAAGGACAAGGGTCCTCGAAGCGAATCGTCAAGTACTTATCGGACAAGAAGCCTGACACCATCAAAGGTATATTTGATATACATGTTATTGATGTTTTCCTTACTAGCCCTCGTTGTAGTGCCTGGGTATTTGATACCGGTTCAGTTGCTAATATTTGTAACTCAAAGCAGAGCTACGGAATAGACGCGGCTTATGAGGGATGAGGTGACGATGTGCGTTGGCAACGGATCAAGAGTTGATGTGATGGCCGTCACGCCTCTCCTTAGTTTTACCTTAGGGATTAGTTTTAAACCTTAATAAATGTTATTATGTGTCTGTTGAGCATGAACATTATTTCGGATCGTGTTTATTGCAAGAGCGGTTATTCATTTAAATCGGAGAATAATGGTTGTTCTATTTATATGAGTAACATCTTTTATGGTCATGCACCTCTTGTGAATGGTTTATTTCTTCTAAATATCGAAAGGGATGAAACACACATCCATAACATTGAGGCTAAGAGATGCAAAGTAGATAGTGATAATACTACTTATTTGTGGCACTGTCGTCTAGGTCATATTGGTGTAAAGAGCATGAAGAAACTCCATTCTGATGGACTTTTGGAGTCTCTTGATTTTGAATCATTTGACACATGCGAACCATGCCTCATGGGCAAGATGATCAAAACACCGTTCTCCGGTATGATGGAGCGAGCAACGGACTTGTTGGAAATCATACATACCGATGTATGCGGACCAATGAGTGTTTCGACGCGCGGTGGATATCGCTATTTTCTCACTTTTACCGATGACTTAAGTAGATATGGGTATATCTATTTAATGAAACATAAATCAAACGCTTTGAAAAGTTCAAAGAATTTGAATGAAGTGGAGAACCATCGTAATGTAAAGATTAAGTTTCTATGATCCGATCGTGGAGGTGAATATTTGAGTTATGATTTTCTCGCATCTTAAAGCAAGTGGAATCGTTTCACAACTCACGCCATCCGAACACCACAGCAATGGTGTGTCTGAGCGCGGAATCGAACCCTATTAGATATGGTCCGATCAATGATGTCTCTTACTGATTTGCCGTTATCATTTTAGGGTTATGCATTAGAAACCGCTGTATTCACTTTAAATAGGGCTCCATCTAAATCCGTTGAGACGACACCGTATGAACTGTGGTTTGGTGCTAAACCTAAGTTGTCGTTTCTTAAAGTTTGGGGATGCGAAGCTTATGTCAAGAAGTTGATGCCGGACAAGCTCAAACCCAAAGCGGAGAAATGCGTCTTCATAGGATACCCTAAGGAAACTATTGGGTATACCTTCTATCACAGCACCGAAGGCAAAGTGTTTGTCGCAAAGAACGGTTCCTTTCTTGAGAAGGAGTTTCTCTCGAAAGAAGTGAGTGGGAGGAAAGTAGAGCTAGACGAGGTTATTGAACCTTCTCTTGAGTTGGAGAGTAGCGCATCACCTGAAATTGTTCCAGTGCCACCTGCACCAACAATAGAGGAAGCTAATGATAAGGATCATGAAGCTTCGGACGATGTCTCATCGAGCGTCGCAGGTCGACAAGGTCGCGTGCCCCTCCTGAGTGGTACGACAACCCTGTCTTGACTGTCTTGTTAGTAGAAGACAGTGGACCTACGAACTATGAGGAAGCGATGATGAGCCCAGACTCTGAGAAATGGCTGGAAGCCATGAAATCCGAATTGGGATCCATGAGCGAAAACCAAGTATGGAATTTGGTGGACCCTCCTAGCGACCGAAAGGCCGTTGAGTGCAAATGGATTTTCAAGAAGAAAATGGACGCGGATGGTAATGTTACCGTATATAAAGCATGGCTTGTCGCGAAAGGTTTTCGACAAGTTCAAGGTGTTGACTACGATGAGACTTTCTCTCCCGTAGCGATGTTTAAGTCCATTCGGATTTTATTAGCAATTGCTGCGTTTCATGATTATGAAATATGGCAGATGGATGTCAAGACTGCTTTCCTCAATGGCAACATTGATGAAGAGTTGTATATGATGCAACCCGAAGGTTTTGTCGATCCTAAGGATGCTGATAAAGTATGCAAACTTCAGCGTTCCATTTATGGACTGAAGCAAGCATCTCGGAGTTGGAACCTTCGTTTTGATCAAGTGATCAAGAGCTTTGGATTTGTTCCAAATTGCTACGAAGCTTGCATCTACAAGAAAGTGAGTGGAAGCTCGGTGACATTTCTGGTACTGTATGTGGATGACATATTGATTATTGGAAATGACATCAACATGCTTAACGATGTGAAGAGTTATTTGAACAAGTGTTTTTCAATGAAAGACCTAGGTGAAGCTGCTTATATATTGGGCATCAAGATCTATAGAGATAGACAAAGACGCCTGATAGCTTTAAGCCAGAGTACATACCTAGACAAAGTTCTGAAAAAGTTCAGAATGAATAAGGCAAAGAAAGGTTCAGTGCCTATGTTGTCAGGTAAGATATTGAGCAAGGCTCAGTGTCCAGCTACGGTAAATGATAGGGAAGCTATGAGCAAAGTGCCTTATGCCTTGGCCATAGGTTCTATCATGTATGTCATGCTGTGTACTAGACCGGATGTGTCTAATGCTCTTAGTTTGACGAGCAGGTATCAAAGTGATCTAGGAGTGGAACACTGGACAGCCGTGAAGAACATCCTAAAGTACCTAAATAGAACTAAAGAAATGTTCTTAGTCTATGGGGGTGATGAACAGCTCGTCGTAAAAGGTTACGTCGACGCTAGTTTCGACACCGACAAGGATGATTCTAAATCTCAGACAGGATACGTGTATATTTTGAATGGAGGAGCTGTGAGCTGGAGAAGCTGCACACCCACTAGAGCTCCACCGGTCATCCCATCGCCGCCGTCTGCCATGTCGCCCACCACCAGCCTCCACCTACGCTTGCCACGTCGGCGGCAACCCGCACTCCGACGACAACAACCCATGCCGCACCACCAACTAGGGGAGAGGATCCCCACCGCCAACCTCCTTGGGGCGCCTGGGCTTTACCCACCGGCCCCTCCGGCAGCGGCAAGAAAGGAGAAGAGGCGGCGGCGGCGGCTCCTAGGGTTAGGTCGGGGATCGTGGTTAGATCGGGGCTTGCCAATTTGGTCTTCTTATTGCCGTGGGTGGTTAACAGATGTAAATCATGGCCCGATCAGGCTAGTTAGGGTGTGTTTGGTAGACCAGCTCACCCCGAAATTTCCCATCTCAACCCAATTTTTGTTGTTTGTTAGCTCGGTTCTTACGTCTGGGCACTGCCCAACTAATACGAAAAACGCCTAAGATCGCCTTTGCTATGCGAACCTCAAACGAAGCTCCTCGACTGCAAGGCCCGTCCGAAAAAATTATCCCAGCGTCCCTTTTTCTCCTGGCGTACCACCCGAACTCACTGAAGCGCCCACCCACCCCAGACCCCCACCCGACCCCGAGCACCCCCTCCCCTCGTTTCTTCCCCCCGTCTCTCACCCCTGTTTCCATCGCCGCCATCCAACTCGCCCCAAGATCCCGCCGCCGGTGAGGCTCCCAAGACCTCTCCCTCACGAAATCTACCCCATCCATCACCCCTTGGTGCTGCCCTTTGTGGTTCGTGGTGCTTGAGGTCGCCACGCCATGGAGATCACCGAGGCCGGATGAGAGCATCAGCCCGCACTCGCCCATCGAGCCGCACAAGGACGAATCCACCAGATCTCTCTCTCCATCTCGCTTTCCCAGAATGGACTGGTGGAGTGAGTACACACAGGACCCAGCATCTCGTTTCCCATCATCTCGTTTCCCAGGACAAGGCCGGACGAGAGCATCTCGTTTCCCAGCAGGACTCCTCCAGTTGACGTGATCTAATCAAGAAAAGGTATGTCAAGAAATCACATGCACCAGGTTAACTTTGTTGATCTCTTCCTTTAAAAATTCCTGGAAGAAGAAAGGCGTCTGATAAACTATGTACGTGGTCCAGATACTATATCCACTAAACAAATCTTAATAATTTAATAAGTATGGACTAGTATAAGCAGTGGACATGTTCGCTTCTTGTTTCAAACATATATATTGCACTTCTTTCTTGATTAATTTGTATTGTTGTGGAAAGTATAATGAGAATAATGAATCATTTGTGTTGTTGTGGACAGTGTACCGAGAATAATGAAAACAATGCTTTAAATACTACTATGTCATAGTACTAACATGATTCATTTTTTATTTGTTTAGATGGATGATTTGGCAAAAAAACGGAGGCAATTAATTGTGAAAGCAGCCGGTCTCGCAGCTGTATTGGGTGCTTATATGGTGTTTATCTCAAGGAAAGCTAGGAAAACTCCAATGATAACAATGGGTCGTAGGATTGATATGGACATAGCTAGGGAATCAAATCTGAGATATATCTATCATTCTACCGATATAAATTGCTCAAATCAGCTTAGAATGAAAAGAGCTCCTTTTTTCGTTTGTGCATGTTGTTTAGAGAGAGAGAATTATTGACGTGTTGTCTTGGTGCTTATTATGTTGGTGCTCAAAATTTGCTGTCAAAATTGTTGTTTGATATGTACGACGTGTTGTCGCTTGTTGAAATTTATTCCAAACAAAATTTACTGCTTATTATGTGTTAAAATTATTATATACTTGTTGAAATTTTTATCAATTAAATTATTATTTGTCTCAAATACATGCAGTCTACCAAACAAAGTCCAAACTCAACATGCTTACACAGATCTGAGCTACCAAACAACATCTCAGCTTAACATATCTTAACAGACACAGGCTACCAAACACATGAGATAATTTCAACACAACTTGGCTGGAGTCAACATGTATGAGGAGAGAAAGACAATCTGGGTTCACCCGGTCTACCAAACACACCCTTATTGCTTACATCGTTTGAGCAGGACGGAGCATGGGGGAACATCAGTACGCGTTACGCATATGCTCCATTCATTCTTATGCCGACCTAGCTGTGGTGGTTAAAGGTTACGCGGCATGTTTTTGCACGGATGCTCTCGCTCTCACCCAGTCACTCTTACAGATGGGTATGCATGCCACTCACCTCCGAATGCTGAAAGAGTCCAAGGCATTCAAACCCTGAACGTGCCTGCATGCTTTCTCTACTCCGTTTAATTCACCCTTATATCGTCTACTAGTAGTACTACATAGTACATCCCTCTAGAGATCGCCCATGCGAGTCCATGTGCCACCGGCCAGGCCAGGAAATGAAGTGCATGCACACACGAACGAACTTGGAGCAGTCCACATTAACTGCATACTTGGTCTTACTCCTACACAAGATAGATCGTCTAATACAGTTCTTGTTCCCCTCGCGATGTTGATCTCTACTAATTGTGTTTCTTCGATATGACATGACCTAGGACTAGGAGGTACCGATCGAGAAGAGAGGGGATCGAGATAGCCGACCAAGCATTTGGCAGCAGCATCAGAGCAAAACTCCGGGTATTTTTCCAAGATTCAGCATCTCCTGCATCACCCCTCGGGTCGCAGAATCTCCACAATAAACAAACGTTTTTTTCACTTGTCTCATCCTCCTCCTCGCATGGAGATGGAGGCGCTCGAGATCGATCTGTTCGATGGAACCACTAGGATTACTTTACCCAGCGACCATCGCACAAGACAAGCCTTCGTACACGAGAGCGCCATTAACTACGAGGTTTATTCTCCTTCTACTATGCCATCGTTGGCGTCCACGCCATGGACGGGCGCTCCTGGCCTCGTCGCCTCCGATGCCTTTCGTTCGACCCAGCCAGCGTTCCTCTTCTCCCGCCTCCTTTTCTTTTCTTTTCCGTGCAACCACTTTGGCGTGTTTAGATGGTTGTCCGGAGGAAACGAATTATTGGAGTAATTCGGTAAGGGCTAATAACAGAGAATTACTATAGTATAATGGTGGGAAAAGAGTGTTAGGACTGATGGTGGTAACTATCCATGGTTTTAAACCCAACAAGTTTCTCTGTGATTCGTTCATGCTGACTTTTCTCTTCTCGTTGCTGTATTGTATCATTAATTTTCACATGGTGGTTGCATTTTGCCAGCGGCACGAAACTGAATTCCGAACCCTTCAGATAATATCATTTGCACAAAGTTATGGTGACAGTGATTCGCACACTTTTTTTTTTCCATTAGTACTTTGGTTTCAGTCAAAAGCCAGCTGAAGAGGAAACTCGTCACGTAGGTAGTAGCACAAAATACACATGCCTAGACAGTAGACACAGACAGGTACGTGGTAGGCAAAGACCCGATGGAACCAGGAATTATACTGTGATAGATACCATTTGGGAAAGCAAAGTGCATATTCCCTCGTGTCTCCCTTCAAATTGTCGACGGAGATTACGATGCTCGGCTCCGCGGCGGACGGCCACGATTTTTTCGACTTTGACACTCGCTGCGCCCGCGCCAATGTTTGTTTACTCCTCTCTTGTTCTCTTCCTCCGGTCCGGTGCCTCTCTTTCCCGGAAATGCCCCCAGCCGTGCACCATGCACACATGTTACGCGCGGCGTGATGCGCATCCGAAATCGCGGAACGGCCGGAGGGCAGTGCGGTCATTTCTGTTACTCGTCACACCTCCCGCCCGTGGTCGTGGCGTCCCAAGCTTTGGTTTTTCTCGGTTTCGTCTCGCGTGGCCGACCTGTCTTCTCCCTTCTCACACCTGCTTCCCCGCTGCCCCCTGCCCAGTATTAAAACCGCATCGCCTTTCGCCCAACTCCTCCGTGCGGGAGCGGCCCCCGGACGCACGGATCCGACGGAACAACAAATACAGCGCCACCAAGAGCCCAGCGCCAACCACTTGGTCCTCACACACCAGCACCGCGCGCGACCGACGGCGGCGCCTACGGCTACGGCTGCTCCATTCGTCGGTTTGGCGTATCTCCGGGAGGAGGATCCGTTCAAAGGGCGCCGCGCGATTGAGGGCTCCGAGACGCCGCCGGCCGCCGCACCATGGTGGCGAGCATTGCCGGAGCTGCGGCGGCATCGTCGGCGACGGGCTGCCGGGCCAAGAGGGAGCCGACGCACACGCACGGCGGCATCCGGCGGTCGCGCTCTGAGCCGCACCTCCGCTGCTCCCGCCGCGGCGGGGCCGCGGGCGCCTCGCTCACCACGAGCCGCTCCATCGGCATCTTCCCGTTCCAGTTCGGCGCCGCGCCGCTCCGCCCGCCGCCGCTCCCCGACGGCGGCGCCGACGGCTACCGTCTCCTCACCGTGTGCGCCGGCGAGACTGATCCGGACCCGGACCCCGAAATGCCGCAGGTCAGGAGGCCCGACGACCACTGGCTGGACCGCCTCCTCGAGCTCAGGTCCCGCTTCCACGACCCGACCAAGCGCTTCTTCGCCGACGACGACAACCTCTTCGAGGACGACGACGACTACCAGGTTCAAGTCGAGGGCGGCTGCGCCGTCAGCTACGAAGAGGACGACGACGCGGAGCAGGATGGCGAGTGGGACCGCGAGTCCTTCGTCAAGCTGCTAGCTCGGGCCCCGCCCGCCGATGCCCGGCTGTTTGCGCAGCTGGCTTTCCTCTGCAACATGGCTTACGTCATCCCGGAGATCAAGGTGAGCACTACTCGAGCAAATTAAACTTAGAATAACGGTCGTCCGATCGGGCTTCGGCGGCCTCGATCTTCCGATCTGGCCGCCCGAATTAGTAGCTCAACTAATGAAAACGCCACCTCTTAATTGTAACGAGAGTCGCCGCGAGTACAGGCTGGGAGGTGCCTCCGCGGGCCCATCGCAAAATATAGGAGTATTAATTTCTCGGAAGAATTTTGGGTGGCCGATGCTTTGTTGGTCTGGCGTGGCTAGAATTAATGTTGCCAGATTTAGGTTAGGAAAGCAAGCAGCAACCGTAGCATTAATTCTGCTCACCGATTGTCTTGGTGGCCACATGTCCGGGTCGTCCATGCACACTAGCATCAGTACTAGCATTGTTAGTAGTATTAGCGACCCTACTAACAACATCTTTTCCTTCCTAAAAAAAAACAACTTTTCCGGTTGACAAGTTCCTGCTTTAATTCGTGGCCTTTTCGTTGTTAGTTTTTCCCCAAAATCCAGAAATCAATCACAATCACCATGTAGTTTTCTGGAATCAAGGAGCGCATTTTCTAGGTGGTTGGCTGAAAAGTTTAGCCGGAGTAGCAATTTCTGGTTGGACCTGAGAGTAAGAGCAGTTGCGAAGTTGCATTCTCGCGCTCAATTTGACGTGTACAATCTTTTCCAGTTGCCCAGGTGGACAACGACCTTGGTCAACGATCCTTTCAGATATGATCTTCACAATTTTTAAACATAAATTGGCCCCGTAACTCCTACTACTACTACATTTGAATTCAACACGTTAATCCGAAAAATGTGCCGTTGGACAATGCAAGTCCCTGACGGAAGTTGTTTCGTTTGGTTTGAACTACAGGAAGAGGAGCTCAAGAAACACTACGGTTTGACGTTGAAGACCTCGTCGGTGAAGAAGAAGGCCGAGGCCAGCGCCATAAGGGCCCAGGTGGACATCGACTCCCCTCAACCGACGAGCGATACGCAGAAGTACGAGGTGGCCGCGGAGCCGCAGCCGCGGCGTCCGATCCGCCGCTCGAACCACCTGGCTTACGAGGTTGCGGCTTCGGCCGCGTCATACGTGCAGAGGCGCGCGCGCGGCCTGCTCTCGCTCCGCGGGCAACAGCAGCCACCTGCTGGGGATCAAGACAGGCTTTACAACTCGGGGATGGCGGCGTACGTGGCCGCATCGACGGTGACCGCCGTGGTGGCGGCCGAAGACGAGGCGCGGCAAGAGGCCGCACGCGACCTGCGGTCACCGCTGTCCTCTCCGTGCCAGTGGTTCGTCTGCGACGAGGCCGACGCGAGCACCCGCTGCTTCGTCATTCAGGGCTCTGACTCGGTCGCGTCGTGGCAGGCCAACCTCCTCTTCGAGCCCACCACATTCGAGGTGCTTACATACACAGTCGCATTACAACTCTCGAAAGAAAATTAAGAACATTGATCCATGGCGGATGTAAGAATATTGCTTACTAAAAGGATCGTTTTGCTGATCAGAACACGGGTGTTCTCGTGCACCGCGGCATCTACGAGGCGGCGAAGGGGATCTATGCGCAGCTGATGCCGGAGATTGCGGAGCACGTGGCGAAGTACCAGGAGAGAGCGCGTCTGCGGTTCACAGGGCACTCGCTCGGCGGCAGCCTCGCGCTCCTTGTGAGCCTCATGCTGGTGGCGCGCGGGGTGGTCAGACCGGAATCGCTGCTCCCCGTGGTGACCTTCGGCGCGCCATCGGTGTTCTGCGGCGGGCAGCGCGTGCTGGAGGCGCTCGGCGTCGGCGAGGACCACGTCCGAGCTGTGGCGATGCACCGCGACATCGTGCCGAGGGCCTTCTCTTGCCGGTACCCCGGCCACGCTGTGGCGCTGCTTAAGCGACTCAATGGCGCGCTGCGCACGCACCCCTGTCTGAACAGCCAGAAGGTGCTGTACACGCCGATAGGCGCGACGTACATCCTGCAGCCGGACGGCAAGGCGTCGCCGCACCACCCGTTCCTGCCCAAGGGCGCGGCGCTGTTCCGGGTCGATCCGGAGGAGCGCGCGAAGCGTCCGGACAGGACAGTTGTGGCCAGCGCCCTGCGCGCGTTCCTCAACTCGCCGCACCCGCTTGAGACGCTGAGCGACCTGTCGGCCTACGGCGCCGGGGGCGCCATCCTCAGGGACCACGAGTCCGGCAACTACTTCCGGGCGCTCTACGCCCTCAGCAAGGTGGCGCCGCGCCGTCGGAAGCAGCCAGAAATCGTGTGGCGGCTTCCCGGCGTCGAGCGGCTGCAGCACTACTGGTGGCCAGGGGTCGCAGACACCGTGCTACCGAGGCCGGTGGTGGTCCAGAACAAGGAGCTGGTCGCCGAGGCCTGAATTACTGGAACCGGGTCTACATTCTTTGGGTTCTTTGCTATGTTTAACTGTTGAGCTCATGCATCAATGGTATATACAAGGAGAGTATAAAATCAGTCGACTTTCTTGGTGTAGGTTTAGTGTACATTGTAAGCGTATAGGTAGTAGCATCGATCTGGTTTGTTGTACTGGTGGCCTGCAAAGTTGTGTGGGCTGCGGAATAATGCCAAGGTGAATTGTCAAGGGTTTATGTGATCCAATGAACTCCACCTGTAAATTCTTTCTTTAATTGGGAAAATATCTTATTGTTCTATACTGAACAAGCTTTTTAATGGATCAGTATCAGCTTCCATATTACTAGTTCCTAACGAGATTGATGTTATTCATGCGATCGAATGATCTTCCTATGTAAATTAGGTGTTCCAGTGGAAACTAAACCTTATTTTGCAGCACCAAGCGTGCTTTTCCATTAATCAGCTCATCAGCGTTAGCTCCCACTATTAATTGGAAGGAAGCATCAACACAATGCCTGTTGAAATCTAGGTTACTAGGCTGGGTAAAGCAATCTACCATCAGTTTCAAAAATCATTTCAGCAGAGGAGAAAGCAGCAGCAGACACAACTTGGACTATAAACGGGACATTCTGATTTCCGCATTCAGCATTCCGATCAGACATTTTAACAGAATGCTGACTTCACTACCACTACTACAGAACCTTACATTATTTTATTTTAAACGAGGCAAAGACTTGCATTTTCATTGATTTTCATCCATTAAAAAGAAGGTTTTTCTAGTGTTTGCCTTGGATAAGTTCTACTCCGACATAAGATCAGAGATAGTACTACACTAGAAGAACCCTGCGCGTGTTGCCGCGCCATCTCCTGCTATTTGCGTTTTAAATTTTCGCAGTTGTGTGGGCATTTAGCTTTATCTGACAGGTGTTGTGCTTGTTCCCTCCAAGCACGACAAACACACAAACACACATGATGGGAAAAGTTGCACCGCACACTAATATATGTTGATATGCATTAGCTAATATATGGAGGTTTCGGTCAAGAACAAAATATGAGATTAACCGATGTAACGGTAGAGGGTATTATTACAAAAATGAAAGAGTGAACTACAATATGATTCATGTGTACTAGACGCATATAGTAGAAATTTCTGTTAATATTCTTCGTTGAGATAGACAATATTTATGGTAAATCCTCATGGAGATAGACGATGATCGTGGTAAATCTGCGATCTATATTTTTTGGCTACCTTGCACGATGTTTTTGGTTTGCCTCTAATAGTATAATTAAGTAATAGCTTAAGAATGGTGAAATGTGAGCGTTTCGAGGTCATCTGCCATGCGAGGTACCGCTAGTTGTGTGGAGCTTTGTTCCTTGTTGTCACTGTAGGTGGACCGGGTGGTGCTTTCCGTGCGGCAGTAGAAACCCTAACCACAGTCTCTCTCACGCGTGCTTCGCCTTCATGCAATTTCTCCTGCTGCCGCTGCCATTCCCATGCCTTCTCCTCCCTGGTTTGCTCCATCTCGCTCAGCTTACACCACCATCAAGCAACGCCTCTCCACCCCCCCTTCTGCTCAATGGGAGGGCCAGATGTCGCTCACTCATGCTGCTCCTTCCCACTTCCTCGACAATCAAATGAGAAGCCAGGGCCATCGCGAGTGGTTGTTGTTTCCCTCCTCTTTCCTTCATGGCGCTCAATATAATTAAAGTACAAGAGAAATAATATTTGATAGATTTTTAACAAGTGACTCAATCCTACAAGAAACATACAAACATATAGCTCGCCCCGTAAAACAAGACTCTGGATTTTGTAGAAGATCTGTACTCACATTTGAATCACATAGTCCCAAGTGCAAAATAATACATATATACCATTAAGGTATCTCCGTTGTAAAATGTAATTTACTATTGTAAGGAGATATTTTCTCTGACAAAGTTTTGTAAAAAGATCGAATATCACTTCTTCACCAAGTAGAAGTACAATATGTTAACACAACTCCAAAATTTGTTTCACACAAAAGGCCCAGAATGACCAAGAACGTTGTCGCTTCCTTCCTCTGTTCCTTCAACCCATCCTTGGTGTTGTAGATTGTTTCATAGCATGCCATCCCTAGCAGTTTGTAAACACTTGATACCAAAGAGTTGTACCGGAAATGTTCTCACTAGATGATCATACCTAAGCGCATGAACAATCTCATTACAAAGGCCCAGGCAGCAAGCACTAGGGGCCATTATGTGTGCGCCCTAGATTCTCTCAGTTTCCTTCTCGGGCAGTAATTTCACCATCCCATCCTCTTCAGCTTTATGTGTAAGCATTGGTCCAACTATCGCATCCAGAATCGTGTCACACCCTTAACATTTTCCATAAAATCCTTGTCAACCAGGATCCTTCCACCTTTATATGTCTTGACACCAAAGGTGTCCAACTCAATGCTAGTATATAGATACAAAGGGGAATATCAACTTCAATAACACTCTCCTCTCCACTAGCGACAGGCTTTCACAATAGCCAAGCCACAAAACCAGAAAATTAGCAGGTTTGTAGTAGTGTTTGAGGGACCACCTCTTGGCGTATTTACACTGGATTTACCAAGATTTACGTATAAGTTTTACATGAACAGAAGAAAAATTAATGAAAATAACCTAGAAACGATGCCCAAATGAAATGATATATAGCTAACATGTGTACAATTAGCAAAAGGGATGAAACATTCCATGACTAAAAAATAACTTCAGAACAACAAGCACAAACTTTCAATGCAAATAAGCTTAAACAATATGTAAGTGAATCAAAACACTATGAAGATTAAACATAAGATATGAAGGCCCTATAGCAAGAAAGCAATAACTACTGAGGACAGAAACCGCTTCCATGAAAAAATAGAACCGATATGTCAGAAACGTATCTATAATTTTTGATATTCCATGCTTGTTTAGTATCTATTTTGCTTTGCTTTGTCTATACTTTGAGGCGTTTTTATATGTTTTCTGGTACTAACCTATTAACAAGATGCCACCGTGTCAGATGCCTGTTTTCTTCCGTTTTTGGTTTCAGAAAAGGCAGAAAATCAATATTCTCGGAATTGGACGGGACAAAAGCCAAAGTCAATATTTTACCATGGGGAACACGTAGCCAAAATACGAGACGGAGGGGAGGCACCAGGAGGACACACCCCTGGCCGTGCGGCTAACCCTAGTCCACGCCTGGGGGGGGGGGGTGCGACCACCCTGGGTTCCCCCTTCCTCGCCTCTTCGCCTATAAGAAGCCCCCGATACCAAAACCCTAAGTACCCGATCAATATTCCACGAAACCGTATGCATCTGTTGCCACCATCGTCCCTAGATAGGGGGATCTGAAGTTCTTCCCGGCACCCTGCCGGAGGGGAGATCATCCCGGAGGCCTTCTTCTTCATCATGCCAGCCTCCAGTATGAAGCGTGAGTAGTTCCACCTTGGAATACGGGTCCATGTAGTAGCTAGATGGTTGTATCTCCTCCTTTGTGCTACCATGTTTAGATCTTGTGAGCTCCGTTCATGATCAAGATCATCTATTTGTAATCATGCATGTTGTGTTTGCGGGGATCCGATGGATATTGAGATTACTATGTCAGATTGATTAATGGTTTTGTCTTATTGATTCTATCATATCTGTGTTGTTTGTGATCTTCCATGCTCTCTGTTTCTAGTAGCTATCTTGGCCAAGTAGATGCTAGTGACTCCAAGAGGGAGTATTTATGCTCGATAGTGGGTTCATGCCTCTATTTAATCTAAGGGAAGTGATAGAAATCTCTAAGGTTGTAGATGTGTTGTTGCTACTAGGGAGAAAACAACAGTCTCTTGTTCATGGAACAAGTGGATTGTTTACCTTACACACTTTGCTTAAAGCAGTTATCCATTGTTTGCAACTTAATATTGGAGGGGGTTTGTATGATAACGTGAAGGTGGATTACTAGTCATAGATGAGTTGGATGGCGGTCTATGTATCTTGTTGCATTGCCCAATCGAATCTCATAGGATCATGAGTATCTAGTATTGCATTGTTATGCCTTGCTCAGTCCTGTCAATTGCCCTGCTGTAATTTGTTTATCCATCATGCTATGTTTGTTTATCTTAAGGAGAACACCTCTAGTGAACTATGGACCCTAGTCCAATCTTTACCATTGATACATCTTCCACTGTTACTATTTACTTTCTACAAACCACTATTACCTTCCACAGCATACAGTTAACCCTTTGTTTTCAGCAAACCGGTGAGATTGACAACCTCACTGTTCGTTGGGGCAAAGTCTTGAGTTTGTGTTGTGCAGGTTTCCAAGTTGCTAGCAACACCTTTGAGTCGTTTCCTTCCTCCTACTGGTTCGATAACCTTGGTTTCTTACTGAGGGAAAACTTGCTGTTGTGATCATCACACCTTCCTCTTGGTGTCTCCCAACGAAGATCTGTAATCAACTGAGCCATCATCAAAGACTTTTCTGGCTTCATTGTCGGGGAGGCTAAGGACGTCTTCACAAGGGGAGTCCTTCATAACCTTTCTCTTTACTTTGTTTTTGTTTTTCTTAGTTTCTTTTGCTTGGTTTTGTTTGCCTCTTTTTATCAAAAACTCTAAAAAATTAGTTTAGTTTGGTTTGCTTTCTCTTATAAAAAAACAAAAAATTAGTTCCTACTCTAGTTGCTGCTGTTGTTGGCTTGCTCCAAAATGAACTCTGCTGAGAACACCAAGTTGTGTGACTTCACTAGCACAAACAACAATGATTTCCTGAGTACACCTATTGCTCTAACTGCTCCTGATGCTACCTTTTATGAAATTAGGCCCGCTTTGTTGAATCTTGTGATGAGAGAGCAATTTTCTGGTGCTAGTTCTGATGATGCTGCTGCCCATCTCAATAACTTTGTTAAACTTTGTGAGGTGCAAAAGTATAAGGATGTAGATGGAGATATTATTAAGCTCAAGTTGTTTCCTTTCTCCTTTAGAGGAAAAGCTAAAGAATGGTTGCTATCCTTGCCTAGAAATAGTATTGCTTCTTGGATTAAGTGCAAAGATGCTTTTATTGGAAAATACTATCCTCCTGCTAAGATTATATATATGAGAAGTGAAATAATGAAATTTAAACAACTTGATAATGACCATGTTTCTCAATCTTAGGAAAGAATGAAATCTTTGGTTAAGAATTGTCTCACTCATGGACTTACTGCTTGGATGATTATCCAGAATTTTTATGCAGGTTTAAACTTCTCTTCAAGAAACCTGTTGGATTCATCTACTGGAGGTACCTTTATGACCATTACCTTGGGTGCTGCAACACAGCTCCTTGATAATATGATGGTTAATTATTCCGAATGGCACACTGAGAGAGCTCCACATGGTAAGAAGATAAATTCTGTTGAAGAAACCTCCTCTTTGAGTGATAAGATTGATGTTATCATGACTATGCTTGTTAATGGAAAACCTCCTATAGATCCAAATAATGTTCCCTTAGCCTATTTGGTTGCTCAACAAGAGCCAGTTGATGTGAACTTCATTAGGAATAATAATTTTGGCAACAATGCTTATGGTAATAACTATAGGTCTTATCCTCCTAATAGTGGCAATACTTATCATGGTAGATCTAGAATGCCTAGTGAAGATAGGATTCTAGAAGTTGAAAGATCCACTACAAACTTTATGCAAATGCAATATGAGCAAAACAAGATATTCACTAAAACTATGGAAGAACAATCTGCTATCTTGAAAAATATTAGTCATCAACTTGAGAATATGAATAGAGAAATTCCTAGTTTATAGTCAAAAAATTTGAGTGCTGAGAAAAATATTTCTTCTTTGTCTAAAGCACAATCCTTTTTGATTAATAAAATGGCTGCTAAACCTGAAACTTTGGAAAGTACCTTTGCTGCTATTCATGCCATACAAGTTACTATTGATGGAAATGTTAGACTATTAGCCCAACTACATGCTAATTGGGAAAGAGAAGCTGAAATTGCTAGAAACAATAGTGTGTGCACTATCACCACCACCAATATGGATGCCACTAAACCACGAGAAGTCCCTATTCCTCCTACCACAATGTCTAAACCCAATGAGTCTACTACTAGTTATGATAAGTTTGATTTTGATCTTGGTGGTTGTAATATTTCTGAAGTGATTATGTTCCTAGAAAAGCTTGCTAGAAGTCCTGATGCTAGTGATATGAATGTAGCTTTCACCAAACACATTACATATGCTCTCATTAAAATTAAGGAAGAAAAGTTGAAACACAAAGCCTCTATTCCTAGGAAAGTAGAAGATAGTTGGGAACCCATCATTAATATGCACATGAATGACTTTGATCTCAAAGCTTCATGTGACGTTGGTTCTAGTGTCTCTATTATGCCTAGAAGGATTTATGAAATGCTTGATTTGCCACCTTTGGAAGGTTGCTATTTGGATGTACCACTTAATGATAATGCTAAGAAGAAACTCATGGGGAGTGTTAATGATGTTCTTATTATGGTTAACAATGCTTATGTCCCTGTTGATTTCTATGTTTTGGATGTTGAATACAATTCTTCTTGTCCTATTACTTTGGGAAGACCTTTTCTTAGAATTGTTGGTGCCATCATTGATATGAAAGAAGGCACCATTAAATATCAATTTCCATTCAAGAAAGGTATTGAACACTTCCCTATGAGGAGAGATAAGTTGATTTTTGATCCTCCTTTTAAAGGAAGGTTTGATGTTAATGCTTCTTCATTTGAAAATACTTGATTCTTACTTCTTGTGTCTGACTTAAAGGCGTTAAAGAAAAGTACTTATTGGGAGATAACCCAACAGTTTTCTTGAGTCTTGGAAGTTATTACCTCTGTAATGACCTCTCTTTATTCTTTTTATTTGCTTTTTGTGCCAAGAATAACCTCTAATGAGAGAGAAGTAAGATTAGGGGATTTGCTGTCCCGAAACAGATTTTTGTGCTCCACCGTAAAAAATCGTGTAAAATCTCTGTAAGTCGGCTTGATATGATATTTTCTGAATGAATCCTCCAGTATGTTAGCTAACGTTCATTAGTTAAGCACTTTTTGATTTGAGCAACAGAAGGTTTTCGAAAAAATAGGTTTCTACCTGCTGGTCTGTTTTGACAGATTTCTGTCATTATTTGCATTTGCTTCTTATTGATTCCTTTTTGGGGTTTTTTTGGGAAATTGAGCTTTTTGAGAGAATTGCTACAGTAGCTTGTGTTTTTAGTGAAAGTTTTTGTCACATCCCAAATTTTAGATTTGGTCTTGCATATCATTCATATCATTGCATCATATCTTTCCATGCAAAACCGTCGTGTAGAAAGGTTCGGCGAAGCGCTATCTTCAAAACCCTATTTTGTTTCGCTACGAGTTTCCTGCGGGAGGCTTTAGAAGGACTTGCGACAACCACCCTTGTAGGTTCGAGTTTTCGCGCAAACCTTGACTGAAGGTTGTTCCCCTTGACGATACGAACCCGTAGGCGCGAGAATCGCTTAATTCGGAGTTCGTATGCAAAAGACTCAGACGTTTTAGTAAACCGCCGGAAAACGGTCCAAAATCCGGACCATTTCCCAGTTGGAGTCAACTTCTGGACCGTTTCTGAGTAGGATTCCGCGCGAGGGACTATTTAAAGAGGGCCCCACCGCCTGCCTTGGGAACCGTGCCCGACTTCCCCGACCCCGCCGCCTACCACGCGCCTCCTGATCCGATCCGTCGCCGCCGCCGCTGCGCCTCCTTGCGCGCGCCGGCCATCGCCACCGCCACCGCCCGAATGCGTCGCCGCCTCTCTCCGTTCCGCCATCTGCGCCACCATCCACCGCCATCCGCCGCCGCCATCGCTGCAGCGCCGCCACACCGCGAAGCATACACGCGCCAGCATACGCGCCACCTCCGCCGCCACGCCAGCCGCGCCCGCTTCGCGCCCGCCGCCGCTGCGCCCTACGCGCCATCTCGGCTTCGCGCCGCTGTTGCCTGCGCCCGGACGCTGCGCTGCGCCATCGCCGCTTAGCGCCGCCTCGCCAGCTTCGCTGCGCCATCGCTGCCCACGCCTGCGCGCACTTGCGACGCGTGCGCGTCGCGCTTTCATCGCATGCGTACATGCATACATGCACACACGCGCGTCTGCGCGCCTGGCGATGTAGTTTTCCTGACCCGTAGTTGACCGTGTGTACGTCCGTGCAGGAAGAACCCCGACGCCGGAACCGATCGTCACCGCCGTCCGGAACTCGCCGCACCTTCCGGAGTCCGTTTCGCCATCCGTTTCCGGTAAGACAGCAGCCACCGTCTGATCTCAGATCAGCGGCCTTGATCGTTAGTTGACCGGTCAGACTCAGGCGTTGACTAGTCAGATGCCCAGTCAGCACCCAGTCAGCAGACGCTTTGACCAGTCAACAGACACAGTTGACTGGGTCAATTTCGTTAATCCCTTTAGTTGGCAGATTTCGGTAGAATCTTGTAAATTACGTAGAAATTCAACCGTTTGGCCAAAAATTGCAAATAAAATATGTACGGGTTCAGTGAGTCGTGTAGAATCTCGCTGTCCTTTGGTTCAGACTTTTACTACAAGGTTTAGTACAGTTTAATCAAACTAGTTAGTGGCCTTTTCGGAGTAATAAATTCCTAGAAAAAGATCCGTAGCTCCAAAAATCGCGTGTGATATGTCCCTGAACTCATATGAACGAGGGGAATCTCATCGTGAACTAAAAAGATAGGCTTACAGTAAAAACTTCTGCAGTATTTGTCTAATGGATTTCTGCAGTGTTTTAATTACTCGGGAATTTTTATAACTCCTTTTTGAGTAATTCCAATTGGTACTGTTTCTAATCAGCGATGCCTATGCGGTAGAATTTTCCCAAGATTTTACAAATAGTATACTACCGGTAGTGAATTATTTAAGTTCTAGCTCTAATGTGGGGCATTACTTTTGGCTAATAGTTTTCCTTGCGCCAAATCTATTTTCCATGCATGTATTCGGTAGTATTATGTATTAGTATTGTGTGGTGCAGCTGTAGCACAAATTCACTTTCCGTTCTTGCATTCATGCATCATATTTGTTGCATATGCTTGTGGATTGTTTGTTTATGATTGCAATTGTATCGTGTAGATTGTGTTGAGTGCAACGCTTATTCCTGTGAGGATTGTGCTCCAGACCGCTACAACCAAGGCAAGTAGATGCTATTTTGTTCATGATATCGTCCTACTATTTTCTATGCATTGTCATGTATTTTGTAGATGCATGTGTAGGATGATACTATCGCTATGCTATGTCCTATTATGTGGTAGGACCCTCTTTGTAGATGAACCACCGTTGGTAGATGTGCTTAGCCATGCTTGTTGAACGAGGGCTGGGTTACATCAATGATACTTGTTTTCTCAAAGTATTGGTTTGCGAAAACTAAAACAACTTAATCAATGAACCCCCTGGGTGTGATGGTATTGATAATTTTTGGTGGTTTCATTGCGGAAAGGCACCCAGGTGTCAAGAGAGAATGATTGGCTTCTTTATTGTGTAGCTTACGAGTACAACCATGTGCCAATAATGAAATGGGCGGTTGGTTGGACTTAGTAGGTTGTGGTAACTCGAACCCGCATATCCAGAGATGTAGAATTTTGGTAGGTTGGACCGGTGCGCGTCGGGATTGAGGAGCTACTTCCCGAACAGTCTCTTCTTGGCCTTCTCCCTATCATTACCCAAAATGAGAGTGATGGTACGAGCTGGACTGGCCAAGTCACATGGGTAAAGTGTACTAACCTCTGCAGAGTGTATAAATTAATCGATTAGCCGTGTCCCCGGTTATGGACATCTGAGTTGCTAGATATTGATTCCATGACATGTTTCTCGCTCATTCAAATTTTATAATTATTTTAATGTTGTTGGGTTAACTTAATTAGGATCTTTTCAAAGAAAATCAAACACTGTGTATGAAAGTAGGACAAATGTATTTGCAAATGCAAGCCAGACACAGCTCCACTTGCCAAATATGCATGTAGATGTTAGTACTATTGTCTCCATTACTAGATCTACTTGCCATACATTCCATGTATTGACCCTTCGGGGCTGCTACGTTTCATGTTGCAGGTTATTCCGATTCTGATTGATCGTTATAGGCCACGGTACTCCACTCGGCACTTGTTCACTTGTGGGCAATTTGAAGAATGGAGGATTTACATGTTTATGTTGCTACCTGAATAATTTGAGCTAGCTTTATGCTAAGCTTTTATTGTAATAATGGTACTCTGGATCTTGTAGTACATGATACACGGTTAGTTTGCTATGTTATCTATCTTACTCTATTGTGGGCCAATGAACCGATCCAGGGATTGGCATGTCACATAGAGGCCACGTTCTTTTCAGAACCGGGGTGTTACAGGATGGTATCAGAGCCCGTGTGTCGACTGTAGGATCGTGACCTAGGATTGGATTAGGAAGCCATAGATTCATTAAGCCTATATTAACTCTGTCTTTCCTCTTATGCCTTTCACCCTCGTAAATTCTTACCATATGCTATTCTCAAACTTTCCTCTTTTACTTGATAGATGGGAGACGTCAGGACTGAGTATGTCACCATGGAGTCACCAAGGCCCTTTGCAAGGCAGTTAGCTCAGCTCTCTCAGTCATTGGGATTGCCACTGTGTAGCATCCCAGTTGTCTAACACCTGTAATGCTACTTGTTCTAGTAATAAAAGGGCCGCTTCCATCATATAATTGTTGCATCATCATCATATCATGCTCATGTCATCATACCACCTTGCATTTGAGCATCATACAAAACCCCTTTTGCTTTGGTTCTTATCTCATATGCATTATTAATTGTAGTTGCCTCTTGATATTGTATTTGGTTCTTGATATATTGTTAAAATGCCCAAGTTGATTGGGGGCATGTCTCTTAATAACTCCACCACCTTTTCTGCACCACCTTATAATTCCACCATCCAACTAAATATGAGCTTGAAATTTATGGGTTTACTTCTAGCTCATGTGGGTTGGGATGGATCCATTTCTTTTCCACATGTTCTCATCTTGGCATCATTTTGTTTTCACATTATTGATGCATGAGAGCCACATGGTCACCTTTGCATGCCTTGTGAGTGGGACCCTTTCTCCCTAGCTTCCATATGTGTGTTGTTGGGGTTATCATCATGTGGGGATATTTTGTGGGCTTATTAAATATCTAGTGGCATATACACACTAGCAAGTCCCAAATATATTCCAATGTGATCATCTCCTCATACTCCACTTGGAATTCTTCCTAATTTCTTTTGCTTGGGCCTTATTCCACACTTTGGAATGCATAATAAAATGCCAGGTAATTAATCTTGTTTTCACAAAGATGAATATGGTACCAATTAACTATGCATGGCCCATGCAAGTATCTCTTAGCTTGAAATTTGTTTTTACTTGGTTTTTACATGGAACATCTCTCTACCCCCTTGGGTTTGGTCTTGTTTGAACATGCCTAAACCCCATCACCCTAGCCATCCTTGCCATCATCACCTTTCTCCCTTGCTCTAGTCTTGGTTCTTGTTGTGGGTTGTTTGGTGCAAGGTTGGATCTTGTCGGAAGTGCATCTAGCATCAAACCTTCCCCCTCTCAAATCTAACCCCCTAAGCTACCCCATGTCCCATCCTAGCTACACCCTAAAACCCACCTAATCTAAACCAAACCCTAAGTTTGCTTTCTCTCTTTCTCTCCCCTCTAGCTAACCTAGCATGGCCACATGTTCACCATGCCCCCTAGCTCACCACCCCTCTCTTACCCCCTCTCTCTACCTTGCTGGACCCACCTGGCCACCCTGGCCCCACCTATCTACCAACCACCCAAACCCTAGCCCGAGCTGGCCCCCTCTCCCTCTCACCTCTCCCCCCTCTCTTCTCTCCCTGCCCTAGGGCCCCTCCTACCTGCCTGGCCACGAGCTCCTCCCCAGACCCACCTACAGCCCCTCCCTAGCTCTACCTGCCCAGCGCTGCCTCGGCCGCCCATGCACGTGAGAAGGACAAGGTGGCACCAAGGCCACCTTTCCATCAACCCCTCTCCCACGCTAGCCCCACGCCATCTACACCGCCTCAATGATCTTATCCTTCCCCCTCGCCCTAGCCTCCCCCCAGATCCCCCAGGCCTCCCTTCTTCCTCCCCCCAGCGAGCCATCTCTCCACCATGCCCTCTAAACCCTAACGGCGGCCGCCTCTGCTCTCCTTCGTTCCCGAGCGCGCCAAGGCAGGTCAGCGCCCCCAGGAGTCTCGCCTGCTTCCCCTGCAACGCCCAGGACGCGTGGAACCAGCCGTAGCCCCGCCGGAGCAGCTCGCCGCCGCCGTGCCCGTGACCGCCAGGACGCCCCGACCTGCTGCCCCCTCGCTGATCCTCGCCACCTCAACGCCCCCGGCTACGCCGACAACACCACGGTGAGCTCCTGCAGCCCCTAGACACTCCCTGGTCCTCTCTAGTTCGCCGTAGCCGCGCCGGACACTCCGTCGGCCTTTCCGTGCGTTTTGCCGCGACGTCCGTCGAGTCTGCAGCGTCAGACCGCAGCAACCGCCCCTGTTCCTCACCCTGCCCCGCGCGCTGTGGGCCGTCTCCGTGTGAGCGTGCTAAACGAAACTTGTAGCCCGTTGACCCCTCTTCATCTTTCGTTTTGCGCGCAGCATTTCTCCCGATGGACTTCGCCACCGTTGACGGAAGCGGCCGGATCCGGCCCGTCGAGACGTGTTCGTCGGCGGCGGCGATGACCGTTTTGTGCGTAGCCCCCTCCCCTTTTTCCCGCGTAAACCCGCGGTCCCCGTAGGCCACCTGTCAGCCTCAGTGCGTTTTTGCTTAGAAACCCTCGGAAGATCCGGCCATCACAGATCAGTCCCTCCCCGTGCCTGGGATCGCTCACGTGTCACGCCCATTTGGCGACGGCGTCGCGTCATTGCATGCCGGACCCACTTGTCATCGGTGCGTGTAGGCAAGACCCGAGTAAGAAAACCCTGCAGCGTCGACCCCACCGTCTGTGTCTGTGGCTAGCCTAGAGCTGAGTAACAAAATGTTCTCTGTGTTCTGTGTTAAATCAAATCTTTTTCAAATTATGTCAAATTTCAAATTCAAATCTGTTTTAATGTAACTTTTAATTTACAAACCCAAATAATGCAAATAATATATGTTTTGAGATCAGAAAAATGTGAGGATTTCAAATATGCTATTTAAATTACCTTTTGGACATTTTAAATTCCAAGTTGAGTTAAATTACAACAAATGCCACTGGAACTTAAATAATTCATAACTTTTGATTTATAATTCCAAATTTAACAAATGATATGTCTAAAATGATCAGCTCGACGAGACCTTTCTGTTTATGCTATCCATGACTTAAATTGCAGCATGCATCATATAAATATATAGTAAACAGAAACTATTATGACAACAAAATGTGGTCCAACCTTAATAAAATGCCTTATTCTTGCAAACCACACCTCACCTATGCCATGCTACTTATTGCCATGCAACTTGTGCATCATTCATCATGGCATGATTATTTGCTTGTCGCATTTTATCCCTATGCTTGTGCACTCTATTTATGTTGGCCCTTGCTTGTTTGGTTCTTCTTTCGAATAGACGAAAGGTGGGATATATCAAGAGAACCAGAGCACTACCTGATCCGTCTCTCGCTTCAATCGAGTTGCCAGCAAGCACTTCCACATGCTTGCATACATACCTATTGCCTCTATCTTATTCTTGCATCATTGAGTCGCGATTGCATTAAATTGAATCCCAAGTATGCATAGCCTTTACTTTTAAACCCCACCGAGCTTGTTCCTCCATCCCATGAGCCATTACTACAGAGTTGATTGAGCCATGCGAGTCGAGAACGACATGTGTAGGGTTTGTGAGTGTCGATGGATAACGAGGTACCTAAACAACTTAACCTGAGTAGTAATGGGATAACTAATGAAAGTGGCATCGGTGAGCAACATCTGCTATTTGGTTTTTCCTGCTCACTTGTGTCCCGTAAGACCCCGAGTACTTGAAACCTGTTCCTTGCTTTATCGCGCTATCCACATCCGGGAGGTATATGGGACCCCCCTGAGCCAGAGCTTGATTCCGTCTTATTTCTTGGGGCCACAAACTAGTTTGAGGTTTTATTTACTATCCTGTACTTATGCCATGATACTTATGTATTTACAATTGTGCGAGGAGCACACTGTACTCTTTAGGATCGGGACACGTTTACGCGGTATCGACAAGCCCAGCCACACTTTCGGGTTCCCAGTCGTTTACCGCCGTCCACCCAAACCTTGAGTCCGTCTCGGAGTCAGCTATCTTCGTTGCGGGATCTACTTAAGGGGTGGCCCCTGAAATATTTCTGAATCCTGTGATTGCTTAGTCGTGAAAGCCTCGTTGGGTTTTGATTTGGTTTTTCCGAGGTTGATGGAGCGTGTGTTGCTATTGGTTCACCCAGGCCGGGTAAAACTTTCTGAAAGCCGTGTCCGCGGTTATGGACGACTTGGAGCACAGTTTCTCGATCATAGACAATCATAACTAAAGTACCGCTTTAATCTGACTAAGTAACATGACTAGTAAATAGTGCAATACTCATGGAATGTTTAATAAAATTTCCAACGGATGGGGGTGTTGTTCGTCCGTTTCCTCGTTGGTAAGCGAGGAGGAGGATGGATCTGATGAAATTACTATTATAACTGTTGTCCTTAATTCACGGACATCCGTCTATCATTGGTTAGGCGGATGGTTAGCGTTTATCTGTAGAACTGCTAGGGTTTATCTTTCGCTGCAATTGCGTCACCCAGGTTGTGTCCCCTTTAGAGGCATTAAGACTTGCTGAGTACCCTTAGGGTCTCACACGATAAATTATTGGTTCAGATGAACAGGTACCCTCACAGGACGGATACTGGGTGGAAGAGGCTGATGATGTGGGCAACGATCGTTCGGTGTAGAGATTCCGGGAACGGGGATCCGTGAGATCTGTGGTTGGGATGTGCTTATTTCTATGGCATCTTATGCCGATTTGCTTCTTATCCGTACTCGGACTTGTTTGCCGCTTCCGCATGATACTATGATGTGTGTTGTATGAGGAAGTATCCTAAAATATTAGATCTATCTAGGTCATTTGAATCTTGCCGTATGGCGTTGCTATATTTTCCTTTCTTTCTAGATGGTATGGCTCTGATGTACTCTTGTATGGTGGCTTGCATACATACCCACTTGTGTATGTAGTTGATCCCTTCGCCTGCCGATTACGCCGCCCGTACAGGTTCCGTTGAGATGGTAGTGGTTGGGACGGCCGAAAGGTCTACCCGTGAGTGGCTTTTGGGGCCCCACCGTACTATTTCAACCACTACCTCTCATCCAGGCTTGTATCTAGGAGCGTAATTCACCGAGGTAGTTACAATTGGTATCAGAGCCATCCCGACCTTCAGGGTTTCAACCAAACGGTCGTTGTCAGTCTAGCAAATATTTTGGTAGTTATGTATACTAGGGAAAAACAAAACGCGAGAGTAGGACTGCTTCCACTTTTCTTCTTACCCTCCCACCCACCCTTTTCTGGTAAGGAAGTGCAACGTTTTCAATCCTCTTCTCAAAATTCAAACTAGGATTCACGTGTTCGGGGTTTCCGTAGTACCATAGGTTGTGTGTGTGTGTGTGTGTGTAATCCCTTGTCTATCTGTTGCATCCAAGTGGTTATCTTATCTGCCTTTGGTTATCAACTGTTGGTACAATCCATACCGACAGGCTTTTGCAAACCGACGCAATCTATCTTTCTCTTTGTATCCGACACTATCTTGTTTGGGGTGTTCGTTTCCGTAGTTACCAATCTTAGGTTAAACGTGAGAAGAAGGGGTTAGGATATGTGTTCCACTTGTTCATGTGCGGAGTAATGATTTGAGTGCGGGATGGAGTCGCGACCATACCACTACTCTTATCATTCGCTTTTGTATATTGAATCGGTAGAGTCACTAATCTTGATTCATTATGTAATTTTGCGCATCTATTGGTATTTTAATGCCGAAATTTGTGGAAAATTTTTCTTTGATATATTTGTGTACCACACTCCTTTTCAGTCGTGTGCGATATGCTAGGTGCTTTGAACTTTGTTGATATTGTAATATCACCTCAGTAAATTGTATCCTTTAATCTTGGTTAATTCCATCTTGGTACTATTTTGGATTATTATCATTCTCCATTATAGTACTGACTTGAGTTTTATATCAATGACAGGATGGCTCCACCACGTCGTACCGATGAGGACATACCTTCGAATCGGGCTCACATGTCAAACATCGCTAATGCTTTGGCAGCAATGCAGCAGAACCAGCAGCGCTTTGAGGAGAGTGTCAGGAGAAACGAGTTTGCTCCACTTCCTCCACCTCCCAAGCGAGGATACATCAAGAGCTTCCTCAAATTCAACCCTCATCAGTTTGATGTTTCTGACCGGCCTCTGGACGCGGATGATTGGCTGCGTGAGATGTCCAGGTTGCTCGAGACTGCTGATGTTCCGGAGCAGGAGTGGGTCAAGTGTGCTACTCACCTTCTCAAGGGAGATGCAGCTCTCTGGTGGGAGAACTATTTGAAGGCAAGCTGCACTGGTTTCCAGCCAACTTGGGAGAGGTTCACTGGAGCGTTCAAGGAGCAGTTTCTCTCAGAGATTGTTATGGAAAGGATGAAGGAAGCATTTCTCAACCTGAAGTAAGGAAATGATAACGTTAACAGCTATATCAGGAACTTCATGAATCTCTCTCGTTATGGTGGTGATGAGGTATCTGATGACAAGAAGAAGCAGAAGAGGTTCAGGCAAGGGCTCAATGCGTCGATCAAGTATGCAATGACACATGCAAGGCCGGCAACTTTCCTGGAACTACAACACACAACCCTGCAAGAGGAGGCAAGCAGGCAAGTGTTTGAGGAGTCCAAGAAACACAACAGGGATGCATCAAGCTCTGCAGTTATGGCAGCTCCTTCTAAGCGGCGTGTCTGGGTTCCTAACACCCCACCCTCGCTCCCGGCTCCACCAAGACCTGCAAGTTACACGCCAAGGCCACCAAACTTCACCACTGCGGCTCCCAGGGGCTACAACCACCACTACCTCGAGCGCTCAAGTGAGTCCCCTGCTACTCGCCCACGTCCACATGGTGCTTGTTTCACATGTGGAGATCATGGACATCCCAACTGAACTGTCTGTTGAAGAACAAAGCTCTCCCCACCCCGCCAAGATCGCAACAAGCTCTCCTTCGGTTCGCACCACCACCTCGGCTCAACATCAACACCAAGCCCGGTCTACGGTTGCTCGTGCCAATCGCTATCAACGCCGCTCAAGCCGAGCATGCACTGAGTTGTGATGGGTATGCTATCCGTTAACTCCCCCCTGACGAGTTTTGTTTGATTACGTGCATCGCATTCTTTTGTGTCTCACAAGTTTGCAGATGAGAATGAGTTAGTCATGGTTCCTCTCCTTAAGCGGTTGGTGGTACAATCACCTGGTTCAAACATGAGGGCTGAGCATATCAGTCATGACAATCAAATTGAGATTGGTGGTTCTTCATTCTCGGCTTCTTTAATTGTTCTGGGCAATTCTGACATTGATGTCATCTTGGGCATGGATTGGTTGACAGCAAATGCAAATTGTGATTGATTGTCTTTGAACGCCGGTGTCTCTGAAGATTCCTGAAGGCCATATAGTCTTTTCTCCAAGTTTGACTCCTGCTGTCCAGCTCTTCTCTTTGGCGGCTCTGAATGATGATGCTATGGAAGCTATTCAGAGTGTACCGGTGGTCTGTGAGTTCCCAGATGTCTTTCCTGAAGAGTTGCCGGGTATGCCTCCGGATCGTGAGGTCGAGTTTGTGATTGAGCTTGAACCTGGAACGGCTCCTATCTCCAAGCGGCCTTATAAAATGGGTCCTTCTGAGTTGGCTGAACTCAAACGACAACTTGATGAACAAGAGAAGTTGGGTTTCATTCAACACAACACTTCTTCTTGGGGTAGCCCAACAATCTTTGTGAAGAAGCGTGACAGAACCGATAGATTATGTGTTGACTACCGGGCTCTCAATGCTAAAACCATCAAGAACAAATATCCCCTCCCGCGGATTAATGATCTATTCGATCAGCTATCTGGAGCTGTGGTGTTCTCTAAGCTGGACTTGAGAAGTGGTTATCACCAAATCAAGATTCGCAAGGAAGATGTGCCCAAAACAGCTTTCACCACCCGCTATGGCCTGTATGAGTACACGGTCATGTCTTTCGGTCTCACCAACGCACCTGCTACCTTCTCGAGGCTGATGAACTCCGTTTTCATGGAGTACCTTGATAAGTTTGTCGTGGTCTATCTGGATGACATTCTGGTCTATTTTAAGTCTAAGGAAGAGCATGTAGAACACCTGCGGTGTGTCTTAAACAAGCTTCGTGAGAACCGCTTGTATGCAAAGTTCTCAAAGTGTGAGTTTTGGCTGCCTGAAGTAACCTATCTTGGTCATGTCATCTCTGCCAAGGGCATTGCAGTCAACCCGGAAACCGTAAAGACAATAGTTGAATGGCTTCCTCCTGTTAATGTCAAAGAAGTGCGGAGTTTCCTCGGTTTGGCTAGTTATTGTCGTCGCTTCATTCAGAACTTCTCGAAGATAGCGAAGCCTCTTACCGATCTCCTCAAGAAAGGCAAGAAATACCTGTGGACTCCTGCGTGTCAAGCAAGTTTTGAGACACTCAAAGAGAAGCTCACTTCCACACCAGTCTTGGTTCCTCCGGATACATCTAAGCCTTTCCAGATATTCTGCGACGCCTCTTTGCAAGGATTGGGCGCGGTCCTTATGCAAGAGAAACAGGTGGTTGCTTATGCCTCTCGTCAGTTGAAGACGCATGAGATCAACTATCCCACACATGACCTTGAGCTAGCAGCAGTTGTCTTTGCTTTGAAGCTATGGAGGCACTACTTGCTTGGTAACCGTTGTGAGATCTTTTCTGACCACAAGAGTTTGAAGTATATCTTCACACAGCCGGATCTCAACCTTCGGCAGAGGAGATGGATTGAAGCAATCAATGACTTTGATGTGACCATCAACTACACTCCGGGCAAAGCCAATGTGATGGCAGATGCGCTTAGCCGTAAAGCTTATGTCAACAACCTCATGATGGAAGACCAGCAACCTCTCTTGTGCGAGGAATTCCGTTAGCTCAACCTGGAAATTGTGGAACAAGGGCATCTCCTGAACCTTCTGGCTACTCCTCTCTTGGAAGAAAAGATTCGCTCTCGTCAGCTTGGTGATCCGCACACCAAAAAGCTCATCTCTAAACTTGAGCTTCCGAAGTATGAGTCCTTCCATGTTGATGATCAAGGCACGCTTTTCTTTGAACACTGGATGTTTGTACCAAACTACCCGGGTCTGAGAGAGCAAGTTCTCAAGGAGGTGCATGATTTGGTTCTTTCTATCCATCCTGGCAGCACAAAGATGTACATGGACTTGAAAACACAATACTGGTGGCCTGGGTTGAAACGGTATTGTGCCAAGTATGTCTCGGAATGTGATGTCTGCCGCAGAGTAAAGGCTGTCCATCAGAAACCATTCGGTCTTCTACAGCCATTGAAACCTCCGGAATGGAAATGGGAAAAAGTAGAGATGGACTTCATCACTGGCTTTCCAAGGTCGCAGAAGGGCAACAATGCAATTTTTGTTGTCATCGACAGGCTTTCTAAAGTGGCTCATTTCTTCCCAGTCAAAGAAACAATTTCTGGAATTCAGTTGGCTGAGCTCTATATCAACAGAATTGTCTCTCTGTATGGGGTTCCACTTGAAATCAGTTCAGACCGTGGAAGCATCTTCACTTCAAAGTTCTGGGAAAGTTTCCAAAATGCTTTGGGAACAAAGTTGAACTTCAGCACTGCTTACCACCCTCAGTCGCAAGGACAAGTGGAGAGGATCAATCAGATTCTGGAGGATATGCTTAGAGCTTGCGTCATCTCTTTTGGCATGAAGTGGGAGGAATGTCTTCCTTATGCTGAATTCTCCTACAACAACAGCTTCCAGAAGAGCCTAAAGATGGCACCATTTGAGGCTCTCTATGGTCGCAAGTGCAGAACTCCGATTGGTTGGTCAGGTGCAGGAGAAAGAATCTGGTTTGGCCCTGACATTGTAACTCAGGCAGAGGAGAAGGTGCATATCATTCTGGAGAACCTGAAGATTGCTCAGAGTCGTCAGAAGAGCAACTATGACAGGAAGCACACGGACATGGTATATGTTCCTGGTGATCTCGTGTACCTTCGTGTCACTCCCATGAGAGGAACACACCGCTTTGGTATCAAAGGAAAGTTGGCTCCTAGATACATCGGTCCTTTCAAGATCCGTGGTAGAAGAGGAGAAGTTGCTTATGCCCTGGAGCTCCCGGAAAAACTCAAAGTCCATGATGTTTTCCACATCTCTCCTCAAGAAGTGCTTCAAAGATCCGGCAGACCGTGGATCATGAGCTAATCGATCTCCAAGAAGACCTGTCTTATCAAGAACACCCCACCAAAATCCTTGAGACCATGCAGCGAAGGACTCGCAACAAGTCCATCAAGTTACGCAAGGTGCGATGGTCACACCATTCTGTTGATGAAGCCACATGGGAGCGTGAAGATGAACTCCGTGCCAACCATCCTTCTCTCTTTGTGTCTTCTTCTTCTTCCTAGAATCTCGGGGCGAGATTCCTGTTTAGTGGGGGAGAGTTGTAGCATCCCAGTTGTCTAACACCTGTAATGCTACTTGTTCTAGTAATAAAAGGGCCGCTTCCATCATATAATTGTTGCATCATCATCATATCATGCTCATGTCATCATACCACCTTGCATTTGAGCATCATACAAAACCCCTTTTGCTTTGGTTCTTATCTCATATGCATTATTAATTGTAGTTGCCTCTTGATATTGTATTTGGTTCTTGATATATTGTTAAAATGCCCAAGTTGATTGGGGGCATGTCTCTTAATAACTCCACCACCTTTTCTGCACCACCTTATAATTCCACCATCCAACTAAATATGAGCTTGGCATTTATGGGTTTACTTCTAGCTCATGTGGGTTGGGATGGATCCATTTCTTTTCCACATGTTCTCATCTTGGCATCATTTTGTTTTCACATTATTGATGCATGAGAGCCACATGGCCACCTTTGCATGCCTTGTGAGTGGGACCCTTTCTCCCTAGCTTCCATATGTGTGTTGTTGGGGTTATCATCATGTGGGGATATTTTGTGGGCTTATTAAATATCTAGTGGCATATACACACTAGCAAGTCCCAAATATATTCCAATGTGATCATCTCCTCATACTCCACTTGGAATTCTTCCTAATTTCTTTTGCTTGGGCCTTATTCCACACTTTGGAATGCATAATAAAATGCCAGGTAATTAATCTTGTTTTCACAAAGATGAATATGGTACCAATTAACTATGCATGGCCCATGCAAGTATCTCTTAGCTTGACATTTGTTTTTACTTGGTTTTTACATGGAACATCTCTCTACCCCCTTGGGTTTGGTCTTGTTTGAACATGCCTAAACCCCATCACCCTAGCCATCCTGCCATCATCACCTTTCTCCCTTGCTCTAGTCTTGGTTCTTGTTGTGGGTTGTTTGGTGCAAGGTTGGATCTTGTCGGAAGAGCATCTAGCATCAAACCTTCCCCCTCTCAAATCTAACCCCCTAAGCTACCCCATGCCCATCCTAGCTACACCCTAAAACCCACCTAATCTAAACCAAACCCTAAGTTTGCTTTCTCTCTTTCTCTCCCCTCTAGCTAACCTAGCATGGCCACATGTTCACCATGCCCCCTAGCTCACCACCTCTCTTACCCCTCTCTACCTTCTTTGGACCCACCTAGCCACCTGGCCCCACCTATCTACCAACCACCCCAAACCCTAGCCCCTGGCCCCTCTCCCTCTCCTCTCCCCTCTCTTCTCTCCACCCCTAGGGGCCCTCCCACTGCCTCGCCACGAGCTCCTCCCAGACCCACCTCGCCCCTCCCTAGCTCTACACCTTGCCGCGCTGCCACCCTGCCGCCCATGCACGTGAGAAGGACAAGGTGGCACCAAGGCCACCTTTCCATCAACCCCTCTCCCACGCTAGCCCCACGCCATCTACCTGCCCCCATGTCGATCTTATCCTTCCCCCTCGCCATAGCCTCCCTCAGATCCCCCAGGCCTCCCTTCTTCCTCCCCCCAGCGAGCCATCTCTCCACCATGCCCTCTAAACCCTAACGGCGGCCGCCTCTGCTCTCCTTCGTTCCCGAGCGCTCCAAGGTCGGGCGCCCAGAGTCTCACTTTGCTTCCCTGCAACGCCAGACGCGTGGAACCAGCCGTAGCCCGGGAGCAGCCGCCCGCCCGTGCCCGTGACCGGGGCGCCCGACCTGCTGCCCCTCGCTGATCCTCGCCACCTAACGCCCCGGCCACCGACAACACCACGGTGAGCTCCTGCAGCCCCTAGACACTCCTGGTCCTCTAGTTCGCCGTGCCGCCGGACACTCCGTCGGCGCTCAGCTGTCGCTGCCTTGACGTCCGTAGTCTGCAGCGCAGCACCGCCCTGTTCCTCACCCTGCCCCGCGCGCTGTGGGCCGTCTCCGTGTGAGCGTGTTAAACGAAACTTGTAGCCCGTTGACCCCTCTTCATCTTTCGTTTTGGCCGCGACGCGTTTCTCCCAGTGGACTCGTCGCCACCGTTGACGGGAAGCAGCCGGATCCGCCGTCGGAGACGTGTTCGTCAAGCAGCGGCAAGCCGGCCGATGGCCGTTTAGCGCGTAGCCCCCTCCCCTTTTTCCCGCGTAAACCCGCGGTCCCCGTAGGCCACCTGTCAGCCTCAGTGCGTTTTTGCTTAGAAACCCTCGGAAGATCCGGCCATCACAGATCAGTCCCTCCCCGTGCCTGGGATCGCTCACGTGTCACGCCCGGCTGGGCGACGCGTGCGCGTGGCCCCGCTGTACCGGACCCACTTGTCATCGGTGCGTGTAGGCAAGACCCGAGTAAGAAAAACCCCGCAGCCTCTGCAGCCCACCTGTTGGTCGAGTCGCGACCCCACCGTCTGTGTCTGTGGCTAGCCTAGAGCTGAGTAACAAAATGTTCTCTGTGTTCTGTGTTAAATCAAATCTTTTTCAAATTATGTCAAATTTCAAATTCAAATATGTTTTAATGTAACTTTTAATTTACAAACCCAAATAATGCAAATAATATATGTTTTGAGATCAAAAAAATGTGATGATTTCAAATATGCTATTTAAATTACCTTTTGGACATTTTAAATTCCAAGTTGAGTTAAATTACAACAAATGCCACTGGAACTTAAATAATTCATAACTTTTGATTTATAATTCCAAATTTAACAAATGATATGTCTAAAATGATCAGCTCGACGAGACCTTTCTGTTTATGCTATCCATGACTTAAATTGCAGCATGCATCATATAAATATATAGTAAACAGCAACTATTATGACAACAAAATGTGGTCCAACCTTAATAAAATGCCTTATTCTTGCAAACCACACCTCACCTATGCCATGCTACTTATTGCCATGCAACTTGTGCATCATTCATCATGGCATGATTATTTGCTTGTCGCATTTTATCCCTATGCTTGTGCACTCTATTTATGTTGGCCCTTGCTTGTTTGGTTCTTCTTTCGAATAGACGCTGAGCAGGGGATATATCAAGAGAACCAGGAGCACTACCCAGATCCGTCTCTCGCTTCAACTGAGTTGCCAGGCAAGCACTTCCACATGCTTGCGTACATACAGTACCTATTGCCTCTATCTTATTCTTGCATCATTGAGTCGCGATTGCATTAAATTGAATCCCAAGTATGCATAGCCTTTACTTTTAAACCCCACCGAGCTTGTTCCTCCATCCCATGAGCCATTACTACAGGAGTTGATTGAGCCATGCGAGTCGTAGAACAGCATGTGTAGGGTTTGTGAGTGTCTGATGGATAACGAGGTACCTAAACAACTTAACCTGAGTAGTAATGGGATAACTAATGAAAGTGGCATCGGTGAGCAACATCTGCTATTTGGTTTTTCCTGCTCACTTGTGTCCCGTAAGACCCCGAGTACTTGAAACCTGTTCCTTGATTTATCGCGCTATCCACATCCGGGAGGTATATGGGACCCCCCTGAGCCAGAGCTTGATTCCGTCTTATTTCTTGGGGCCACAAACTAGTTTGAGGTTTTATTTACTATCCTGTACTTATGCCATGCTACTTATGTATTTACAATTGTGCGAGGAGCACACTGTACTCTTTAGGATCGGGACACGTTTACGCGGTATCGACAAGCCCAGCCACACTTTCGGGTTCCCGATCGTTTCCGTCACCCAAACCTTGAGTCCGTCTCGAGTCGGCTATCTTCGTTCTTGGGATCTACTTAAGGGTGGCCCCGAAATATTTCTGAATCTGTGATTGCTTAGTCGTGAAAGCCTCGTTGGGTTTTGATTTGGTTTTCCGAGGTTGATCGGCGTGTGTTGCTATTGGTGCACCCGGCGGGTAAAACTTTCTAAAAGCCGTGTCATGATTATGGACGACTTGGAGCAGTTTCTCAATCATAGACAAGCATAACTAAAGTACCGCTTTAATCGACTAAGTAACATGACTAGTAAATAGTGCAATACTCATGGAATGGTTAATAAAATTTCCAACGGATGGGGGTTGTTAAATCGCTTCCTCGTTGGTAGCGAGGAGGAGGATGGATCGATGAAATTACTATTATAACTGTTGTCCTTAATTCACGGACATCCGTCTATCATTGGTTAGGCGGATGGTTAGCGTTATCTGTAGAACTGCTAGGGTTTATCTTTGCTGCAATTCGTCACCCAGTTGTGTCCCCTTTAGAGGCATTAAGACTTCTTGAGTACCCTTAGGGTCTCACACGATAAATTATTGGTTCGGATGAGCAGGTACCCTCACGGGGACGGATCTTGGGTGGAAGAGGCGATGATGTGGGCAACGATCGTTCGGTGTAGAGATTCCGGAGCGGATCCGTGAGATCTGGTTGGGATGTGCTTATTTCTATGGCATCTTATGCCGATTTTCTTCTTATCCGTACTCGGACTTGTTTGCCGCTTCCGCATGATACTCTGATGTGTGTTGTATGAGGAAGTATCCTAAAATATTAGATCTATCTAGGTCATTTGAATCTTGCCGTATGGCGTTGCTATATTTTCCTTTCTTTCTAGATGGTATGGCTCTGATGTACTCTTGTATGGTGGCTTGCATACATACCCACTTGTGTATGTAGTTGATCCCTTCGCCTGCCGATTACGCCGCCCGTACAGGTTCCGTTGAGATGGTAGTGGTTGGGACGGCCGAAAGGTCTACCCGTGAGTGGCTTTTGGGGCCCCACCGTACTATTTCAACCACTACCGCTCATCCAGGCTTGTATCTAGGAGCGTAATTCACCGAGGTAGTTACACACTGCCTATGTTTAAAGGAAGAAGGCTGTACACCTATGGATATGGAGAGGATGCATGGGAGATCACTACCTTCATATTCAGAGATACCGCCTTGCTAAACCCCGTGCACTTGGTCTACACCAAGAAATACTGCAACTGGGGACTTGGAATCAACTTGGCCATACATGAAGCCCTATCTCGCCAGTGCCACTATGTCCGACACCTACTGCCTGAAGATTCACCCTACCGTGACTATGGAGGCGTGATGAAGATGGGAACATTGTGGTTACCCCGAGCGACAGGAACAACATGCCGCCCCGTCAGAGGCACATAGAGGACATGGAAAAGGAGAATGGAGCTCTAGCAGAGAAGGTGAGGATGATAAAGGAGATTGCAGATTTTACTAGCAATGGAATGGTGGTCCAAGGATAGGAGATTGACACTTTGCATGAAGCTGTGGGAGTTCTGGAGAATGCCCTGATAGCCAGAGATGCAACCATAGCACATCTTCATGGTACTGTGCAGGATAACACCCAGAACATACAGCAATTGCAAGGGACCGTCCATGAAAGGGACCAAACCATTAAAGCTATGACAACCCAGATTGCCGCTCTCCAAGCACAACTGAATCCACCCTCTGATGATGACATTGGAGATGATGGCAACAATGGGGATGATGATGACAGTGGAGACGATGATGATGTTGAGGACGAGGATGATGATGATGGAGACGATGGTGGAGGAGATGAAGCTGTTGCTGTTGCAGCTGAGAATGAAGAAGAAGAGGAGGATCCAGAAGAGGTGGAGTTTGAGGTCTCAAGTGATGGTTCAGGAGAGGTGTACACTCCGCCGCCATGGTTGTACCGCAAGCCGAAGCGCCAACGCATGACCGCAAGGACCTACCTCAATCTCTTCAAGAAGTAGATCGAAGTCCACCAATTAGACCACGTTAGGCAAACTCGTTAGGATTAGTCTCGATCGTTGTGAAACTTAGTTCGTGTTAGTTTAAGAGTGACTAGTTGCTTATTTGTGTACTCCAATATCCCAGGATTTATTTGTGCAAATTTTATGAAAGAGTTATGGCAATTTGGTTATCATCTGTGTTATTTTCGCTGCAGTTTTTCTGCTGATACAGCAGTACTGCGCGATTTTTCATATTTTTCTGGTAACTCGGAAAAATCTAAAAACAATTGGGCTGATGCGAAACTCTCTGTGCTATATGCACAAAAATCAGCTAAATTTTCTGACGAGTTTAAGTCAGACGGAAAAATTCGTGAACGCTGCTGGACTGTTCTGGCAGATTGCTGTTTTTGCTGTTTAGTTGATCAACTGTTTAGTTAACCATTGCCAACTCTTGTAAAACTATTTCAGTAGGTATATACTGCTAGGATAACACCTGGGATGTTGCTGGATCGCTTGTTTGTTGATGTGTTGCTTGCTTATGATTGTCTGCTATTGTTTGTTGTTGTTTGATCATATGCATGGTAGAATCCTATTATCGTAGTTGATTCTTTCTAAAACTTACCTATGCTGAACCGCAGATGCCTCCCCGCCGCCAACCCACTGAGATGGATCAGCTCATGGCAGCTCAAGCACAGCTGACCCAAGTGATGACCCAGTTCATGGCAAACCAGAACAACAACAATGGAAACAATCAGCCTCATGGAGATGCTCTCACCAGATTTTTGAGGTTAAGGCCAGCTAAGTTCTCTACTGCAACGGAACCAATGGTTGCTCTCGACTGGTTGCGTTCAGTCAACAAGGATCTAGTAACTGTTGGATGCACTGATGCTGAGAAGGTGAGGTTTGCCGCTCACCTACTGGAGGGACCAGTCGCTTCTTGGTGGGACACTTTTCAGATCACCCACCCGCTGGATACCGTGACTTGGGCAATGTTTGAGGAAGGTTTCAGGACCAACCACGTGTCTTCAGGAGTTCTGAGCCTGAAGAGGAAGGAGTTCATAACTTGCGCCAAACCAATCGCATGCAGTGGCGAGTACATTGAAGAGTTCAACAACCTGTCCCGTTATGCACTGAGGATGTTGACACTGATGCCAAAAGGAGGGAGAGATTCCTGGATGGCCTCAGTGATGAGCTTTCAGTACAGCTACTTGTGGTTTACTGCCCCACTTTCCAGGAGCTTATGGACAAGGCTAGGATCTTGGAAGGGAAGCATAAGCAGGTGGAGAACCGCAAGAGAAAGAACAACAATCACCACTCTGGTTCACACCACAAGTCTCGCACTTCATATGATGGATACTCCAAGCATGGAGGGAGTGCCCATGGGAGCCATGACCGCCACCACCATGGAGGTGATGGATATCGTCATGACAACCATAGGAGCAGCCACCACAACCACAAGGGAGGACACTCTCACCACCCTGGAGGACACGGTGGACATGACCGCAACCGTGATCACAGCTTCGTGAAGAAGGATCTGAGTGAGGTGACGTGCTTCAAGTGCAAGCAGAAGGGACACTATGCTGACAACTGTCCGGAGAGGAAAGGACTGAAGCCAACCAACGGCGAGAAGGCCACAGTGAACCACATGAATGTGGAGGAGATTCCAGATGAGCCAGACCTTGTGATTGGTAAGTTCCCAATCAACTTACCCTGCACTTATACTTTTCGATACTGGTGCATCGCATTCATTCATATCAAGGGCATTTGTGGATAAGTATAAGTTACCTACTGAGTCTATGAAAAGGTCTATTAGAGTGAGTTCACCGGGAGGAGATATGATAGCTAGCGCGGGATGCCGCGATTTAACTGTGAGGATTGGAACACACAACTTCATTGCACATTTGGTAGTGTTGGATTCACAGGGATTATATGTCATTCTGGGTATGGATTGGATGTCTATGCATGGGGGACACATAGATTGTGCACAGCGATCTGTTTCACTCAAAACCCCGGATGGTAAGAGGATTAGGTTCAAGTCGGCTGCACGACCGAGAAGGTGTAAGTTGAATTCTCTTAAGGGGGTTAGCATGGATACTGTACCAGTGATTAGGGATTACCCAGATGTGTTTCCGGAAGAACTGCCAGGGATGCCACCTGACAGGGAAGTAGAGTTTCTTATCGACCTGATGCCGGGAACAGGACCTATAGCAAAGAAACCATATAAGATGGATGTGGATGAGCTGAAGGAATTGAAGAAACAGTTGAAAGAGCAGTGGAAAAGGATTCATTCAGCCTAGTGCGTCGTCATGGGGTGCACATTACATTTGTGGAGAAGAAAGACAGCACCAAGAGATTAGTGGTAGACTATCGCTCGCTGAATGAAGTAACCATCAAGAACAAGTACCCTCTGCTGAACCTAAATGATTTGTTTGACCAACTGGAAGGAGCAAAGGTGTTCAGCAAGATTGATCTGCGATCCGGCTACTTCCAATTGAAGATCCGAGAAGAGGATGTACCAAAAACCGCCTTCACCACTAGGTATGGTTTATATGAGTATACAATTATGTATTTTGGACTAACGAATGCCCCGGCATATTTTATGACCATGATGAACAAGGTATTTATGGAGTATTTGGACAAGTTCGTGGTGGTGGTTATTGATGACATACTGATATATTCCAAGGATGATGCTGAGCATGAGAAACATCTGAGACTGATTATGGAGAAGCTGAGGGAACACAAGCTGTATGCCAAATTCAGCAAGTGTGAATTCTGGCTTAACACTGTTGGGTTTCTTGGACACGTAGTGTCAGGAGAAGGAATTGCTGTTGATCCAAACAAAGTGACTGCGATGGAGGTGGGAAGCTCCCAAGAATGCAGGAGAGATTCGAAGCTTTCTAGGACTTGCTGGATATTACAGAAGGTTCATTGAAAACTTTTCCAAGATTGCAAAGCCGATGACTGAACTTCTGAAGAAGGATAGGAAGTTTGAATGGTTTGACGTATGTGAGGCCAGCTTTCAGTAGCTGAAGCGTCGACTAGTGACCGCACCTATTCTGTGTTTACCAGATCTACAGAAGGATTTCCAAGTGTACTGTGATGCTTCTCGACAGGGACTTGGGAGTGTGATGATGCAAGATGGGAGAGTAGTGTCATATGCCTCGCGACAACTCAAGCACCATGAGCGGAATTACCCCACACATGACTTGGAGTTAACGTCAGTGGTTCATGCGCTCAAGGTATGGAGGCATTACTTAATGGGAAAACACTGTGATGTGTACACCGACCACAAGAGCCTGAAATACATATTTACACAGAAGGAATTGAACATGAGACAAAGGAGATGGTTGGAGCTTATCAAGGATTATGATATGAATCTACAATACCACCCAGGAAAGGCCAATGTAGTAGCAGATGCTCTGAGCCGGAAGGTTTATGCCAATGGATTGACGATTGGTGAATTGCCTGAGGACTTGTGCAAGCAATTCAAGGACCTTAGACTGGAGGTAGTGTCTGAAGGATACCTAGCAACAATGGAAGTCCAACCAACGCTACATGATAGAATCAGGAAAGCTCAGATAGGAGACAAAGAGATAGATGAAGTTAAGGAAAAGACGAAGGAAGGTCGAGCAAGGGAATTCCGCGAGGATGAGCAAGGAACCCTGTGGTACGGAGATCGTTTGTGCGTCCCCAACGATCTGGAGTTGAGGAAGTTGATTCTGCAGGAAGCTCATGACTCGCCGTATTCCATACATCCGGGCAATACGAAGATGTATATGGACCTAAAGGACAGATTCTGGTGGAACAACATGAAGGGATACATCGCGGAGCATATTGCTATGTATGTGATGTATGGCAGTGAAGGCGAGAACACCGAAGCCAGCAGGACTGCTACAGCCATTGCCTGTGCCAGATTGGAAGTGGGATAGAGTGGGAATGGACTTTATCACAGGACTGCCCAGGACCAGGTCAGGATATGACTCTATTTGGGTAGTGGTCGACCATTTGACCAAGTTAGCCCACTTTATACCGGTAAATACAACCTATACAAGTGCAAAGTTGGCCAAGATTTACATGGACAAGATTGTGTGCCTACACGGAGTTCCCAAGAGTATCGTATCTGATAGAGGCACCCAATTTACCTCACATACGGCGCTTGACTACGAGTCACTTGGTACTAGATTGGAGTTTAGCACAGCGTTTCACCCACAAACCGATGGACAGACCGAGAGGGTGAATCAGATTTTAGAGGACATGCTGAGAGATTGCGCTTTGGCTCATGGTTCTAGTTGGGATGAGAATTTGCCGTATGCGGAGTTTTCCTACAACAACAGCTATCAAACCAGCATCAAGACGTCACCTTTCGATGTGCTATATGGGAAACGATGCCGTACGCCATTGCTATGGGATGGAGTAGGAGAACGTCAGCTGTTTGGGCCTAATTTGATCAAGGACGCTAAGGAGAAGGTCGCCTTGATTAGGGACAGGCTGAAGGTAGCACAATCAAGGCAGAAGAGCTACGCTGACGCCAAGCGCAAGGAAGTGGTGTATGAGATAGGGGATAGAGCATACCTCAGAGTATCGCCACTTCGTGGAATCAAGAGATTTGGAATTAAGGGTAAGCTGGCACCTCGATTCATTGGACCGTATCGGGTCTTAGCACACAAAGGAGAAGTTGCTTATCAGTTGGAGTTGCCAGAAGCTCTGTCCGCTGTTCACAATGTGTTCCACGTATCCCAGCTGAATAAGTGTCATCCAGAGATGGTGGTTACACCATTGAGAGACACTGTACCGCTAGAGGAGGTTCATCTTAAGAATGATTTGACCTATGAGGAGAAATCGGTCAAGATTCTGGAAATAGCAGAGAGGACTACCCGTACCAAGACAATCAAGTTCTGCAAAGTACAATGGAGCCACCACACCGAAGAGGAAGCCACTTGGGAGCGTGAGGATGACATCCGAAAGGACTACCCACACCTATTTGCTAGCCGCGCCGAATCTCGAGGACGAGATTCATCTTAAGGGGGTTAGTATTGTCACATCCCAAATTTTAGATTTGGTCTTGCATATCATTCATATCATTGCATCATATCTTTCCATGCAAAACCGTCGTGTAGAAAGGTTCGGCGAAGCGCTATCTTCAAAACCCTATTTTGTTTCGCTACGAGTTTCCTACGGGAGGCTTTAGAAGGACTTGCGACAACCACCCCTGTAGGTTCGAGTTTTCGCGCAAACCTTGACTGAAGATTGTTCCCCTCGATGATACGAACCCGTAGGCGCGAGAATCGCTCAAATCGGAGTTTGTATGCAAAAGACTCGGACGTTTTAGTAAACCGCCGGAAAACGGTCCGAAAATCCGGACCGATTTCTGAGTTGGAGTCAACTTCTGGACCGTTTCTGAGTAGGATTCCGCGCGAGGGACTATTTAAAGAGGGCCCCACCGCCTGCCTTGGGAACCGTGCCTGACTTCCCCGACCCCGCCGCCTACCCCACGCGCGCGCCTCCTCGGGATCCGATCCGTGCCGCCGCCCGCCGCCTCCTTAGCGCCGCCGCCATCGCCACCGCCACGTCGCCGCCTCCTCTCTCGTTCCGCCATCGCGCCACCATCCACCGCCATCCTCCGCCGCCATCGCTGCAGCGCCGCCACACCGCTGCCGCCGCACTTCCGCCCACGCCGCCACCTCCCGCCAGCCGCCGCATTGCGCCGCTGACGCCACCGCATACGCGCCACCGCCGCTGCCGCGCGCCGCCGCTGCCTACGCTGCGCTCGCTGCCGCCGCCGCTGCGCCACCGGCCTCACCGCCGCCATGCGCTACCGCGGCCGCGACGCAGATCGCGCCTTATCGCATGCGCGATGTAGTTTTCTCGACCCGTAGTTGACCGTGTGTACGTCCGTGCAGGAAGAACCCCGACGCCGGAACCGATCGTCACCGCCGTCCGGAACTCGCCGCACCTTCCGGAGTCCGTTTCGCCATCCGTTTCCGGTAAGACAACAGCCACCGTCAGATCTCAGATCAGCGGCCTTGATCGTTAGTTGACCGGTCAGACTCAGGTGTTGACTAGTCAGACGCCCAGTCAGCGCCCAGTCAGCGCGCTTTGACGATCAATGAACACGCTTGATCGGGTCAATTTCGTTAATCCCTTTAGTTGGCAGATTTAGGTAGAATCTTGTAAATTGCGTAGAAATTCAACCGCTTGGCCAAAAATTGCAAATAAAATATGTACGGGTTCAGTGAGTCGTGTAGAATCTCTCTGTACCTTTGGTTCAGACTTTTACTGCAAGGTTTAGTACAGTTTAATCAAACTAGTTAGTGGCCTTTTCGGAGTAATAAATTCGTAGAAAAAGATCCGTAGCTCCAAAAATCGCGTGTGATATGTCCCTGAACTCGTATGAACGAGGGAAATCGCATCGTGAACTAAAAAGATAGGCTTACAGTAAGAACTTCTGCAGTATTTGTCTAATGGCTTTCTGCAGTGTTTTAATTACTCGGGAATTTTTATAACTCCTTTTTGAGTAATTCCAATTGGTGCTGTTTATAATCAGCGATGCCTATGCGGTAGAATTTTCCCAAGATTTTACAAACAGTATACTACCGGTAGTGAATTATTTAAGTTCTAGCTCTAGTGTGGGGCATTACTTTTGGCTAATAGTTTTCCTTGCGCCAAATCTATTTTCCATGCATGTATTCGGTAGTATTATGTATTAGTATTGTGTGGTGCAGCTGTAGCACCAATTCACTTGCCGTTCTTGCATTCATGCATCATATTTGTTGCATATGCTTGTGGATTGTTTGTTTATGATTGCAATTGTATCATGTAGATTGTGTTGAGTGCAACGCTTGTTTCTGTGAGGATTGTGCTCCAGACCGCCACAACCAAGGCAAGTAGATGCTATTTTGTTCATGATATCGTCCTACTATTTTCTATGCATTGTCGTGTATTTTGTAGATGCATGTGTAGGATGATACTATCGCTATGCTATGTCCTATTATGTGGTAGGACCCTCTTTGTAGATGAACCGCCGTTGGTAGATATGCTTAGCCATGCTTGTTGAACGAGGGCTGGGTTATATCAATGATACTTGTTTTCTCAAATTATTGGTTTGTAAAAACTAAAACAACTTAATCAATGAACCCCCTGGGTGTGATGGTATTGATAATTTTTGGTGGTTTCATTGCGGAAAGGCACCCAGGTGTCAAGAGAGAATGATTGGCTTCTTTATTGTGTAGCTTACGAGTACAACCATGTGCCAATAATGAAATGGGCGGTTGGTTGGACTTAGTAGGTTGTGGTAACTCGAACCCGCGTATCCAGAGATGTAGAATTTTGGTAGGTTGGACCGGTGCGCGTCGGGATTGAGGAGCTACTTCCCGAACAGTCTCTTCTTGGCCTTCTACCTATCATTACCCAAAATGAGAGTGATGGTACGAGCTGGGCTGGCCAAGTCACATGGGTAAAGTGTACTAACCTCTGCAGAGTGTATAAACTAATCGATTAGCCATGTCCCCGGTTATGGACATCTGAGTTGCTAGATATTGATTCCATGACATGTTTCTCGCTCATTCAAATTTCATAATTGTTTTAATGTTGTTGGGTTAACTTAATTGGGATCTTTTCAAAGAAAATCAAACACTGTGTATGAAAGTAGGACAAATGTATTTGCAAATGCAAGCCAGACACAGCTCCACTTGCCAAATATGCATGTAGATGTTAGTACTATTGTCTCAATTACTAGCTCTACTTGCCATACATTCCATGTATTGACCCTTGCCAAGCTGCTTCATGTTGCAGGTTATTCCGATTCTGATTGATCGTTATAGGCCACGGTACTCCACTCGGCACTTGTTCACTTGTGGGCAATTTGAAGAATGGAGGATTTACATGTTTATGTTGCTACCTGAATAATTTGAGCTAGCTTTATGCTAAGCTTTTATTGTAATAATGGTACTCTGGATCTTGTAGTACATGATACACGGTTATTTTGATATGTTATCTATCTTACTCTATTATGGGCCAATGAACCGATCCAGGGATCAGCATGTCACATAGAGGCCACGGTCTTTTCAGAACCGGGGTGTTACAGTTTTGCTGTTTTGAAACTAAATCCAAAGGTCTATTATCTTTTGAATGCACTAATGTTGCTAATGAAGATTGTGTGAAGTTTTGTATGAAGGAAAATTTTCAGGTGTAGAGAAAGAATGGAAAAAATCTCAAGCTTGGGGATGCCACCCCGTGTCACCCCAAGAAATATTCAAGAGGTACAAGCGTCAAATCTTGGGGATGCCCAAGGCATCCCCTTCTTCATCAATAAAAATCTCAGGTCTTTCTAGACACTTTGTTTTTATTGTTTCATGCACTGTTGTGTTGTTCTTGGAGCGTCTTAGTTTTCATTTTAGTTTGCTTAGTTTTCTTGAATAAAGTAGTTTGGACCCCCGTTCTCGCTGTGTTGTTGCAAATAAGTGTATTGGTGTTGGAGAGGAGTAGAAAGTTCTTGCTTGAATTGTGCAAGAGGAGCTTGCTTTGACTGTGACTTAGACTTTATCATGTCATGCTAGATGTTGTTTTGACCTTATGCTTAGTGATTATTGCTGTAGCATGACTTGTTCAAAACAATTGGGATTTCTTAATGTGCCTTGAAGGAATCATGTGTTGTTTTAGCATACAAAAGCATATTATTGTGGTATTCTCCTTTGATGATTTGTTTGGGTTGACTTGACACGTGCTCACACCATGTTATGACTATGAACAAGTCATCATAGCCTATATGATCATTTAGTACTTGACTTGTAGTACCACTTTATGCTTTGATTAGTAATGTTTTGTTGCTCTGCATGATTATGGCCATTATTGCTCTCTTAGTTGGTCGCTCCTAGTCTTTTGCTAGCCTCCACTTGTATGAGTAAGATCTACTCATGCCTCCAACTCCCAAGAAACCATATTATTCCGAAGTGTCCACTATAAATTACTATGCATGGTGTTCCAAGTATATTCTTGTTTTCATCTACCTTACAATTAAAAAGTCTTTTTGTTATGTGAAAACTTAGTGATTAAAGCTCTCACAAACTTGATGGCACACTTTATTTTTCTTGACCCTAATAAAATTGAACCATTGTGTCATCTATGTTGTATATGCTTGAACTTATACGTTGGAATTAGCAGAACCGTGCTTTCACGGGGAACGCTTTCAACATTGCACTTGCACTTTGTACATAGTTGATATCATGCTCTTTTGTTTATGGATGTTGTCGGTGTGAAATAAAAGGGGAGATTGTAAGTCCATGGAGTTATGTATGTGTGTTAGAGAAACGCCTGGGTCGCTAGCCTAAGCCATGCCTAATCATGGTGGAAACTTGCAGCATCACCATAGTGAGCAATCTATGAATCTTTCTTCTAATAAAAAAAGAGACATATTGATAAGATGAAAGAGAGAAAAAGGTGCCTTGTCATTTTGATTATGGGATAGCTCCTGTATCATGTGCAAGGGGTACACCGTTGGCGGTTATCTATGATACACATGTACTTACTATGACAAGAACTTACAGGTGACTAAAGTTGAGTAGCATGAGGAACGACCCTCGTATTCAAGGGACATGAGATTGCCAAATTATACATTTTCAAGCATATACTCTATAGTTTGTTCACTTTAACCTTAATCACTTCAAGATGCTTATGATAGGGGCAATGAGAGCTGAAAGCTAACAAGTACCATAATTTTTGGAAGCTCTTTTTGAGACTTGAAATCCCTGCTTATCTCTTTTATGAAGGGCGTTTCTTCCACCATTATATTGAGTCTCCACCTTCTATCCTTAGGCACCAATTAAGAGAGCATAGTTGCCATTCTTAGTTCTATGTGCATTGTCCTAAAACTTATTGATTGATTCATATTTTTGATATTGCTTGCTCTTGAACTATTTGTATCTAGTCACTCTTATGAACTTTGAAGGTGTCCTATGTATTTAATTTCTACTCCATGAGGGACAAGCTGAATTCCACTATGCTATGTTTTCTATATGTGAAACAAACAAACAAACATCTTTCAATGCATTGTTATTTATGATCTTTGTTTGTAACCTTTCATGTTGCATGCATAGTTACTTTGTCTTATTGTTAGAACTCCATATTTCATGATCATGTTTAGAGTTCTTTGATCCCAGCTTTCAATGCTTGCAAATGGTTTGATCTTGATTTTGATGGTGCATGTCACCTCAAAAATTATTCTTTTTATCACTTACCTACTCGAGGACGAGCAGGAGTTAAGATTGGGGATGCTTGATACGTCAGGAACGTATATATAATTTTTGATGTTCCATGCTTGTTTAGCATCTACTTTGCTTTGCTTTGTCTTCACTTTGAGGTGTTGTTATATGTTTTCTGGTACTAACCTATTAACAAGATGCCACAGTGCCATTAGCATGTTTTCTTCTGTTTTTGGTTCCATAAAAGGCAGAAAATCAATATTCTTGGAATTGGATGGGACAAAAGCCAAAGTCAATATTTTACTGTGGGGAACACGGAGCCAGAATACGAGACGGAGGGGATCCACACCCCCTGGCCGCGTGGCTAACCCTAGTCCATGCCTGGGAGGTGCGCCCACCCTGGGTGTCCCCTGCCTCGCCTCTTCGCCTATAAGAAGCCCCCGATACCAAAACCCTAAGTACCCGATCAATATTATACGAAACCATCTATAGACGCCGCCACCATCGTCCCTAGATCGGGGGATCTGAAGTTCTTCCCGACACCCAGCCAGAGTGGAGATCATCCTGGAGGCCTTCTTCTTCATCATGCCAGCCTCCAGTATGAAGCATGAGTAGTTCCACCTTGGACTACGGGTCCATGTAGTAGCTAGATGGTTGTATCTCCTCCTTTGTGCTACCATGTTTAGATGTTGTGAGCTCCGTTCATGATCAAGATCATGTATTTGTAATCATGCATGTTGCGTTTGCAGGGATCCGATGGATATTGAGATTACTATGTCACATTGATTAATGGTTTTGTCTTATTGATTCTATCATGTCTGTGTTGTTTGTGATTTTGCATGCTCTCCGTTGTTAGTAGCTATCTTGGCCAATTGTTTCTAGTGACTCCAAGAGGGGTATTTATGCTCGATACTGGGTTCATGCCTCTATTTAATCTAAGGGAAGTGACATAAATCTCTAAGGTTGTAGATGTGTTGTTGCTACTAGGGAGAAAACAACGGTCTCTTGTTCATGGAACAAGTGGATTATCTATCTTACACACTTTGCTTCAAGCAGTTATCCGTTGCATGTAACTTAATACTGGAGGGGGTTCGGATGATAACTTGAGGGTGGATTACTAGTCATAGATGCAGTTGGATGGCGGTCTATGTATCTTGTTGCATTGCCCAATCGAATCTCATAGGATCATGAGTGTCTAGTATTGCATTGTTATGCCTTGCTCAGTCCTGTCAATTGCCCTACTGTAATTTGTTTATCCAGCATGCCATGTTTGTTTATCTTAAGGAGAACACCTCTAGTGAACTATGGACCCCGGTCCAATTTTTACCATTGATACATCTTCCACTGTTACTATTTACTTTCTGCAAACCACTATTACCTTCCACGGCATACAGTTAAGCCTTTGTTTTCAGCAAACCGGTGAGATTGACAACCTCACTGTTCGTTGGGGCAAAGTCTTGAGTTTGTGTTGTGCAGGTTTCCAAGTTGCTAGCAACACCTTTGAGTCGTTTCCTTCCTCCTACTGGTTCGATAAACTTGGTTTCTTTCTGAGGGAAAACTTGCTGTTGTGCTCATCACACCTTCCTATTGGTGTCTCCCAACAAAGCTCTGTAATCAACTGAGCCATCATCAAGAACTGAAGCCAGAAAGTTGACATCTAGCATCCCTCCAAGAAAATTACAAATGGCCATACTTGTAGGCACTTCCCGATGACATTACCTGAACAATGGCCATCATTAGAGCTAGGATATGGAAACACCCTACAAGATGGGCACGCCAAGCACGACCAAGCAGGGGGCTCGCCGGTGGAGTTGCTGCAGGGTGGACACCGGCTTGGTGAAGGAGAATTCTGAAGCGCGAGTTCTGGCACTAGTAGCGGCGTAAGCTACAGACTGTACTCCCCCTGTTGAGTGCTGAGCAGGAGTGAAAGGAGGATCTCTCCACGGCATATCGAGCACGTAGATGGGGAAAGCGGGAGGAGAGGCGGACGGCCGTGGCCACTGCAAATCCTAGAAGGCGAATTGGAGGTGGCTCACGCACCTCGGTACCATCTGATTCGCCAGTTCATGGATCAGGGTGATATTAAGTTATGCAAGGTACACATGGATGCAAAATATTGCGGATCCGTTGACAAAGACGTTACCCCAGCCGAAGCATGAGGCGCACCTGAGAGCCATGGGCATTAGATGCTTAGACATGTGATGTCGGAAGATTGACTCTAGTGCAAGTGGGAGACTGTTGGGAATATGCCCTAGAGGCAATTATATATGATGAGATTTCCCATTGTATTCATAAAGATATAAAGTTGTCCTTGTATAAATATCTGATGTGTATCATTGAATATGTGATTCGGTTGTGGAACTATGCATTCATGTTGTTTGTACTAAATGTCCTTGGTCATTGAGGTTGTGCTGGACACAAAACTTAGACCAATGTGAAAGTTTGCTTGATAATTCGGTTCCACTTGTCATGGGCATCGAGATGCTATTCCAACTTACACAGATTCGGCTAAAGAGTTTAGCGAGTCGGATTGACCCATATTGAGGTACAACGAACAAGTTGTCATTTGTATATCTCAATCAATGTAATCCTTAGTCCTGAGGTTATTGCATAGTCCGAGTTGAGGATCACCGACTTAGGTTCTCACAACGCTGATCCGTGAATCGGCTTATAAAGGCGAGTTTGGGTCGATCGAGAATCAAGCGCATGATGTGAATAACCAAGATGGGATTTTGCCCTCCACGGAGAGATATTCTCCGGGCCCTCTCGTGAGATATGATTCGAAAGCATGGCCATGCGACTCGGTTAAGTGTTAACCGAGGCGATCGACTAAGAGTTAGTCGGGTGAATCACTTATCTCGGATCGAGAAGAGAGTCGGACTATTTAAGGGATGACAATTATTCGCCTATAGTCTGACAAGGTATATCGTGAGGCAAAAGGGACTCGGACGCAAGTCTCATTGGAAAGGCAAGTCGTCATGACTCTTTGGTACTTGGGAGTCAGCACGTTCTGCTAGGAGCCGCTACCGACTGATCGACTGAGAGTCGGACTTTAATCGTGTCCAAGTAGCCATGAGCCTGCGGGGTCACACACTTAAGAGCGGGAGCAAGTTCGGATTGGATCTGAACTGGAAATTTGGTTGGGTTGGACCCGAGCCTGATTTGGACTGAGTCAGTGAATCGGACTCACAGGAACTAATATTATATGGGCTTTAGTGAATGGGCCGTGCGAACAGAGCCCACGTTCATTCCCTATATATAGTGGAGCACCGTAACCCAGAAAGGTTAATTGTTGTTTGGTTAGGTCATTCCATGTGTAAGAAACCCTAACTCCACAACAGTCCTACCGTCGTACCAAACCTAGCCGTTCGCCGCCGGTGCTCCTCCTTGCACATGTGGATACCGGCAGAGGTGCTGTACGATCAGCACCAGGATGATCGGATCGCAAAGGACTACACTGCATCAACTGACGCGCTTCATCAGTAATCCGCAACTGCGCGTCTAGTGGTAAACCTCATGGCCTTCTACCTCAACTGGATCTTGGGATCACCATGTTAGAGGAAATTTTTTGTTTTATCTCCACGTGGCCCAACAGGCGGTGGCTGCGATCCTCTTGCCGACCACTAATTGCAGAAGAAGGAAATCGATAGAGAGCGCATAGGAGCAGGTTAGATGTCAAAGTATCATTCCATGGAGCGGTGGCCAAGGGAGGAAAGGAGACGCGAAGGCGTGCGAACTGCTAGTGGCGACACGATAGGAAGGGAGGAGGAGCACGACGCGGTTTGGTCAGAGACTAATCGGGGCGACTTCCTTATTTATTGTTGTTGATTATTGCTGAACCGACCTACATGCAAGCGGTAGCAACACGTGGACACGACCAGCAGGTATACGTTCACACACACGTAGGCAAACAACACTAGAATCACTTGGAGCAACCACAACTCACCAATTCTAGGAAGCTTAGAGCTCTTAGAGGATATCATACTTCTCTAGAATTATATAAGCAATAAATTTAGGCTGGTGACACACTAAATCCTCACCTCTTCTATGATTGTAACAATTATAATGTTCAGGGGAGTATTGATTATGGAAGATCCTGGCCTTGCCTTCCTTCCAATTTTTTCATGAAACTAGCATGACCAACCTTACACTCTCTTTTCGCCAACCAAAACTACCATCGAATTTTACAAGGGGGAAAACAAAGAGAAAATATCAAACTTCACAAGAGGGTTAAAGTCAACTGTTGCAAAACACTTCATCCCTACTCGACACATCAGTACAATCCCAACGCCAAAAGGCTTAACTATGTTAAGTTACCTTGCCCACTAACCTTGACTACTCATACGCCTCACCCTAGTGAGTTACTAACGATTCTATCAGCAAATCCGCCATGATCATTTCACCATAAGCCATGCCAAATTTGACCCAAACTTTAGAGTAGAAAAATGTAACTACCTCGGTGAATTACGCTCCTAGTTACAAGCCTGGATGAGCGGAAATGGTTGAAATAGTACGGTGGGGCCCAAATGCCACTCACAGGTAGACCTTTCGGCCGTCCCAACCACTTACAAACATCGGGACAAGAACGGGAGGCGTAATCGGCAGGCGAAGGGATTAACTACATACACACATGAGTATGTATGCAAGCCACCATACAACAGTACATCAGAGCCATTCCATCTAAAAGAAATAGAAATATTGCAACGCCATACGGCAAGATCCAAATATCCTAGATAGATATAATAGTTTAGGATAGCTCCTCATACATCAAACATCAGAGTATCAGGCAGAAGCGGCAAACAAGATCCGAGTACGGATAAGAAGCAAATCGGCATAAGATGCCCCATAAATAAACACATCCCGCCCACAGATCTCACGGATCCCGTTCCAGAATCTCTACAAATGATCGTTGCCCACATCGTCTCCTCCACCCGGTATCCATCTTGTGAGTGTACTGTTCATCCGAATCAAATAATTTATCGTGTGAGACCCTAGGGTACTCGGCAAGTCTTTATGCCTCTAAAGGGGACACAACACGGGTGACGCAATTGCAGCAAAAGATAAACCCTAACAATTCTATAGATACTGCTAACCATCCGCTAACCAAAGATAGACAGATGTCTATGAATTAATGACAACGATTATATGTAATATCAACAGATCCATCCTCCTCCTCGCTACCAACGAGGCGGACGAACACCCCCATCCGTTGGCAGTTTATTAAACATTCCATGAGTGTTGCACTATTTACTAGTCGATTACTTAGTCAAATTAAAGCGGTACTTTAGTTATGCTTGTCTATGATCGAAAGCGTGCTCCAAGTCGTCCATGATCGCGGACACGGCTTTGAGAAAGTTTTACCGTAGGGTGCACAAATAACAACACACTCGATCAACCTCGGAAAAACCAAATCAAAACCCAACGAGGCATTCACGACAAAGCAATCACGATTGAGAAATATTTCAGGCCACCCCATTAAGCTACCATAGCGAAGTTAGTGACTCGACGGACTCAAGGTTTGCGTCGGTGGTACGTATCGGGAACCGAAAATGTGACTGGGCTTGTCGATACCGAAAACACTACGCTTCCCTAAGCAGTGCGATTAAAGTACCTCGCACAATTTAAATAAAGCGATAAAGCATGGCATAAAATGCAGGATAGTAAATAAAACCTCAAACTAGTTTGTGGCCCCAAGAAATAAGAATGAATCAAGCTCGGCTTAGGGGTCACATAATCCTCCCGGATGTGGATAGCGAATATTCAAGGAACAGAATCAAGTACTCGGGGTCCCACGGGACACAAGTGAGCATGAAAAACCAAATAGCAGATATTGCTCACGGTGCCACTTTCATTAGTTATCCCATTACTACTCAGGTTAAGTTGTTTAGGTACCTCGTTATCCATCGAGACACTCACATACCCTACATCTTTGTTCTACGACTCGCATGGCTCAAACAACTCCTGTAGCAATGGCTCATGGGATGGAGGAACAAGCTTGTGGGGTTTAAAAGTAAAGGCTATAAGACTTGGGATTCAGTTTAATGAAATCGCGACTCAATGATGCAAGAATAAGATAGAGGCAATAGGTACTATATGTATGCAAGCATGTGGTAGTGCTTTCACGGCAGCTCAGTTGAGCGAGAGAGAAGGATCAGGTAGTGCTCACGGTTTCTTGATATATCCCACCTTTCGCGTCTATTCAAGAAGAACCAAACAAACAAGGGCCAACATAAATAAAGTGCACAAGCATAAGAATAAAATCGACAAGCAAACAATCATGCCATGATGAATTATGCACAATTTGCATGGCAATAAAGTAGCATGGCATGGGTGAGGTGTAGATTACAAGAAATAAACATTTTATTGAGTTTTGGTCACATTTATACCCAAATAAGTTGCTGTACTCTTTATATTTATATGATGCATGCTGCAAAACAGAACATGGAATGCATAAACAGAAAGGTCTCGTCGAAATGATCATTTTAGACATATCATTTGTTAAATTTGGAGTTATAAAACAAAAGTTATTAATTTATTAAGAAAAGGGCATTTTATTGTAATTTTAATCAACTTGGAAAATAAAGTGTTCAAAATATATTTTGAGGGCATATTTCAATTCCTCATATTTTTCTGATTTGAAAACATATATTAATTGTATTATTTGGATTTATATTTTGAAAGTTATATTAAAACAGATTTAAATTTGAATTTAAAAATAATTTGAAAAGATTTGAATTATAACAGGAAAACAGAAATACTTTTGTTACTCGACCCAGACTTAGCCACAGTCAGTGACAAGTGGGGCCAAGGTATTTGGGCAACACACGTGCGACAGTGCTTTTCTCACCATGGGGCTTCCTAGCCTATCTCGGTGGGGCATTTGGCGGTCTCAGGTCCACTTGGCCTGGCCACGGTGGTGGTTGAAACGTGGTGGATCCGGGGACTGCGGGTTGAGGAGTACAAAACTCCGGGATCCTTTTTGCAAAAACGCCACGGAAGGCTGACATGTGGGCCTAGAGGAGCGCGGGTTGAGGAGTAAAAAGCGATAGGGGGTTTTCTGCAAAAACGGCGACGCGGTACTGTGGATCTTCCCTGAACTTTCTGACGACAGATCGGTGCTCGCCAGGGAGCGTCACGGGGGGGATCGAACCAGCGCCTTGAGGCGGAGCCGCTGCGGTAGGCTATGGGAGTTGGTAGGAGAGGGCCACGCAGCTAGGTGAGGTGCTACTGTGGCGCGTGAGACACAGCCGTCTGGTGGTGCCGAGGTGTTCGACAAAACGAACTACGGATCTAGACGGCGACAACGAGGCGGAGCATGTCAGGGAGGATCGTGGGATCACCGTGAGGATGTTGGTGGTGGTGGTTCGGGCAGAGGAGCTGGCGATCGACGACGAGGCTGGCGGCCGGAATTCTAGGGTTTGGCTTTGGGCGGTGCTGGTTCTGGGGCTCCTGGTCCTTCTCCTCCTCGCTGGCGCGTATGAGACGATGCAGGGGAGCGTACTCGTCCTCCTCGATCACCTCCAACTCGCCTGCGCCTCTTGGATCGACGAAGGCGACGAGCTACTGGCGGTGGCCGGCGATGGGGTAGATGGTGGCGGCGGAGAAGAGAGGGAAGAGGGCAAGGCCCTGGGGCGGATCTGGGAGGCGGAGGAGGCGAGAGAGAGGGAGTATAAAGCAGAGGGAGAGGGAGGTGCCGTGGGGAGGTGGTGAAGGGAAAAAGGTGGCTCGGCCACCTTTTTCTCCTCTACCCCCATGTGCTCGAGCTGGAGGCAGGAAGGCACGGGGAGGGTCTGCAGGTGGGACCAGAGAGAGGAGAAGGGGAGGCTCGGGTGGGGCTGGCAGAGAGAGAGAAGAGAGAGGGAGGGAGTGGCATGGAGCTAGGGTGGTGTAGCTAGGGTTGGAGCTAGAGGCTGGGTTAGGGTTGATGCTAGGGTTGGGAGGCGGTGGGGTGTGGGACCAGGGAGGGCAGGGTGGGCAGCAAGGAGGGAGCTCGACATGGAGAGACTAAGGGAGGGTAAGGTGAGAGAGGTGGAGATGGGGTAGGGTGTAACTAGGGTTAGATGAGGGATTAGGTTTAGGGTTTTAGCTAGGTTAGAGAGAGGAGATGAGAGAGGGGGCTTAGGGTTAGCTACTTGCATGCCTCAAGCTAGATCATGCAAGGATAGGTGGAATTGGTGTAGGGTTTTAGCAAGCTCAAACAAAAACAACAACAAAGGAGAACACAAGATGGGGATGGAAAAGATTTTACATGGCCATGCATGGCATACACATGTGAGAAGAGCTTGATGGGCACTAGGCAGAAAGAATTAAACCAACAAGGTGAAAGATTTGAGAGAGAAGGGAGAGCTCCAAGTGATATACACCACTCTAAATTCATATAAAAAAATCCCAAGGACTAGAATGTGGTGGTGCTTGCATGGCCCATGCAAAATAATTAATGCCATGCTTATTCTTGTGAAAACAATAATATTAACATGGCATTTATTCTTATGCATTCCCAAAAGTGGAATAAAGCCAAGCAAAAGAATTAGAATTAGATCCATCCCAACCCACATGAGCTAGAGTAAATGCCAAAATAAAATGCAAGGCTCATATTTAGTTGGATGGTGGAATTATAAGGTGGTGGCAGAGAAAGGTGATGGAGTTGAATAAAAGATATGCCCCCAACTCAACTTGGGCATTTAAACAATATATCATGAACCAAATACAATATCAAGAGGCAAATACAATTAACAATGCATATGGGAGAAGAACCAAACCAAAAAGGGTTTTATATGATGCTCAAATGCAAGGTGGCATGATGACATGAGCATGACATAATGATGATGCAACAATTGTATATATGAAGTAGCCATTATATTACTAGACCAAGTAGCATTACAATTGTTAGACAAATGGGATGCTACAACTCTCCCCCACTAAACAGGAATCTCGCCCCGAGATTCTAGGAAGAAGAAGAAGACTCAAAGAGGGTAGGATAGTTGGCACGGAGCTCATCTTCACGCTCCCAAGTGGCTTCATCAACGGAATGGTGCGACCACTGCACCTTGCAGAACTGGATGGACTTGTTGCGAGTCCTTCTTTCTGCGGTCTCAAGGATTTTTGTGGGGTGTTCTTGATAAGACAGGTCTTCTTGGAGATTGATTAGCTCATGATCCACGGTCCTGCCGGGATCCTTGAAGCACTTCTTGAGTTGAGAGATGTGGAAAACATGATGGACCTTGAGTTTTTCCGGGAGCTCAAGATCATAAGCAACTTCTCCTCTTCTTCCACGAATTTTGAAAGGACCGATGTATCTAGGAGCCTGCTTTCCTTTGATACCAAAGCGGTGTGTGCCTTTCATGGGAGTGACACGAAGGTAAACGAGATCACCAGGGACATACTCCATGTCCGTGTGCTTTCTGTCATAATTGCTCTTCTGGCGACTTTGAGCAATCTTCAGATTTTCAAGAATGATGTGCACCTTCTCCTCCGCTTGAGTTGCAATGTCAGGGCCAAACCATATTCTTTCTCCTGCACCCGACCAACCAATCAGAGTTCTGCATTTGCGTCCATAGAGAGCCTCAAATGGTGCCATCTTTAGACTTTTCTGGAAGCTGTTGTTGTAAGAGAATTCAGCATAAGGAAGACATTCTTCCCACTTCATGCCAAAAGAGATGACGCAAGCACGCATATCCTCCGATCTGATTGATCCTTTCAACTTGTCCTTCTTGTTGAGGGTGGTAAGCTGTGCTAAAGTTCAATTTTGTTCCCAAAGCATTTTGGAAACTTTCCCGAACTTGAAGTGAAGATGCTCCCAGTGCAGGCTCGATCTCAAGCGGAACCCATATAGAGAGACAATTACATTGATATAGAGCTCACCAATGAATTCGAAATTGTTTCCTTTGAGGGAAGAAGTGAGCCACTTTAGAAAGCCTGTCAATGACAACAAAGATTGCATTGCCCTTCTGCGACCTTGGAAAACCAGTGATGAAGTCCATCTCTACTTTCTCCCATTTCCATTCCGGGGTTTCAATGGCTGTAGAAGACCGTAAGGTTTCGATGGACAGCTTTCACTCTGCGCAGACATCACACTCGAGACATACTTGGCACAATATCGTTTCAAACCGGCCACCAATATTGTGTTTTCAAGTCCATGTACATCTTTGTCTTGCCAGGTGGATAGAAAGAACGAATCATCGCCTCCTTGAGAACTTGCTCTCTCAAACCCGGGTAGTTCGGAACAAACATCCGGTGTTCAAAGAAAAGCGTGCCTTGATCATCGACGTGGAAGGACTCATACTTGAAGTTTTGAGATGATCTTTTGGTGTGCGGATCACCATCTTTGAAAGGAGCGAACCTTTTCTTCCAAGAGGAGTAGCGGAAGGTTCGGAGATGCCCTTGTTCCACAATTTCAAGGTTGGTGGCCGGAATTCCTCGCACAAGAGAGGTTGTTCTTCCATCATGAGGTTATTGACATAAGCTTTACGGCTGAGAGCATCGGCCATGACATTAGCTTTGCCCGGAGTGTAGTTGATTGTCAAATCGAAGTCATTGATTGCTTCAATCCACCTCCTCTGCCGAAGGTTGAGATCAGGCTGAGTGAAGATATACTTGGACTCTTGTGATCGGAAAAGATTTCTAGCGGTTGCCCGACAAGTAATGCCTCCATAGTTTCAAAGCAAAGACAAGCTGCTGCGAGCTCGAGGTCATGTGTAGGATAGTTGATCTCATGCGTCTTAAACTGTCGAGAGGCATAAGCAACAACTTGTTTTTCTTGCATAAGGACCGCACCCAATCCTTGCAAAGAGGCGTCACAGAATATCTGGAAAGGCTTAGAGGTGTCCGGAGGAACCTGGTGTGGAAGTGAGCTTCTCTTTGAGTGTCTCAAAGCTTGCTTGACATGCAGAGTCCAAAGGTATTTCTTGCCCTTCTTGAGGAGATCGGTAAGAGGCTTCGCTATCTTGAAAAGTTACGAGCAGCGGCGGCAATAACTAGCCAAACCAAGGAAACTCCGCACTTCTTTGACATTAACAGGAGGAAGCCATTCAACAATTGTCTTTACAGTTTCCGGGTTGACTGCAATGCCCTTGGCAGAGATGACGTGACCAAGATAGGTTACTTGAGGCAGCCAAAACTCACACTTGGAGAACTTTGCATACAGGCGGTTCTCACGAAGCTTGTTTAGGACACCCGAAGGTGTTCTTCATGTTCTTCCTTTGACTTAGAATAGACTAGGATGTCATCCAGATAGACCACAACGAACTTATTAAGATACTCCATGAAAACCGAGTTCATGAGCCTCGAGAAGGTGGCAGGTGTGTTGGTGAGACCGAAAGACATGACCGTGTACTCATACAGGCCATAGCGGGTGGTAAAAGCTGTTTTAGGAACATCTTCCTTGCGAATCTTGATTTGATGATAACCACTTCTCAAGTCAAGCTTAGAGAATACCACACTCGACTAGGCGATCGAAGAGATCGTTAATCCGAAGGGATATTTATTCTTGATGGTTTTAGCATTGAGAGCAGATAGTCAACACAAAGTCTATCAGTCTGTCCCGCTTCTTCACAAAGATTGTTGGGCTACCCCAAGAAGAAATCTTGTGTTGAATGAAACCCAACTTCTCTTGTTCATCAAGTCGACGTTTGAGTTCAGCCAACTCAGAGGACCCATTTTATAAGGCCGCTTGGAGATAGGAGCCGTTCGAGTTCAAGCTCAATTACAAACTCAACCTCACGATTGAGGCATACAGCAACTCTTCAGGAAAGACATCGGAACTCACAGACCAGGAACACTCTGAATAGCTTCCATAGCATCATCATTCAGAGCCGCCAAAGAGAAAAGCTGGATAGCAGGAGTCAGACTTGGAGAAAAGACTATATGGCCTTCAGGAATCTTCAGAGAAACCGAGCGTTCAGCACAATCAATCACAACTGCATTTGCTGTCAACCAATCCATGCCCAAGATGACATCAATGTCATAATTGCCTAGAACAATTAAGGACGCCAAGAACGAAGAGCCACCAATCTCAATTTGATTGCCATGGCTGATTTTAGAAGCTGCCATCTTTGCTCCAGGAGAAAGGACCATTAACCGCTCGAGGAGAGGATCCAACGCTAACTCATTCTCATTTGAAAACTTGTGAGAAACAAATGAATGCGATGCACCAGAATCAAACAAAACTCGTGCAGGGACTGAGTTAACGGATAGCATACCCATCACAACTCCAGGTGCATGCTCAGCTTGAGCGGCGTTGACACAGTTGGCACGAGCAACCGTAGACCCGGGCTTGGTGTTGATGTTGAGAGCCCGAGGTGGTGGTGCACGAACCATAGGAGAGCTTGCCGCAGATCTTGGAGGTGGTGGAGGAAGAGCTTTGTTTTTCATCCGACAGTTCAAAGATCGATGCCAGTGTGTCTCCGCAAGTGAAACAAGCACCGGTGGGCGTGGAGCAACGTAGCGAGGACTCCGCCAGCGCTCAAGTGTAGTGGTGGTTGTAGCCCACAGGAGCGGTGAGGAAGTTTGGTGGCCTTGCCAAGCTTGAAGGTCTTGGTGGAGCCGGAGCGGCGGTGGGGTGTTAGGAACCCGGACACGGCGCTTAGAAGGAGTTGACATAGTGAAGAGCTTGCTTTCATGGTTGTGTTTCTTTGACTCCTCAAACACTTGCTTACTTGCTTCTTCTGCAGAGTATGTATGAAGTTCGGAAAAGACGCCGGCCTTGCATGTGTGATTGCATATTTAATCGATGCATTGAGCCCTTGCCGGAACCTCTTTTGCTTCTTCTTGTCATCAGAGATCTCATCGCCACCATAACGAGAAAGGTTCATGAAGTTCCTGATGTAGGTATTGACATTGTCATTTCCCTGCTTGAGGTTGAGAAACACTTCCTTCATCCTCTCCATGACAATTTCTGACAGATACTGCTTTTTGAACGCTCCAGTGAACTGTTCCCAAGTAGGATGAAAACCAATGCAGTTTGCCTTCAGGTAATTCTCCCACAAGAGAGCTGCATCTCCCTTCAGAAGGTGCGTGGCACACTTTACCCATTCTTGCTCAGGAACATCAGCAGTCGTCAGTAGCCTTGACATCTCACGCAACCAATCATCAGCATCAAGTGGTTGATCAGAAACATCAAATTGGCGTGGGTTGAACTTCAGGAAGCTTTTGATGTCTCCTCGCTTGGGAGGTGGAGGTAGCGGAGCAAACTCATTCCTCCTGACACTTTCTTCGAAACGCCGGTTACGCTGCATTGCTGCCAAGGCATTGGCGATGCTTGACAACGCGGCCCCCAGTTCAGGTGGTATGTCCTCATCAGAACGGCGTGGTGGTGCCATCCTGTGATTGATATAAAACACAAGTCAGTACTATAATGGAGAATAATAATAATCCAAAATAGTACCAAGATGGAATTAACCAAGATTAAAGGATACAATTTACTAAGATGATATTAAAATATCAACAAAGTTCAAAGCACCTAGAAGATATTAAGCATATCGCACACGACTGAAAAGGAGTGTGATACACAGATATATCAAAGAAAAATTTTCCGCAAATTTCGGCATTAAAATACCAATAGATGCGCAAAATCACTTAACGAATCAAGATTAGTGACTCTACCAATTCAATATACAAAAGCGAATGATAAGAGTAGTGGTATGGTCGCGACTCCATCCCGCACTCAAAGCATTACTCCGCACATGAATAGCAACACAAATAGCAACACACACTCGATCAACCTCGGAAAAACCAAATCAAAACCCAACGAGGCATTCACGACAAAGCAATCACAGGATTCAGAAATATTTCAGGGGGCCACCCCATTAAGCTACCCGCAACGAAGTTAGCTGACTCCGAGACGGACTCAAGGTTTGCGTTAGTGGTCAGAAACGATCGGGAACCCGAAAATGTGACTGGGCTTGTCGATACTGCGAAAACACTCCGCTTCCATAAACAGTGACTGCATACCTGCACAATTTAAATAAAGCATGGCATAAGTACAGATAGTACATAAAACCTCAAACTAGTTTGTGGCCCCAAGAAATAAGAATGAATCAAGCTCAGCTCGGGGTCCCATAATCCTCCGGATGTGGATAGCGAATATTCAAGGAACAGAATCAAGTACTCGGGGTCCCACGGGACACAAGTGAGCATGAAAAACCAAATAGCAGATATTGCTCACGGTGCCACTTTCATTAGTTATCCCATTACTACTCGGGTTAAGTTGTTTAGGTACCTCGTTATCCATCGACACTCACATACCCTACACATGTTGTTCTACCACTCATGGCTCAAACAACTCCTGTAATGGCTCATGGGATGGAGGAACAAGCTTGTGGGGTTTAAAAGTAAAGGCTATGCAGACTTGGGATTCAGTTTAATGAAATCGCGACTCAATGATGCAAGAATAAGATAGAGGCAATAGGTACTATATGTATGCAAGCATGTGGTAGTGCTTGCACAGCTCGATTGAGCGAGAGAAGGATCAGGTAGTGCTCTGGGTTTCTTGATATATCCCACCTCGCTCTATTCGAAGAAGAACCAAACAAACAAGGGCCAACATAAATAAAGTGCACAAGCATAAGAATAAAATGCGACAAGCAAACAATCATGCCATGATGAATTATGCACAATTTGCATGGAAATAAAGTAGCATGGCATGGGTGAGGTGTAGATTACAAGAAATAAACATTTTATTGAGTTTTGGTCACATTTTATACCCAAATAAGTTGCTGTACTCTTTATATTTATATGATGCATGCTGCAAAACAGAACATGGAATGCATAAACAGAAAGGTCTCGTCGAGCTGATCATTTTAGACATATCATTTGTTAAATTTGGAGTTATAAAACAAAAGTTATTAATTTATTAAGAAAAGGGCATTTTATTGTAATTTTAATCAACTTGGAAAATAAAGTGTTCAAAATATATTTTGGAGGGCATATTTGAATTCCTCATATTTTTCTGATTTGAAAACATATATTAATTGTATTATTTGGATTTATATTTTGAAAGTTATATTAAAACAGATTTAAATTTGAATTTAAAAATAATTTGAAAAGATTTGAATTATAACAGAAAAGCGAAATACTTTTGTTACTCGACCAGACTTAGCCACAGTCGGTGACAAGTGGGGCCAAGCTATGGGCAACACAGTTGCGAGCAGGCTTTTCTCACCGCGGGGCTTCCTAGCCTATGCGACTGACGGGTGGGGCTGGCGGTCTCGCGGGTCCACTGCGCGCACGGCCAGCTGGTGGTTGAAACGTGGTGGATCTGGGGACTGCGGGTTGAGGAGTACAAAACTCCGGAATCCTTTTTGCAAAAACGCCACGGAAGGCTGACATGTGGGCCTAGAGGAGCGCGGGTTGAGGAGTAAAAAGCGATAGGGGGTTTTCTGCAAAAACGGCGACGCGGTACTGTGGATCTTCCCTGAACTTTCTGACGACAGATCGGTGCTCGCCAGGGAGCGGCGTACGGGGATCGAACCCGCGACGCGAGGCGCGCGCGCAGGGGAGCGGAGCCGCTGCGGTAGGCTATGGGAGTTGGTAGGAGAGGGCCACGCAGCTAGGTGAGGTGCTACGCGGCGCGAGAGCGTGCAGACACCAGCGTCTGGTGGTGCACTGAGGGTGTTCGACAAAACGAACTACGGATCTAGACGGCGACAACGAGGCGGAGCATGTCAGGGAGGATCGTGGGATCACCGTGAGGATGTTGGTGGTGGTGGTTCGGCGGAGGCTGGCGATCGGCAGCGAGTGGCGGCGGAATTCTAGGGTTTGGCTTTGGGCGGTCTGGTTGGGGCTCTGGTCCTTCTCCTCCTCCTCGGCTGGCGTATGAGACGATCACGAGCGTGCTCGTCCTCCTCGATCACCTCCAACTCGCTGCGCCTCTTGGATCGGCAGGCGACAGCCTCTTGGCGGTGGCCGGCGATGGGAGTAGATGGTGGCGGAGAAGAGAGGAAGAGGGCAAGGCCACAGGCGGATCTGGGAGAGGCCAGAGGAGGCGAGAGAGAGGGAGTATAAAGCAGAGGGAGAGGGAGGTGCCGTGGGGAGGTGGTGAAGGGAAAAAGGTGGCTCGGCCACCTTTTTCTCCTCTACCCCCATGTGCTCGAGCTGGAGGCAGGAAGGCACGGGGAGGGTCTGCAGGTGGGACCAGAGAGAGGAGAAGGGGAGGCTAGGGTGGGGCTGCTGTGGCAGAGAGAGAAGAGAGAGGGAGGGGAGTGGCATGGAGCTAGGGTCGGGTGTAGCTAGGGTTGGAGCTAGAGGGCTCGGGTTAGGGTTGATGCTAGGGTTGGGGAGGGCAGCTGGGGTGTGGGACCAGGGAGAGGGGGCAGCCAGGTGGGGCAGCAAGGAGGGGCTCGACATGGAGAGACTAAGGGGAGGGTAAGGTGAGAGAGGTGGAGATGGGGTAGGGTGTAACTAGGGTTAGATGAGGGATTAGGTTTAGGGTTTTAGCTAGGTTAGAGAGAGGAGAGATGAGAGAGGGGGGGGCTTAGGGTTAGCTACTTGCATGCCTCAAGCTAGATCATGCAAGGATAGGTGGAATTGGTGTAGGGTTTTAGCAAGCTCAAACAAAAACAACAACAAAGGAGAACACAAGATGGGGATGGAAAAGATTTTACATGGCCATGCATGGCATACACATGTGAGAAGAGCTTGATGGGCACTAGGCAGAAAGAATTAAACCAACAAGGTGAAAGATTTGAGAGAGAAGCGAGAGCTCCAAGTGATATACACCACTCTAAATTCATATAAAAAAAATCCCAAGGACTAGAATGTGGTGGTGCTTGCATGGCCCATGCAAAATAATTAATGCCATGCTTATTCTTGTGAAAACAATAATATTAACATGGCATTTATTCTTATGCATTCCCAAAAGTGGAATAAAGCCAAGCAAAAGAATTAGAATTAGATCCATCCCAACCCACATGAGCTAGAGTAAATGCCAAAATAAAATGCAAGGCTCATATTTAGTTGGATGGTGGAATTATAAGGTGGTGGCAGAGAAAGGTGATGGAGTTGAATAAAAGATATGCCCCCAACTCAACTTGGGCATTTAAACAATATATCATGAACCAAATACAATATCAAGAGTCAAATACAATTAACAATGCATATGAGAGAAGAACCAAACCAAAAAGGGTTTTATATGATGCTCAAATGCAAGGTGGCATGATGACATGAGCATGACATAATGATGATGCAACAATTGTATATATGAAGTAGCCATTATATTACTATACCAAGTAGCATTACAGTTGTTAGACAAATGGTATGCTACAAAAAATCATAGCTTGACACCTGCAATTAAATAAATCCAGGGTTGGCCCGATATTCATGGATTTGTGGGAGATTTGAGGGAGAGGGAAAAGAATACGACGAAGAACACACTCACATGTGGAGATATATGTCTAAGCAAACTCGTAGAATCGATCCCGACAATAAAGCCATAATGGAGCAATTTCTTGTACTCGAAAGAAAAGCCAACAATCGTTCTACTTAAAATCAGTTACTTCTTAGCGGCCGGTCCACCGATCCAATAGAACTCTAGCAAGAAAGAATAGCAAACAATAGAACACTATTGAAGATTGGCACTACTAGAAACTTGGAGAAAAGATTGACACCATGTATACTAGAATCCACACGGGAAAAGAGTAGCTACGCGAAGAACTCCATGGAAAAAGGCCCTAGAATCCACATGGGGGATCTTATCCACTAAGGTGAGGGGGAGGGGGAGCCATAGGTCTATCTCATCTCTTCATCTAATCCATTTTAGGGTTCACATATGGGGGTGGGGGCATATGTATAGCAAGCCACGTGGTAAAGGTAGTTTAGGCATAAAAAGGGGGATATATGGGGTGAGGCTTAGCTTTTAGGCACACAAGCCCACTTTTAGGCCGGAGACTCCGGCGATGCATGGCAGGAGGCTCTAGGGTGGGCGGAGACTCTGGGAGAGGACTCCGGGACAGACTCCTGTCTGGATTCCATGAGCCCATGGTATTACCGTCCGAGCTTGGGGGCAAATACTCCATGGTTGAAGGGGGGCAAGACTCCGGTCATTGGTGGTCGGAGACTCTGGGCTTGCAAGGGCGGAGACTCCAGGGTAGCTGCTATTTCTTCTTCATTCTCTTACATGCTTCATGCTTGGTTGTCTTGGGTGGCATGGTGATGACCATATGCTGTGCTACATCAAATAATTTACAAAAAAGGATCTGAGTAATATGCAATGATGAACTATGAAAATAAAACAAGGTTGAATTAACAATTAAATTCACACACTTGTGTAATAGTTTGAGGAGAGAAACAATGACATAAAGTAACACATTACTCCATCTCAGATGACACTTGACCATGTGGAATCAATGGAAAGATGATGGTTTCACATTTGAAGCAAATAATCAAATTGTGGGACAAAAACTCACTCAAACATGTTAACTAACGTTTAATATATTTACAATACTTTTTTCTTCCAAATCCATTGATCTAGCTTATTATCAGTAGTGTATTATTTCGACTAGAATACAACAACCTATGTACCAAAACCTTCATGGTTTGTGTTTGATAATTTTATTTAATGATTATTTGTTTATTTTATTTTTGACATTTTTATCCCTTCACATGAAACTCCTATATGATCACTGACCACCCAAAGTGTCTGACCATACTGAATAATTGTCTCACATGTAATTTAAATTTATTTTTCACATTTGAATGCATGTTTGAAAGAGTGATTCTATACCCATGGACATAATAGGAATAATTGTGTTCACATTCACATGAACAATCCAAGCCGATTGGCACATGCACTAGGTGTATAGTTCCAACTTTTCGATGTTCTCTATTCATATGATAATAAAAGTGAAGAATATTCATGACAATCTAAGAAATTATCCCAAAATCACTTGCATCTATGATGTCTCTTAATTAAGAAAATGGTAAGTGATATACCTCGCATATCTTTAGAGAAAAAGGAAAAAGGATGGCATGTGCACAAAGTGGATCGTAAGGGCACGAGTACAATACTAGACTCTTAGGTAACAAAAGTAAAATTAGTTATCCTAAATTATACATGGAAGAGTCTGTCACAACAACTCAAGGGGCCTATCTAATGCGCTAATAAAAGGGAAGACTATAGAAAAAATGGTCACACTAGTAGAAAATAGGGCTTCTATTTGGAGCTGCTCCAGGCATCAGTCCCGATCACGTTACGAACCGGGACTAATATGAGCATTAGTCCCGGTTCGAACGGCTAGGATGCCGCACGGGGAAGGGCCATAATCGGTCCTGGTTCGAGTGGTACCTTTAGTCCCGGTTCATAACACGAACCATGTTACGAACTAAAACTAAAGTTCCGTATTCATGTATATATACCCCTAGCCCCACATGCTTGTGTGTGAGCTGGTTTATTTTTCTCCTCTCATGCACAAGTGGTATATGTTGCTTTGTTTCCCCTATATGCACAAGAGATGTTCGATAAAATGCGTGAGAGTATGATGCCACTTGAGTTCACACAAAAAATATGATATGATGTGCCCGATCCACACTTAAGCTTTCTCCTCTTTATTTCCTCCTCGATCGAGGTTAGCAACTTTATGCTTTCTTCTGTCATTGATACAATGAATGTGCTAATGTACAGTGCTCATTTCTCTAGATGTTATGTAATAATTTTTGATAATCTTAATTATATAATGCAGATGAGACAACAATGGATGTACGGTGACCGACGCACTATCGAGTTCATTACGGGCCTGCATAATTTTATTGTTGTGGCTGAGGCAAACATTCTGAATGGTTTTATCTGTCGTCCATGTGTTGTCTATCAGAATAAGAAGGATTACTCTTCCTCGAGAACCCTTCACACCCACCTGCTTCGGTCCGGTTTCATGCCCACCTATAATTGTTGGACCAAGCATAGAGAAAGAGGGGTTATCAGACAATAAAGAAGAATAGGATAATGACAACTATCCTATGTTCCCTGAATACGGTGATACTGCAATGAGGAAGTTGATAAAGAGGCACCAGATGATCTCATTGATGATCTTCACCGGGCCGTTGTTGATGCACAGAGAGAATGCGGAAGTGAAAATGAAAAGTTGAAGGGCATGTTAGAGGATCACAAAAAAATGTTGTACCCAAATTGCGAAGATGGCAACACAAATCTCGGTACCACACTGAAATTGCTGCAATGAAAGGCAGAGAATGGTTTATCTGACAAGGGATTTGAGAAGTTACTGCAAATAATGAATAAAAAGGTTCCAAAGGATAATGAATTGACTTCCAGTACGTACTGATGCGGCTCAGATCACTGTAGAAATTCGTTGGGAAACCCCAAGAGGAAGGTATGATGAGTACATCAATAAGTTTTCCCTCGGTATGAAACCAAGGTTATCGAAGCAGTAGGAGGAAGGAAACGACTCAAAGGTGTTGCTAGCAACTTGGAAAACCGCACGACATAAACTCAAGACTTTGCCCCAACGAATAGTGATGTTGTCAATCTTACTGGTTTGCTGAAAATAAAGGATTAAACGTATGGTATGGAAGGTAATAGTATCTTGCATAAAGTAAACAGTAACAATGGAAGATGTATCAATGGTAAAGATTGGAACGGGGTCCACAGTTCACTAGAGCTGTTCTCCTTAAGATAAACAACATAACATGCTGGGTAAACAAATTACAGCGGGGCAATTGACAGGACAGAGCAAGGCATAACAATGCAATACTAGACATTCATGATACTACGAGATTTGATTGGGCATTACAACAATATACATAGACCGCCATCCAACTGCATCTATGACTAGTAATCCACCTTCAGGTTATCATACGAACCCCCTCCAGTATTAAGTTGCAAGCAATAGATAACTGCTTTAAGCAATGTGTGTAAAGTAAAAATACAATTGTTACATGAACAAAAGATCGTTGTTTTCTCCCTACTAGTAACATCACATCTACAACCTTAGAGATTTCTGTCACTTCCCCAGATTCAATAGAGGCATGAATCCACTATCGAGCATAAATACTCCCACTTGGAGTCACTAGCATCTACTTGTCCAAGATAGCTACTAGAAATGGAGAGCATGCAAGATCTCAAACAACACAGCCATGATAGAATAAATAAGATAGAAGCATTAACCAATCTGACATAGTAATGTCAATATCCATCGGATCCCCGCAAACACAACATGCATGATTACAAATAGATGATCTTGATCATGAACGGAGCTCACAAGATCTAAACATGGTAGCACAAAGGAGGAGAAACAACCATCTAGCTACCGTGTGGACCCATAGTCCAAGGTGGAACTACTCACGCATCGTACCAGAGGCTGGCATGGTGATGAAGAAGGCCTCCGGGATGATCCCTCCCCTCGGGCAGGGTGCCAGGAAGAGCTTCAGATCCCCCTGATCTAGGGACGATGGTGGCGGCTATGGACTGTTTCGTGGAGATCTGATCGGGTACTTAGGGTTTTGGCATCGGGGGATTCTTATAGGCGAAGGGGGAGACCGTGTGGTGCCCGAGGTGGCCACACCCCCCAGGGGCCAAGCCTGGCCGCGCGGCCAGGGGGTGTAGGCCCCTCGTGGCCCTCCTCCGTCTCGTCTTCTGGATCCATGTTCTCCTCGGTGAAATATTGACTTTGGCTTTTGTCCCGTCCAATTCCGAGAATATTCATTTTCTGGCTTTTCTGGAACCAAAAACAACAAAAAACAGGCAACTGGCCCTGCGGCATCTTGTTAATAGGTTAGTTCCAGAAAACATATAAAAATACCTCAAAGTGTAGACAAAGCAAAGCAAAGTGGATACTAAACAAGCATGGAACATAAAAAATTATAGATACGTTTACGACGTATCAAGCATCCCAAGCGTAACTCCTGCTTGTCCTCGAGTAGGTAAGTGATAAAAAGAATAATTTTTGAGGTGACATGCACCATCACAATCTTGATCAAACCAATTGCAAGCATTGAAAGCTGGGATCAAAGTACTCTAAACATGAGCATGAAAGATGAAGTTCTAACAATAAGACAAAGTAACTATGCTGCAACATGAAAGGATACAAAGAAAGATTCATTAATAACAATGCATTGAAAGACGTTTGTTTGTTTCACATATAGAAAACATAGCATAGTGGAATTCAGCTTGTCCCTCATGGAGTAGCAAAACATAAATGCATAGGACATCTTCAAAGTTCATAAGGGTGACTAGATACAAATAGCAAGTAGTAAAGTTAGGGAATGAGATAACCGGAGCGGGGACACAGAGATGTAATTTTTGTAGTTCACTCCCAAGGGACCTACGTCTATGTTGGAGAGGTGTCGGGGCCACACAAGGTCACCCGAGCGCCAAAAAGGCCTCACCTTCTTCTTCGGTGAGCTCCCCCACAAAGGAGGCCTCACAATCCACTAACCGGTGACCTTGAAGGCGCCAACCGAAACCTTTACAACCAGGTTGAGGGGGAAGCTCCACAACTCAATTGGAGTCCCTCAACGACACCATTGAGCTTTACAACACATTGCCTTAGCTCCGAGGATGCCCTACACCATCTAGGGTTCCAAGAAACCCAAGAGTAACAAGATCCACAAAGGATAGGTGGGGGGAATCAAATCTTCTTTGGTGGAAGTGTAGATCTAGGTCACCTCCCTCACCTATCAAAAGATCAAGTGATTTGAGTGGTTAGGGAGAGAGATCTAGTATTAATGGAGGAGAGATAAATTTTAAGAGATAGGTAGGAGGAAAAAGGAGGATGCCTTAAATAGGCCACCTCCAAACTGAATCGTTGGGCTATCCGCGACCTCACCGAAAGTTCCGGTGAGGGACCAGAAGTTCCGCCCAGCGCTGCTCCAACGGTACAAAGACCGTTGATGCACGCTCGAAAGCTTTACCGGAAGTTCCAGTCAGAATGACCGAAAGTTTCGGTGAAACTTTCGAAGCAAGTTCCGGCCCAAGTTCCATCAAATAAAACACTTACAAACAGAAGTGTACTGATCCTGAGCGGAACTTGGAGTGGAACTAGGGGTGGAACAATTGGGTCGCAAACAATGCCTGACCGGAAGTTCCGATGCCTGGGCGGAAGTTCTGCTTAGGGTCTTAGTGTAAAAAGCAAAGGAAGTTCCTGACCGGAAATTCCGGTGGAAGTTCCTGACCCGAACTTCCGGTGGAAGTTCCGTCAAATAGAACACTACCATACAGTAAGTTCTGAACTCTGGCCGGAACTTCCATCAGAAGTTGGACCAGAAATAGTCCCAAATCCATCCCACAGAGCACCCTGAGCGGAACTTCCGGCCCCCGGCCGGAAGTTTTGACCAGACAAAAAATGCACCAACTGATCAGAAACACGCTCTCTCGTTGATGAATAGGATGGTTGTGGCGATGCAAATATGGTTTGTGCAATAAGATATGATTCCCCACTGCCTTCCGAGGTGGACCCCCTCTTGATAGTTCGGCGATCTAAAGCAATAAAATGAGAGAAAGAGAAAACAAAAAACCATCGTCTTCACGATATCCCAAGAAGAGAATCCACACACTTCGTACGTTCCAACAAAAGAAATTAACCTGAAACTCAAGCACACTGTTAGATCATAAGTGGGATTACATCATCAGCAAAATAGCAAGGGAAAACATAGTCCTTCCAATCTCCCCCTTTTTGGTGTTTAATGACAATCCCAAACGATTTGCATAAGAAGGAGCAGTTTTTTCAATGAACAAAACTAGCTCCCCCTATATGTGTGCAAGGTAGAGATAAAGCTCCAAGGACAATACTAGCACACATATAAGGAGGCTCCCCCTTTCTATTGCAAAAATAGCACATGTGCAAGGAAAAAAAACAGGATAGGGAACATACCGTTCACCAAACAAATGTGGTGGAGACAATAGATGAAATAATAATAATGTAAACTCCACCACCATAAACAAACAACTATAAGCTAACAACATGCTTACCATACACCATGCATACCTCATCACATAGTCTCATACAAATAATAAGGTCCACAAATAACAAAGGTCCACAAATAAACTAGAGAGTTCACGAGCAAGAAAAGATTAAAGATAAAACAAACTCGTGACTCAACCCATGCAAATCCCGTGAACAACATAATAGACATATTTCTCCCCCTTTGGCACCATGACACCAAAAAGGGAGAAAAGACCACTCTAATCGCCCCAAACATGAATAGGAGGAGGAGAAGGCTCGGGGTCCCAATAGGCATTGTTCCACGCAGGCGAGGGACCGGTGATTTCCTCCTCAGAATCATCCTCAGACCACTCGCAGTTGTCACGAATCCACTCATCCTTGGGTTCGGTGAAGGATATAGTCTCTAGAGAGCAAGGAAGACTGAGCGTTATCATAATCGCCTTCTGACGCCGAGCACTGTGCCGCTGATCAACATAAGCCTTATATTCACGATTCCGCAAGAAGCAAAACGTCTTTTTCACCTTCCCTAGTAGTTTCTTGGCCCAAGATGGCTGCCTCTCAAGAGAGGGACCACCATCACTAGAACCACCATGTGCTGAAGAGGGACCACCAGCACCAGCCTTCCATATAGCTTCTTCCTTCTTAGCTTGGGTCCTAGGCTTCTTATGCTTACTCACATGCAGCTTCTTCTCCTCATGTGTAGTGATGCCATCCTGAGGGAAGCGGGTACCAGTTGCTTCAAACCACTTGGCGTTGATAAGAGTATAAATGTATGGAGCATAGGGGAACAAGCGCTTGCCAATAATAGCTTGCCAGGTCTCATTGTATATAAAGTGCATAACATCCATCTTCCTGTCAGAGTCCCGACGACGATGATTCTGAAACATAAGGTCAATTTGATAAGCATGAAACTGATCAAAGTTGCCTGCCTTTGGAGATATGGTGTTCAAGAAGACCCTGCGCATGATTTCATAGGCTGGCTGGAGATAGTTCACATAACCACAAGTACCCCAACCCTTAATATAGAGTGGCTCCAAGACCTCAGGAGCAGAAGCCTGGGCTCCATGAACATGCCAACCATTTTCACCCTTACTAGGCAAGATGGGATAGCCAAGGAGTGTCCCAAACTCAGATCAAGTAGCGGATAAATGCAGATCCTTAGTCATCCACTTCAAACTACCATCAATAGGATTCATCTCCATGTGAAGAGTGGAGTGTAACTGAGCAATAGCAACCTCATCAAAGTTCTCATGGTGCTCCATGGTAGGAATCACCCCAAACTTCCTGCAAATCTCAAGAGCTTCGCCAAAGTACTCAAGCTTGTCTTCCATATGAGCCACATTGATGTATTTCTGAGGAGCTACAATGAACTTGGTCTTGGAGGAATATATCTCAGCAAAAATCTACTCTTGGTGACAGTTGTAGAAGAGAGGATCCAAGCACAGGCGGTCAAGCGGAACAAGATAGGGATCCACATGGCGAAACACAGAATAGGCCTTCTGAGGCCACTTGGATATCTTGTTCTTGGAGTTATCAGGCCCAGTAGCAGTGGCCTTCTGAGAAGCAAGAACATGCCGCTTCCCTTCAGCAGTAGCAACACGGCGAGCAGCAGCAGACCTCTGACGGACAGTCTAAGTAGAAGGTCACACAACTTCATGATCTTCTTCATCAATCTCAGGGGGAGGATCGATAGTAATACGGGTGCACTTGACTCTATGGGAACCACCTTGCCTCGAGAAGAAAGCAAATAATAGGGAGGGATGGTGAGGTAAGTGCAAACGTTTGAAGGAAGAAACAAAGACAAATTGAAAAAATACAGTCAGTGAGTCAAATGCAGTACACCGGAACTTCCGCTGAACCGTCGGAACTTCCGGTGAAAACGTCACCACCGGAAGACACGGTCGTGAATCACCAGAAGTTCCGGTGAGGCCACGAACAGAGCGGTTCAATAGAAAAATCCATGGATCTAAGATCTAAAGTGCACTCGTACGGATTCACACAAATGTATTGGTTCAATCTACCCTACCAAGGTTTCCTAGGCCTACCAAGACCTCCCAACAAGTTCTAGCCAAAGAACTAGCCTAGACATGGTGAGCCCTAACTCAAGCAATGGAGTGAGCAAGATCTCCATTAATGGAGGGAGTTGAGGGCAAATACCGGAGTCCATGGCGGGAGATCAAGGTGGGGAAGTTTCTCACGAAGTAGATATGAGAACGGGTGGCCGGAGACGGAGGGGCCGGAGCACCTCCATGGAGAAGACGTCGCCGACGGCTGCTCCAAATAAAAAGCGGGTCTTGGGGAAAACTGGAAGTAGATCCCGTTTTTCCCAGGGCCCACTTTATATAGGACAAAGAGCCTCACCGGAAGTTCTAGTGAATGACCGGAAGTTCTGGTGAACCGGAAGATCCGAGCCAGGCGGAAGTAGCCAGGTCAGCAAGAAGTTCCGAAGAACTACGTACTGACCGGTACTTTCGACAGCTCTCCGGAAGTTCCGGTGACACCAAAAACACTTTCTCAGGATAGGAAGAAAACAAGGGAGAACTTGTGCAGGGAATAGAAGGGGCTTGAGGAAAGAAAAGGCTTGAGATAGAGAGCTCAAACTGTGAAGAACCAAAACAACAAAAGACACCAAGAAAACACAAGGACAACCAAGCACAAAAACACAAAGAAAACCAAACAAGAAACACAAAAGGTTCGGTGGCCGAGGCCACCTTATATAAGAGTAAATGGCTTGACACAATGAAGATATATCTTGGGTTCATTACCAACACTCATCATGAAGCTTAAATGGTCTCTTTTAGATACTATAGAGTATGAAAACTTTAATGTGCGCATAATCGGGATAGTGTTTGTTCATAAGAGTAACTACACTCCCCCTAAATCCATGCCTACATCCAAACAAAGATACACATTGAGACATGGGTAGGTGTGCAAGTTACTCAAGCCACATTGCTCGAATCTATGATATTTAGCTCATTCCTTAACTCTTGAAACCTTTCTTCATCAAGAGGCTTCGTGAAAAAATCCGCAAGATTTGCCTTGGAAGGAACATACTCCAAAGAAATGTCTCCTCTTGCAACATGGTCCCGAATGAAATGATGACGAATCTCAATGTTCTTAGTCCGGTTGTGTTGCACGGGGTTGTGAGCAATGGCAATGGCACTCTCATTGTCACAAAGAAGAGGCACCTTGTCAAAATAAAGTCCAAGATCCTTCAAGATTTGCTTCATGCATAGCAATTGAGCACAACAACCTGCGGCGGAGATGTACTCAACTTTGGCACTGGACATAGACACACAGTTTTGCTTCTTCGAGGACCAAAAAACCAAGGATCTTCCAAGAAATTGACAAGCTCTGGAGGTTGACTTCCTTCCCACTTTGTCACCAGCCCAATCCGAGTCCGTGTATCCAATGAGGTCAAAGCTGGCTCCCTTGGGGTACCACAACCCAAAGTTTGGGGTATGGACCAAATACTGAAAGATTCTCTTGACCGCCACCAAGTGGCTTTCTTTTGGTGCAGCTTGGAATCTTGCACACATACCCACACTCAACATAATATCCAGCCGGGATGCACAAAGATAGAGCAAAGAACCAATCATAGAGCGATAAAGTTTCTGATCCACATCCTTACCCTTAGGATTGAGCTCAATATTAACCTTAGTTGGCATGGGAGTCTTGGCACCTTGGACTTGATCAATCTTGAACTTCTTGAGCATGTCTTGAATGTATTTGGCTTGGTTGATTAAAGTCCCCTTCCTCAATTGCTTGACTTCAAATCCAAGGAAGAACTCCAACTCTCCCATCATGGACATCTTGAAGCGATCGGTCATGATCTGCAAAATCCTCATTAAAAGCTTTGTTAATAGACCCAAAGATAATGTCATCAACATAGGTTTGGCATACGAACAAGTGGCCTCTGACTTTCTTAGTAAAATGAGTGGGATCAATGAGGCCCACTTCGAAGCCACGGTCTAACAAGAGATCTCTAAGGCAATCATACCACGCATGTGGGCTTGTTTGAGACCATAGAGTGCCTTATTGAGCTTGTAGACATGGTTAAGGAAAAGTGGATCCTCAAAGCCCAGAGGTTGCTTGACGTATACCAACTCTTTCAAAGGACCATTAAGGAAACCACTTCTAACATCCATTTGATGCAACTTGAAGTTATGATGCGTAGCAAGAGCAATAAGCATACGAATGGATTCAAGGCGAGCAACGGGGGCATAAGTCTCACCGTAGTAGATGCCCTTAACTTGTGAGTATCCTTGGGCAACTAACCTTGCCTTGTTGCGCACGACTATCCCATTTGCATCACACTTGTTCTTGAAGAACCACTTGGTTCCGATGACGTTTTGACAATCTTTAGGCCGCTCAACCAAAGTCCATACTCTGTTCCTCTTGAAGTTGTGAAGTTCTTCATTCATAGCATCGAGCCAATCACCATTTTCAAGAGCCTCAAAGACTTTCTGTGGTTCCACATGATAGATAAAAGCATGGTGAGAGCTAAAAGAGGCTAATTGCCTCCTAGTAGATGAACCTCTATTGAAATCTCCATAAACATTATAAAGGATATGGCCATCTCGGACGAGCTTGGTGAGACGATAGGCTTGGCGGCGAGCTTGAGCTTCAATAAGAGATTATTGAGCAACCACTTGGTCATTTCCACCATTTTAGTCCCCACCTTGACTATAAGCACGAACACAAGGATCATCTTCATAAATCTCCACCTCTGGAGAGTCATCATTTGGAGTAGAGCCTTGATCAACATTAGCTTGCCCTTGTTCTTGACGAGCTTGACCTTGTTCATGACTAGCTTGACCTTGGGAGATGTCTTGAGAAGGAGCCCCATCTTGGGGAGTTAGATGTTGTTGATGAAGATCTTGAGATTCGGGGCTCGAAGAGTCATGAGCATGAGGAGCTTCAGAAGAGCTTGAGGGAGCTTGTGCCCAAATAGTGGGTCCTTGAGAGGTAGTATGATCTTGTGAGAGTGAGGGCTCCACTTGAGTAGAGCATGGTCATTATCCTTCGGCCACAAGGGGATCCTCAATGGGGCGCTGGAAACCCACACCCATTCTTCTTATGGCCTTAGGAGGAATTTCATCACTTGGATCACGAACACCGTCTTTCCTAACAAGAGACTCATGGTCTTCATCAAACTTCACATTTCTCGTCTCTTCAACTCTTCCATTGGCTTTGTTTTAGACTCCATAAGCATGGGACTAATTTGAGTATCCAACAAAAATTCCTTCTGGTGCCTTGGATTTTAAACTTGGACAAACGAACTCCTTTCTTGAGAATATAGCACTTGCTACCAAACACTTGAAAGTAGCTAACATTGGCTTTTTTCCCGGTGAGCAGCTCATAAGGGGTCTTGTTCTTCTTCTTGCGAAGATAGAGCCGGTTGGTTGCATGACAAGCGGTGGAGATGGCCTCGGCCCAAAAGTTGTATGGAGACTTGAATTCAGCTAGCATAGACCGAGCCACATCCATCAAAGTGCGATTCTTCCTTTAGGCAACACCATTTTGTTGAGGGGTATAAGGAGTGGAGTATTGATGCTTGATGCCTTCATCACTAAGAAACTCATCCAAGGTATAGTTCTTGAACTCGATGCCGTTGTCACTTCGGATGGAGAGAATGGTTGCATTGTGTTTCCATTGAAAAAGTCGATGACGGTTTGTTGAGTCTCACTCTTGTACTTAAAGAGTAACACCCAAGTGTATCTTGAGAAATCATCCACAATGACCAAACAATACTTCTTGCCTCCAAGACTATCATGAGAAGCAGGGCCAACAAGGTCCATGGGCAAGAGCTGCAAGCATCTTTCCATGGTGATTTGATTGATAACTTCGTGAGGAGTTTCATTCATATTTCCTTCAATACAAGCCCTACAAACACGATCTTTGGCAAAAGAAACATCATTAAGACCAAGGATGTGGCCCTCGGAGTGAAGTCTTTGCAAAGTTCTCATGTTAACATGGGCTAGGCGGCGATGCCACAACCATCCCTTGTCGGCTTTAGCATAGAGACAAAGAGCATGAGGAATGGTGGTCCCCGAAAAATCCACCACATACAAGTCATGCTCTATATACCCTACGAAAACCACCTTGAGAAACTTGCTCCACATGAGGACCACAAAATGCTCATTGAAGAAATAAGAGAGACCCATAATGGCAAGAGCACGAACTGAAAGTAAATTGTAACCAAGGGTTTTGACAAGCATGACGTCAACCAAGGATACATACGGGGTTACCACCACTTTGCCAAAACACAATACCCGAGAACTTGTTTTATCACCGTAGGAGACCATAGTGTTAGCAATATTTGGTCTTATCTCCGACATGATAGACTTGCTTCCGGTCATATGACTTGTGGCACCGCTATCAAGCACCCATTTTGCTCCACCGGTAGCATAGTCCTACAACAAAATCAAGCTTTGGTTTTAGGTACCCATTTTGCAATGGGTCCCCTTTTGTTAGTAATAAGAACCTTTGGCACCCAAATGGCCCAATGATAATCATGCGTGTAAGGATTTCCAACATATCTAGCATATACATGACCATCATAGGACTTGCAAAGAATATAAGAGGGATTGTTCTTTTCAGCAAAGTTGCCACTTTGCAATATGGTTGGACCATTAGAAGGTCCTTGAGCCATGCCCTTGTTCTTTCTCTTATTCTTATTCTTCTTCTTGTTCTTCTTAGCCTTGGTAAGTTGATCCTTCAACACCTTATTCTCCTCAAAGAGATGCTCATGCTTGCAACAATGGTTAGTAGGACTAGAAAGTCTATAATTTGCACAGCGGAAGACTTAGCAAGTTCACAAGTTAGTTGAGTTTGAAGTTGTTCATGGGCTTCAAAAAGACTTGAGAATTTTCTCTCCAAGGTTTTATGTTCCTATTTGAGTTTCTCAAGGTCTTCTCGAGTCCTATCATGACCAACACCAAACTCAAATTTCTCTTTATTAAGCACCTTCACCAAAGCTAGAGCATGATCACGTTCTTTAGTGAGCGAGCACATGGTGTTGCTATGGTCATCTACAAGCTTAGACACATTTTCCTCAAGATTAATTCTCATATTTTGTTCATCCTCAAAACTTTGAGTGAGAAAAGCAATTTCATCGCCGGCATCCCTTTCATTTTTACTTAACAAGTCAAGAAGTTCTTCCATTTCATCTAAAGCATCCCTAGCATTATCAAGTTGTGCAAGCAAGGAATCAAAGCAAGTTTTAGTTTCTTCATCCAAGGTAGCAATAAATTCACACATGTCTATCATCTCTTTCTTTATCTCTAGACCTTCAAGATCAAGATAAGAAGGCTCACTAGAGATGGGTTGAGGAGTCGGTTTATATGTTACCTCGGTGTCCTTGGCCATGAGACACTTTTGGTTGGAGGAGATGACGTTCTCATTTGGTGAGTCGAAGAGGGACAATCATGGAGTAGAGGTAGTGGTAATAGCAGCAACTCCCACAATCTCTCTGCCATGGACTTCATCATAATCTTCATCCGTACCCAAAAGGTATTCTTCATGGACCACTATAGCCCTTTCCTTGTTGGCGACATTCTTGATGGTGTAGTTCTTTTTCAAAGGATGAGGAGGCCTTGACTTGATCTTGCGAATGAGATGACCACCATTGTCTTCACGGTTCTCAAAGGGACACTTGGCCACAAAGTGACTCTTCTCATTGCAATTGTATCATGATCTTCCCTTGGGAGACTTGTTGGATGAGTTGAATCTTGGGTTGTCCCTTGAACTTGACTTGATGCCGGACTTGTTCCAAAAGGCTCTTGAAGCGAGTGCAAGTTGTTCGCTGAAGGCACACTTGAGGTCCTCTTGAGACCACTCACTTGATGTATCATCATCAAATTCAATAGCCTTGGCCTTCAATGCAAGATTCACTTTTGTCGATCCAATAGCCCTAGCACAGGCGTACTCCGTGTTCTTCTTGGCAATGGTCATGGCAATCACTTCACTCAAGACTTCTTGGGAGGTCATTAGGTGAAAGTTGGTTCTTACCTTAATGGAGTTGAGCTTTTGTTCTTCAAATGGAAGGAGAGCTTGAATGAACTTTCTCTTCATGAACTTGTCATCAACATAGGTGGCACCAAGATCCCTCATAGTGCAACAAAGGACCTTGAGCCGCCTATACATGTCTTTCGGTATTCTCATCATATTGCATAGAAAAACCATCGCACTTGTTGTTGACTTCATCAAACTTGGAGGTTTGAATAATTGCATTCCCAACAAATAGCTCGGTGAGGTGATCCCATGCTTCTTTGGTGGTGTTGAGTTGGCGAATGTGAAAAAATTCCTTGGGAGTCAAGGCCTTTTGAATCATGCCCAAAGCCGTGGCATTGAGTTGCTTGTCCACCACTTCACCTCGAGTCAATTTCTTTGGGTCATATGGAGAGAACCCATCCTCCACAATCCTCATTAACTCAATAGAAGAGCTAGAAATATGTGAGTGCATTAGATATTGCCATTTGGCGAAATTTGAAGTATCTAACATAGGTGGTGCTCCTTGAGGAATGATGTGTGGCATGGGAATGGGGGGATCCGGAGTATACTTCGGCGGTGGGGGCACCGCCAAGTAGTCCTTTCCTCTACTTTCCTCTTTGGAAGTTGAGTCTTCGGGCTCCTCGGTGTCCTCACTTGGAACCTTGGTAGATGTTTGAGCAACAAAACCAAGTCCCAAGTGAGTGGTGACGGCCACGGGATTCACCTCGGGGGCGGTCACGGGAATAGTGGGAGGAAGCTCGGTGGTTTGGGGTGTGCCAAGAGCAACCATGGGGTTTGGCTTGAGAGACTGCAAAATAGTCATCATTTCCTCAAACTTGGACATCGTGGATGTCTCCAATTGCTTGAGGTCATCCATGGTGGACAATTTCTTGGAGTTTTCATTCTCACTACCCCCTTCGTCGGCCATCATCTCTTAGGCGGTAAAGCCCGAAATAAGAGCCTTGGCTCTGATACCAATTGAAAGTACCGACTTTGAATCGACTAGATGGGGGGGGGGTGAATAGGAGACTACCAATTTTTAATTTGTTACTCAATTTTAGGCTTGGTAAAAAGGTAAGTTCTCTAGATATGCAACTAGGTGAACAACCTATATGCTAGAGAACTAATAACAAGAATAAGAGCGGTAATGAGCAAGTAGTAAAGGTAGGGAACAAGATAACCGGAGCGGGGACACGGAGATGTAATTCCCATAGTTCACTCCCAAGGGAGCTATGTCTACGTTGAAGAGGTTTCGGGGCCACACAAGGTCACTCGAGCGCCACAAAGGCCTCACCTTCTTCTCCGGTGAGATCCCCCACAAAGGAGGCCTCACAATCCACTAACCGATGACCTTGAAGGCGCCAACCGAAACCTTTACAACAAGGTTGAGGGGTAAGGTCCACAACTCAATTGGAGGCCCTCAACGACACCACAGATCTTTAAAACACATTCCCTTAGCTCCGAGGATGCCCTACACCGTCTAGGGTTCCAAGAACCCAAGAGTAACAAGATCCACAAAGGATAGGTGGGGGGAATCAAATCTTCTTTGGTGGAAGTGTAGATCTAGGTCACCTCCCTCACCTCTCAAAAGATCAAGTGATTTGAGTGGCTAGGGAGAGAGATCTAGTGAGGTGAAGCTCTAGTATTAATGGAGGAGAGAGATAATTGAAGAGATAGGTAGGAGGAAGAAGGAGGGCGCCTTAAATAGGCCCCCTATAAACTGAACCGTTGGGTTGTTCGCGACCTCACCGGAAGTTCCGGTGAGGGACCGGAAGTTCCGCCCAGCGCTGCTCCAACGGTACGAAGACCATTGACGCACGCTCCAGAGCTTGACCAGAAGTTCTGGTCAGAATGACCGGAAGTTCCGGTGAAACTTCCGAAGAAAGTTCTGGCCCAAGTTCCGTCAAATAGAACACTTGAAAATAGAAGTGTACTGATCCTGAGCGGAACTTGGAGTGGAACTAGGGGTGGAACAACTGGGTTGCAAACAATGCCTGACCAGAAGTTCCGGTGCCTGGGTGAAAGTTCCTCTCAGGGTCTCACTGGAAAAAGCAAAGGAAGTTCCTAACCGGAACTTCCGGTGGAAGTTCCGTCAAATAGAACACTACCATACAGTAGGTTCTGAACTCTGGCCGGAACTTCCATCGGAAGTTGGACCAAAAATAGTCCCAGATCCATCCCACAGAGCACCTTGAGCGGAACTTCCGACACCCGGCTAGAAGTTCTGATCAGACAAAAAATGCACCAACTGATCAGAAACACGCTCTCTCACTGATGAATAGGATGGTTGTGGTGGTGCAAATATGGTTTGTGCAAGAACAGATGATTCCCCACAGCCTTCCAAGGTGGACCCCCTCTTGATAGTACGACAATCTAAAGCAATAAAATGAGAGAAAGAGAAAACAAAAGACCACCATCTTCACGAGATCCCAAGAAGAGCATCCACACACTTCATACGTTCCAACAAAATAAATTAACCTAAACATCAAGCACACAATTAGATCATAAGTGGGATTGTCATCATCAGCAAAATAGCAAGGGAAAATATAGTCCTTTCAATCTCCCCCTTTTAGGTGTTTGATGACAGTCCCAAACGATTTGCATAAGGAGCAGTTTTTGCAATGAACGGAACCAGCTCCCCCTATATGTGTGCAAGGTAGAGATAAAGCTCTAAGGACAAGACTATCACACATATAAGGAGGCTCCCCCTTTCTATTTCAAAAACAACACATGTGCAAGGAAAAAAAGGATAGGGAACATGCCGTTGCACCAAACAAATGTGGTGGAGACAATAGATGAAATAATAATAATGTAAACTCCACCACCATAAACAAACAACCATAATCCAACAACATGCTTACCATACACCATGCATACCTCATCAAATAGTCTCATACAAATAACAAGGTCCACAAATATCAAAGGTCCACAAATAAACTAGAGAGTTCACGAGCAAGAAAAGATCAAAGATAAAACGAACTCGTGACTCAGCCCATGCAAATCCCGTGAACAACCTAATAGACCTCTTTCTCCCCCTTTGGCATCATGACACCAAAAAGGGAGAATGACCACTCTAATCGCCCCAACCATGAACAGGAGGAGGAGAAGGATCGGGATCCCAAGAGGCATTGTTCCACGCAGGCGGGGGACCGGTGACTTCCTCCTCAGAATCATCCTCAGACCACTGGCAGTTGTCACGAATCCACTCATCCTTGGGCGCGGTGAAGGAGCTTGTCTCTGGAGAGCAAGGAATACTGAGCGCTATAATAATCACCTTCTGACGCCGAGCACTGTGTCTCTTATCAACATAATCCTGATACTCACGATTCTGCAAGAAGCAAAATGTCTTCTTCACCTTCCCTAGCAGTTTCTTGGCCCAAGACGGCTGCCTCTCAAGAGAGGGACCACCAGCACTAGAACCACCATGTGCTGAAGTGGGACCACCAGCACCAGCCTTCCATATAGCTTCTTCCTTCTCATCTTGGGTCCTACGCTTCTTATGCTTACTCACACGCAACTTCTTCTCCTCATGTATAGTGATGCCATCCTGCCAGAAGCGGGTACCAGTTGCTCCAAACCACTTGGCGTTGATAAGAGTCCGAACGTATGGAGCATAGGGTCACAAGCGCTTGTCAACAATAGCTTACCAGATCTCATTGTATATAAAGTGCATAACATCCATCTTCGTGTCAGAGTCGCAGCGACGATGAGTTTGAAACATAAGGTCAATTTGATAAGCATGAAACTGATCAAAGTTGCCAGCCTTTGGAGATATGGTGTTCAAGAAGACCCTGCGCATGATGTCATAGACTGGCTGGAGATAGTTCACATAACCACAAGTACCCCAACCGTCAATATAGAGTGGCTCCAAGACCTCAGGAGTAGAAGCCTGGGCGCCATGAACATGCCAAACATTTGCACCCTTACCAGGCAAGATGGGATAGCCAAGAAGTGTCCCAAACTCAGACCAAGTGGTGGATAACTGCAGATCCTTAGTCATCCACTTCAAAGTGCCATCAATAGGATTCATCTCCATGTGAAGAGTGGAGTAGAACTGAGCAATAGCAGCCTCATCAAAGTTCCCACGGTGCTCCATGATAGGAATCAGCCCAAACTTCTTGCAAATCTCAAGAGCTTCGCCAAAGTACTTAATCTTGTATTCCATATGAGCCACATTGATGTATTTCTGAGGAGCTACAACAAACTGGGTCTTGGTGGCATAGATCTCAGCAAAAATATGCTCTTGGCGACAGTTGTAGAAGAGAGGATGCAAGCACAGACAGTCACGTGGAACAAGATAGGGATCCACATGGCAAAACGCAGAATAGGCCTTCTGAGGCCACTTGGAGATCTTGTTCTTGGAGTTATCAGGCCTAGTAGCAGTGGCCTTCCGAGAAACAAGAACAGGCTGCTTGCCTTCAGCAGTAGAAGCACGACGAGCAGCAGCAGACCTCTAACGGGCAGTCCGAGTAGAAGGTCGCACAACTTCATGATCTTCTTCATTAATCTCAGGAGGAGGACCGGTAGGAATACGGGTGCACTTTCCTCTATGGGAACCACCTTGTCCTGAGAAGAAATCAAAGAATAGGGAGGGATGGTGGGGTAAGTGCACAAGTTCGAAGGAAGAAACAAAGATAGATTGAAATTATACAGTCAGTGAGTCAAATACAGTACACCGGAACTTTCGCTGAACCGTCGGAACTTCCGGTGAAAACGTCACCACCGGAAGTTCCGGTAGTGACTCACCGAAAGTTCTGGTGAGGCCACGAACAGAGCGGTTCAACAGGAAAATCCATGGATCTAGGATCTAAAGTGCACTCGTACGGATTCACACAAATGTATTGGTTCAATCTACCCTACCGAGGTTTCCTAGGCCTACCAAGACCTCCCAACAAGTTCTAGCCAAAGAACTAGCCTAGACATGGTGAGCCCTAACTCAATCAATGGAGTGAGCAAGATCTCCATTAATGGAGGGAGTTGAGGGCAAGTATCAGAGTCCATGGCGGGAGATCAAGGTAGGGAAGGTTCCCATGGAGCAGATATGAGAACGGGTGGCCAGAGATGGAGGGGCCGCAACACCTCCGCGAGAAGACGTCGCCAGCGGCTGCTCCAAATAAAAAGTGGGTCTTGGGGAAAACTGGAAGAAGATCCTGTTTTTCCCAGGGCCCACTTTATATAGGACAAAGAGCCTCACCGAAAGTTCTGGTGAATGACCGGAAGTTCCGAGCTAGGAAGAAGTAGCCAGGTCAGCAAGCATTTCCGAAGAACTACGTACTAACCGGTACTTCCGACAGCTGGCCGAAAGTTCCGGTGACACCAGAAACACTTTCTCAGGATAGGAAGAAAACAAGGGAGAACTTGTGCAGGAAATAGAAGGGGCTTGAGGAAATAAAAGGCTTGGGATAGAGAGCTCAAACTGTGAAGAACCAAAACAACAAAATACACCAAGAAAACACAAGGACAACCAAGCACAAAAATACAGAGAAAACCAAACAAGAAACACAAAAGGGTCGGTGGCCGAGGACACCTTATATAAGAGTAAATGGCTTGACACCACAAAGATATATCTTGGGTTCATTACGAACACTCATCATGAAGCTCAAATGGTCTCCTTTAGATACTATAGAGTATGAAAACTTTAATGTGTGCATAATAGGGATAATGTTTGTTCATAAGAGGAACTACACTCGCCCTAAATCCATGCCTACATCCAAACAAAGATACACATTGAGACATGGGTAGGTGTGCAAGGTACTCAAGCCACATTGCTCGAATCTATGATATTTAGCTCATGCCTTAACTCTCGGAACCTTGCTTCATCAAGAGGCTTCGTGAAAAGATCCGCAAGATTTGCCTTGGTGGGAACATACTCCAAAGAAATGTCTCCTCTTGCAACATGGTCCCGAATGAAATGATGACGAATCTCAATGTGCTTAGTCTGGTTGTGTTGCACGGGGTTGTGAGCAATGGCAATGGCACTCTCATTGTCACAAATAAGAGGCAACTTGTCAAAACAAAGTCCAAGATCCTTCAAGGTTTGCTTCATCCATAGCAATTGAGCACAACAACTAGCAGCGGAGATGCACGCAGGTTCGACACTAGACATAGACACACAATTTTGCTTCTTCGAGGACAAACAAACCAAGGATATTCCAAGAAATTGACAAGATCTGGAGGTTGACTTACTTCCCACTTTGTCACCAGCCCAATCCAAGTCCGTGTATACAATGAGGTCAAAGCTGGCTCCCTTGGGGTACCACAACCCAAAGTTTGGAGTATGAACCAAATATCGAAAGATTCTCTTGACCGCCACCATGTGGCTTTCTTTTGGTGCGGCTTGGAATCTTGCGCACATACACACACTCAACATAATATCTGGTCGAGATGCACAAAGATAGAGCAAAGAACCAATCACAGAGTGATAAAGTTTTTGATCCACATCCTTACCCTTAGGATCGAGATCAAGATTAACTTTAGTTGGCATGGGAGTATTGGCACCTTTGACTTGATCAAACTTGAACTTCTTGAGCATGTCTTGAATGTATTTGGCTTGGTTGATGAAAGTCCCCTTCCTCAATTACTTGACTTCAAATCCAAGGAAGAACTCCAACTCTCCCATCATGGACATCTCGAAGCGATCGGTCATGAGCTTGGCAAAATCCTCATTAAAAGCTTTGTTAATAGACCCAAAGATAATGTCATCAACATAGATTTGGCATACGAACAAGTGGCCTCCGACTTTCTTAGTAAAAAGAGTCGGATCAATAAGGCCCATTTCGAAGCCACGGTCTAACAAGATCTCTCTTAGGCAATCATACCACACACGTGGGCCTTGTTTGAGACCATGGAGTGCCTTATTGAGCTTGTAGACATGGTTCAGGAAAAGTGGATCCTAAAAGCCTGGAGGTTGCTTGACGTATACAAACTCTTTCAAAGGACCATTAAGGAAACCACTTTTAACATCCATTTGATGCAACTTGAAGTTATGATGATTAGCAAGATCAAGAAGCATACGAATGGATTCAAGGCGAGCAACAGGGGCATAAGTCTCACCGTAGTCGATGCCCTCAATTTGTGAGTATCCTTGGGCAACTAACCTTGCCTTGTTGCGCATGAATATCCCATTTGCATCACACTTATTCTTGAAGATCCACTTGGTTCCGATGACGTTTTGACAATCTTTAGGTCGCTCAACCAAAGTCCATACTTTGTTCCTATTAAGTTGTGAAGTTCTTCATTCATAGCATCGAGCCAATCATCATATTCAAGAGCCTCGTAGACTTTCTGTGGTTCCAGATGAGAGATAAAAGCATGGTGAGAGCTAAAATAGGCTAATTGCCTCCTAGTAGTGGAACCTCTATTGAAATCTCCATAAACATTATAAAGGATATGGCCATCTTAGACGAGCTTGGCGAGACGATAGGCTTGGCGGCGAGCTTGAGCTTCAATACGAGATTCTTGAGCAACCACTTGGTCATTGCCACCATTTGAGTCCCCGCATGGACTATAAGCATGAACACAAGGATCATCTTCATCAATCTCCACCTCGGGAGAGTCATAATTTGGAGTAGAGCCTTGATCAACATTAGCTTGCCCTTGTTTTTGACGAGCTTGACCTTGTTCATGATCAACCTTGGGAGATGTGTTTAGAAGGCACCCCATATTAGGGAGGTAGATGTTGTTGGTTAAGAGCTTGAGATTCGGGGCTCGAAGAGTCATGAGCATGAGGAGCTTCAGAAGATCTTGAGGGAGCTTGTGCCAAAATAGTGGGTCCTTGAGGGGCAAGATGATCTTGTGAGAGCGAGGGCTCCGATTGAGTATAGCATGGATCTTCTCCTTCGGTCACAAGGGGATCCTCAATGGGGAGGTGGAAACCCACACCCATTCTTCTTATGGCCTTAGGAGGAATTTCATCACTTGGATCACGAACACCGTCTTTCCTAAAAAGGGACTCATGGTCTTCATCAAACTTCACATTGCTCGTCTCTTCAACTCTTCCATTGGCTTTTTTGTAGACTCTATAAGCATGGGATTTATTTGAGTATCCAACACAAATTACTTCTTGTGCCTTGGATTCAATCTTGGAGTAACGAACTCCTTTCTTAAGAATATAACACTTGCAACCTAACACTCGAAAGTAGCTAAAATTGGGCTTTTTCCCGGTGAGCAGCTCATAAGGGGTCGTGTTCTTATTCTTGCGAAGATAGAGATGGTTGGTTGCATGACAAGCGGTGGAGATGGCCTCGGCCCAAAAGTTGTATGGAGACTTGAATTCAGCTAGCATAGACCGAGCCGCATCCAAAAGTGTGATTCTTCCTTTCGGCAACACCATTTGTTGAGGGGTATAAGGAGTGGAGTATTTATGCTTGATGCCTTCATCACTAAGAAACTCATCCAAGGTATAGTTCTTGAACTCGGTGCCATTGTCACTTCGGATGGAGAGAATGGTTGCATTGTATTTCCGTTGAACTTCATTGGCAAAGTCGATGACGGTTTGTTGAGTCTCACTCTTGAACTTGATGAAGAACACCCAAGTGTATCTTGAGAAATCATCCACAATGACCAAACAATACTTCTTGCCTCCAAGACTATCATGAGAAGGAGGGCCAAAGAGGTCCATGTGCAAGAGCTCCAAGCATCTTTACGTGGTTATTTGATTGAGAACTTTGTGAGGAGTTTCATGCATCTTTCCTTCAATACAAGCCCTATAAACACGATCTTTGGCAAAAGAAACATCGTTAAGACCAAGGATGTGGCCCTCGGAGTGAAGTCTTTGCAAAGTTCTCATGTTCACATGGGCTAGGCGGCGATTCCACAACCATCCCTTGTCGGATTTAGCATAGAGACATAGAGCATGAGGAATGGTGGTCCCCGAAAAATCTACCACATACAAGTCATGCTCTATATACACTACGAAAACCACCTTGAGAAACTTGCTCCACATGAGGACCACTGAATGCTCATTGAAGAAAGAAGAGAGACCCATACTGGCAATAGCACGAACTGAAAGTAAATTGTAACCAAGGGTTTTGACAAGCATGAGGTCAACCAAGGATACATCCGGGGTTACAACCACTTTGCCAAAACCCAATACCTGAGAACTTGTTTTATCACCGTAGGAGACCATAGTGTTGGCAATATTTGGTCTTATCTCCGACATGATAGACTTGCTTCCGGTCATATGACTTGTGGTACCACTATCAAGCACCCATTTTGCTCCACCGGAAGCATAGTCCTACAAGAAAATCAAGCTTTGGTTTTAGGTACCCATTTTGCAATGGGTCCCCTTTTGTTAGTAAAAAGAACCTTTGGCACCCAAATGGCCCAATGATAATCATGCGTTTAAGAAGTTCCAACATATCTAGCATATACATGACCATCATAGGACTTGCAAAGAATATAAGAGGGATTGTTCTTTATGGCAAAGTTGTCACTTTGCAAGATGGTTGGACCATTAGAAGGTCCTTGAGCCATGCCCTTGTTCTTTCTCTTATTCTTGTTCTTCTCCTTCTTCTTCTTCTTCTTAGCCTTGGCAAGTTTATCCTTAAACACCTTATTCTCCTCAGAGAGATGCTCATGCTTGCAACAAGGGTTAGTAGGACTAAACAAGTCTATAATTTGCACAGCGGAAGACTTAGCAAGTTCACAAGTTAGTTCATTTTGAAGTTGTTTATGGGATTCAAAAATACTTGAGAATTTTCTCTCCAAGGGTTTGTGTTCCTCTTTGAGTTTCTCAAGGTCTTCTCGAGTCCTATCATGACCAACACCAAACTCAAATTTCTCTTTCTTAAGCACCTTCACCAAAGCTAGAGCATGATCACGTTCTTTAGTGAGCGAGCACATGGTGTTGCTATGGTCATCTACAAGCTTAGACACATTTTCATCAAGATTAATTCTCATATTTTGTTCATCCTCAAGACTTTGAGTTAGAGAAGCAATTTCATCGACGGCATCCCTTTCATTTTTACTTAACAAGTCAATAAGTTCTTCCTTTTCATCTAAAGCATCCCTAGCATTGTCAAGTTGTGCAAGAAAGGAATTAGAGCAAGTTTTAGTTTCTTCATCAAATGTAGCAATATATTCACACATGTCTATCATCTCTTTCATTTTCTCTAGACCTTCACGATCAAGAGAAAAAGGCTCACTAGATATTGGTTGAGGAGTGGGTTTAGATGTTACCTTGGTGTTCCTTGGCCATGAGACACTTTTGGTTGGAGGAGATGACTTTCTCATTTGGTGATTCGAAGAGGTACAATCGTGGAGTATAGGTAGTGGCAATAGCAGGAACTCCCACAATCTCTCCGCCTTGGACTTCATCATCATCTTCATCCATACCCGAAAGGTATTCTTCATGGACCACTATATCCTTTTCCTTGTTGGAGACATCCTTAACGACATAGTTCTTGTTCAAAGTATGAGGAGGCCTTGACTTGATCTTGCGAATGAGACGACCACCATTGTCTTCACGGTTCTCAAAGGGACACTTAGCCACAAAGTGACTCTTGTCATTGCAATTGCATGATCTTCCCTTGGGAGACTTGTTGGATGAGTTGAATCTTGGGTTGTCCCTTGACCTTGACTTGATGCCGGACTTTTTCCAAAAGGCTCTTGAAGCGAGTGCAAGATGTTCGTTGAAGGCACACTTGAGGTCCTCTTGAGACCACTCACTTGATGTATCATCATCATCAAATTCAATAGCCTTGGCCTTCAATGCAAGATTCACTTTTGTCGATCCAATAGTCCTAGCACGGGCGGACTCCGTGTTCTTCTTGGCAATGGTCATGGAAATCACTTCACTCAAGACTTCTTGGGAGGTCCTTAGGTTAAAGTTGGTTCTTCCCTTAATGGAGTTGAGCTCTTGTTCTTCAAATGGAAGGAGAGCTTGAATGAACTTTCTCTTCATGAACTTGTCATCAACATAGGTGGCACCAAGATCCCTCATAGTGCAACAAAGGACCTTGAGACGCCTATACATGTCTTCGGGAGTCTCATCATATTGCATAAAAAAACCATTGCACTTGTTGTTGACTTCATCAAACTTGGAGCTTTGAATGCTTGCCTTCCTAACAAATAGCCCGGTGAGCTGATCCCATGATTCTTTGGCGGTGTTGAATTGGCGAATGTGAGCAAAGTCCTTGGGACTCAAGGCCTTTTTAATCATGCCCAAAGCCGTGGAATTGAGTTGCTTGTCCACCACTTCACCTCAAGTCAACTTCTTTGGGTCATATGGAGAGAACCCATCCTCCACAATCCTCATTAACTCAATAGAAGAGCTGGAAATATGTGAGCGCATTAGATATTGCCAATTGGCGAAATTTGAAGTATCTAACATAGGTGGTGCTCGTTGAGGAATGATGTGTGGCATGGGAATGGGTGGATCCAGAGTATACTTCGGAGGTGGGGGCACCGCCAAGTAGTCCTTTCCTCCACTTTCCTCTTTGGAAGTTGAGTCTTCAGGCTCCTCGGTGTTCTCACTTGGAACCTTGGTAGATGTTTGAGCAACAAAACCAAGTCCCAAGTGAGTGGTGACGGCCACGGGATTCACCTCGGGGGCGGTCACGGGAACAGTGGGAGGAAGCTCGGTGGTTTGGGATGTGCCAAGAGCAACCATGGGGTTTGGCTTGCGAGACTGCAAAATAGTCATCATTTCCTCAAACTTGGACATCGTGGATGTCTCCAATTGCTTGAGGTCATCCATGGTGGACAAGTTCTTGGAGTTTTCATTCTCACTACCCCCTTCATCGTCCATCATATCTTAGGTGGTAAAGACCGAATTAAGAGCCTTGGCTCTGATACCAATTGAAAGTACCGACTTTGAATCGACTAGATGGGGGGGGTGAATAGGCGACTACCAATTTTTAATTTGTTACTCAATTTTAGGCTTGGCGAAATGGTAAGTTCTCTAGATATGCAACTAGGTGAACAACCTATATGCTAGAGAACTAATAACAAGCACAGGAGCGGTAAAGAGCAAGTAGTAAAGGTAGGGAACAAGATAACCGGAGCGGGGACATGGAGATATAATTCCCGTAGTTCACTCCCGAGGGAGCTACGTCTACCTTGGAGAGGTGTCGGGGCCACACAAGGTCACCTGAGTGCCACAAAGGCCTCACCTTCTTCTCCGGTGAGCTCCCCCACAAAGGAGGCCTCACAATCCACTAACCAGTGACCTTGAAGGCACCAACCGAAGACTTTACAACAAGGTTGAGGGGGAAGCTCTACAACTCAATTGGAGGCCCTCAACAACACCACGGAGCTTTGCAACACATGCCCTTAGCTCCGAGGATGCCCTACACCGTCTAGGGTTCAAAGAAACCCAAGAGTAACAAGATCCACAAAGGATACGTGGGGGGAATCAAATCTTCTTTGGTGGAAGTATAGATCTAGGTCACCTCCCTCACCTCTCAAAAGATTAAGTGATTTGAGTGGATAGGGAGAGAGATCTAGTGAGGTGAAGCTCTAGTATTAATGGAGGAGAGAGAAAATTGAAGAGATAGGTAGGAGGAAGAAGGAGGGCGCTTTAAATAGGCCCCCTCCAAACTAACCGTTGGGCTGTCCGCGACCTCACCGGAAGTTACGGTGAGGGACCGGAAGTTCCACCCAGTGCTGCTCTAACAGTACGAAGACCGTTGACGCACGCTCCAAAGCTTGACCGGAAGTTCCGGTCAGAATGATTGGAAGTTCCAGTGAAACTTCCGAAGCAAGTTCTGGCCCAAGTTCCGTCAAATAGAACACTTGCAAACAGAAGTGTACTGATCCTGAGCGGAACTTGAGTGGAACTAGGGGCAGAACAACTGGGTTGCAAACAATGCCGGACCGGAAGTTCCGGTGCCTGGGCGGAAGTTCCGCTCAGGGTCTGTGTGTAAAAATCAAAGGAAGTTCCTGACCGGAACTTCCGGTGGAAGTTCCGTAAAAAAGAACACTACCATACAGTAGGTTCTGAACTCTGGCGGGAACTTCCATCGGAAGTTGGACCAGAAATAGTCCTAGATCCATCCCACAGGGCACCCTGAGCGGAACTTCCGCCCCCGGCCAGAAGTTCTGATCAGACAAAAAATGCACCAACTGATCAGAAACACGCTCTCTCGCTGATGAATAGGATGGCTGTGGTGGTGCAAATATGGTTTGTGCAAGAACAAATGATTCCCCACAGCCTTCCGAGGTGGACCCCCTCTTGATAGTACGACGATCTAAAGCAATTAAATGAGATAAAGAGAAAACAAAAGACCGCCGTCTTCACGAGATACCAAGAAGAGCATCCACACACTTCATACGTTCCAACAAAAGCAATTAACCTGAAACTCAAGCACACGGTTAGATGATAAGTGGGATTGTCATAATCACCAAAATAGCAAGGAAAAACATAGTCCTTTCACCTTGCCCCAAGATACAGGAGATATCCCATATCAAAATGACAAGGAAAGCAAACAATGAGCATCTCAGCAATCTTCTTATTTACCATGGGAAAATGTTTCTTTTTTCTCTCTTTCCTATTTTCTCATCTCCTTTTTTTCTTCTTTTTCTATCTCTCTTTTTTATACGAAGAATGCTTCATAGATTGCTCACTATGGAGATGCTGCAAGTTTCCACCATGATTAGGCATGGCTAAGGCTAGCGGCCCAGGCGTTTCTCTAACACACATACATAACTCCATGGACTTACAAGCTCCCCTTTCATTTCACACCGACAACATCCATAAACAAAAGAGCATGATATCAACTGGGTAGATATTTACACGTGTTGAAAGTGTTCCCCGTGACAGCACAGTTCTGCTAATCCCAACTTATAAGTGCAAGCATATACAACATAGATGACACAATGGTTCAAGTTTATTAGGGGCAATAAAAACAAAGTGTTCCTTCAATTTTGTGAGAGCTTTAATCACTTTCACATAACAATTTTAATTTGGAAGATAGATAAAAAAGAATATACTTGGAATGGTGTAGCACACCATGCATAGGAATTTATAATGGACACTTTGGAATAACTTGGTTTCTTGGGAGTTGGATGCATGAGTAGAGCTTACTCAATACAAGTGGAGGCTAGCAAAAGACTGGGAGCGACCAACTAAGAGAGCAATAATGGCCATAATCATGTAGAGAGACAAAACATTATAATCAAAGCATAAAGTGGTACCACAAGTCAAAAACTAAATGGTCATAGAGGCTAAGGTGACTGGTTAATAGTCATAACATGGTGTGAGCATGTTCCAAGTCAACCCAAACAAAGCATCAAAGGAGAATACCACAATACTATGCTTTTGTATGCTAAAACAACGCATGATTCTTTCAAGGAACATTAAGAAATCCTAATTGTTTGGAACAAGTCATGCTACAACAATAATCACTAAGCATATGGTCAAAATAACATCTATCATGACATGATAAAGTCTAAGTCACATTCAAAGCAAGCTCCTTCTTGTACTACTAAAGCAAGAACTTCCTTCTCCTTTCCAACACCAATCAACTTATTTGAAACAACACAACGAAAGTGGGGGTCCAACTACTTTATGAAAGCAAACTAAGCAAACGAAAACCAAAAACAAAAACTAAGACGCTCCAAGAACAACACAACTATGCATGAAACAATAAAAATGAAGTGTCTAGAAAAGACGTGAGATTTTTATTGATGAAGAAGGGGATGCCTTGGGAATCCCCAAGCTTTGACGCTTGTACCTCTTGAATATTTCTTGGGGTGACACGGGGTGGCATACCCAATCTTGAGCTTTTGTCCATTCTTCATCTTATTACATCATTCTTCCCTTACACCTGAAAATTTTCCTTCATACAAAACTTCACACAATCTACATTAGCAACATTAGTGCATTTAAAAGATAATAGACCTTTGGGTTTAGCTTCAAAACAATAAAACCTTCATTAAAGACACAAGCTACTGTATCAATTCCCTCAAAAATTTCAATTTCCCAAAGATAACCCAAAAATAAATCGATAAGAAGCAAATGCAAATAATGACAGAAATCTGTCAAAACAGACCAGTAGGTGAAAACCGATTTTTTGGAAGACCTTCTGTTGCTCAAATCAAAAAGTGTTGAACTAACGAAAGTTAGCTAACAACCTAGGGGATTTATTAAGAAAATTATAGCTCAATCCAACTTATAGAGAACTTTCATGAATTTGTACAATGGAGCATAAAAATCTGTTTCGGGACAACACTTCCCCAAATCTTACTTCCCTCTCATTAGAGGTTATCCTTGGCACAAAAATCAAACAAAAAGGATAAGGAGAGGTTATTATAGAATTAATAACTTCCAAGACTCAAGAAAACTATTGGGTTATCTCCCGAGAAGTACTTTTCTTTAACACCTTTAAGTTAGGCACAAGAAGCAAGAATCAAATATTTTCAAATGAAGAAGCATTAACATCAAACTTTGCTTTAAAAGGAGGAGCAAAAGGTAACTTCTCTCTCCTCATAGGGAATTGTTCAATGCCTTTCTTGAATGTAAATTGATATTTAATGGTGCCTCCTTTCATATCCATGATGGCACCAACAGTTCTAAGAAAAGGTCTTCCCAAAGTAATAGGACAAGAAGCATTGTATTCAACATCCAAAACATAGAAATCAATAGGGACATAGGCATTGTTAACCATAATAAGAACATCATTAACACTCCCCATGAGTTTATTTTTAGCATTATCATCAAGTGGGACATCCAAATAGCAATCTTTCAAAGATGGCAAATCAAGCATTTCATAAATCTTTCTAGGCATAATAGAGACACTAGAACCAAGGTCACATGAAGCTTTGAGATCAAAGTCATTCACTTGCATATTAATGATGGGTTCCCAACTATCTTCTACTTTCCTAGGAATAGAAGCTTTGTGTTTCTATTTTTCTTCCTTAATTTTAGTGAGAGCATCTATAATGTGTTTGGTGAAAGCCATATTCATATCACTAGCATTAGGACTTCTAGCAAGCTTTTGTAGGAACATAATCACTTCAGAGATATTCCAACAATCAAGATCAAAATCAAACTTAGCATCACATGTAGTAGACTTATTGGGTTTAGGTATTGTTGTAGGAGGAATGGGGGCTTCTTGTGATTTCGTAACATCCATATTGGTGGTGGTAATAGTACAAACACTATTGTTTCTAGCAATTTCAGCTTCTCTTTCCCACTTAGCATGTAGTTTAGCTAACAGTCTAACATTTTCATCAATAGTAACTTGTACGGCATGAGTAGCAGCAAAGGTACTTTCCAAGGTTTCAGGTTTAGCAGCAATTTTATTAATCAAATAGGACTGTGCTTAAGACAAAGATGAAATGTTTTTCTCAACATTCAAAAAAGCTTTTCCTTCACAGTTTTGTTGAAAGTAGTTTTTTTACTAATAAAGTCTTTAAGCATGACTTCAAGTTCAGAGGGAGCACTTCTATTGTTGTTGCAGGAATTTCCATAAGTATTGCCATTATTGGGAGGATAAGGCCTATAGTTATTATTACTACCAAAATTATTCCTATAGGCATGTTGTTAAAATTGTTGTTTCTAATGAAGTTCACATCAACTTGCTCTTCTTGAGCAACCAAAGAGGCTAAAGGAACATTATTTGGAATAATATGAGTTTTTCCATTAACAAGCATAGCCATGATGACATCAATTTTATCACTCAAAGAGGAGGTTTCTTCAACAGAATTTACCTTCTTACCATGTGGAGCTCTCTCAGTGTGCCATTCAGAATAGTTAACCATCATATTATCAAGGAGTTTTGTTGCAGCACCCAAGGTAATGATCATAAAGGTACCTCCAGCAGAAGAATCCAACAGATTTCTTGAAGATAAGTTTAGTCATGCATAAAAGGTTTGGATAATCATCCAAGTAGTCAGTCCATGAGTGGGACAATTCTTTACCAAAGATTTCATTATTTCCCAAGCTTGAGCAACATGTTCATTATCAAGTTGTTTAAATTTCATTATTTTACTTCTCATAGATATAATCTTAGTAGGAGGATAGTATTTTCCAATAAAAGCATCTTTGCACTTAATCCAAGAATAAATACTATTTCTAGGCAAGGATAGCAACCATTCTTTAGCTTTTACTCTCAAGGAGAAAGGAAAAAAATTGAGCTTAATAATATCTCCATCTACATCCTTATATTTTTTCATCTCACAAAGTTCAACAAAGTTATTGAGGTGGGCAACATCATCATCAGAACTAGCATAAGAAAATTGCTCTTTCCTCACAAGATTCAACAAAGCAGGCTTAATTTCATAAAAGGTAGCATCAGGAGCAGGTGGAGAAATAGGTGTACTCAGGAAATCATTGTTGTTTGTGCTAGTGAAGTCACACAACTTGGTGTTCTCAGCAGAATTCATTTTTTCAAAGGTGGAGCAAGCCAACAGCGGCAACAACATCACATCTACAACCTTAGATATTTTTGTCACTTCCCTAGATTCAATAGAGGCATGAACCCACTATCGAGCATAAATACTCCCTCTTGGAGTCACTAGTATCTACTTGGCTAAGATAGCTACTAGAAACGGAGAGCATGCAAGATCTCAAACAACACAAACATGATAGAATCAATAAGATAGAACCATTAACAAATCTGACATAGTAATCTCAATATCCATTGGATCCCCGCAAACACAACATGCATGATTACAAATAGATGATCTTGATCATGAACAGAGCTCACAAGATCTAAACACGGCAACACAAAGGAGGAGAAACAACCATATAGCTACTGTGTGGACCCATATTCCAAGGTGGAACTACTGACGCATCATACCGGAGGCTGGCATGGTGATGAAGAAGGCCTCTGGGATGATCTCTCTCCTCCGGCAAGGTGCCGGGAAGAGCTTCAGATCCCCCCGATATAGGGACGATGGTGGCGGCGGCTACAGACTGTTTCGTGGAGAGCTGATGGGATACTTAGGGTTTTGGCATCGGGGGCTTCTTATAAGCGAAGGGGGAGACCAAGGGGGTGCCTGAGGTGGCCGCACCCCCCAGGCGCAGGCCAAGGGGTGTGGGCCCCTTGTGGCCCTCCTCCGTTTCGTCTTCTGGCTCTGTGTTCTCCTCGCTGAAATATTGACTTTGGCTTTCGTCCCGTCCAATTCCGAGAATTTTTATTTTCTGGCTTTTCTGGAACCAAAAACAACAGAAAACAAGCAACTGGCACTGCGACATCTTGTTAATAGTCTAGTTCCAGAAAACGTATAAAAATACCTCAAAGTGTAGACAAAGCAAAGTAAAGTGGATACTAAACAAGCATGGAACATCAAAAATTATAGATACGTTTACGACGTATCACGTATGAAGCAAAAAAGGTTGTCTGCCCTCTAGGATTAGAGGTGCAGAAGATACATGCATGCATTAATGACTGCATCCTCTACTGCAGTGAGGAGTATGAGAATACAAATGAATTCCTGGTATGCGGTGCATTGCGGTATAAGATCAGACGAGATGACCCTAGTGATGTTGAGGGCGAGTGCTCTAGGAAGAGGGTTCCTGCTAACGTTATGTGGTATGCTCCTATAATACCACGGCTGAAACGTTTGTTCATGCGAAGTTGTTGCGATGGCACAAAGAAGATCGTAAGAAAGAATCGATGTTGAGACACCCCGCTGATATCTCACAGTGGAGAAAATTAGAGAGAGAGTACCCGGGCTTTGCATATGACGCAAGAACTTAAGATTTGGTCTAAGTATGGATGGCACGAATCCTTTTGGGGAGCAGAGTTGCAGTCATAGCACCTGGCTTGTAACTCTATGTATCTATAACCTTCCTCCTTGGTTGTGCATGAAGTGGAAGTTCATTATGAGGCCAGTGCTCATCCAAGGCCCGAAGCAACCCATCAATGACATGATGTGTACCTAAGGCCCTTAGTTGAAGAACTTCTATAGTTGTGGCACGAATATGTCGACATGTGTGGTATGAGCACAAGCAAGAGGAATTTGACCTACGAGCATTGCTTTTCATAGCAGTTAATGATTGGCGTGCTCTTAGTAATATTTAGGACACACAAACAAGGGATACAATGCATGCACACACTGTTTAGATGAGATTGGAAGTTTATATTTGGATAAATGTAAGAAGGTTATGTACCTGGGGCATCATCGATTTCTTCCGACCAGACATCCTGTAAGAAAGAAATGAAAGCATTTCAAAGGTGAGGCATATAACCGAAAGAAGCATGTCCACCGTACTGGTGAAGATATATTTGGTATGGTCAAGGATCTAGAAGTAATCTTTGGAAAGGGTCCTAGCGGTCAATCTGTTTCTAATGACGCTACCAGACACACGCCCATGTGGAAAGAAATCTAGCTACCTTATTGGAAAATTCTAGAGGTCCGCTCTTCAATCGACGTGGTGCACGTGACAAAGAATATTTGCGTGAACCTTCTAGGATTTCTGGGAGTGTATGGGAACACAAAAGATACATCGGAAGCACGGAAGGACCAACATCGTATGAAAGAACCACACAACATGCATCGAGAGAACGAGACGGATAAAGGACATCATCCTACCAGTGACACTCTTACCAAACCAGAGAAGGAAATATTTTTTGAATTCCTGAGCTGTATCAAGGTCCTATCTAGCTTCTCGTTGAATATAAAGGAAATAATAAATATGGCATCAAAAAATTTCTAGAACCTAGTATCATGTCTTCCATGTGATTATGATGCGATTGCTTCTTATTGCATTGATGGGGCTTCTACCAGAAAATGTTCGAGTACCCATTGTGAAGCTATGTGCATTCCTCAATGTAATTTCTCAAAGGTAATCGATCTAGAAATTCTACCAAGGTTATAAAATGATGTGGTCCAATGTCTTGTTAGTTTTGAGTTGGTGTTCCAACCATTGATCCTTCTTCAATATTATGACGCATCTCCTGGTTCACCTAGGCGAAGAGATTGCCATTCTATGTCCTGTATTTCTACACAATATGTTCCCCTTTGAGAGGTTCATGGGAGTATTAAAGAAATATGTTCATAACCGTGCTAGGCCAAAAGGAAGCATCTCCAAGGGCTATGGAACAAAGGAGTTCATTGAGTTCCATGTTAACTTTATTCCTGACCTTAAACCAATTGGTGTTCCTCAATCGTGGCATGAGGGGAGACTAAGTGGAAAAGGCACGCTAGGAAAGAAAGCAATAATAAGTACATACGTGCATTCTTTCACTCAAGCACACTACACAGTTCTACAGAACTCCACCTTGGTGGCTCCATATATCAAGGAACACAATAATATTGTATGCTCCAAAAACTCAGGATAGACCGACTCCTGGATTAAAGTTGAACACATAACGACTTTGAGCGATTGGTTGCAGACACATCTCATGAATAACACCACTATTGGAGATCAGCTATACTTGTTGGACAAGTCACCATCTTCGACTATATTGACTTTCCAAGGGTACGAGATAAATGGGAATACATTTTACATGATCGCCCAAGATAAAAGGAGCACCAACCAAAATAATGGTGTCTACTTTGATGCAACAGACGACAATGGGAAAAATGACACATATTATAGTTACATAGAGGAGATACGGTAACTTGATTATGGACCTTATTTTAAGGTCCCTTTGTTTCGATTCAAATGGATCAACCTGATAGGAGGCGAGGGTAAAGGTAGACAATATGTACAGAATGACAACAGTGGATCTCAATACTCTTGGGTATAGAGACAAACCATTCGTCCTAGCCAATCATGTGGTTCAGGTTTTCTATGTGAAGGTGATACGCCCAATTTGCATCACCATTATATATCATAATCTACCTCTATTCATTGATATTTGTCTTATTATGAGGTATTACTTATGTCTTTTCCACTGTTTATGCATGTTGGATGATTCTTGGAGGGTGAACTGCCGGAGTCTGGATTTTGATGGAAAAGAAGGTGTCTTGATGCAATTTCACGAAGATCAGAAAAATATGGGAAAATATTATTTTTCCAGAAGATTGAGGAAGCCAGAAGGAGGAGCGAAGAAGGGCCGCAGGGGGCCCACACCCCCTAGGCGCGGGCCCACCCTAGGCCACGCCTAGGGCAGGTGTGGCCCACCTGCCCGGCTCCCGACTCCGCCCCTTCGCCTATATCTTCCCTATGGAACCCTAATACCACGTGAGCGACCACAGATAGATTTCCACTGCCTCCGGGGGCGGAAAACACCGAGAGAGAAAGATCTCTCCGACAAATTTCTGCTGGGGGAATTCCTTCCCGGAGAGGGGAGATCGTCGCCATCAAAACCATCGTCAAGCTAGGCTTCATCGGGATCATCATCATCATCCACACTATGATCTCCACCAACACCATCATCACCACTCCGTCCCGCTGTAACAATTGTGTTGGATATTGCTTTAGTTCTTAGGGGAAGCTTTCCCGGTGTTAATTACTATTGTAGTTGATGCTTGTGAGTGGAACAATTGGATTATTGTTTATGTTCATATTGTTATTCATCACCATATCATCTTTGATCTTGATCCATATGATGTCTCGTGAGTAGTTCGTTTAGTTCTTGAGGACATGGGAGAAGTCATGTTGTTATTAGTGGATTTGTGTTGAGTTATTATTCAATGGTTTAGTATTTAAGTTGTGGTGCTATTCTTCTAGTGGTGTCATGTGAACATCGACTACATGATACTTCACCATTTATGGGCCTAGGGGAATGCATTGTGTATTTGGCTACTAATTGTGGGGTTGCCGGAGTGACAGAAACCTGAACCCCCGTTATGACACCTTTGCACAATGGAGCATAGGATCTCAGAGTTTAAGGATGTGGTTAGATTTATAACTTAATTACTTTACTGTAGTTACGGATGTTTACAGGGGGTTTAATCACAAGTATGTATTAGTCTAAGTAAGGTCGGTACATTATCACAGGTTCACCCACACAACACTTACAACACCAAAGAAGAGTACTTAGCTATTTGAAGCGAAAGCACTTGACAGAATTCCCATGTGTCCCCGAGAACGTTTGGTCTTTATAAGTATTTCCACCGGCTTGTCCTTTGCTAAAAAAGGATTGGGCCACTTGCTGCGTTTGTTCTTTATTACTTGCACTTTGTTTTGTTGCCTTATCAGAAAACCACTAAAAATCTGTTTGCTAAGTATTTGCAGAGAGTTCCTGCTCCATACCACTATTCAGGACCTTCTGCTCCTTGTTGGGATCGACACTCCTATTTATCAAAATTACTACGATACATCCCCTATACTTGTGGGTCATCAAGACTATTTTATAGAGCCGTTGCCGCGGAGTGAAGCACTATTGAAGAGTGGAACTGGTAAAGGAAACTTCTACTGTGAGTATTTCTTTTTGCTACTGCTTGTTAATTTGTTTGCAATATGGATAACCCACTTGGTTTTCTGTTTGGGAAAACTACTACCACTGCTAGGGTAGTAGATGAACCACCACCTATTGAGATAGATCCTTTTAATATACCTACGAGTATTATTGATCGTGTTATGGATAATTATTATGTTGGGGATGGAACTATCCATCCTGGTAATCATTTGCTCTTTATCCATGAATAATGTGGGTTGTTTAAGTGTGCAGGTATCACAACTGAACAGGTGAGGAAGAAGTTACTCTCCATATCCTTGAAAGGGAGAGCTGAAGAATGGTATAAGCTGCTGAAGAATGGACGATCTATGGAATGGGAGGAGATGTCATCTCTCTTTTATTCTAAATTTTATCCTCCCAGTGAAATTCATAAGGATAGAAACCTGATATATAACTTTTGGCCTCATGATGGAGATAGTACAACTCAAGCTTGGGGGAGATTGAAGTTACTAATGCTTAAATGTCCTATTCATGAACTCCCTAACAATATTACCATCAATAACTTTTATGCTAGGCTTTCTCTTCATGATAAAGATTTACTAGATGCTTCTTGTGCTGGATCATTCACACGTATGAAAGAAGAAGCTAAATGGGATCTACTGGACCGTATTCAATAAAACACTAAAGCTTGGGAGAATGACAAAGGAAGAAAGTCAGGTATAAACTATGATTATGAATGCATTAAATATTTTATGGGAACTGATGACTTCCGTGATATTATTAATGAGTTTGGTCTTGATTCCCAAAGTATTTCCAACTGTTTTAAGGCCTTTGCCTCTTACATAGAAATTCCCAAAAAGAAGTGGAATAAGTACCATGCTCCTTATAAAGATGTTGTTAGTCATGTTCCTGTTAGAAGTGCCGAAGTTTGTACTACTAATCATATTGTGCCTAAACCTCATGTTGAGAAAGTCCCTTTCCCAGCTAAGGTAAAGGAGTATTCTATGATTATTAGTGCAAATAACAAAGGTATAAAGAAAACTATGGAGCCTGATGGGCAATTGAATGTTGAACCTGTGGTAGCTATTGTGAAAGACCCTGTTACTAGAAATATGGAGGATGGGCACATTGTATTCTATAAAGACACTTCTAATATTATCTCTCATCCTAGTAAAGCTAGAAAAGCTAGTGTTCCTGTGCTTTCTGTTAAAATTGGTGATCATTGCTACTATGGTTTATGTGATATTGGTGCTAGTTCTAGTTCTATTCCTTATGATCTTTACAGGGAAATTATGCATGAGATTGTTCCTTGTAAGCTTGAGGACATAGATGTGGTTATTCACCTTGCAAATAAGGAAACCATTTTCCCTATTGGTATTGCAAGAGATGTGGAGGTTCTTTGTGGTAAGATTAAGTATCCTGCTGATTTTATAGTGCTTAATTCTATAGCTAGCAAAACTTGTCCTATCATTTTTGGTAGACCTTTCTTGAACACTTGTGGAGCTATTACAGATTGTAAGAAGGAGAAAGTTTTAACCAAGTTCGATGGATATTACAGATTGCTAAAGCTCCTAGTGAAAATAGCTTGCCTAATAAAGATTTCAGGATGGAACAACTTGCTTCTATTGATCCACTTTATGACCTTGGACCTCTTTTTGGTGACTGTAAGTACGCTCATTCTTATGATAAAGTTGTTGCCAGTGTTACTTATATTGTCAACTTTATTCAAAGTGCTACTAAAAGTTATTATGAGAGAGGGAAACATGGTCTTATGCTTCTCAATAATGTTAAGTTTCCCCGTTTTATGTTGAAAGCTTTGAAGTTGCATTTGTTTTGTCTTCCTATGCTTGTGGCTTTTTGTTTCAACAATTTGTTTTCTCATGATACCCCCATTCATAGGAAGTGGGTTAGACTCAAGTGTGTTGGTTATTTGCTTCTTGATGCTCTTTTTCACTCTATATTTATATCTCCTTTGTGAGCATCTTTGAAAGTTTCAAGCCTAGGCATTAAAGAAAAATACTTGTTGGGAGATAACCCAAGAGTTTTGTCGAGTCTTGGAAGTTATTACCTCTGTAATAACCGCTCCTTATACTTTCTGTTTTGGTTTTTGTGTCAAGTTCAACTACTTTTGTGAAGTAGAGGAGTTGTGAAAAGTGGCTGTCCTGGGACAGATTTTTGTGCTGCATTGTAAAAATTCGTGAGGGAGCTCAATATGTCGGATGGAGCTGTATTTTTCTGAGCTTGTTTTAAAAGTTGTGACCCAACTTTCATTAGTTCTGCACTTTTTTATTTGAGCAACATAAGGTTTTCGAAAAAATCAATCCTTTACATGCTAGTCTGTTTTGACAGATTTCTGTTATCAGTTGCATTTGCCTCTTATAGAAGCTTTTGTTTTGATTGATTTCAGTTGAAGTTTGAACCTAAAGGTTTGTTGTTTTTCTTGCACTAATGTTTCCATTGAAGTTTGTGTATTGCCTTGTTAGGAAAGGAAACTTCCAGGAGAAGGAGAAGAGGAGTCTACAGAGTTCGTCTTTGACTAGGTAAAAGTGGTGAAAACAGAAGGTTCGTGAAACCCAGTCTTTTTATATTTTTGATGTTTTTAACACATAAGGGAAGATACGAGACGAAACCAAAGAGGAAACAGAGTACGGGGTGGACAAAACCACCCCAGGCACGGGCCCATCCTAGCCGCGCCTGGAGGGGGTGTACCACCCCTGCACTCCGACTCCTCCTTGTTTCCGTGTCAAAACCTTCCTTATGCTTTGAAACTTCATAATATATATCCCCCCCGGATCCCCCGAGGTTCGTGCATCATGTTCTCATCGTGTTTTCGTTTCGATCTGTTTCTATCAGGAAAACTTCTCAAGTTTAGAGCACCATGGTATCCGCCAACGACAAAGGCAAGAAGCCCGAGGAAGACGATCCTCACAAACCTAAGGAGGAGGAGATTTTGGTAGGTTATGAAGGAGACATTGAGGAGGACAAGCAACCGGACACCCGCGCTACCGTCGCAAGCATTGGATTGGTGGCAAAACCTACCAAGCTTAAGAGGACAACACAGATGTCTACATGAGGGAAATCTCGACGTCATACCCTCTCTTCACAGTCACCTCCTCCAAGTGCCAAGAAACCCTTCCACACTCTTATACATGAGCGTCAATATCAATTTGTGCCCAAAGGGAACTTGCTCTCGATATGGGACATGCCTCGTTCTAACCATGCAGGGGAGGAGTACACTAAGAAGGAAGAGTGGGGAAATAATAATAAGGACTGGAACTCTCGGTCTGATATGATCATGAACCGCATTGAACAAAACTCGGGGTTGATTCGTATTCTAACCTTTGAGATTGAGGAGTTAAGGAAACTTATTGAGGAGCTTATCAAGAGAACACCACCACCACCGAAGGAGTAATTCATCATCAGGTTTGGCATCCCCTTGGCTTGTTCCAAGCTTGGGGGAGTGCCGCGGTATCACCACTATTACCTTTTATCTTTTACCTTTTTAGTGGATTCGTATCTTTGGTATAGAGGTTATCTTATAGTTTGGTTTGCATGTGGAAGTATCTCTCCTTTAGTTGATTATCTATGTATCCCTTGGTGTGAGTGCCTTTATTAGAATATTAATGAGAAGCTTCATCTTTTACTTTTTGCACTTCTTATTTTTAGTTTGCAATCTCTGTTATATGATGGATCTTGTTGACCAGTATTGGCATCACTTTGGGATCATCAAGTGGATCTAAATTGGTTTTGGCAAACCGAGTTTTGGTCAGTAGCAATACTTTTTGAGGTTTGAAAGAAAAAGAGAAAAAGCTTACAGGTATTTTGTATCATTTACTTTCTTTCTTGTTAGCTCATAAGCTTAGTATTCTTTATTTAAGATCTTTTGTGTCTTCAAGGAAGATTGCATGTTTGGATTTATTACTTGTATGTTTGCTTTTTTCTTTCAACTCTCTTGCTTGCTACCCAGCCTTGCTAGCCAAAAACCTGTTTTGAGAAGGCATACTTCTCATGTTTCCAATCCCTTTAACCAAAACCTTTGTCGTTTGTGTCCACCATATCTACCTAGTAGCTTTTGCTATTCCAAGCAAATTCTCAAGTTTCATCTACCTTTCGAATTAAAAAGTATTTTGTTATGTGAAAACTAGTTAGTAAAGCTCTCACGAACTTGATGGCACACCTTATTTTCTTGCCCCTAATAGACTTGAACCATTGTGCCATCAAAGTTGTATATGCTTGCATCTATACGTTGGAATTAGCAGAACCGTGCTATCACGGGGAATGTTTTCAACATTGCATATGTACTTTGTACTCAGTTGATATCATGATCTTTTGTCTATGGATGTCAACGGTGTGAAATAAAGAGGGAACTTGTAAGTCCATGGAGTTTGTATTTTGTGTTAGAGAAACGCCTAGGCCGCTAGCCTAAGCCATGCCTAATAATGGTGGAAACTTGCAGCATCACCATAGTGAGCTATCTATGAAGCATCCTCAATAAAAAGCTATACACATAGTAAATAAAAAGACCGTTGAGATGTTCACTGTCTGCTTTCCTTGTCATTTTGGTTATGGGAAAGCACCTGTACCATGTGCAAGGGGTACCCCGTTGGCGGTTATCTATGATACACATGTACTTACAATGACAAGAAATTACCGGTGACCAAAGTTGAGTAGCACTAGGAGTGGCCCTCATATTGAAGGAACATGAGATTTCCAACTTATATTTCGTCAAGCATGTACTCCATATTTGTGAACTTTAACCTTAATCATCTCAAGATGCCTATGATAGAGGCAATGACGGCTCAAAGCTAGTAAGTACCATAATCTTTTGGAAGCTCTTTATGACTTGTAATCCCTGCTGCCCTTTATGAAGGGACCTTTCTCCTATTTTCCAAGTTGAGTCAGTAGACCTACTTCCTCTCTATATCCAGCAAGCATTTGACTTGTTGTGTTGCAAGCATTCATATGGTGATTTATTCAATCATGTTCTTTATCTTCCTCGTTTGCACAAAACTCTTATTTGTTGAGTATTAATTTGAAAGCCTTCACTTGTGAAAACCCTTTGAGCAAAGAGTGCTCCTGTTTTCAAACTTCTACAAAAAGCTTTTTGAGAAACCGTTTGCCAGGTGTTCTCTGGCCAAGAACAAGTTTGCCAATTCCAATTATGATTTATCGTTATGCATCTCTATTGTGACTGTTGTACTTGGTTGCAAGATAAGTTATATAATGGTGAGTTGCTTTCTTCTATGAGTTGTGTAATGGTAAGTGTGATGCTTCTTGTTCGTATTCTTTTATCGACACTTCACTCCATAAACTTGTGGACATGTTTAATGAGCTCAGTTTTCGCTTGTGGACAAGCGAAGGTCTAAGCTTGGGGGAGTTGATACGCCCAATTTGCATCACCATTATATATGATAATCTACCTCTATTCATTGATATTTGTCTTATTATGAGGTATTACTTATGTATTTTCCACTATTTATGCATGTTGGATGATTCTTGGAGGGTGAACTGCCGGAGTCTGGATTTTGATGGAAAATAAGGTGTCTTGATGCAATTTCGCGAAGATCAGAAAAATACCAGAAAAATATTATTTTTCCAGAAGATTGAGGAAGCCAGAAGGAGGAGCGAAGAAGGGATGTAGGGGGCCCACACCCCCTAGGCGCGGGCCCACCCTGGGCCGCACCTAGGGTAGGTGTGGCCCACCTGCCCGGCTCCCGACTCCGCCCTCTCGCCTATATCTTCCTAATAATAGGGGAGCGACCACAGATAGATTTCCGCCACTAATGGGGGGCGGAAAACACCAAGAGAGAAAGATCTCTCCGGCAGACAGATTTCTGCCGGGGGAATTCCTTCCCGGAGAGGGGAGATCGTCGCCATCAACACCATCGCCAATCTAGGCTTCATCGGGATCATCATCATCCACACCATCATATACACCAGCACCATCATCACCACTCTGTCCCGATGTAACAATTGTGTTGGATATTGCTTTAGTCCTTAGGGGAAACTTTCCCGGTGTTAATTACTATTGTAGTTGATGCTTGTGAGTGAAAACATTGGATTATTGTTTATGTTCAGATTGTTATTCATCACCATATCATGTTTGATCTTGATCCATATGATGTCTCGTGAGTAGTTCGTTTAGTTCTTGAGGACATGGGAGAAGTCATGTTGTTATTAGTGGATTTGTGTTGAGTTATTATTCAATGGTTTAGTATTTAAGTTGTGGTGCTATTCTTCTAGTGGTGTCATGTGAACGTCTACTACATTATACTTCACCATTTATGGGCCTAGGAGAATGCATTGTGTATTTGGCTACTAATTGTGGGGTTGCTGGAGTGACAAAAACCTGAACCCCCGTTAGGACACCTTTGCACAAGGGAGCGTAGGATCTCAGAGTTTAAGGCTGTGGTTAAATTTATATCTTAATTACTTTCCTGTAGTTACGGATGTTTGCAGGGGGTTTAATCACAAGTATGTATTAGTCCAAGTAAGGTCGGTACATTAGCACAGGTTCACCCACACAACACTTACAACACCAAAGAAGAGTACTCAGCTATTTGAAGCGAAAGCACTTGACAGAATTCCCATGTGTCCCCGAGAACGTTTTGTCTTTATAAGTATTTCCACGGGCTTGTCCTTTTCTAAGAAAGGATTGGGCCACTTGCTGCGTTTTTTCTTTATTACTTGCACTTTGTTTTGTTGCCTTATCAGAAAACCACTAAAATTCCGTTTGCTAAGTATTTGCAGAGAGTTCCTGCTCCATACCACTGTTCAGCACCTTCTGCTCCTCGTTGTGATCGACACTCCTATTTATCTAAAGTACTACGATACACCCCCTATACTTGTGGGTCATCAAAAGGACATGTCTACCAAACCAAAAAAATCAAACTAATATATCATACGATGCGCCAAAGCGCCACATAGTTCTTTCATGGAAAGAAATATCGTGGGAGTGGAAGACAAGACAGACATGTCACAAGATTATAATAAGTTTGATGAAATTCCGCCCTTCACGGTGAACACTGACCCAATCATCCTTTTAAATGATGAATATGCTCCATGGTTATGGCCGACGCGATCATAAGCAAGGGACATATGCAAAGAAGGTTTATGGCCTCCAAGGCATTTTAGGAAACAAGTGACTATATGTATTAAAACTTGTATTGGATATCTGAAGAAACATGATACCTCATTTTGAGAAGGAATTTTTGAGATGCAATAAATATACCAAGTTCCGTATTTTTTCTTGCAACTATGTCACATATATGACACCACACTAAGTTTTTATATTGTTTGGACCTTTTTTAATTTCTTATGCCCGTTTCAAACTATGCGGGTATCAAGACTCTTACCTAGGGGATGAGCCTTGGTAAAATTGCATTGGATCTCTAAAGAAACATCATATTGTGAGTCTAAAAATGATTTAAAAAACATGAGCATTAGATCATATACCTGTAGTTCAAACCGTACCCACTTCTTGCCAATTTAGCAGACATTTGTCTTTTTCACCTGGGGTGGATGGAAAGGTTTGAGATACCTCGGTTGGTACATTGTTCATGTAAGGTGGTATACTATTTTTAAAAATGGGGTGGTAGAATTTCGAATTATGCCTTTGGTGGTTGCTTCACAAAACACCTCGTTTTTGGCACTCGTAAAATGGAAAATGACTTTTCTGTGCAATGAAAAAGAAAACTTACTCCCGCAACATTATTCACCATCCCAAGATGCACATGCATGCACAATATGGGCACACTATCACAAACTATGCCGCGGTTCTGGCCATAACATTGGTCATTTGGCCCGAAAGCCATGAAACCTCGAACATGATAGCTCATTTTGAGAAGGAATTTTTGAGATGCGATCAATATGCCAAGTTCCTGTATTTTTACTTGCAACTATTTCATATAATATGATACCATATGAAGGTTTTACATTATTTGGACCATTGTTGAATTTCTTATGCTCGTTTTAGGCTATGATCAAAACGGTAGGCATGAAGACTCTTACCTAGGGTATGATCCTCGGTAAACTTTCATTGGATCTCTAAAGAAACATCATATTGTGAGTCCAAAAATGACTTTTTTCAAAAATTCATGAGCATTAGATCATGTATCTATAGTTCAAACCGTACCCACTTCCTGCCGATTCAACAAACATTTGTCTTTTTCAATAGGGGTGGACGAAAAGGTTTGAGATACCTAGGCTGGTACATTGTTCATGTAAGGTGGTCTAGTATTTTTTTTAAATGAGGTGGTAGCATTTTGAATTATGCCTTTGGTGGTTTTTTCACAAAATATCCCCTTTTTGGCACTCGTAAAGTAGAAAATGGCTTTTTCGTGCGACGAAAAGGAAAACTTTCTCCTGCAACATTGTTCGCCATCCCAAATGCACATGCACACACAATATGGGCACACTATCACAAACTATATCGTGGTTCTGGCCATAACATTGGTCATTTGGCTCAAAAGCCACGAAACCTCGAACATGATACCTTATTTTGAGATGCAATCAATATGTCAAGTTTCGTATTTTTCCTTGCAACTATGTAATATAATATGACATCACGTGAAGGTTTTACATTGTTCAGACTGTTTTTGAATTTCTTATGCCCGTTTTATACTATGGTCAAAATGGCGGGCATGAAAACTCTTACCTAGGGGATGAGCCTCGGTAAACTTGCATTGGATCTTTGAAGAAACATCATATTGTGAGTCTAAAAATGATTTTTTTTCCAAAAATCATGAGCATTAGATCATGTACCTATAGTTCAAATCGTACCCACTTCCTACCGATCCGATAGATATTTGTTTTTTTCTCTAAGGGTGGATGGAAAGGTTTGAGATACCTCGACTGGGACATTTTTCATCTAACTGTAGGGTTCGTAGCACGGAAAACAAAAAATTTATATTACGGGAACACACAAAAGGCCAGATCTAATCTACGAGATCAGTCCAATAAGTTTGTAGAGAACTAACCCTCATAGATACAAAGCGTTTAACGATATCGGATTCTCATGGTTGATGTAGTTGACACTTGCCGATCTCAAGATCGTGTAGACGATCCTTCTGGCGCCACGTTCTGGCAGCGCTTACGCAGTCGGTCACACATACGATAGTAGATGAAGACCTTCCTCTCCCTTGTTCCAGCAGGCAGCAGAGGTAGTAGATCTCCTCGGAATCCCAAAAACACGACGGTATGGTGGTGGTGGTGGTGGAGGAGGAGAGATTTCTACAGGGCTTTGCCTAAGCCAGAGCAGGACGGTGGACGAGAGAGAAGAGGGGGCGACGGCTAGGGTTAGGCTCCAAGGGCAAGATGTGCAAGGGGGTGTTCCCCCACACCTCCTTATATAGGTGGGGGTGACCAAGGGTGTTCCTAGCCCTAGTTGAGTCCCTCCCCAACTCGGCCTCCAAAGGGAGAGGTTGAAACCTTTTCCACCTAGACTTCCCTCTTACCAAAAACTAGAGTTTGACTTTTCAAACTAGGATTTGACTATTCAAACTAGGGTTTGACCCTTCTACTAGTATTGTCCGAATTGGCCCTTTAGGGTTTGGTCTGGCCAGCCCCTAGGGCATGCCACATCCCAAGTGACCCCTCCCGGAGTGGTGGACCTTCCAGAATATTCTAGAAGGTTCCGGTCAAAACATCGAAAACATTTCTGAACCCCAGAAAACCAATTTTCTTATATGAATCTTATTCTACGGACAATTCCGGATCTCCTCGTGATGTCCTGGATCCAATCCGAGACTCTGAAAAACATTCGATCTCCAACTCACATTCCATATCTACTTTAAACAACATCGAATCCTTAAGAGTGTCTTCCTACGGTTCGTGAATTATGCAGACATGAACGATACACCTCTACGATCAATAACCATTAGTGGGATCTGGAAATCCATAATGGCTCTCACATATTTCTACGAAGACTTCGTGATCGAATGAACCATTTACATACGATACCGATTCCCTTTGTCGCGTGATACTTTACTTATCTAAGGTTTGATCATCGGTATCTCTATACCTATTTCAACCTCGTTACTGATAAGTAATCTTTACTCGTTCTATGATATGTGATCCCTTGTGATCTAGTCACATGCTTACAAGCCAATTGGATGAAATTCCACCGAGAGGTCCTAGAGTATATCTATCCGTCATATGGATGGAAAAATCCTACTCTTGATCCATGTGCCTCAACACATACTTTCAGATACTCGATGCCACCTTTATAACCACCCAGTTATGAAGTGGTGTTTAATGTCATCAAAGTATCCATCCGATTATGGTGATTAACATGATCTCATGGTCAAAGGATTTAGGTTACTATGTATTTGAAAGCTTATAACAAACAAACTATTGAATGACTTGATCTTATGCTACACTTAACTATAGGAGTGTGTCTATCACATCATTCTCCTAATTATATGACCTTGTTATTAATAACATCCAATGTTCATGATCAAGAAACCATGATCATCTATTAATCAACAAGCTAGTCTAACAAGAGGCTTTACTTGTCGGTCCTTCCAGCATCCGAGGCACATATCTCATAGCCCATCTGAGATTGCCCTGAGCTATATTCACAGTTGTGGCATAGTCAATCAAAAAATCTTGTGGCTTTGTGCTCCCATCATATGTTTTGGTTCCTCTAGCTAACTGAAAATTTTAGCACATGTGGATCTCTCATGATCCGAGGTCCAAAGTATGCAGGGCCCAGAGGTCCCTTTCCTTCCATTATTTTCAACATATAGACCCTGTCTAGCTTTAGTCTTGCATCATCTGGCTACAATTTCTTGTTTCCCAACCTTGTTCCTATTGGATTTCCTACCAAATGATGATCCGGCCTACGAAATCCGGCATTGTCCATGGCCGAGTAACCATCATTGTATATATTTTTCTACGGGTTCTGAAGAGCAGGTTCTGCACTTTGCTCTTGCCGGGCTATATACCTCGGATAGTGTTGATGTGGTGGATGTTGCCTTCCCCCGGCTGAGTTATGCTGGCCGACATGACCTTGACTGGGTTCTGTTGCCTTGGCTGACACTTCCTTGATCTACATTGTTCTGTACTTGCTTGCCTTTCCTGGCCATGGCCGGGTCATAGGGTACCATCTTCTTATTTATTGTTCCTAAATTTACCACCTCATCTCTTCTTGGGCCTCCGCGAGGTGAGGAGGCTGCGGCAACTGATCTTGTAGGAGCGCCCCCGGACGAATGAATGATGCGGGAACCTCCTGGCCTTGTCGGGTTGTTCTTAATAGGTTCCTCATTCTGCTGATTCGCTATGCGCACCAGCTCATTGACTCTCTCTTGCTGCCTTTGTCAGGCCTCTCCGGATAAAGAAGGTATCTCGACAGCTGCTGCATCTGCAGCCCTGAGGTTCTTTGCTGGTGTGCTATACATTGGCAAGCCTGGGTTGGCCGAATCACCTGGCCTTTACACATACTCCTTATCTATATCATTGATGAGATTCTTTCCTCTAATACTCACACCATCCATGTGAGTTGGGCTAGTGTTAAGCTTATTGGCCCTAGCATACTCACGCAAGGTGATGTTTAGTGACTGCTGTGTTGCAGCTACTTTCTTAGCTCCCTCTAGAACTTTCTGTCAGGTTTCCTCTAGCTTGGCATGTGCCTGAGCCGGATCTACTATAGGAGATACATGTGTTGTTAATCTATCTATGGCCTCCTGCAGTACATTCTCCGGCCTCTCCAGTGGAGGAAACCTCAAACGAGTTGCCTTGGGGGTAGTATCCCCTTTGTCGGCCAGGACTCTGCTGGTACCTGCTCCAGCGCCTATAGTTGCACGGTCATCATTACCTTGATGCTGCTAGCGAGGCGAGTGATACGCTGCCTGCAAGCTGCGCTGAGGGACGGCTCTCCTGCCATGATAAATCGATGCAGGTACACGTAGGAGACATCGACGCTGATGTAGAACTTGTGCGCGCCAAAGATGACAAAGACGCCGTTGAGCATAGGAGGGTGCTTGCCGAAGTTGCGCGTGTTGTAGTTAACGTAGTCTTGCGAGTTGAATCCTTTTACCAGCCCAGAGACGTTGCAATCTCCTGTTGTGGTGAAGTTTCTCGTCCGGATCTTGACTCCAGCTAGCGCCGCTGCTGGCCCCACGATGGGCGCCAACTGTCGGGTGGTGGCACGACATATTCCATGGGTAGGCTAAAGATGGGGCCAATGTTCTCTAGTGGAATATGTTGAGGGATAGTGTAGTGGACCTACACACGAAAGATGATCTCAAGATATTTTACTTAGATCAACAATGGTGTACACTTGCTCCTTGAGCTATATCAGAGAGAGAGAGAGAGAGAGGAAGAACATGGACAAGATGCTCTCTCTACTAGGGTTTCCCCTCTAGCAAATGAATCGACCCCCTTCCCTAGAGGACCCGGCTCACCTTATAAAGGGGTGGCCAGACAACAATTAGTGCTGAGTTGGATAGCATATTCGTTGGATATGATCTTCCCAAAATAGTAATTCGGCGGCCTCCCTTCCCCCTATCGCCCTTCTTTGCACGACAATAGCTTAGAGTCCACGACATGTGACCGTTGGGCATAGTGATTGTCACCTTCGTGACCTTTGTTCTGTCCCTATCCCTGTGGCTCTTGTCTCTCCTTGGATTCCCAAGGGAGCTTGGGGCTCGCTCTCTCCTTCCAGAGCAAGCCAACTCCTGACTCGTCCTCATCCCTTCTGACTCGACCAAGCATGTACATTCAAACATAAAACATCCAATACACTGTGCTGACATACTTCTTATGTCGGTCGAGTCGTGCCAATGCTATTCACCTTAGGGTAACCTGGCCCTTAGTTGGCCGAACCTTATTGATACGTCGTAAACGTATCTATGATTTTTGATGTTCCATGCTTATTTAGTATCCACTTGGCTATGCTTTGTCTATGCTTTGAGGTATTTTTATACATTTTTTGGGACTAACCTATTAACAAGATGCCATAGTGCCACTTGCCTGTTTTCTGTTGTTTTTGGTTCCGGAAAAGCCAGAAAATGAATGTTCTCGGAATTGGACGGGACGAAATACAAAATCAGTATTTCACCGAGGAGAACACGGAGCCAGAAGACGATACGGAGGAGGGCCACGAGGGACCCACACCGCCTAGCCGCACGGACAGGCCTGGCCTACGCTTGGGGGGTGCGACCACCTTGGGCACCCCCTCGGTGTCCCCATCTCCTATAAGAAGCCCCCGATACCAAAACCCTGAGTACCTGATCATATCTCCACGAAACAGTTCGTAGCCGCCGCCACCATCGTCCCTAGATCGGGGGGATCTAAAGCTCTGCCCGACACCCTACCGGAGGGGAGAGATCATCCCGGAGGCCTTCTTCATCACCATGCCAGCCTTTGGTATGATGCGTGGGTAGTTCCACCTTGGACTATGGGTCCATACAGTAACTAGATGGTTGTTTCTCCTCCTTTGTGCTATCATGTTTAGATCTCGTGAGCTTCTTTCATGATCAAGATCATCTATTTTTAATCATGCAAGTTGTGTTTGTGGGGATACGATGGATATTGAGATTACTATGATATATTGGTTAATGGTTCTATCTTATTGATTCTATCATGTATGTGTTGTTTGAGATCTTGCATGCTCTCTGTTTCTAGTAGCTATCTTGGCCAAGTAGATGCTAGTTACTCCAAGATGGAGTATTTATGCTCGGTAGTGGGTTCATGCCTCTATTTAATCTAAGGGAAGTAACAGAAGTCTCTAAGGTTGTAGATGTGATATTTCTACTAGGGAGAAAACAACGATCTTTTGTTCATGGAACAATTGTATTGTTTACTTTACACACATTGATTAAAGCAGTTATCCGTTGCTTGCAACTTAATACTGGAGGGGGTTCAGATGATAACCTGAAGGTGGATTACTAGTCATAGATGCAGTTGGATGGCGGTTTATGTATATTATTGTAATGCCCAATCAAATCTCATAGTATCATGAATGTCTAGTATTGCATTGTTATGCCTTGCTCTGTCCTGTCAATTGCCCCGCTGTAATTTGTTTACCCAGCATGTTATGTTGTTTCTCTTAAGGAGAACACCTCTAGTGAACTATGGACCTCGGTCCAATCTTTACCATTGATACATCTTCCATTGTTACTGTTTACTTTCTGCAAGCTACCATTACCTTCCACACCATATGGTTAATCCTTTGTTTTCAGCAAACCGGTGAGATTGACAACCTTACTGTTCGTTGGGTCAAAGTCGTGAGTTTGTGTTGTGTAGGATACCAAGTTGCTAGCAAGAACTTTGGGTCGTTTCCTTCCTCCTACTGGTTCGATAACCTTGGTATCATACTTAGGGAAAACTTATTGATGTACACATTATACCTTCCTCTTGGGGTTTCTCAACATAGCTCTAGAGTGATCTGAGACGCATCACTTATATACCTCGGCCGGATCATACCTTGGCCTGATCAATACCTCGATGGGCTTTTCCCTTTTACCATAGCTTGACCCTACCTGGGGCCATCCCCCAACAGGTGATGAACAACGTTATCGAGTTTAAATCAGGGAGGAGCGACTGAAAAGTATGGTCCGCTAAAGTCATTGACGTCTAGGACCCACACGCCAAAAAAATACTTCGGTGAGTCAACATCTCGCAAGGAACCGGAAATCTTACTTCTTCCATGCGCCTGTCGAGCTTTTTCCATATTTTTAGCGGTTTCATCGTAGTAGAGGGGCGCGAAACCGAAAAAAATGTTTTCATCGTTCACGGTCGAGCCGAGAATTTCGTCGCGGAAGACGCGCCTTGTACGACGACCGATGGGCCAAGTTGTTGTGGAAGGAAACATTCTCGTAGTGACCATTATCATGCTTGATTATTATTTTGATTGAACTCTATTCCCGTAAAGTGTTTGAGGCAGGAAGACGGAAATAATTTATGTGGATACTATGTTTGCTAGTTCATTCGCCAGATGACCTATGAGCAGGACAAAATTATAAAACAATATGAAGTAGGGCAACAATATTTATAATTTTATTTTATTACCAACAATTGTGTTGAGTTTCATTCATATATATTGATCCCCTTCTTTAAATTAGATCGAACGGATGTTAGACGGTCTCCTAAAAAAGGATTGCGTACGAGAGATTCAAGAGGAATTGGCGGGATACTTACTTAAGGAGGTCATATCTCCAACCGGAGAATACCATCGGCAATTTATATTTGTAGTATAATAATAGGGATCGTAAGAGAAATTATATTGTATATGCATGAACATGTACTATATATAATATATTCGACCAAGCACGAAGAAAGAGCTCACTTCGATCAATATATTCATGATGATGTTGTGTAATGGTTCCTTCATTACACGTCACTTACGCCAAACCTCTCCCTCCTCTACCGATCCTTCTACCGTGGTAGAAATTTCCTATAAAACTCTGCCGTGACAGAGCTTATTTATTCCCGGTTCATGTTACGAATCGGGACTAAAGGTCCTCCATCCCCCACTCTCCACCGTGGCCATGTGGCGCGCCTTTAGCCCCAATTTATGGCACAACCGAGACTAAAGGGGAGGCTTTAGTCTTGATTGCTCAGTCCTGGTTGCGTAACCGAAACTAAAGGCTGTTACTGACCGGGAGTAGATCCCTGTTTTCCACTAGTGTCAGGCACCCGGAGGAAGCTTTTGCGTCGATGCCACACCTGGTACCAGGATTCTCTAGTGGAACTGTCAATCGATTAGGTTTTTTATGTTGGCGTTGGCTGTTAACGTGCATTGTACATGGCATAATTGCAGTATCTCAGTACTCATCAATTGTTTTTAGGTGTCGTTTTAGTACCCTCGATGTTCAAACATGCATGTAATGTAAGTTATGTTTGTCTTTTACTTCGGATGTTTTTGTGGGTTAGTATTTTTTGAATCGGCATTTGCACTGATCGGGTCACTCCAATAAGGTGTGCCATTTACCGGCTTTTATCTTTTTGTCAAATCATTTTCTTATCAATTGGAATTAAATAACAAGCCTCAAGCATAAATTACCAATTTCATGTAATGCATTGTTTCACATCCCATTGTTCCTTTTCTTTTTAGAGCTACCGTGCTCCAAGTTTGAGGAATAAAGGCCGATCACATTATATCAATGAGACAAGAATAAAAGGGAAATAAGGAGCACCATGTTGCACGCCTTCATACATTCTCGAAACCTCTGACAAAAGTTTCAGAAGCTCCTCCTCCTATCCATGTTTCTCAAAATGTTGTCTCCGTCACTCGAAATGTTTTGGTTGATGATGTAACCATTGTTGCAATTGTACTTATAAAGAGGTGTTTTGCTGTAAAAAAACATGTGGGGATCTAATATCATTGTAAACTATGAAACATAAAGAGTTTTGAATCAAGCGCATATATATGTATGCACACCCAACCATCTCCATTTTATTAGTTAGCACACAAGTAAATGTCTTATTTTAGTGAAAACCATTCGGCGAGATTTATTGATTGGAAAACATGCTTACATCGTTTATAGTTTGGGTAATATGAAGTTAGGGGAATCATTATCCCAAAAGCAACCAACATATTATTAATAAAACTGACGGGTTCGCAGTATAGAAAACAAAAAATTCCTACGATATGAACACAAAACACGCCAAGGTCTACTCTAGTAGATGGAAGTAACGAGTAACAAGTCACCCAGAAAAACTCACCCTCAAAGACCAAAAATATTTTAACAAAATTTGATTTCGTGGATGATGTAGACGACCACTTGCCGATCTCAAGATCGAGTAAATGTGCGCTGCAATTCGGCAGTGCCTGTTTGCTCAGTCACACGTACAACTTGAGTACGACTCATGTACCCCCGATCTAGTGGGGTAGAGAAAGTAGAAGATGCACCGGAGAAAACTACTTAGCCATTGCTCACGCTAATTCGAAAGCCAATGGGAGGGGAGGGGTAGAGAGCTTGTACTTGAGTGTAAGGATAACTAGAGCATCACCCCACCCTTATATAGGGGAGGGGATGCCACCATGGGGTGGCTGCCGGTCACCACTAGGTTCCCCCACCTCTCCCTCCATTAAGTGGGTGGAAGCTCCACTCACCCCCATTCACTTCCCATTTAATGCTAGTGGACTTTCCAATCAAAATATGCCATAATGATTAAAAACTATTTTTATTTCATATTTTTAATATTTTAATTCTTTTAGTTAACAAATATTAATAATGACCCCCTTGTACTATTTCGATATACTTGAAACAATTCTGGTGTTTCTCGAAAATAGTCCTTGAAACAATTCCGATTCTTGCTAAACTTTTTCTCCAACATACAATATCTTATCAAACGCGTCAACGAGCCTTAAGTTTTTTATCCTATGGTTCGTGAATAATGTATACATGATCGAGACACATCTCCGATCAATATTCAACAACGACACCTGGAGATTCGTAATGGCTCCCATATATTCAACGATAAATCTTATGATCGCGTGAACAATTATTTATACCCAATTCCTTTTATATCATGATATTTTACTGCCACGAGATCCAATCATCGGTATCAACCATAACTTAGTTCGATATTGTTACCGACAAGTACTCTTTACTCGTTACATGATATACCATCCTTATGGCATAGTCACATGCTTGCAAGCGGTATTGATGTGATATTATCGAGAGGGCCCCAGGGTATATCTCTCTATAGTCTGGATGGAAAAATCCCACTCTTGATTCATGAGAATCAACTAATACTTTTGGAGTACCCAATGAAACATTTGTAGTCATCCGATTACGGTGTAATGTTTGATGCCATCTAAGTGCTCCTCCAGAGTTAGTGATTGCCATCATCTCATGGTATGAGGATTAGATTTTTTCTGTATGTGTTTGATATAGCAACGTAAACTTAATAACTAGATCATATTGCTATACTTACTTTGGGTGTATGTTCATCATATCATTCTTCTAATGATATGATCCCGTTATTAACAACATCCAATGTTCATGATCAAAAAACCTTAATCATCAGTTAATCAACGAGCTAGTTAAATGATAGATTCATTACTAGAAACTCTTGTTTGTTTATTAAACACACATGTATTAATGTTTATGATTAATGCAATTCTAGCATGAGAAATAAACATAAATCATAAACTTGGAGTATGATGATAACCATTTTATTATTGCCTCTCAGGCATATTCCCTTCAAAAACCATGCCCAGCAAACTTAGTGTGCAACCTGGTTTTCTCGCACATAGCAATGCGCAAAGACGATCTTCTAAAAAACTGAATACAACATGCTGCAATCCTAAAAATTATTGCTGAAAGATTTTCTGCTAAAGATGAAGGAACCATTATGGGAGAAGAAAATTTAGAGGTCTACATTACTGAAATTTACAAAAAAAATTCAAACGCCATCCCCAACAAATATTTTGTTGATGGAGGGGGTAACTCAGGATATACCGCAAATTTCTCCCATAGAGAGTAATATTTTTACAACACCTTTTTCTGAAAACAAAGTGTACGAAGCTATCTCTCATATGCACAAAATAAGGCAACTGGTCCGGATGGTTTTCTGGCTGAATTCTATCAAAGTTTTGGGAAGTAATCAAAGGTGATCTAATGGAATTATTCAATCAATTACATACATGGGATTTGCCTCCGTTTATATTAAAATTTAGTGTAATTACTCTACTCCCCAAATAATAGAATATAGTACAAATACAACAACACAGATTAATATGTTTGTTAAATGTCAGTTTTAAGACTTTCACTAAGGTGGGTACTAATCGTATTACATGGATTTCCCCTAAGATAATCAGACCCACTCAATCCACCTTTATGCCTGGATGACACATCCTGGAGAGGATGGTTGTCCTTCATGAGACCATCCATAAATTTGATCGGAAGAAAATGGATGGGGTGTTGTTTAAAATTTACTTTCAAAAAGCATATGCCAAAGTTAAATGGTCGTTCCTGCAACAAACTTTGCGCATAAAGGGATTTGCACCAGAGTGGTGCAAATTGATTGAACAATTTGTACAAGGAGGTAGTCTCGATATTCGTGTTAATGATGATATTGAACATTACTTTCAAAATAGGAAAAAGCTTAGACAGGGAGACCCACTATCTTTGATTTTGTTTAATATTATTGTAGATATGCTTGCTATCCTAATTACATGGGCAAAAGAGGATTATCAAGTCATATGCATCATTTCACAACTCGTTGATGGAGGGGTTTCAACTCTACTATATGCGGATGACACTATTATTATTTATGGAGCACGACCTACATAAGGCCGTGAACATGAAATTAATATTACGTATCTTTAAACAACTTTCAAGGTTAAATATTAATTTCCATAAAAACGATATTTTCTGTGGGCAAAGCAAAATATGAGGAACACTGTAATATCCCAGCATTTAGGAACCAACGAAGGGTAGAAATAGGATTTTGTGCAGGTGCATGCATTCATCTGTAAAATGCGGGTAAATTTTTACAAACAAAAACCTAAAGATATCAGAGTTTCTTTCACTCTCTATAGGTAGGAATATCTCTTGATAGTGATTGTTATAAACTTTGACATGATCTTTATGAATTAGTGTGTTTTGGGGGGAAATAATTTGAATTCAAACTTGAAATTTGAATCATTTGGAAAATATTTAAAATTTAGAAGTTGGTATTTTAAAATGTTTTCCAAAATCATTTAGTAATATTATTTGTTATATTAAAGATATATTGAACAATAATAAGAATATAAGATAAATAAATTCAAATAAGAAATGAATTCTTATTTCTTCTCTTTATTCCATAAGCATTTTACAATGAGGAAATCATTACAGTAAGAGAATTTATAAGAAAGTAAATTCTAATATAAATAAATTATTACAAGATTCTTACAAAAGAATAAAATGAAGATTATAATAAAAATCTATAAATCTATTTAATCCTATACTACATCTTGAGCATCCAGATTTTGTACCTACAAAATACAAAACAAATAAAAGAGAAACAAAGGATTATTTTGTTAGATTTACTCTCAGTTGAGAGGAGTGAAGTGCACTTCTCAAAATTACATCATTGAGTAATAGTAAAAGGGGCAAGTTTTACCAATGTGTAAGTATTTGTTCTTTTATATCAGATAAGCCTCAAAGCTATTTTATCAACAACAAAGTATAAGGGGCAAGTTTCACCAGGATAGTAGATTGTAAAAGGATAAAAGGTGAAACAATCTCACTGTTCTGATCCACAAACAGCCCAAGCAGCCAGGCAGCAAAGTCAACTAAATGCATGTTGTGTGCTATCAACACAGCAGCAACACCAGATGCAATCAAAAGGGAAGTGCCCAGCCGTAGCACAACTCTTAGTAGCTCATTCCCATTTTCAAGCATAAAACCAAGAACACACCAAGCCTGACAAACCTTAAACAAAACCACCATCCAAGATATACACCAATCATTCAACCATCTACAAGATGGTGATCTAAGGAGGGGTGGAGCTGGTGGATAGCAATGCCAAGAACAAGCTCATAGGAACCAGAAGGAGCAGGAGCAGCACCAGGAGGTGTAGAGCAAGATCAAGCCAACAAAACAAGCTAGCAAGATCAAGCCAACCAGACCAACCAGTACCACAACCACATCACCAACAACCAAGTTGTGTGGTTGTAGAGGGAGTGTCCCAACCTTTAAACAATATAAGGTGGAGTCCCCTGTGTTTACAATGCTAGTCCCTGGATCAATAGCTAGCATCCACAGTTTAAGATGTAATATCAACAAAGGTCATAATATAACTTTATAACCAGGAATAACATAATTTTATTACATCTTACATAGCTCATTTGGCTATTACATTACATTGCAGCGGAATAACTATAAGCATGGGGTCCTTCATCTTCAAAGTGTCACAGGCAGGCATGTTGGTTGTAGACTTTGTAATCCTAATCAATCAATCTTCACTAAAATCAATCAAACCTGCAACATTACAAGTTACAGCCACAAGGGTCAATACATTTGAATTGTATTGGCGAGTTTCACTACTATGTGGTATATAAGTGGATTCTATCACTACATGCATTTTTGGCTAAGTAGGGTTTAAGGCTCATTTGCAGAAGCAAAATTTATCCTATCTTTTCAAAATGGTTTTGGTCCTTTGTCAAATCTCCTTTTCAAAATTCCTTGAGCTCCTTGGTAAATTTCCAAGTGTTCAAGTCCTTGTCAAAAATCCCTTGAGCTCCTTGGTAACCCCAAGTGCATCAAGTTTTATCAAAATCTCTTGAGCTCCTTGGTAACCCCAAGTGCATCAAGTTTTATCAAAATCTCTTGAGCTCCTTGGTAACCCCAAGTGCATCAAGTTTTATCAAAATCTCTTGAGCTCCTTGGTAACCCCAAGTGCATCAAGTTTTATCAAAATCTCTTGAGCTCCTTGGTACCCCCAAGTGCATCAAGTCTTTAAAAGTTTTCTTTTAGAAATTAGAATGTCGAGATTTCCCATAGCTTCAAACTTTAGTTGCTCAGTATTGTCCATAACCGGGGACACGGCTAAGTACTTAGATTTTATTATCTTCTGCAGAAGTAGTACACTTTACCCACATGTCACAATCCCATCTTTTTGCCACCAGTGTCCACTGGATTAGTGCTCACCAAGATGGAGTACCGGCAGATTGAGAATGTGACGAAGTCTTTCCAGAGGGTCCTCCCATACACCATTGCTAGCTTGTCTTCAGCACCCGTGTAGGATTCCAGGTCCTCATGTCCAGTAAACTGAAGACAATGCATGAGTCTTCCCAATGTAGTTGACTAAGCCAGAGCCATAAATAGCATGTGGTTGCACACGAAAGCCACAATTGGAGAAACATGTTCAATCTCTAAGTTTCCTGGGTGGTTTCCTTTGGAGCACAACACAAAGAGATTGCCATAGACATGGTTCCTTTTGTTGCCACCTTCTCCAAAACTCAAAGTATCCTTGGCCACCCAGGTGGTTCATTGAGTCCTTGTTTTATTATGTAAAATCACAAGTCCTTTTCTCAACTTCATAAAATCTCAACATGTATCTCTTTTCAAAATATAGCATGGCTAAGCATGTAACAACTACAATATTTTCACTAAGGAGTGTATAGGGAATCCTATTAGGATTTAGCATAGCATAAGTATAGAAATTCTTTTCATGCATGTTTCAAAATCCACTAAGTATAATGAAAATAGTAGGACTTAGATGATAGTGTAACTTGCCTTTCCTTTGGTAGGGAATGTTGGTTCACTCCTTGATCTTGCTAGTCTCACACTTTTCTAACTTCACTAAAATCAATCAAGCAAACACAATATCAACAAGCATTCCAAACCAATAATCAATCAAACAATTCACACACATAAAACAATGGGATCTAAGTCATGCATGTAAGCATGCAAGAGATGGTTCTATTTGCAAAGGTGGTCTCCACTAGGCTTCTAAACTTTGTAAGGTTCAAAGTGGTCATTTTCAAAAGTGGCAAAGTCATTTTCAAAAGAGTTTTGTCTAAAACCATTTTTTTTAAATCCAATCATTATTTTATGTGGTGGAAAATATTTTTATCAAAGCAACAACCTTAAGTTGTTCACTAAATAAGTTGTTGTTTTTCAAAACTTGGTGTTTATGGTCAGTAGGTTTGGTCCAAAACATTTTCCCAAAGTTTTTACTCCAAAAACATTTTCATAACAAAACAAATATTTTTTATTTGGCTAGAAATGGGCTAAATCAATTAATCCATCCTAAACTTTACCAAATTCATTTTTAAAACCATGGGTTTGTTCCTAGGGTCAGTAAGTTCACCACAAACTAATTTGCCAAGATTTCAACCTCAAAAACATTTTTAAACAATTTTTCTAATCTAAACAAGCATTCAAATATTTCTGCAAAAACAAACAATCTAACAGATACTATTTACTAAACCAATTGCATGGTTCGCTAGGGCTTGTTCCACTGATTCCAATGATATAAAGTTTGTAATTTTTGGACGTGTGGATCAAAAGTTAAAGGGTTTTCAAATCTGCAAACAATTCTATTTTCAAATTCTGTTTTAAACAAAGTCTGGCCACGTGTCGCTTTCTTATTGGACGGTACCGCTTCGCGCGGATTGCGCGCTGTGGGGCGTTGGATCTAATTTAAAGGAACGGATCAGATGGGGCGCGTACCGGTTCGCCTAGTTCTAATTGCAGCCACCAGATTTTAATCCAACGGCCACAGATGCTTGGCCAAAGGCTGGCGGCGGCGACGGTCAGGCGAGGTGCTAGCGGCGGTTCTAGTAAGCAAAGAACAAAGTGGGGATGATCACCGTGATCGCGAGGACGTGGTGATGCTTGACGTGTGGTCGGCGTGGCAAGGGGCGCTCTGGGTCTGCAGCAATTCCTCACCGGAGTCAAGGATGGCGTCAGGCGGCTCTGGACGTGGTCGGAGACGGTGCTGTGGTTCGCCCCGAGGGAAAATGAAGACACAGTTAAACGCGCAAGATCGATGCGAAGCTGCCTGCGTGAAGGAGAAGAAGAGGGGTGGTCGGATTCTACCTGGGGACTTCGCCGGAGAAGTAAACGGACGCGGCGACGCTCAGGGCTTTGTCGAAGACGGCGTTCTGGGGCGCCCGCGGTTGAATGGAGGGTACCGGAAGATGCGCTAGGGAGTGGTGAGTGTGCTCGTGTGCTCGGAGAGGTAGGAGGTGGCGAGGCTCGGCCGGAATTGGTCGGAGACGGGGGTCGGAGCAGTGAGAAGGCGAGTTCGATTCAGGGCAGCCTGGTGGCGTGTTGGTTATGGTGACAGAGGGGAAAGGAGGAGAAGACGCGGGCGTTTAATAGGACGTGGTCGCAGGGGGAATAATGGTCGTGGTTATCGCGAATTGATCGCCGACGTTAAGGCAGGAAACGGCGAGGAGGAATTAGCGCGGGGTGAGGACGATGAACAGGAGAGGTGGGGTCCTGTCGTCAGTGAGGAAGCGAGAAGGAAAGGAGGTCCACGAGTCAGCGATTGCGCGGGTGCGGTTCTGAGTGGAAAACGTTTCATCGCGGGAGATAGTAGATGGGATGGATTGGGTCTTGTTGGGCTTGGCCAGTTGGGCTGAGTCCAATTCTTATTTTTTTCTTTCAAATTGTTTTTCCTTTTCTGTTCCTATTTTCTGTTTTGAAAATCAAACAACAAATCAAACAAACAAAACAATTCAAATAATCACCACACTTTACAATTGAATTTGGTTCTGTTTAACAACATAAACCAATTCCAAAAATAAAATAATGTTTTTATTTTAGAGTCCATTTATAATTAAATAAAATGGACATTAGTTAATAAATCAAATGGGTTTTATTTTAATAAAAAGCTCCATTTGAAACTAAATATTTTCAAAACCAAATCAGTAGGTTTTATTTGAAAATATAAAAAACTTAGAAAACTTATTTAAAATAAATAAATAAGTTTTAGTGTTTCTTTAAAATAGTAAAACCTTTTTATTTTTAATAAACTTGGATATTAAATCCTTATTAATTTATTTTAAATAAACCTTTACTATTTTTATCAAAACAAAGCATTTTATTTCACAAGCTTGGCCAAGGTTTAATTTGGCTCTATAAAATAATCTTTATTTATAAATCCACCTTTTCTTTTGAAAACCAAATCCTTTTATTTGAAGATCCAAAATAGTAATTTTTATTTTCCTTTATTAAATGTTTATCTTTTTAAATCTCTTTAGGATTTATTTGATCCAAATTGGTTTGAAGGTTTCCAATTGGATTCAAAAAGTAATCTTCTCACCCTGAAAATCAACAAAGTTTTATTTTTATTCATTATTTTTCAAATTTCAAGATTTGGAAAATCTTGGGATGTGACAGTGGTGAGTACACATAAAACCATCACATGATCAAATCAACTTATATAGATTATCAAACATGTGTTGTTTTATATGAAAACTTCTCAAAAATCACCCGTGGGGTGTATCCATCACAGAAGATTTTGCATAAAAGCCAATAACTAATCTTTACAAACAAATCCAGGATCTCAGCATGTGCATCATAGATCCTGGATCTAAATCTATAATTCCACATTCCAATATAACCACAGCCCTAGATCATGATTTCTGGGCACATCTCTTAAAAGATTAGCACCTCAGAGATCAACAGATCTTAAGGATCCATATTAAACATTAAGTATACCAATCATTTTATAAGAGAACTCAAGAATCAGTAGCTAGTACTGGAGACCAGAAAACATCTATGAGGGACAACAAGGCAGAAACTTAGTTTCTATTAAGTTAGGCCTCAGATCAGCATCACAGGCTCAAGAAAACCCATAGATAGCATAGGATAATCTTTCCAGTAAAATCTTTTAGCTCAACTTAGGACCAAGCCACTCTTGAACACTAATAAAATAAAGCCTAGCACTAGAAAAAACACTTGTGTACCATTCCAATGATGGTGTCACAAGAATGAATTCTAGACCAAGCAAATCCTATACTTAGCTTTAATAAGTAAAATGACAGTTAACTAACTAATCATTTTCGTGGAATCAATAACCAAGAATCATTATCAAGTTTACATATACAAAATTAGAGCATCATTGAAGTAACATATTAACTTTAATCTGCATATATCCACACAAGCCAGTGCATAAATACAGTGAATAACCACTGACAGTACTACTATCAGTACTAAGATCATGAACATTAGTGAATTCCCAAATCACCAGAATCAATAGTCAATAGTATCATAGTAGCATTATCATCTAGACAGTACCCAATGACCAATTGGAATCAGTTTAATAAAACCACAAACAACTTTACCATCTTTAATATATAATCATCCAGAATTGTATAAACACCACTACCAATTCCAATTCATTCATCATAATCAAATTAAAAGGATGAACCCTAAACGAAACAGGAACCCTAATTAGGGATTGCCACTAGGAACTCACAAAGGAGATCAAAAGAGGCAGAGAGGAGAGAGCAAGAGGGGGAGAAGAAGAATACTCACCAGTGGTCCTTGCCGACAAATAGAAGAGGAAGCAGATGGGCTGACTTGCACACGACGGCACGGGGAGCACCGAAGGACGCTTCAACCCGCGCCGAGCCATGGCGGCGGCCACGGAAACACACGTGGGCGAACAACACCACCACACCACCAGGAGCAAGGCACAACACCATAGGAGCGGCGGAGAAGACATCGCCGACAAAGCACCAAACCCTAGGGTTCAGGGTGAAGCTATCCTGGCCAGGGAAGATCTCTAGAGGTGAATCAAACAGGACCAGGCGAAGGAGCAGGGTCATATATCTCGTCATACACCATGGCGGTGTCCAAGGAGGTCCAGGGCAGCGTGAATCGAACGGCAGCGATGTCGTCAACACATTGGCACCGCGGGGTCGAGGAAGAAGAAGACGAACGAGCGTGAGAGAGTGAGAGGTGGGTGTGTACTGGTCCGATAGGGTCTAGTACCATCTCGATGGGTGGTCACCAGCCCATTTGGGCTAGGTTGGGCCTATATAGCCCAATGGGTTAGCCCAAACATTAAAAGATTTAATAAAAGAGACCCCTAGTATCTAATAAACCAAATTAAATCCCTAAAAATACAAATGATATATTTTTCGGTTAAAATAATACAAGCTACCTAATAAAATTAAGAAATCTATTTTTAATAGAACAACTTTAGGTTAAAGATTTTTAAATATATATTCCTTATGGAATTTTATAAAAATCAATAAAATACCTAAAATAAATAAAAATAGCTTTTATCATACTTAATTAGTTAGTATTTTATAAAAATCCTAAATTGATATTTAAGATATCAAAATAAAATCTTCTAAATTAAAATGCTTATTCTTAAAAGAAATATTAAGAAATTAATTATAGGAGTTAAAAATAAGTAAAAATTAGTTTTTGACTCTTTTAATGATATATTATATTACAAAAATATCAAATATAATATTTATAAAATATTAAGAATTATTATTAAAACAATTTACTTTATTAAGGCAATTCAAGAAAATTTATATATTGGGTAAAACACACAAAGAAGATAAATAATAAATGATGCATTGCATTACTATGCATAATAATTTTTGCTTTTTTAAATATTGTCCTTACCGAGCAATAATGATGTTTTGTAGAAATAGAAGCTCAAGGTTGAGTGCAAACTTCTGACTTCACTACCTTGCAATCACAAGGCAAGTTCATCACTTGCTCATGTCCTTTGAAGAGTCTTTATCAAAATAATTGCAAATTGTGTGTTATCATCTATGTTCCGAAGAAAAAAATATTATTTGCTCAAAACAATTAAATTGTTGATATCATCCTAAGTGGTGATATGTATAAGGTGAGCAATGGAACCTAGGTTTCCATTTGCCATGCGATTAATCACTTAGGACTTAACAACCCATGACATTAGTGATTCTACTGCCGTATATTAGGAGTTAACCATGAGATTTGGAATGGGACGAAGAAGTCAGCTGTATCCTCTTCCCTTCGTGTGTATGGCAAGGCGACCTTAACGTGATATTGTGATTCCTTGTGCGGATCCAACATATGGGTGGGCACCCTTAGGCCCCACGATTTTGGTGTCTAGATTATCTATGAGTGGCTGTCGGAGGTATAGTCGGACCTATATGGTACTTGCTAGGGGCATCACCAACTCATAGAGTCTTTGGTAACTCATCAGGGTTATAGCCTATCCTAAAGGGGGCTTAACGGAGGTGAGCCGGCCCGAAGGATCATGCAGACACGCAGGGTCGCAGAGAGGGCAGTGATTGGCTTGGGTCACCTACTGGGCCCCACATCATGGAATTGTGGATGGGTAAGTATGCCCGATTGTGCAATAAGGAGTTGATCTATCATGGGTAAAGTAACGCACCTCTGTGGAGTGTAAGAACTATAACTTGTTACTCCCTATTCCGGGAAGGATCTACAAACGCGGCAGGAAGGAACTCCATAAAAGTTATGATCAACCTGTGAAGGCTGATGGGCATAGTTTTTGATAATAAAATCAATATTTAAATAAATGTTTATGAAAATTGCATAGTGCCAAGGACTGATCGTCCGAGGTGATAGATAGAGCATCAAACTTCCCATCTTGCATATAATGAACTTGCTGGGTAACGCTCTTATTCATCGTTTCCTTTGATCCCCTGCTTAGACTCTGAGGAGCCAGAAGATACTCCATTGTATGCAGCCGAAGGCCAAGAGGATGTATACTACAAGGAGCCAGATCTGTCCCGCGCAGTAAAATGGGTGGACTATGACATACCCTATGGAGTGGAGTAGAATGAGTCATAATAGTTGCCATCGTTGTTAGTAACCAATTGAGCCGAGCAACAGAAACTTTATATAATAAGTTGTTGATCTCAATTCGGAGTATAAGTTTGAAACTCTAAATCTTCCGCTGAAATAGTTTAAATTTGGTTTGTAAGTTCAATCTTTTGAAGTCTCGAACTTCTGGTATAATAATAATAATAATAATAATGTGTGTATGTTTGTAATATGGACCTGCAATGTTTTTGTTGTACCACTCTGAGGGATGTGATATGTGTGGAACGGTTTTCTGTGGATGTCATATCAACGACTATAGTGTACTACACATGCAGTGGTATGCTGGGTCACCGCAGCTGGTATCAGAGCAATTTCTGTGACCTTAGGTTGAAACCTAGTAAAGGGTAGTACTTGTAGGAGTTTATAGCAACGATAAAGAATTCTCTAAAAGAGTATAATGGGTATTCAAATGAGAATATTCCGTTGTATATTTTAGTGTGATAATTCTTTTTTATGATGCAATATTACAATTGTTTACTAATCAAAATATTTTGTATACAGTGTTATGGCACCAAAATTTCCAAAACAAACTTTAACAAGGAAAGAAGAGACTCTTGATGATTATCAAGGATCATTCACTGATCAGCTTCGTCAACTCTTAAGGATCTTTAGTTGTTCAACCAAGATTCCAGTGAATACCATAGCCTATTATGATGGTCGTATGTTATCCAAGTATCGTGTGAGTATCCAACTTCCAGAGGATCTTGGATTATATCATGATTTACCTATAGGTGAAGGTAGGAGTCATTTAGAATCATAACATGTTGCTATTTTGGAGGCGATAGCCAATATTTGAGAGCACAAAGCCTAGGAGTTAGAAGGGGGCACATTTTCTATGATTCCTCATGATTCTATAGACACGGAGCCAGTACCGTATCATCTTACTAGCTTCCAAGTTTATGGATCGATATTGACTGATTGTTGGGTCTTTGTATAAGACACATCAAGTCTTAGTGGAGGATAAGACTGATATGTTGGAGGATCTAACTGATCCGGAATGAAGGGAGCAGTTAGCATCTCAGTTGGAGAATAAAGCGAGGAGTAGGGTAAAACCAATCTTTAAGGATATACCTATAGATGCAGAATCTTTTACACCATATCCATATTCACCCAGACCAGAACCTACCTATGATTCTACTTTAGATATGAGGTATCTTGTACCACAGGCTTCTGATGAAGGATCTGATTCAGAACTTCCTATTGAGAATTCTGATGGATGGAGGATAGGATCACCTAATGGATCCTGAGGAAATCAAATATCAGTGGACGGGTATGACAGAGATGTTGGACAATCCAGCTGGATGGGTGTGAGAATCAACACTAATGATAGTAGCAGGAATACTATATTTGTAGGAAGTCAGGATGAGTAAGAAGATCCTGAGGAGAGGGGTTTGAATCACCAATATCCTATCAAAACCCAGGAAATGTACATTATCCAATGTTTAACTATCTTACCCAACAAAGCACCTGGGGAGCAATGGAATCTGATAATTTATTTTATAACTCTAGGGATGAGGCTCAGGAGATGCAAGTGGGAGATAATGATGAACACGTTTCTATAGACTTTTCAGCTGAGCTGGATGAAGTCAATGCACTCATGCTGAGTGATAACTCAAGTCCTGATACTTTAGATACTGAGTATGTTCCATCTAGAAGGCCATTTGTTCCACAGACTGTGGGACGGACATCACGTCAACATGGTTGGACTTCAGGCATGTATAATGAACATCGCGGATACTAAAGACATAGGTTCCTTGTTTAGATGTAGCTGGTATTGCATATTGTAGCGTTGAGAGACTAATGTATCTAAATAAGTGAGGTAGTATCCATATATGATATTGTACCTATATGGTACAAGCTTGTAATGACTTTGTATTTACTAAGTTATTTGTAATGTATAATATGTGAAAATGCATATTTGGATATTATTTGGATTTTGTTTTCCATTATGTGACTAGTTATGTGCATGAAGTTGAGCTCGCAACACATGTGCATGATGTAATTATGAGTATTCACTTTATGTTGCAGGACTAGGGGGTCATGGAATCGGGTGTAGAAACTGAATCCGAACATCAGCGTATGGAGCGCCAGGCTAAGGAGAAAGCGGATGCAGATGCTGGAAATCAAGGAGCATTACCACCACCACCAATGAGGCTGTTAATGGAGCAGAACTTTATGCAATATATGCAAGAATCCCAGAACAAATTCATGGAAGAGTTGTTGGGACGATCTGGAACTCAGAAAGAACCTGAAGGTGGAGGAGTGAGTCTTTCATGATGGGTTTCGAGGCATAGTAAATCAAAATTTTCTACGGATGCGAACAGAGGGAAGCCAAGATCTAATCTAGGAGATGCAAACAACGAGAGAGATTGGATTAGATATTCATACACTTGAATATTCGCACAGCGGAACGTTCGTCGGAACGTGGGTGATGTAGTCGTACTCGCTTCTCCTCCTCGCGATCCGATCCGATCTAGCACCACAAGTGGCGATGCCTCCGTGAGATGCACATGTGCAGCACCTCGATGTCTCCTACTTCCTCGTTCCAGCAAGTATGGTGGAGAGACGGATTGGATCTACAACGCGACGGTGCGGTGCAAGTGGTGGAGAGTTTCTGCAGCAGGGCTTCGCCTACACGCAGTCGGGAGGGAGAGAGAGAGGAGGGCAGCAGGGCGACTAGGCTTGAGGGGAAGGTGTGGGGGGTGGTGCGCCCCAGCCCTCTATATATAGAGGGGTGGGCGCCAGCCCTAGCCCCTCCCCCAAGCCTAGGCCGGTGGCCAAAGGAGGGAGGAGTGGGGGGCAAGGAACCCCCCCCCTTCTAGAAGCTCCAAACTAGGGTTTCCCCTTGTTTGGTCGGCTGGGCCCTATGGGGCCTTGTGCCCCTAGCCCAATGCGGCAAGGGAACTCCCTCATAGTCCCATGCCACCTCCCAACAGGTGGGACCATGTTGGCCCCCTTCCGGAAGGTTCTAGAAGCTTCCGGTACAATACCGATTAACCCGGAACAATTCCGAACTCCAAAAACTGCACTGCCTTATATGAATCTTATTCTCCGGACCATTCCGGAACCTCTCGTGATGTCCCGGATACCATCCGAGACTCCGAACAAAAACTCATAAACCAATTATCCAATCTATCCTAGCGTCGAGTCACGTTAAGTGTGTGACCCTTCGGGTTCGAGAATATGCAGACATGATCTTCTATCAATAATCAACAGCGGGGTCTGGAAACCCATATTGACTCCCACACATTCATCGATGATCATATCGGATGAACCACGATGCCAGGATTCAATCAATCCCATATATATATTCCCTTCGTCTTGCGATATTTTACTTGCCCGAGATTTGATCATCGGTACCGTCATACCTAGTTCAATCTCATTCATAGCAAGTACTTTACTCGTTCCGTAATCCAATATCACTTTGTGATTAACTCCTTAACCACATGCTTGCAAGCGTTGTTGATATCGATTACCGAGTGGGCCCGAAGTATATCTCTCCGACTTGGGAGGGACAAATACCATCTCGATACATACAACCCAACAGATACTTACCGATCACCTGAGAGACACCTTTATGATCACCCTCTCATAGGATGACATTTGATGACCTCAAAGCTTTCTTCCGATACCAGGGATTTGTATTATCTCATGGTCTAAGGAATACAATATTTGACATAAGAAAAGCTTCGCAAAGATGAACACGATGACACGATCTAATTGCTTCGCTTTGTTTGGGTCTGTCCATCATATCATTCTCCCAATGGTATGATCTCATTATTAATCGACAAGTCATGTCCATGGTTAGGAAACCTTAACCATCATTAATCAATGAGCTAGTCCATAGAGGCGTACTAGGGACACGGTGTTGTTCACAAACCACACAAGTATTAAAGTTTCCGCTTAATACAATTCTAGCATGGAATATAAACATTATCATGAACAATAATTATAATAATAACATCTTTATTATTGCCTCTAGGGCATAATTCCAACATTTCAGAGTTTCAAAATGCAAGGACGTTACCTTTTGCATCAGCTCCAGAACCAATGGATGTAGAGGATTGGCTGGCAGATACAGAAAGAAAGTTAAGGACTGTCGGTCACAATGATGAAGAAAAGTTGAGGTATGCAACACATCTCTTAACCGGACCTGCTTCATCATGGTGGGAGAATCAACTAACAATGCAACCTCCAGGAAGGGAGTATACCTGGGAGGAGTTCAAGCAGAGATTCCGTGAGTATGATGTTCTAGAGAGTGTGATGGAGTTGAAGTTTAGGGAGTTTGAGGAGATTCAAAAAGGAGATACCAGTGTCATGAAGTACACCCGGGAGTTCAGTCAATTATATCGTTATGCTAAGGATGAAGTGAATACCGAGGAAAATAGAAAGAAATGTTTCCTACGTGGTTTAAATCCATTTCTGAAGATGCAGTTAAGGCTGGCCAACAAGCAAACTTTTCAACAGTTACTAGATGCAACCATCACCTTTGAATATGACTACAAGAATGTCTAAGAGAACCGAAGGAAGAGAGCAAAGAAGGAAACAAAGATGATACAAGCAAGTAAACCTAAACCCATTTTGGAATTCAAACCCAGGAACAGACCCTACAACAACAATAATTCCAATCGGAGTGCAAATCCAACCGGAAGGAATGTTATATGTCACAACTGCAAGCTTCCAGGGCATATGTGCGGGGATTGCCATAAGCCGGTAATTATTTGCCATAGTTGTGGCCAAAGGGGTCATATAAGGCCAAATTGTCCAAGTAAACCACCAGGAGGTTGGCCTACTAAAAGTGGAGGACAAGCTAGTGGAGGCAATGGACAACCCAATAAAGGAGGAAATTTTGGCAAGAATAATAATGGCAAAAGGAGCAGGTCTCCTGGGAAGCTTAACTGTGCAACTTTGGAGGAGGTGGATAACTCCGAGCACACAATGATAGGTACGCTCAATATCCTAACCAATCCTGGAAAAGTTTTATTTGATACCGGTGCAACTAATTCATTCATATCTAAAGAATTCTATGTTAAGGTCAGGATTAGAAGGGTAACGTTAGCAAACCCTATGACCGTAGTGACGCCAGGGGAAATGTAGTGGTACGCCACATTAAAAAAGATCAAGTTATCTCAATCTGTGGTTGTACATACTTTGCGGACCCTTATGTGATTCCTTTGAAGGGAATTGTAGTAGTGCTGGGTATGGACTGGATGACTGAACATGGAGCTCATATAAATTGTGAAGATAAAACTGTTCAATCAAGACTCCAAGCGGAGCAAGGATAGTATATCAGGCTGATAAACACAGTCATATCATGGTAGATCTTCAATTGAACTCCATGAAGGAGGTTAAATTGGAAGATATTCCTGTAGTGAATGAGTTTCAAGATGTTTTTCTAGCTGAGTTACCAAGAATGTCACCTGATCGGGAAATAGAATTCACTATTGATCTAATACCTGGTACAACACCAATAGCTCAAGCACCTTATAAGATGGGTCTGAAAGAGTTAAAAGAGCTTAAAGAGCAAATTGATGAGTTAGCCAGGAAAGGATTTATCCAGGAAAGTGTATCTCCATGGGAACTCCAGTAATTTTCATGGATAAAAGAGATGGAGGACGAAGAATGTGTGGGGGATACAGAAATCTCAACAATGTCACCATCAAGAACAAGTACCCATTGCCAAGAATTCAAGATCTATTTGATAAAGTCAAGGGAGCTGGAGTATTTTCTAAGATTGATCTAAGATCAGGATACCACCAGATAAAAATAAAACCTAAAGATGTTCCAAAGACAACATTTGTGTCAAGGTAAGGACAACATGAGTATCTCGTCGTACCTTTTGTATTGACCAATGCACCAGCAATATTCATGAATTTGATGAACAAAATCTTCATGACTTACCTGGACAAGTTTGTCATAGTGTTCATTGATGATATTTTGATATACTCCAATGATAAAGAAGAATATGAAGATCATTTGAGAATAGAATTGCAAATCTTAAGAGAACATAAGCTTTACGCTAAGTTCAGCAAGTGTGAATTTTGGCTGGACAAGGTAGAATTTCTTGGTCATGTGATCAGTAAGGATGGAATTGCTGTAAATCCATCCAAAGTTCAATCAGTGCTAGAGTGGAATGCACCAACTAATGTGAAACAAATTCGAGGTTTCTTAGGTATGGCCGGTTATTATCAGAGGTTCATTGAAGGTTTTTCCAAGATAGCTGGACCAATGACCAAATTGCTAAAAAATAATACACCATTCATATGGGATGAGAAGTGCGAAGCAAGTTTTCAGGAGTTGAAAACCCGATTAACAACCACATCAATTTTAGCAGTTCCTGAAACAGGAAAGGATTATACAGTATATTGTGATGCATCCAAAGAAGGATTAGGATGTGTGTTAATGCAAGATTGTAAGGTAATTGCTTATGGATCTAGACAACTAAAACCACATGAATTCAATTTCCCAACTCATGATTTGGAGTTAGCAGCAGTAGTCTTTGCTTTAAAAGGATGGAGGCATTTTCTCTATGGAGCAAGGTGTGAGCTATACACTGACCACAAAAGTCTCAAATATTTCTTCACTCAAAAGAAATTGAATATGAGACAGAAGCGTTGGTTGGATCTAATTAAATATTATGATCTAACAAAAATTATACCCCGTGAAAAGAAAATGTGGTGGAAGATGCTTTAAGCCGAAAGATCACATATACACAACCTATCCATAGAGAACTGCCAAAAGAGCTACAAATGGATTTGGAAAGATTGGAAATTCAATTCATTAATATAGAAGTTCTTGGATGATTAGCTACCATGCAAGTAGTTGAGGAAAAAAGTAGTAATCTTCATAATGAGAATTTCAGACATCAAGATGAAGATCCTTTTATTGCTGAAGAAATTCGAAGAATCTCTCAATGTCAAACATCAGTTCTTCGCTCAGGAGACTATGGATCTTTATGATTCCAAGATCGTCTTTGTGTTCTAGATGTGCTAGAAATTCGAGAGGTGATACTCCGAGAGGCATATGAGACACCATATTCTATACATCCAGGAAGTACAAAGATGTATATGGATTTGAAGAAATTATTCTAGTGGAATAACATGAAAAGAGACATTGCAAAATATGTTTCGAAATGCCATACTTTCCAAAGAGTAAAAGCTGAACACCAAAGTCCAGCAGGTCCATTACAACCTTTGGAAATTCTGGAGTGGAAGTGGGAAGAAATTGGAAAGTGCCCATTTTATCCCGATAAATCAAAAGTATAATGCCGAGAAGTTAGTAGAAATTTTTGTCAAGGAAATAGTAAGTAAGCACGGAGTGCCCAAAAAGATAGTATCAGATAGAGGATCTGTGTTTACTTCAGCATTCTGGAAATAATTACATGAAACACTTGGTTCAAAGCTGGATTTCAGTATAGCTTATCATCCATAAACTAGAGGTCAAACAGAAAGAACCAATAAAATTTTAGAAGACATGCTTAGAGCATGTGCATTAGATTTTGGAGGTTCGTGGGAATATCATCTACCATTGGCAGAATTTTCCTACAACAATGGCTATCAGAGTAGTTTGAAAGCAACACCATACCAAGTACTTTATGGAAGAAAATGTAGATCACCAATTTGGTGGTATGAACCTGGTAGTAGCAAAGAATTTGCACCAGACTATATCAAGGAAAAGCAAGATATCATCGATATTATCAGAGATCGATTGAAGATAGCTCAAAGCAGATAGAAAAGTTATGCTGATCAAAGTCGAAGGTCGTGGCATCCAAAAGTAGGAGATATGGTATATCTCAAAGTAAGCCCAATGATGGGAGTTAAGAGATTCGAGTTAAAGGAAAATTAAGTCCAAGGTATATAACCATTCAAAATACTGAGTCAGAACAGGACAATAGCTTATGCTTTAGAGTTGCCAAAAAGACTGGCTCAAGTTCATAATGTTTTCCATGTGTCACAACTCCGAAGATGTCTTAAGGTTCCAGATGATGCAATCATACTTCAAAAAGTTGAGTTACAAGCAGACTTGACTTATGTTGAGAAACCATGTAAAATACTGGAATAAAATTGGAAAAGGTTGCGAATCAGGGCAATCAAATACTGCAAGGTATAGTGGGAACATCACCCTGAGCGGGAAGCCACATGGGAAAAAGAAGATCACCTAAGAGAAGCATATCCATAAATATTCAGGTACACTGCGGCAAACTTCGGGACGGAGTTTAATTTAAGGGGGAAGTCTGTAACATCCCAGCATTTAGGAACCAACAAAGGGTAGAAATAGGATTTTGTGCGTGTGCATGCATTCATCTGTAAAATGCGGGTAAATTTTTCGCCAAACAAAAACCTAAAGAGATCAGAGTTTATTTCACTCTCTAGAGGTAGGAATAGCTCTTGATAGTGATTGTTATAAACTTTGACATGATCTTTATTAATTAGTGTGTTTTGGGGGGGGGGGGATAATTTGAATTCAAACTTGAAATTTGAATCATTGGAAAATATTTAAAATTTAGAAGTTGGTATTTTAAAATGTTTTCCAAAATCATTTAGTAATATTATTTGTTATATTAAATATATATTGAACAATAATAAGAATATAAGATAAAGAAATTCAAATAAGAAATGAATTCTTATTTCTTCTCTTTATTCCATAACCATTTTACAATGAGGAAATCATACAACCAATAGAATAATTCATTACAGTAAGAGAATTTACAAGAAATGAAATTCTAATATAAATAAATTATTACAAGATTCTTACAAAAGAATAAAATGAAGATTACAATAAAAATCTATAAATCTATCTAATCCTATACTACATCTTAAGCATCCATATTTTGTACCTGCAAAATACAAAACAAATAAAAGAGAAACAAAGGATTATTTTGTTAGATTTACTCTCATTTGAGAGGAGTGAAGTGCACTGCTCAAAATTACATCATTGAGTAATAGTAAAAGGGGAAAGTTTCACCAATGTGTAAGTATCTGTTCTTTTATATCAAATAAGCCTCAAAGCTATTTTATCAACAACAAAGTATAAGGGGAAAGTTTCACTAGGATAGTAGATTGTAATAGGATAAAAAGTGAAACCATCTCACTGATCTGAGCCACAAACAGCCCAAGCAGCCAGGCGGCACAGTCAACTAAATGCATGATGTGTGCTGTCAACACAGCAGCAACAACAGATGCAATCAAAAGAGAAGTGCACATCCGTAGCAAATCTCTTAGTAGCTCATTCCCATTCTCATGCACAAAGCCAAGAACACACCAAGCCTGCCAAAGCTCAAACAAAACCACCAGCCAAGATATAGACCAATCATTAAACCATCAACAAGATGGTGATCTGAGGAGGGGTGGAGCTGGTGGATAGCAAGGCCAAGAACAAGCTCACAGGAACTAGAAGGAGCAGGAGCAGCACCAGGAGGCGTAGAGAAAGATCAAGCCAACAAAACAAGCTAGCAAGATCAAGCCAACCAGACCAACCAGTACCACAACCACATCACCAACAACCAAGTTATGTGGTGATTACACATAAAACTATCACATGATCAAATCATCTTATATAGATTATCAAACATGTGTTGATTTATATGAAAACTTCTCAAAAATCACCCAAGTGGGGTGTATCCATCACAGAAGATTTTGCATAAAAGCCAATGACTAATATTTACAAACAAATCTAGGATCTCAGCTTGTGCATCATAGATCCTGGATCTAAATCTGTAATTCCACATTCCAATATAACCACAGCCCTATATCATGATTTCTAGGCACATGTCTTAAAAGAGTAGCACCTCAGAGATTAATATATCTTAAGGATCCATATTAAACAGTAAGTATACAAATCATTTTATCAGAGAACTCAAGAATCAGTAGCTAGTACTAGATACCATAAAACATCTATGAGGGACAACAAGGCAAAAACTTAGTGTCTATTAAGTTAGGCCTCAGACCAGCATCACATGCTCAAGAAAACACATAGATAGCATAGGATAATCATTCCAGTAAAAGCTTTCAGCTCAACTTAGTACCAAGCCACTCTTGAACACTAATAGAATAAAGCCTAGCACTAGAACAAACACTTGTGTACCATTCCAAAGATGGTGTCACAAGAATGAATTCTAGACCAAGCAAATCCTATACTTAGCTTTAATAAGTAAACTTGAAGTTAACTAACTAATCATTTTTGTGGAATCAATAACTAGGAATCATTATCAAGTTTACATATACAAAATTAGAGCATCATTGAATTAACATATTAACTTTAATCTGCATATATCCACACAAGCCAGTACATAAATACAGTGAATAACCACTGACAGTACTACTATCAGTACTAAGATCATGAACATTAGTGAATTCCCAAATCACCAGAATCAACAGTCAATAGTATCACAGTAGCATTATCTTCTAGACAGTATCCAATGACCAATTGGAATCAGTTTAACAAAACCACAAACAACTTTACCATCTGTAATATACAATCATCCAGAATTTTATAAACAACACTACCAATCCCAATTCATCCATCATAATCAAATCAAAAGGATGAACCCTAAACGAAATATGAACCCTAATTAGGGATTGCCACTAGGAACTCACAGAGGAGATCAAAAGAGGCAGAGAGCAGAGAGCAAGAGGGGGAGAAGAAGAATACTCACCAGTGGTCCTTGCTGACGAATAGAGGAGGAAGCAGATGGGACGACGTGCACACGGAGGCACGGGGAGCACCCGAAGGGCGCTTCAACCCACGCCGAGCCATGCCGGCGGCCACAGCAACACACGTGGTCGAACAGAACCACCACACCACCAGGAGCACCGCACAACACCACATGAGCAGCGGAGAAGACATCGCCGGCAAACCACCAAACCCTAGGGTTTGGGGTGAAGCTAGCCTGGCCGGGGAAGAGCTCTAGAGGCGAATCAAATAGGACCGGGTGAAGGATCAGGGTCATCTATCTCGTCATACACCACAGCGGCGACCAAGAAGGCCTAGGTCACCATGAATCAAAAGGCGGCGGCGGCAACACAGCGACATCGCAGGGTCGAGGAAGAAGAAGATGAACAAGCGTCAGAGAGTGAGAGGTGGGTGTGTACTGGGCCGATAGGGTCCAGTACCATCTCGATGGGTGGTCTTGACCAGCCCATTTGGGCCAGGTTCGGCCTATATAGCCCAATGGGTTGGCCCAAACATTAAAAGAAAAATTAAAAGATTTAATAAAAGACCAAAATACCCCTAGGATCTAATAAATTCTAACAAATAAAATAAAAGCCCTAAAAATACAAATGATATATTTTTAGGTTTATAATAATACAAGCTACCTAATAAAATTAAGAAATCTATTTTAATAGAATAACTTTAGGTTAAAGATTTTATAATATATATTCCTTATGGAATTTTGTAAAAATCAATAAAATACCTAAAAATAAATAAAAATAGATTTTATCATCATTAATTAGTGTAGTATTTTATAAAAAAATACTAAATTGATATTTAAGATGTCAAAATAAAATCTTCTAAATTAAAATGCTTATTCTTAAAAGAAATATTAAGAAAATAATTATAGGAGGTAAAAATAAATAAAAATTAGTTTTTGACTCTTTTACTGATATATTATATTACAAAAATATCAAATATAATATTTACAAAATATTAAGAATTATTATTAAAAGAATTTCCTTTATTAAGTCAATTCAAGAAAATTTATATATTGGGTAAAACAGACAAAGAAGATAAATAATAAATGATGCATTGCATTACTATGCATAATCATTTTTGCTTCTTTAAATATTGTCCTTACCGGGCAATAATGATGTTTTGTAGAAATAGAAGCTCAAGGTCGAGTGCAAGCTTCCGACTTCACTACCTTGCAATCACAAGACAAATTCATCACTTGCTCATGTCCTTTGAAGAGTCTTTATCAAAATAATTGAAAATTGTGTGTTATCATCTATGTTCCAAAGAAAGAAAATATTATTTGCTCAAAACAATTAAATTGTTGATATCATCCTAAGTGGTGATATGTATAAGGTGAGCAATGGAACCTAGGTTTCCATTTGCCATGAGATTAATCACTTAGGACTTAACAACCCATGACATTAGTGATTCTAGTGTCGTATATTACGCGGTAACCATGAGATTTGGAATGGGACGAAGAAGTCAGCTGTATCCTTTTCCCTTCGTATGTATGGCAAGGCAACCTTAACGTGACGTTGTGATTCCTTGTGCGGATCCAACATATGGGTGGGCACCCTTAGGCCCCACGATTTTGGTGTCTAGATTATCTATGAGTGGTTGCCGAAGGTATAGACGGACCTATATGGTACTTGCTAGGGGCATCACCAACTCATAGAGTCTTTGGGTACTCATCAGGGTATAGCCTGCCCGAAAGGGGGCTTAACGGAGGTGATCCAGCCCCGAAGGATCGTGTAGACATGCGGAGTCACGGAGAGGGTAGAGATTGGCTTGGGTCACCTACTGGGCCCCACATCATGGAATTGTGGACGGGAAAGTACGCCCGATTGTGCAACAAGAAGTTGATCTCTCATAGATAAAGTAACGTACCTCTGCAGAGTGTAAGAACTATAACTTGTTACTCACTGTTCCGGAAAGGATCTACGAACGCGGCAGGAAAGGAACTCCATGAAAGTTTTGGTCAACCTGTGAAGGATGATGGACATAGTTTTTGATAATAAAATCAATCTTTAAAGAAATGTTTATGAAAACTACATAGTGCCAAGGACTGATCGTCTGAGGTGGTAGATAGAGCATCAAACTTCCCACCTTGTATATAATAAACTTGCTGGGTAAGACTGTTACTCACCCTTTCCTTTGATCCCCTGCTTAGACTCTGAGGAGCCAGAAGATACTCCATAGTATGCAGCCGAAGGACAAGAGGATGTCTACTACGAGGATCCAGATCTATCTGGCGCAATAGAAGGGGTGTACTATGACATACGCTATGGAGTGGAGTACAATGAGTCAGAATAGTTGCCATCGTTGTTAGTAACCAATTGAGCCGAGCAACATAAACTTTATATAATAAGTTGTTGAGCTCAATTTGTAGTATAAGTTTGAAACTTTAAATCTTCCGCTGAAACAGTTTAAATTTGGTTTGTAAGTTGAATCATTTGAAGTCTCGAACTTCTGGTATTGTAATAATAATAATGTGTGTATGTTTGTAATATGGACCCGCAATGTTTCTATTGTACCACTCTAAGGGATGTGATATTTGCGGAACGGTGTTCTATGAATGTTATATCAATGACTATAGTGTACTACACATGCAGTGGTATGCTAGGTCACCGCAAACACCAATACAAAAAAAATTGGTTGTGAGAATGGGTCCTTAACTTTTTTGAGCCTTTTTGGTACTTGGGAGTAGCCATACATTATATAAAAATTTAGAATTCAGATTGTGATCTATTGGAAACACAATTGAAGTAAAGTTGGGTTGCGGTAAGGACAAGTGGTTATCTTATAGTGATCATTTGGTTCTAATCAATTGTGTCTTAAGCAGTTTACTTATGTTTATGTTGTCTTTCCTAAAAATACCTAAGGAGGTAAGGAAGCGAATTGATTTTTATAGGTCCCACTTCTTCTTGCAAAGTGATGAGAATAAAATAAAATATAGATTAACAAAATGGAACATTATTTGTAGACCAAAGGATTAAGGTGGCCTAGGCATTGAGGTGCTGGAAATTAAAAATATATTTTTACCGAGTAAGTGACTTCTTGAACAAATTAATAAAGGAGGGTTGTGGCAAGAATTTATACAGAATAAATATCTATGCCAAAAAAACGTTACTTGAGGTCCAAGAGAAATCGACTGATTCTCCATTATGGAAAGGAGTTATGTGGGTAAAGAATGAGTTCTTTACTAGAGGTCATTTCAAAATTAGGGATGGTTCTAGCACTAGTTTTTCGGAGGATACATGGTTGGGAGGTACACTGTTAGCACAATAATATCCATAGTTATACAATATTGTGCAACGGTAAAATATTACCGTGGAACAAGTTATGGCTCAAGTAGCGCTAAACATTTGTGTTAGGAGAGTACTTAGTGGTAATAAGTGGACTGTTTGGTTACACTTATGCTAAAGACTTATGATGGTGCAGCTAATGGAGGATCATGATAAGTTTGTGTGGAATTTAACATCACCTGGGATGTTCTCAGTGAGGATATTTTGAATGTTCATATGGTCTTTCTTCCAACATATCTTTGAAAATTTGAAACCCCCCTTAAGATTAAAAAATTTATGTGGTTCCTAAATAACAAAGTACTTCTCACAAAGGATAACCTAGTTAAAAGGAATTGAGTAGGATGTACCAAGTGATGTTTCGGTAGGTCAGCATGAAACGATAGAACATTTTTTTATATCATGCCCTTTTGCTCGTCTTTTGTAGCGTATTGTGAATTTTGCTTATGACACCTTTCATCCAACTAATATAACAAATATGTTTGGTAATTGGTTGAATGGAATGGACAAAACATCGAATGCTAGAATTCATATTGGTATTTCAGCCTTGTGTTGGTCTATTTGGAGATACAAAAATAACATTACCTTTAACAAAACAAAAAAGTTTAATCTTATACATGTTATTCATATTGTGGCCCATTGAATGTAACTTTGGGCGCTTTTACACCCTCAGAATCAGCGGGATATTATGGTTAGTGGGTACAGTTGTTTCCTGATGGTCGCTCCGGATATCTTAATCCAGTCTGGCTGGCAGCATTCTAGTCGACTACAAGATTCTTAGTGGTAGCATAATTCATATTTTTCGCAGGTTGATTTATGTATCAACTTTAAACGATCCATGATTTGTAATACTTTTTGGATGATGAACTTTTAGTAAAAGACTGTGTACATTGATCGATGCAGAGGCTGCTCTTTGCCCATTTCAAAAAGAAAATCGCCAAGAAATATCCACACAACATGTATCAATGCAACCTGCAGCACTTAACGCCTACGGCAGATTCTGAGTTGACGGACTGGTGGCCTCAAGCCCGTCAGCAAACACCGCGGCATCTTCGGAAGGGCTTTGATTCAGTTGTGCTCCTTATCGTTTGGACGCTTTGGAAGGAGCGGAACTCCAGGGTTTTCTAGCGATATGTCGAGACCTTGCGCACCATATGCCAGCGTATCGATGATGAAGTCGAGCTCTGGAAGCTGTCAGGAGCTGTTGGGCTGGGAGTAATTTGGAGATAGGAGCTTAGGTCTTGGGGGCTGTTTGTCCCTTCCGCTGGGTGTGGTAGCCCGAGCATGTAACCTAGCATGAATAGCATTGTGGTATGGTTATAACCGCATCATTCGATGCTGGACACTAGTGTTTTCTTGTTTTTCTTCTAATGAAATTGACACGCAAAGCTTTTGCGTGTTCGAAAAAAAGACAAACTTAACATAGTCCTTATCAGAGAGCATCCGCTTGTGCCGTCGTGGCCGCATCAACGACAAAATTTAGCTCCTTGCAGCTTGTGGCGACAAACTTGCAGAGAGCATCTTGGCTATCACCCACATGGCCACATACCCCACTTCATTGATCGATTACGCGCGCAGGAGCCGAGATCATATTGCAGAAGACTGATCATCAGGCCGATGCATGTCCATGGGTGAAAATAGTCACCAATCAGTTTTGTCTAAATAGACACGGTAGTCGGTACGTGTAACCTTCCTTTTGAACTTTTTAAAACAAAATGGAGGAGGTGGCGGTTGAACCAGAGACCAGGCACATGTAACATAATGCAGCAAACGCGTAGCTAAACTAGTTAGAGCATCTCTAGAAGGTCAGTCCATAAAATGTGTATAAAGACTGAGAATAACGTGTTTTTTCTATCCGCGTGTGCCAGGGCGGAACAGACCCGTATTCGCGAACCGTAAAATCGAATTTTTGTTTTTGATTCCACCGTCGCTTCGCCGTCTCCTTCTATATATCCCCTTCATTGGCCGGTTCATCTCCACCCTCTGCACTATCTTCTCCCATGGCCATGGCAAGGCCCACTTTGAACTTCTACGAGGCAGCGATGTTCGCCCACTACGACATCCTAGCGCCGCCGCGCGCCACGCTGCCAGCCGCTGGGACTCAGCTACGCCCGGGTGCCGTCGCAAAATGACAGAGTGGAAGAGGGCTATGGCCCGGTACTCGCCGACAGGCTCCTACCGGCGGAAGCGTTTCAAGAAGGAACGCATGGCGGCGCTTGTCCTCTGCATTGTTCACGGGCGGGAGGTCCACCCCGATCTCTACAACCATGAAGGGAGGGGCAATTCGGGGCCGTGCCTGGGCGCACCATCTATAGCGTCTTCGATGACGCGTGAAGCGAAGAGTTCCCGAGGGAGGCGAACAATGCCTGGATCGTCGATATCAATTCCTACGAGGAGGAGGTGGCCGGCGAAGACAGCGGAAGCGAAATAGTAGATTAGGGTTTAATTCATCGTTCTATTATGTACCTTGTTCCTGAAATCAATGGAGTAGAGAACCTTTTTTATTCTATCCATGGCCATTGTCTCTGCTGCGACCGGGGTCGGGAACTGGGTCAGCAAGCGGTGGCGTCCTGCTGCATGGGATGAATCGATATGACGCGACCTCAATCGACGGAGGCGCGTGGCGGCAGCGATGGCTGTTTACAGCGGAAGAGGGGGAATAAGCTGAAATGTCCCTCCCACAAAGGGTGTCTAGCGATAAACGCCGACATCGGGTCGGAGGCGAAACCTGATTATCTGGTCCGGAGGCTATTTTTCTCTGTCCCCTTAAAAAAATTATAGACCAGGGTTTTTTTTAAGTATTAGGATTTTTTTTAAGGGGTCTGCTAGAGATACGCTCTTAGAGCAAGTCTAACAGGCCCCGTAAACAGCCGGCACCCCGTAAATTTCCGGCGAGATACGGGGTGCCGGTGTTTTGGCCCGCCTAACACGCCCCGTAAACAGGCCGGTCCGTATCGCTCGGATACGGGGCGGGGCAAATCACCCACCCGGCCCCGTATAAGTACAGGGTGAGGGTGCGAGTGAGGGTCCAACCCCTCACTCGCAACCCTAGCTCCGCCGCGCGCCGCCCAACTCCGGCGAGCAATTCCAGCCGCTCCGTTCACGAATCCACGCCGCCGCCGCCATGAGCTGCCGCCGCCAAGCCACAGGCTCCTCCTCCCCAGCCAAGCGCCGCCGCGAGGAGCTCACGCTCGAGGAAGCGTGGGTCCTCTACTGCAAGCTATCCTGGGCCGGCAGCCGCCGCGCCGTCTGGAAATGGGTCGGGTGGCCGGGGACGATGCCGCGGTCGCTCGTCGACTTCGCGTCCGGCGGTTGCTACTTCAACATCGACCCGCCGTTGCCGCCGATGACCGGCGACAAATTCGAGAAGTGCCGGGCACAATGGGAGATGGACCGCGCCGATCTCGCGGCGTGGCGCTCCAGGCACGCTCCCAACTGGGAGGAGGGGGGCTCGAGCGCCGCGACGGGGACGGCGGCCGCGGCGGAGGAGGCAGAGGAGGGGGAGGATCCCCTCTTCCTGCAGGCGGTCGAGGCCTCCAAGCAAGAGGCCGCCGACAGGGCGGCTGCGGATAAGGAGGAGGAGGCGCTCGCCATCGCCGCCGTCGAGGAGATGAAGAAGGCGGAGGCTGCCTCCGCCGCCGTCATCGTCATCGACGATGACTAGGCGTACTGCCGCCGTGGCAGCGACAACCTCGCCGACAAGGAGGTCTCCGGCGAGGTTCTTTTGTGCAGTTTTAGATTAGGGTTAGCTTAACAAGTCGCGATCTACCGCTAGATCGCGCAATTTTGCCTGTATCTATGATGAATCGAAGCCTATATATCTATGAACAATCTGCTTTTATCTCGCGCGAAATTTAAATTTTAAATATACGGGGCTCGGATACGGGGTCTGCTAGGCGGGCGATGAAATCAGTGAGGAATTTCAGAGCAAAATCGAGTACAGGGTCCTATACTTAAGTTTTACGGGGCATAAATTTAAGGAACGTGTTAGACATGTTCTTATATATATGTAACCTAACTGCACCCACAAATAGCGGCCGCCCGGCCGAGACAGATCGAAGCGCAAGTATTGATCAAGTCTCCATGGAGGCGGCCTCCCGTGCCGGTGCCGGCAGGGACCGTCTGAGCGAACTTCCCGACTGCCTGCTGCACAGCGTGCTATCGTCCCTCCGTTCCCGGCAGGTGGTGCAGTCATGCGTGCTATCGCGGCGGTGGAGGCACCTGTGGCGCTCCGTGCCGTGCCTCGACGTCGACCAGCGGGACTTCCTGTTGGACGAACCGGAGCCAGAGGCCCCCGTCTACCACGACCCTTCCGATGCGGCCTGGGACGTGTACCACAAGGCGCAGGACGAGAGGCTGGGCAGAGAGATCAAGCGGCAGCGCTGCTTCGAGGACTTCGCCGACGCCGTGCTACTCTTCCACGGCGCGAGGCCCCTCGACGCGTGTCGACTGCACGTCGCCGACCTGGATCTCCGCACGGCCTTGTACCGCTGGATGCGCCGCGGCCTAGCGCGCCATCCCGCGGAGCTCCGGGTCGCCTACGGCGACAGATCTCACCACGACGATCCGTCGTTTTCCTTGGACTTGGTCTCCGGCGGCGGCGGCGCTCTGTCCGTCACTAGCCGTCTAAGGAGGCTGCATCTTTCCGGATTGACCCTATCGGAGAGATTCGCCGAGGAACTCAGATCCGAGTGCCCGGTCCTGGAAGACTTGGAGCTCGTCGAGTGCGAGTACGACTACAGGTTCGAAGGCCGCATCGCCTCCAGCTCCATCAAGCGGTTGCACATGGAGGGGCTCCTCGGCAGTAACAGCAGCTTGAGGTCATTACTCACTCTCGCCCTTCCTGCCCTAGTTTCCCTGAACCTCGACAAGGTCTGCCTGCCGGACATTGAAGATGAGTTGCAGTCCCTTGCCGTGGCATCCATCACATATCCAAATGAGTATCGCTGCGAATACCGTTTCTTGAAATCCATGCGCAACGTCAGGGCCTTGGAACTGCGGAGTTTTACCACGACGGTAAGTCACATATCATATCAAGCCGTACGTAGTACGTCCTTCTCTTCCTGTCATCCTCATGATATAGCTTTGTAATTTATTTCTTTCTGGGTATATTCAGGGACTGCTAGAGGAGGAACCCGAAATTTTCCGCGAGTTCCATAACCTCAGGACCTTGATCCTGATAGAATGTGAGATTGGAGAGAGATGCCAGGTGTTGAGGTACATGTTGGAGAACGTCTCAAACCTGGAGAGATTTGTGCTGCAAGATTGCGAGGTCATGTCTCTTTTTCCAATTCTCTTTTAACGTTTTTTTCTAAAGAACTAAGTGGAACTAATATGAATATGCATATGTGACATGCAACTAATTCTGCCACCATGCATCTTATACTAGCTACATGTTTCTGTTGTCCTTGCAAACAGGCCTCTGGGTTTTGTAGGGGGGGAATCAGCTTCCCACTAGTGGAAACGCGGGCTTTTGTTGATCCCGAATTTTAACACCGTTCTTCTACTTAACCGGTTAAAGCAAAAGCATCAGTAGCGTGGCTTGCATTAAAAGGTTACTTTAACACCGGTAACCGGTGTTAAAGGTCCTGCACCAGTGGTACAGAATCTTAACCCCTTTAACGAACTGTTAAAGAACTATAAGACACACACACCCCAGCCCACACACACCCTTCCATTCTTTCACATTTTGGAGGCAAGAAGGTGTGAAGTTTGTGTTTTTTCCATATGTTAGGTGTTCAGCATTCCACAGCATTCCACGGGTGCAGGAACCTCAAATCTATACAGGTCAAGTATGAAGATCAAGATGTCCCTTATGTGCTTGTTGGTGTGTTGACGCAAATTGCAAAGGATGTAGTTAAGACACACCGAGGCAAAAGAGATTATGTTGGGTGGCTGGACTGGATGCGTCGCGTCGTTGGGTGGCAGAAGAAATTCCTCACACGACAGGCACGTTTGGTGGTCTTGACTAGCTCACCTTCTCTAGCTTTAGCTCCTTGATTAATTCGCCAGTTCCAGCCTCCCTCCCGTACGTCTAGCATATTAACTCCCGCTACTCTTTTGGCCTTGTAGCGAAATGCTGCTGCCGTCGCCGAGTCGGAGGACAACTCTTATCTGTCGTCAGACGAGGAGCACGAGTCCAATGTGTGGAAGCATGGCGGGCGAAAGAAACATGACAGAGACTGCACCATCAAGGCACACCGGAGGGCGGCTCACTTAGCACGACGCTGAAGCGTTTGTTGGCATGGTGGACAAGGAGGCGCGTACCAAAGCTGATCCCTCTAGTCTGTTCCCCCGTGGCGTGGACACCAAATAGAGTGCCATTCCTGATCCTTTGACATCAAATTGTTTTCTTTCATTACCAATAGGTTGTGATTTTTGTACGGAGAGAAGTCTATGGTATCCCAATCAACTGTTCTTGGAGTTTAGATTTGTTTTTGAATTAAGGGCCAACCATTGATAAGTTAATCCAATTCGGCTCATCAATACAAATGAACCCATTGTTTAAAAACATACTTCAAAATGTCAACAAAAATCAGAAAAGATGTCTCCTAAAGGCGGTGCACTAGGGAAGCTCATATATTTCTTTGAAATTAAGTCAAACACTGATAAGTTAATGTACCCCTTACAAATAGAACCAATTTTCTTTCAGAACTTTTTAATATTTAATTTTATGTACTTTCTCCGTCCTAAGATAGATGTCTAAAGTTTTTTAAAATTTAGATTAATCTACTGTCTAGATTCATCTAAATTTTAGCAAATATGAGACATCTATTTTGAGACCGAGCGAGTATTTTTAAAAGAAAAATGATACACATTCCCCGGGATTACGTGTCTCGTTCCCCGGGTCGCTCACGCGCGGGTCGCGTCACGCCCTTCCGCCTACGGGCCCAGCAACCTTATCTTCCTCCGCGTGAAACCGCTGCTTGCGGATCCCGTCGACCGTGCCACAGCAGCTCCCGTCGACTGTGCCGCCTACAGCCGTCGCACCACCTATGGCTTCCACCGCTGTGCTCCTCCACTCCCGCCTGGTGCTCCCGTGGGCGGATCCCTCCCCATGCCCCAAGCTCAGTGAAGCCGTTGCCGGGCTGGGTCCGTGCCGCCGCCGCACCAGGAGGCCAACGCGAATTTTTTTTAAATAATATGAAATAATTATTTAATTTGAGTTCTATTATGCGTTTTGTCGAAATTGCAGATCTAGGGCTTTGTCGGCCAGGGGCAAGCCGACTGGGCCAATCGGTTAGCCCGGCTGCATCGCATGTGGCACCATGCGTACCCTGCCCATGCCCATCGGCCAGGGCCTGGCCGATTGGCCCAGTCGGCTTGCCCCTGGCCGATTGCCTAATCGTCGCGCCCCTGCCCAATTCCTGCATGATCAATGCGGCCCTAATCTTCCGCGCTGTTTTTCTCGTCAATCCTTCGCGCCGATTTTTCCCGCCATCGCGCCGATTTTTCCCGCCATCGCGCCGATTTTTCCCGCTAGTACTTTCCGTCCTTTGTTCCCGCCACTACTTCCCGCCCTTTTTTTCCCGCCACTACTTCCCGCCTTTTTTTCCCGCCTATTCGCCCGCTCGCTTCGGTGCCTCTATAAATCCGGGCAACGAGATCTATCCTTTGCCAGTTCTTCTCTTCCTCCTCTTACTCTCTCATTTCCCTCCTCTCCTCTGGCTCTCGCATTTTCCTCCCCTCCTCTCCACTATGACCGGCCTTCTCCACGCTGTAGATATGTCCATTGGGCTTTTCTTCATAGCCGAACTGTTGAGATAGGCGATACACCAGCTGGGATACGTTGGTATCGAACCATGATGCTCTCGTTATACTTGGTAAGTCACTTTATCTAAGAGGGTGGAAAAAGACCCCAAATCAGTGCAGCGAGCTTCTGGGATCAAGGCAAGGTGGGACAAGCTCACCTTCAAGAGTGAAGCTCGCATGATGGAGGTGGCTAATACACCTTGGTCCTGGATAGAAGATAGCGAAGATGAGGATGATATCTTCATGCCGCCACCGGTTGGAAGCAAGGAAAGAGCTGAGTGGGACAAGAGGCAGGAGAAGAAGAAAGAGCAGGCCAAGAAGAGTCAAGCTGACATGACGAAGCAGGCTGTGGCACGTAGGGCCTGCATAGAAGAGAGCGAAGATGAGGATGATATCTTCATGCCGCCACCCGTTGGAAGCAAGGCGAGAGCTGAGTGGGACAAGAGGCAGGAGAAGAAGAAAGAGCGGGCCAAGAAGAGCAAGTGCGAGGGATCGTCCAAGGGAAAGGGCGAGGCATCATCTAAGGGAAAGGGAAAGGCATCATGCTAGGGATTGATAGGACTCTTATTTATGTACCGCAAGTTATGTTGAACTGTGTTGCAAGTTATGTTGAACTGTGTTGCAATAAAAATCGTGAAATGATAGAATGATGTCTCATATATAGGTAGATATATGTCTCATACATAAGTAGATGTCTCATGCATAGATAGACATGTCTCATACATAGATAAATATATGTCTCATACATAGATAAATATATGTCTCATACATAGATAAATATATGTCTCATACATAGATAAATATATGTCTCAGCGCTGCCGCATGACGCTTTCGGGTGGTGGGTTAGGAGGCGTCGTCCGAACCTGTGGGGCGGCCGAACCTGTCGGGGAGGAATCACCGACCCGTGCTCATCGTACTGAGTCTCCTGTGTGGGGTCAGGTGCAGGAGTCTGGAAAATGTTCAGCCAAGCTTCTGCGTCATGAAATCCGAAAGTGCTATGATCAACGTCCTGATCAGTCCAGGCGGATCCGGACACAGACGACTGATAGCCAGGCATAGACCCCTGCATTCCGAATGCTCCTGCACATAAAAACAAAGTATGTAAGAACTTGACATGAAATGAGCCTCGACTCTTATCTTGTAAGACACATACCGTGGGCTGTGGCGTGGGTGAAACCCGTAGTTTGGCATGGGAGGGTGACCCAAAGGCTCCCTCTGCTGGTGCTGCCACGAACCTCCATCGTGCAAAGGTGGCTGCTGCCAATAGTCGAAAGAAGATGCTGATGCCACGTCAGACCTCCAGCCTGGTCTGGGGAGGAGGTCTCGGCGTCCTGGTGTAAGCCGTGGACGGGGAGCCTGTCGAGTGGCGAGGGTGGCTGCTGGCCTGGTGGTGCGTCGAGTGCGGAGGACGATGGTGCCGGGTGGTGAGCAATGTCCGAAGGGCGGGTGCACGTGATAACCCCGTAGATACGTCGTATCTTCTCCTCCAGGCGACTCAGCCAGGTCTCCTGGTCCTGCCGGTGAATAAGTAGGGGTCCGGACGAAAGAGAGCGTCTGTACTCAGCACTCTCCGTCTCAAGATCGACTAACAGCTGTGCCTGCAAAGGACACCACAAGGTTCGGCATATATAGATGGAAAACTATGTAATAAATAGGTGCATTAGATGAAGAACATACCGCGTGTTGTCTGCTGCCCACAGTCGACTGGCTCGGATAACTATCCCAAGTAGCAGCGCCAGGCATCTCCTCTGGGTGAGATTGCTGCGTGATGCGTAGTCGTGTGGCGCTCATGTAGCTATCCAAGTACCTGTTGAACTCTTCCATGTCAAATGGCTCGTTCGAGTCCCAGACTCGGGTTGTAGCGGTGTCCCACTCTTGAACGTACACCCCAACCCTGTGTAGCCAACCCGTGGCGGTCTTGCTACTTCCCTTCCTCGACAACCTAACATTTAACATGGTTAGTGTCATGTCAATAAATCATGTTAATATGGAAGTAATGTGTAAATGCAACATACGCGTGTACGACTGAAGGAATGGCGCTCTCCGTAGGACGAGGATCAGCCAGCTGGCGAAGACCAAACTACCTCATTACTCTATGTAGGCTCATCTCCTCTGCCTGCATGTCGAAGATGATCTTCGATTTTGTGAGCCAATACGGCTCGTCCCTGGCGCATAGTAAAGACATTTGTGCGGCGTCCCCATCCCTCTGGAATCTAGCAGCGACAGCTTCATTACCGTAGGGCTCCCATCATCCGAACTCGCTAGCAAGATCGTCAAACTTTCGACGGACAGTGCGGGGTAGCAACCCCTCACCTGATTGTGAGAAAAGCGTCTCTGCGAATAATAATTTGTTAGCTTCATGCATAGGCAAGTCAACTAAATAATGAATGTAACAAGTAACTATGCACATACCTGGCGATGTGTCCAAACTGAACCGAAAGTAGGCAAGTCAATGTGGTCTGGATCTGGATCCAACAGTCCAGTCAGAGGGTCGCCCAAAGTAGCTGTAGGGTAAGGCGTCTCAACCATAATGTCCGGCCGACCGCTCCCAGGACCAAAGCTGCAACAGTAGTGGGCATCCAAGCAGGCCTGACTTCGGCGCCCTCCGTTGGCAACCACTGCACATACCTCGGTACGTGGCCGCTAAGACCGCAGAACCCCAACTCCTCTGTATAATCATGTCAGCGCTAGTTGCATTGGCGATCTCCAATGCGATAGGGATGTAGCGAGCGATGATAGTGATGACATGGTTCTCGGTGAACATCACCTTACCGAGAAGCCAAAGTATGTATGCCTCCAAGGACCGAGTGATTTGTGCATCTGTCAACTGAGTCTCTGGATAGCCTAACAGTTGGATCTGCATTAATGAAATATGGTTCGATAAGTAACCAGTAGCCAGTAATGTGTACCAAACAGATGAAAAAGAAGTTAGCAAACACACCTGACATCCTAGTAACCAGTCGAACTTGGGCCCGTGTTCTTCATACTCCAATGGTCTAGTAATACCCTGAAATCGCTGTGCCATATCCTGTTGCCAACCCGCTGGTGCCTGTAGCGGTCCAATGGGCTGTCCAGCCAAAGGAAGTCCCAACAGGCATGACACGTCCTGGAGAGTAGGAGCCATCTCTCCCCAGCGAAAGTGAAAAGTGTGGGTCTCGGGCCTCCAACGGTCGACCAAGCATGTGAGCAATGAGTGGTCATATAGTAGGCGTGTAGAGTCTACAGTGCCCTCAACCAAGCGAACAAAAGGTAAAAGCCCAGCCCACTTCAACCTGCATGACCAAAAACGTGATCAATCATGTATCGCAACCCAAAAATACTCATATAATTCATATAATTCATGATTAAATCGTACCTAGGAACCCAAGCGGTGTATCCTCCGATTAACATTCGATTGCGAGTGACCAAAGGCTCAAGTGAGTGGGGGTCATCCTCCAAAATTCTAGCCCGATGCTTCTTTTCAATGTCTGGATCGAGCAACCTGTATCTTCTCGCCATTTCTGAACAATTTAAAAATTAACATAAGCAGTTGCATATTACAACATAAAACATAGTTCGCCACATATTACAACATAAAACATAGTTCGCCACATATTACAACATAAAACATAGTTCGACACATATTACAACATAAAACATAGTTCGACACATATTACAACATAAAACATAGTTCGACACATATTACAACATAAAACATAGTTCGACACATATTACAACATAAAACATAGTTTCACCCGCGTCCTCTACCTCTTCGACCTCGCGCACCCCGTCCTCGCGTATGTGTGCACTTTCATCGAAGTGGGACAATGAGTATCCCTGACCAAATTCATTGCATAGAAAACACTGCCGAGTTGGGCACTACCGATTCGTCCATGTCATTCGGATGCGTCTACATGGCGTCGCCTCGCTTGTTCGCATTAGAGCAGTGTGGGATGTCCGCCTTTCACCAGGGTTCACGGTGTTGAAATTACCCATTACTCGAAATCCTGACATCTCACCCGTCCAAGTATTGACCACAGATTCTTTCAGGTAGTAGGGAGACACGAACGATATGGTGTCCAACCCTAGCTGCCGACAAGCAGCAAGCACATGAGAGCAAGGCAGGTGAAGCAACTTTGGTTTGTTGCAGGTGCACTCGCAGGTTGGCCATTGCTCATTACCTATCTTCACCTCATGCGTTCTCAGTTCATTACCACACCCAAACTTATCGGTGGCTAGCCGCACCTCAAACCTTCTATCCTCATTACCTATGCACACGACGGTGTGTGACATACACTTCGCCATCTTCTTATCCATGTACCTCATAACCTTTTCACAGAAACGGGTGTTCGGATTGTTCATGATATGCATCTGAGCACCCTGTCGTCTGGTTCTAAAATATGAAATCGTGCCATACAGAATACCTTCGACTATGGCTGTCAGTGGAAGTGCCCTGTTACCTCTGAGGACAAAGTTATATGACTCAGATAGGTTTGTAGTCATGACACCATACCTAGCTCCATGTGTATCGTGTAGCAAAGACCACCTCTCCAAAGGCTCGTGCTCTATCCACTGCTGGAAGTTCTTGATCGATCTGCCGAGCCTTCTCCTTGTACCAGGTGGATCAAATCCAGGCAAGTCACAAATCCCTACAGGATCTTCCTCCACAGGGGCAGCTCCAGTAGCTTGATGTGCACTATCGCTGCTTGATGTGCGACTACGGCTGCGTTTTGCAGCTTTCCTTGCCCTCACATGTTTCTGAGTAAATTCATCGAGCTTTGCACGTATGAAATCGTGCTTCCATTCTTGGTTCTGCTTGCACAGTTTTTTGAATAGATTCAGGAGGTTCTTGTTTCTGAACTGTGAGAAGAAATTAGCACCAAATGGCGCATGCACCATCGGCTTTGCATGTCAAGCCAAGGTGTTTGCTCTTCTGGCCCTGGCTGTGTCAGCCGTTTTACGGCATTCAGTATACCTGCATGCCTATCATGAATGATGCACACATTGGGCTTGTCTTTCACAACTGCTATTTTGAGCTGCCTGAAGAACCATGTCCAACTTTCAGTGTTTTCGCCCTCCACAAAAGCAAATGCAAGTGGGACAATCTGATTGTTGCCGTCTTGACCAATGGCGGTAAGGCTCTGACCATTGTACTTGCCGATAGAAAAGTACCGTCTACACATATCAACGGGCGACAATAAGTGAAAGCTTGGATGCATACAGAAAAGAAGAACACTCGATGAAGCACCTTCACGGATGGATCCTCGGGTATCACATAATATTGTATGTCGACATAGGTGCACGGGTTTCTATCCTGCAGTTGTACGAGTTGTCGGACCACGAGTCATCTGCGTCTCTAAACGAACCAAACCTCTCCTCAAGAGCCCTTTGCTTTGCCCTCCAAGCCTTGCCATACGAAATGGAGTACTTAAACCGGTCTTTACTTTCTTACATATCTTGGAGTCTCAAGGCTTTGCACTCTACTAAGTCCGTGTAAAAGCAGCCGAGCTAGAAGTGTGGAGGAGAGGTTAAGATGATCTTTAGGAACCTGTAGCTTACATGTGTGCTGCACATAGTCGCCACCAACCAAGTTGTGTCATCTGCAGGACATAGGCATGCACCCCTGGACAATTTATATCCACGCATTCCATTGTCAAGTATTTCTTAGAGGACACGGTTGTTTTCAAAACCACTGTGTTGACATTGCCCAAGCAACGATGCATCTTGCAAATGTTGCTTGTCTTGATATCCGCACCTGGGCAATTCATTGTTGTGATATTCCCACGAGAATCATGACCATCATCAATGGTCATTCGGTTGACATGTTTTGATTCCATGAAGCAGGAATCGGCATGTCCTCTCCACCACTGCCTTCTCCATCAGAATCATCAGGGTCATCAGAATCACCACTCTCTCCATCCATGTAATCCTCCTCTTCCATCATGTTCTGCATGCCTCCATCTTCCTCGTCCGCATCTGCCTCTCCACTATAGTCTTCTCCACCTCCGGCCTGACTGCTCTGCCCCGATTCATAACCACCGCCTCCTCCTCCTATCTCTATCTCCTCGCCCGCGATTCATAACCACCGCCTCCAGCACTAGACATAGAGTACATCCCGTAACTTGAATCAACACTATGGCGCGAAACATGTCCACCATCGATCTCCTTCAAGACAGGAAGCACTAATGCGCGAGGGTTTACATGCCTATCTTCACAGCCTTTTAACCACTTAAACCAGTCTCTGTCTGTATCTACAGGCCTTAAAGTCCAGAAAATATTTTTTCTTGACTTTGTCCATAATGCTTGCACGCTGACGGTGTATGTCTCGATGTTATAGCCTAAACATCCTGTCAACCATTCCTTCAACTGACTAACACTCCACGTTTGAGGGGCAGTCAAATCTAACTGTGTACACATAAACTCTCCCAGATCTGCTCCAAAGTCATTTGTTCGAACATTCCCATGACCGTAATAAAACACGAACTTCACTATATTGGTCATCTCTGCTGACATAAAATAAACAACCTAATCAATTAATTATCGACAACGCGTATAACTTTGGACAATGCTTGCAAATATTCTAAAAATTATGATATTATTGCTATCGGTCAAATATTGCTACTAATCTACCGGACAAATATTTGTGTCTAACCCATCAGTCACCAAATATTCTAAAAAATATGATACTATTGCTACCGGTCAAATATTGCTATTAATCCACCGGCCAAATATTTGTGCCTAACCCATCGATCAAATATTATTACTAATCCACTAGACAGGTATTATAATAGACAAACATACGCACGTACGTAACCATATACAATAACCGTGATTATCGAGAGATTAAAGTTTACCCTTGAAGCGAGAGAAGCCGCTCGGTCCACCACCACAGCACCACCACAGACAGCCTCAGCTCCTCCACCACAGCTCCACCACCATTGCCATTGCTCCACCACAGCTCCACCACCGTTCCTCCAACAAATCAACACCAAATCGCGCTATGAGCTAACCCATCCGTAGATCGGGCTACCACTATCTCTCTACTGCCTTTGGATTGAAGTTTCTGTGGTCAAATCTCGCTAAATCGGGAAAAAATGGAGGTTTTTTGGGGCTAGAACGAAGAACAGGAGAGAGAGAAGAAACGCCCGTCGCGGTGGAGAAGAAAGACTGCTGGCGGCGCGGGGCGCGGCGTCGCTCGCCCCTTATCCTGGCCCCAGTCGGTCTGGGCCTGGCCGATTGGGCAGTCGGCCAGCGCCTGGCCGACTGGACCTGTCGACCGTTGTGGGTCCCGCGGCCCCACTGGCCGACCTGCTGTCGGCTGGCTGCTGGCCGATTGCTCTTCTGTCGGCCAGGGCCTGGCCGATTGGCCCAGTCGGCTTGCCCCTGGCCGACAAAGCCCTAGATCTGGAATTTCGAAAAAACGCATAGTAAAACTCAAATTAAATAATTAATTCGTATTATTTAAAAAAAATTCGCGAGGCCAACGCCTTGTAGCGGTACTCCACCACCGAGGTCGGCGACACATCTTTGGCCTAAGCCGCTCCCGAACTCCTCTGCCTCTACATCGAGTTTCGCCTCCTCTCCTCTACATAGACGCACGGGAGTGATTTTTGGTCAACAGCGTTGGTACCTATGCTATATGGGGTCGTCGGCGGTGCTACGTGGAAAGAAGTCTAAATAACCCCCTAACTATCGGGTTTGGGACATTAAACCCCCCTAAGTTTAAATTAGGTCATTTAACCCCCCTAAGTACCAAATACCAGACAAATTACCCCTTTAGCCGCCGATGGCTGTTTTGGTGCACGTGAATAACTGGTTTTGGTCCTCCGAGGAAATAACCCCTGATTAGCGTTCAGGACAACGTACAGGTTCAGCTGAACCATCATCTCACCCGGAACATACACGTTAAACATGTAACAACCCGTCCTCAACCTGAACCAGCAACTGGCTAGGACTCCAAGGTGAGAGATGGCGGGGCAGCGCGGATCGCATCCAATCTCTGCCGACGACCTAGAACGGAGACATAGAGGCCTGGGGCGTTTGCGGCGCGAGCATCCCGGGATAGCGGGCACGGAGCTATGCAAATTCGACATGCCCGAGCGCATCAGGCTCTGAAGCTGAACGGTCACATCTGCGTCATTGAGCGTCGCCTCGACGGGAAGCCTGACAGCGTTGGTGAGCGGAGGTGCGGGTCCTGGATGACAACGCATTTGCAACAGCTCCAAGTTGTCGGCTTGTCGTCCACCATGCTCGCACGAGTGGTGCCTGGAGCTGTGACGTGCATGCGCATCGCGGTGGCCTCCTGCCTGGCTGCGGCGGCGCCAGCCACGCCTCGCCGCGAATAGCGTGGGCGCCTCGTCCTCGTAGCACACATCGTCGTCATCATCTTGGTGACTTTGTCGGCTGGGCTCGCGATCATCGCAGCCTGCTGTGCCGCGAGTGACTGTTGCCGCTACCGATGCTGGCGGGAGCGGGCGACGGTGACCCCTAACCGCTAGTGACCTCGAGCAGAAACGTCACCACCGGTATCAGTTAACCGCTAATCTCCACCATGGCCAAAACCACTCAATCGTGGACCAAAACAGCTAACAAAACAGCTATCAGCTGTCAGAGGGGGTAATTTGCCTGGTATCTAAAACTTAGGGGTGTTAAGTGTCCCAATCCAAACTTAGAGGTGTTAAGTGTCCCAGACCTGATAGTTAGGGGGGTTATCTATACTTCTTTCGTGCTACGTGCGGCCGACAGTGTTGCTACATGTGGCATCGTGTTTGGTACATGTGTCCAATGGTGTTATAGTATTATAAATGTTTTGCTACGAGATATCCGGTGAGGTCTTCGGCGAAGTTGTATTTGATACAATAGATATTATTTTGCTATAACCATTTAGCGATTTTGCTACAATAGCGTAAAGTTTTTGCTTCAGGGTCGCCGGCGAGTCTCTGACAAGGTCGGATTTACTACCCCACGATTTTTTTTGCTACATATGATTTTGTGATTTTGCTATAATAGCATAGAGTTTTTGCTACACGATCTCCAGTGAGGTCTACCGACGAAAACCTCAGGCGGGTCTCTGAGACGAGGTCGGATATGCTACATTAGCACAACATTTTTGCTACGCGGTGGCCGGCAAGGTTTCTGATGAAATCTCCAGCTAGATGTAGTCTATTTTTCTATTTTTTAGGTCAAATCTTTTTTGCTACACGTAAAAAAACATGACTATATATAACAAAAGCGGAACCGTTTATAAAAAAACGGAATAAAAGAACGAAAAACAGACCTAACCATCGATAGATTCAGACGGTTGGGGACCCGGGATAGGAAGTTTTTATCCTGGAACGCCTACCACTGCCCTTTTTAAAATAGGTTCGTATATGTTGGGAAACCGAGCCGGTAGAGGCCCACTCGGTGTGGCCTCTACCAGGCTAGGGTTGGCCCATGTGGGTATCGTATCCCCTCTTTAGCCTATAAATAGAGGAACAATCTTTGTACGTGAGTTACCGAGAGAGTTATCAATAAAAGTTCCCTGTTTCATCTACTTTGTACTGTGTGTGCCTTCTCCTAGTCTTCTCTTCCGGCGTGGAACAGCCCTGGGACCGGCCAGTCGGAAGGGGGTGTTCCAACACGTTATCAGCACGAGTCTCTCCGTCGAGCCTCCATCAAGCCACCGCTGAGCCTGCATCACACAGGCTTTCGTTGAAGGTAACACAAATCTGACCGCAAAAATGGATTCGTCTCGCGTTTTCCTTTCAAGATTTGCGTTCAGATCTTAGATCAGATCCCAACTTAGGTGCGGATTTTTCTTTCCGGGAGTCGAGCTGACCTGCTGTCGCCGACCAATGTCGATCTAATCACTCCCAGATTAGAAATTTGTTGACTGTACCGTTGATGCGTGCACCTGCTGTGCCAATCTGGATTTTTCTTAGCAGATCGGACTGATCTTCGCTGTTTTATTTAGTAGATCGGATCGATCTACGGTTTTCATGTACCTTTTTCTTTTGTACCTTGCATGCAAAACGCCATGACTGCTGCAGCCTCGCTGGCCACGAGCGAGTTGGACAAGCGTCTGGGCACTGCCGCTGCAGCCCCGCTGGCTGCTAGCGCTGCCGCCGCCGCTGCCGCGTGCCCGCCGCCCCAGCCCCGGGCAGCCATGCCGCGTCCGACCGCCACCGCTGGCACGCCCCGCCCCTTACGCCCGCCGTGCGAACGGCCCGCCCGCCTGCTGCTACCCGCCGCTGCTGCTCGCTAGCTGCATGTGTCGGCTTTCGCTTCGCGTGCATGAGCTGTCTTGGCGCCCGCCGCGCGGCCTGGTTGGCGCTTCGCGCGCCCGCGATAGTCGCTGCCGTGCTGCGCCGCGCCCGCAGGCCGTCTTGCTGCGCGCCCGCAGGCGGCCTGGCTGGCCTTTTCACGCGAGCTGCTGGCTATTTGTCGCATCTGCAGCGCTGCCGCCCAGCCGCTGCTGCTCGTCGCTGCCGTCGCCGCGCGCAGCGCTCGCGTGCACCGCCGCTAGATGCATGCGCGCGGTGCCGCCACTGCTAGCTGCATGCGCTTGTGGTGACGGCGCTTCTAGCTACATGCGTTACAGGCCGCTAGCTACATGTGCCGGCCTCGCGTCGCGCTGGTGTGCATGCGCTGCCACCAGCCGGCGGCCGCGCGCTCATGCGCATGCGTCCTTTAATTTAGGAAGTACTTTGATTCCATCCATGCATGCACACCTATAAACTACCAATTTTTTTTGCGAGTAGTTGAGCTGTTCCGTGCCAGATATGGATGTGGTAAAAAAGCTAATAGGTCCGTTCGGTTCCAGCCAAGCTGCGCCGATTACGCCATGCCGCCATTGCGCTCTGGAGGCCGCCTCCGCGTCTGCGCCCGCGCCGCGTGCCGTGCCACCGCCTGCCAGGTTCGCGCCTCGCTCGCGCGCCGCACTGCGCGCCGCTGTCGCAAGGCCGCGCCGCGCTGCGATTCCAGCGGCGCTTCTGTCGCCGGCCTGCTGCCGTGCCCGCCGACCTGCTGCCGCCGCGGACCCCACCCCCCCGCCACCTGACCGTGGTCGTCGGCCTGCTGCCGCCACCACCCCGTCCTAGTCGGGAGCAATCAGCTCCGTCCACCCTGCAAAATGGGCTGGACAGTCTAGGGTGGGCCAGTCCAGTTGGGCCGTTTTCTTTTTCAGCCCAGGCGATATACAAAAAACGAAAAATAGTGGGGCGTGGGAGCACGCGTTTTGTTGGGCTGGTGGACAGTTTTTGATCCTGTTTTCGGTCCGATTTTAAACAAGCTTTTACACTATGTCTTACTACAGTTATTAATTACCGCATGTCTTTAATACCTTGTATCTCATAGATAGCTTGCACTGTTTTTTAATTGAATTTTGGAACGCCATCATATTTGAATTATTGTATCGATTATCGCATTATGCAACCGATTACCTGCTGTAATCTTACACACTTTGCATAAATTGCAGATGACCGGAATCGTCAGCCGCGAGTTCCCGGAGTTGACCCAGGATGGGCTTAACTACCTGACTTGGGCCTCGGACGTTGAGATCGTCCTTGAGGGCCGATGCATCAAGGATGCGTTGATTGCGGGGACCCCGACGGCCCCCAGCAAAACCATCCCGGCGGATAACGCCAAAGCTCTGCACTTCCTCCGCCATCACATGTGTGAGACCCTCAAGAATGAGTATATGGCAGAATGCTTACGCTTTGGACCGCCCTCAACAAGCGGTTCTCTAGGCTGAAGTACACCATTCAGCCACAGGCGGAGGCAGATTGGATACGTCTGAGGTTTGCGGACTTCAAGACGGTGGGAGAGTACAACTCCAGGTTGCACCGGATTTGTACTATTCTTCAGCTGTGTGGTACCAGTACCACTGATCAGCAGAAGATAGACAAAACCCTCTCCACATTCCATCCGCACAATATCCAGTCCTCGCGAAACTTTCGCCAGGAAGGATTCACAGAATATGCAGCGCTCATTGATGCTCTCCAGGTGGCCGAGGCGCAGGATAATGTTCTGAAAAAGAACTTCTCCGCGCAACCCTTCGCAGGGGGCCCAAGTCATGAGGCCAATGCTGGTGCCTACAAGGTGCGAAAGCCCATCCACAAGAAGAGAGGCAAGAAGGGCAAGAAGGGACCCAACTCCTCCAACCCGGCCAAACGCATAAGGCGGGCAAGGGAGGCGAGGCCCAGGGCTGCTCCTTGTGGCTCCAAGACTCACTTCTCCAGGCAGTGTTTGGCCCCTAAACACGTCGTCGACGCATTCAAGGCCAACAAGAAGGCGCGCGAGGCGCATCTTGTCCAGGTTGAGGCACCACTGGCACCCGGAGCGGCCCCTGTGCAGAACGTCACGCACATAGTGGCGCAGGACGTAGCACAAGTGGCAGGACCCTCGGTGGTCCCCACGGACGCCGCTGTGCCCATGGAGGTTGAGCACGTTGTGCCCCCGCCACCTCAGCCAGGCCCCTTGTCCATGATGATGGCCAGCGCAGAGCCCCCCACTGACCTTGAGATACTGGCTGAGCTTGGTGATTTCCTCGCAGAATCCACCTGAGCTCCATTTTGTTGTGATGATTCCTTTTCCGCAATAATCAGATACAATTACTCGATATGGTTGTAAGCTCTATGAGAGCATAACATTTATTTGTTTTCTGGCGATTGGATGACATTTATTCATTTATTCCATTATTTGATTATGTGATGTTCTGAAATGCTTCTGTGTTTTACTTACTTGATGTAGCATCTTCCTCGCTCCATTATATTAATTAGGCACTATATTTTAGAACGCGTGTGGCGCCCAAATGGAGGAAATGTGCCTTGCTGATAGCGGCACCACCAATACCATCTTGAGAGAAACAAAGTATTTTGAGTCAATTACCAAAAACCCTGGTAACATAATGACGATCGCCGGCTGCGGTCCGAATATAGTTGGCTCCGGGAGAGCAACTATCATACTCCCAAACGGAACAACTCTGATCATTGAAGAAGCATTGTTGTATCCAGAGTCGACTCATACTCTCTTAAGTTTTAGAGACATCCGCGCAAATGGTTTCCATGTCGAAACCGATGATGATGAGAATGGAAAGGAGTTCCTACTCATTACCAAGCGCGACGAAAATGGTAAACATGTTGTCGAAAGACTCCCTTCATTAGCTACTGGGCTGTACTACACTAAGATAGTAGCACCACCTATTTACACTACCCTTAAGACTGTCTTTAGAAGCTCCGAACTATTCTGCCTTTGGCATGATAGGTTAGGCCACCCCGGTCTTAGGATGATGAGAAATATAATTAACAACTCAAACGGTCATAATGTTAATGTGAAAAATTTCCTGAATCCCGATGATTTCGTGTGCTCCACATGCGCTACGGGGAAATTGATCATTAAACCGTCCCCCCTAAAGGTGAAGGATGAACTCTCCGCGTTCTTGGAACGCATTCAAGGGGATATATGTGGTCCAATTCAGCCCCTCTCAGGGCCGTTTCGGTACTTCATGGTGCTCATCGATGCTTCCTCTAAATGGTCCAATGTTTGCCTGCTGTCAACACGGAACCATGCTTTTGCAAAGTTGATCTCCTAGATCATACAAATAAGGAATAAATTCACTGATTATCGTTTAAAGTCTATTCGAATGGACAATGCCGGAGAATTTACTTCAAAGGCATTCGATGATTATTGCATGGCAACTGGAATCAAACTTGAGCACTCGTCGCATGTCCACACTCAAAATGGACTCATGAGGCATTGATTAAAAGGATTAAATTCATTGCCGACCACTCCTTGTGGTTGTAATTTACCAACTACATGTTGGGGACACGCGGTGTTACACGCCGCTAATCTCATCAACTTTCGACCATCGGCCTACAACATCCACTCTCCCATCCAACTTGCGCAAGGGTCGGCACCGAAAATTTCCCACCTACGTAGGTTCGGCTGCCAGGTATATGTACCTATACCACCACCCCAGCGATCAGCAATGGGACCGCTCCGTAAGTCGGGGATATACGTTGGTTATGAGACTGTGTCCATAATCAGGTTCTTGGACCCCTTGATAGGTGACTGTCACACGACCCGTTTTGCTGACTGCATTTTTGACGAGGATCTTTTCCCGACTTTGGGGGGAGGTAATCAACCCCTGGATGACAAAAGTCGAGAAATCACATGGAAAGACACGGGGATCCACGCTCATGACCCGCGCACTGTTGAGACTAATAGAGAAGTCCAAAAGATACTAGATTTGCACTCCCTAGCGAATCAACTGCCCGATCATTTTAGTGATTTAAAGACTGTAACAAAGTCATGTGCATGTAATACGCAATCGGAAAGGGTTGAAATACCAAAGAAAAATGATGGTATACCCGCTCCTGCTCCAAGGCCTAAGAGGGCGGATTCCGGTTTCTCAAATCCCAAGTACCCGGGGACACCCGAAGAAAAAGGATAAGAGAGATTTATTACAGACTACCCCTGTTGAGGGGAGCCAGTTGAGACCTGGCACGAGTACGGATATTTCAGTGCACGAAATTCCGGACTTGAACTTTCCTATATCGGAAATACCCAGTTGTTGTGTGCACACATCGGAAAGCTAAAGGACCTAGCTCCTGGATTGGGAAATCCAGTGGAGCAAGAGGATGTGCCTGATGCACTCCATGACGAAATGGCCATTAACTATGTTAATTCGGGCGAGTCATACAACCGAGCCATGGCAAATGTCGACGTTAATTTTGCCAAGAAAATTGCCTCAATCATAGATCTTGACCACGAGCCTAACACGCCGCTGATTGCAAGAAAAGGTCGGATTGGAAAGATTGGCGAAGGCAATTCTGCTGAATTATTATCGTTAAACAAAGAGAGGTATTTGGACCTGTTTATCTAACTCCTCCCCACATTCGCCCGTTGGCCATAAATGGGTTTTGTTCGAAGAGAAAGCGAGAATAATGAAGTAGTAAGGTACAAAGCAAGGCTCGTTGCTCAAGGTTTCACTCGGCGACCTGTGTCGACTTTGAGGAAACTTACTCCCTAGTCATGGATGGAATTACCTTTAGATACTTGATCTCAATGGCAGTAAACATGGACTTAAAATGAAACTAATGGATGTTGTCACCGCTTACCTATATGGTAACTTGGATTCGGACATATACATGAAAGTACCAGAAGGTATCCCTGTCCCGAACCAGGATAGAGCAAACAGGAGCTTATACAGTGTTCAGCTTAAGAAGTCATTGTATGGACTAAAACAGTCAGGTAGGATGTGGTATAATCGTTTAAGCGATTTCCTTCATGAGAAGGGCTACGCGAGCAATGAAGATTGCCCATGTGTTTTTATACGGAGATCCCAGGATGGTTTCTGTATTATCTCGGTGTACGTGGACGATTTGAATATAATCGGTACACCTGACGATAATGAGGAAGCGGGTTCCTACCTGATGTCGGAATTCGAGATGAAGGACTTAGGCAAAACCAAGTTCTCGATGCGCAACTTGAGCATTCCCTGCTGGGATTCTAGTTCACGATCGGCCTACACCCGTAAGGTGTTGGAATGATTTGGGTTTGAAAAGGCATATCCTTCTAAGACCCGATGGTGGAAGATCTTTGCGACAAGACAAGGACCCGTTCAGCCTAAAGAAGAGGGGGAGGAAATTGCAGGACCGAATTCCCTACTTAAGTGCATTTAGGCGCTTATGTACCTCAAGAATTGTACACGGCGAATATTGCATTCGCAGTCAATTTGCTTGCAAGGTACTGATTCGAGCCTACCAAGAGGCATTGGAAAGGCGTTAAAGAGATCTTTAGGTACATACAAGGGACAAAGGACCTTGGCTTGTTTTACCAAAAGAACCAAGACCTATCTGTTATGCAGATCTTTGGGTACCTTTCGGACCCGCATACATCCAAGTCGCAGACTGGATATGTTTTCCTTTGTGGTGGAACAGCTATTTCCTGGAAATCGTCTAAGCAAACTCTTGTGTCGACTTCGACGAACCACTCGGAAGTCATAGCATTATATGAAGCTTCACGAGAATGTGTATGGCTTCGACGCGTAGTCAGTCACATCCAGATGTCATGTGGACTGAACACCGTACAAACCCCAACAATTATCTATGAAGATAATGCCGCTTGTGTTGCACAAGTCCAGATGGGTTACGTGAAGAGCAATCTCACAAAGCATATAAACCCCAAGTTCTTCTATGCACATGAGTTGCAAAATATGAACGAAGTGAAAGTCTTGCATACTAAGTCGTGTGAAAATCTCGCTGATTTGTTCACTAAATCATTGCCAGCGTCTTCTTTCGAGAGATGTGTCCGAGGGATCGGCATGATGAGACTTAGGGAGATGCAAGGTCCAGGGGGAGAATCTTCACGAACTCATCGCTGAAATCTTGATCCCGATGATTGAGTACTTAACTTTATAGTTAAGTGAATTGTACTCTTTTTCCCTTAGTGAGTTTTTATGAAGTTTCTCACATGAGGTTTTTAATGAGGCAATTCGTGCAACATAGCAAGAAGTATACCGTGTGCATTTCTCCATATTTTTCCCACTGGGTTTTTCGGAGTTTTAAGCCATGGTTATACGGATAAGATACCCAGGGGGAGTGTTGGGAAACCGGGCCGGTAGAGGCCCACTCGGTGTGGCCTCTACCAGGCTAGGGTTGGCCCATGTGGGTATCGTATCCCCCCTTTAGCCTATAAATAGAGGAACAACCTTTGTACGTGAGTTACCGAGAGAGTTATCAATAAAAGTTCCCTGTTTCATCTACTTTGTACTGTGTGTGCCTTCTCCTAGTCTTCTCTTCCGGCGTGGAACAGCCCCGGGACCGGCCAGTCGGCAGGGGGTGTTCCAACAGTATATACATGCGAACCAAAACACTAAGTCCCGAAGCCCTTAGCTTTTCACTAAAGAAAGCTGGAAGTCACAAAAGGAATTCTGTTTAGATACAGGATTTTGAGGGGGCGCAAGACCTTCCCACTCACAAAAGACAGAAAACCATCTCCACCACCCCACCACCCCACCACCGCCGGACCCCTAGTCCAGATCCATTGCCTAAAAAAAGCAAATCCACATATTCCCTCCTTCATAAAAAGAATGCCCTGGATTTGTTAAAAATTGGATATATCTAGACATTAAAATGTATTTAGATTCATTCAAATTTTGACAAACTTGCGATGTCCATTTTAGGACCGAGAAAATATCTAATGATTTATTTAACAACTAACTGGAATCAAAGAAACTGAAAGAAAGAGCAAGGCAGCTGGGGATTAACAATCACGAGCTTCAGAAAAAGATCAACAATCAAGTATTTTAGTCCAACTAGTAAAATGCCTAAATAAATATAAAAGATGATATAAATACAAACTTCAAATCGTCCACTTATTTCATTGTTTCACGACACACAAACTTATGGCATGAGATGTATTAGTTGAGTCGAACGGCTCTTTCAGTAGTACCTCGAAACAAACTTTTGTCCACTTTATAAATAAAGCCACCCATGGTAGAAATGATACAATATGACGAGGATAAATCTTACACAACATATTAAAAATAAACAAAAAAGCACAAAAAGAACCAAGATTTGCCACCAGCGACGAGAATGAAACCGAGGGGAATAGAGCTCCATGACGACGCCTCAAGGGGGTAACGACACACCGTTCCGCCGTCGCCGAGATTGATAGTAAAAGGTTTTCAACCGGAGCCCTAACGCAGATAAGGTACCCACAACGCCACCTCCAAGAGAGTAATGACACCAGCAAGCATCGTCATCGTTGGCGTCGAAACACACAACTTTCGCCCAGAAAAACCTACACCCATGCCTGCCAACGATCTACACTCTATCATTGAGCCCGACCTTCAAAACCCGATCTGGCAGATGACCTTACCTTAGAGATGCCACCACCAGGGTACCCAGTCATATTCTCCTTGACACCCATGTGAACCAAAGGAGAGAACCATCACCATCGCTCGTCGCCCACCGTAGATCCGCCCACGAAATCCACCTTCCGGGCCACCACCTGGCTTCTATGAGCTCAAGACCAAGAAACTACATGCATCACACGGTAGAGCCATTGACCCGGGCGAGGTAGCTTGACGAAGGAACAACCGTCCGACATGGCCACGCAGCAGCCCATCAGAAGGGTTCGTCCTCCACTGCTGGAGGTCGTTCCTGACCGGGCATAGCAGCAAAAACACACCAGGCCATGTTTGGGTCCTAGACGGGCCTAGATCAGGCCCTTAGAAAGCCACCAACGGGATAAAAAACTAGGACGCTTGCTTATCAATCTCTGTCGCAAATATCTTGCCCTAGTTAGGATTCCTTAGGTTGAAGGGCAGATTTAGAACCCTAACCCACATCTGCAACCTATTAAACTTCAGTTTCGAAGGTCGCATGTGTTAGATTATTAGGCATAATTTTCATGATTAATTCCAGAATATAAATCAGGACAATAGCAGCTATAATCACGTGAACCTCTAACATACTAGATATATAATCAAGATGAACAGTAGCAGATTATACGCACTAACAGCCATAGTAAAACAACAGATCTGTTGACGGTGTACGTATCGATCGGTTGTCGATGTAGTCGCCGTTGGTGCAGTATCCTGTTGAAGAAGTCGACATTGAAGACGATGCGCACGAGATCCGGCTTGATGACCGGGAAGACGCGCCGTGATGACGAACTTGAGCAGTCGTGCGGAGCGCTTCCCAAAAACCTTATTCGCCCTTTCCCGTACAGGACCACATAGGCGAGTGGTTCCGGAGACATGCTCTCCCGACCGCCGGTACACGCCGGCAAGCGGGATGGAGTAGACTACGGTGGCGGCGCAAGCAGAGAGGATGGCAAAACCCTAGACTGGTTTTGGTGTCGTGCGTTGTGGAAGCCACACAAGCGTTTATATAGAGCGGCTCGGAAATCCCCTACAGGACACGAAGTGGACCAAGCCCACGTTGCGCATGTTCAAGTCAGTTACAGATAGCCCACGATCCGGGAGAGACCCGAATCCACTAACTGTTGACACGTTTGTCTAACTGCACACATTTTCCTGAGCAGCAAAATAAATCTCGGCTCGGCGAGATTCCCGCAACCCGCGCACGCGCCCGTCTTGACGAGGCGAGCGTGTGAGCGGAAGCGTCGTCGTCGTAGGAGCGCGCGTGTAGCTCTCTTATTGTCACTCACTTACAAAGTGGTGCAATACTCCACCTTATAAGGTGGTGCAACTCTCCTTCAACTTTCCATGTGGGACTAAACTTTAGCTCCCACAGCTCTTGCCACACATATGTGAGCTGCCACCAACTTGGGCCAAATCACATATGGGCTTCCACATACATGGGTTTTGAGATTTAGGGAAAATTTGAAATCACACATGGATCTAATGATTTAGCTCATTATCTCTAACAATCCTCCACCAGATCTCAAATGCCCATTTGAAGATTTGCCAATCCTCACTACTTGTTTATATACCAGTGTTTCAGTAGAGACTGTTAAGTTGAACTTCCGCCTAGAATCTTGAACTACGTCTATCAACAACTTAAACAATGGACAAACTTTGAATTGCAAGTCTGGTGCCAATAGATTTCACTCAAAATCATAACTAGTACCTGGATGCTAGTAGCCTACCCCGCGGGTTGGAGCATATGTGTCATACTCCCTGGTCTCTTCATGAGTTTACTAGAGATCACCCAAGTCTCATAGACCGCGACGTTTACAGTCGAGCTCATATAGGTGTGTTCTTTCAAGAATGCCCTATAGGACAACATCTTTGCTAGTTAAAGCCAATAAAAACACATTAAGGCATGTTGTCAACCTGCCTTACAGATTATAAGAGTTATGCATCTTCACATAGAGAGGGTTACAAAATACTCTCCTCAGTCCACCCACTAGATTGTTCTTCCCAGGTCCTAATTCACGGGATCTCCGATCACATAGGTTGGGTTACCACTAGGTGTGACATCCATGGGTCTCAACCCCATCTCCCTCCATGCACTATCTATCACATTTCGTGATAGTCCCTTTGTAAAGGGATCTGCCAGGTTTTTGTCTGCTTGAATATATGTAACAGTTATTACTCCGGAGTTTCTCAATTTCCTGACAGATTTCAAACGTCTCTTCACGTGTCTTGATGACTTCGCGTTATCCTTAGAATTGTTCACTTTGACAATAACAGTTTGGATGTCACTGTCATGACCCGGGATCAGGGCTAGACAAATACCAGACCCTCATCTGATATAAGCCTAACCTAAATTCCGAAATGCGGAGGGAAAGATCGGTAACATTACAGAACATACAAACCATACATTAACAAGGCAAACTCTTAAGAGAGTTACAAACCAGTCATACAAGATAGGGTTCACAGACCCATCATTACATCAAACAACGGAAGCAACAAGTTGTTCTAAACAACAAAATTAGCAAAGGGCCTAAGAGGCCTTAAACAAAAGTAGCGACCCTTCCATAGATCCTAGGCTGCTGCCCGGGAACCCCGACTACTCGTCGACTTCGACATAGAACCCACCTTCAGTTGGAGTAGCATCATCTGTGGAAAAACATCAACAAAGCAAGGCTGAGTATAGGGTGTACTCCACAAGACTTATGGCTAGTGGAGTTATTTTGCATAAAGCCATCTTTTGTTTTCAAAACCAGAGGGAGAAGAAACTCGTCTATTCAGATCATTTTCAAAAGGGGATAAGAAGACTTCAACTCTAGCCCTTAAATTCATCTTTGATATCCACCAAGCATCATCATCAACTGAACAACTCTTCCCGGACTACCCCCTCAACAACCCCGAGGAAGTATTCCGGATCTCACTTTAGTTGACAAGTTTTAACATTCGGTTATAGTTCTCTATGATCTTCACGTCCGTTCCCAAGTCGTCCATAACCGTGGACACGGCTTTTCGAAAAGATTAATAACCCTGCAGGGGTGCACAACTTTACCCACACATACCAACCGATTCTTAATGCCAAATTATTAGCCCTCTTCCCTGGAAGGCCGGCAGAGAGTGGTTTACCACGACCTTTACCCTACTTTCGCCGAGACCATGAGTCACGCACTAAGGAGATGCCGCCGTAACGGGTCGAGTCCCGAAGTCGGTCCCTAGCGATGTGAACAGGGTTTGAGATTACGGATGCCGGGCATCTCCCATTCCCTGCCACGCTTACCTACCTGTATGAATGCACCTCCTTCACCTCTATTCAAGAACAACCAAATGCGTATGTCGAATGGAAAGCTGGAACTATGTGACTCATGGAATCTACTAGGCAAGTTAGTTGGTCGAGGGGGTTTCCAGTCCCCCGTGTGGTTGTACGCTCGTCTTGGTTCAAGAGGCAAGAACATCGGGTCCTAGGGGTGGAAAGTATGGGACTACAAAAACCACAACCCACGTGGCCTCCCATACGAGCCTTAGCATGTTTATCATTCATCTCTGATCACATCACCACAACCTACCATACTAGATTCATTCGCATCTCTGGTGCATCACTTGAATGATCAGCATCGAAACACTAAGCATGGCTAAGCTTGACCGAACTTGTGGCACTAGCGACGCGCATAAGCCAAACCCTAGTTATGCTAGGAACGGTGGATCAGGTAATATAGTTCACTAAGGTTAACATGCATCAGATAGGGTTACTCTCCCTACTGACAGAAGACTATTTGAACCGAATGCATATGACGAGAATGAAATACTTTGTAATCATAGGGTTCATATGTATGAGTGGGGCTTCGCTTGCCTTGCTCGTTGTTGGTCTGGTACTGCTCTTCGGTGGCGTTGACTTCAACTTCAGGTTCGGTTCCTATTCGCGAGAACCAATCACCGGAAAGATAAAGCAACACTCAACACATGGCATGTGCAATGCTCATACAATATGGATGATATGACAAGTTAAATAATGTTGGATTGAACCCTAAGGCATGCTTTATCACTTTAAAGGGGGTTCCGAAGATCCAAACCCTAAAACAGGGAGATCATCGAAATCACCTATGGGGTTCAATTGGTTCTTCTAATTAAACTTGATGTCAAAGTTTATTAACAATGTATGATTATAGCTTAGTTGGATAGGTTTCATTTTTTTGAACATTTTGGTATATTATTTGTATTTTTCTGATTTAAAATGAATTAGTTATGAATTTACCAAATTTTAGTTCATTTTAAACTTTTTGGAATATTTAAATTAATTCCCAAACTTGGGCCCACATGTCAGACTTTTATTCATTTCAGAAAATGTTTACAGAAATTATTAAAATCCTGACAAGTATGGCCCACCTGTCAGGGATTTTCTATTGACAAAAATAATTACAAAACAATTAAAATAAAAGAAAAGGATTATTGCTTCATGCTGATGTCAGCATGACATCAGCAATGGAGCTCACCCTCAGATCGAGCAAGGATCCCACGATCCCGTGCTCGCCTGGATGCGCGGAGGGGCGCGATAGAGAGAGGACGTCGCGGGGAGCCAGATAGTGGTGGCGCCGCCCTGGAATGCTCGTCGGAGCACGACACACGGCGGTGCGCGGCGGCGAGGCTTGCAGATGCTCGTGGCACCGGCGAGGCGCGATCGGAAAGCATCGGAATCATCGTCGGAGAGCTGCGGACGGCATCAGGAGAGAAGAGGTCGATGGCGAGGGTTCGAAGCACGCGGGGTCGATTCCTTCAGTGGAGATGATCTTCGCGATGAGGCGGTTCCAACGGCGGCCTCGGCTGGCCGTGAGGTGGCCGAAGACAACAGGGACGAGGAGGACCTGGCGAGCTAGGTTCGGCCATGGCGCTGCCGCGAGGGAGAGGAAGAGAGAGGGGGCGAAATGGGTACTGGGAGATAGAGTGTGGCGCGACGACTCTTATCCGCTGCTCGGTGGCCGGGCATCTTGTGTGAGGAGATCGACAATGGCCGTTGCCAGCTTGCTTGCCGGCGTCGGGAAAGAAGGGAGGAGGAAAGGCCGAAGGGGTACGGGCCTGGCTGGGCTGCTCTTGGGCCCCGGGTGGGCTCCGCTTGCGCCAGGGAAAGAGAAGGAGAGGTGGGCTCGGCCCAGTAGCTAGGTTAGATACATTTTTATTTCTAGAAATGTTTTTCTATTTCTATTTCTGATTTCCCTTTTGTAATTTGAATTTCAAATCTGTTTTGAATCTTTTCCACTTACAGAAACTTTTATAAAGTATATGAAATAGTGTGAGACCCATTTATACACTTTGGGCTCAACTCATGTAGTTAGTTGTTTAAATACAAAACTCATTTGAATGGTTTTTCAAATAGAGGGGGAAGTTAGGGTTTTAGGGTTTGATTTGTTCTTTCTTGATTAAACCAAAATGCAAGTGTAATGCATGCATGAAATGCTCAAACACATCTTATTTATATTACATAGAAGGGTGGTATGTTATAGCTCTACCCCACTTACAAGAATCTCGACCCAAGATTCCTAGGTTTTAGAAAAGAAGGCAGGGTACTCAGATCGAAGACGATCTTCGCGTTCCCAGGTTGCTTCTGATTCAGAGTGATGAGACCATTGAATTTTCAGAAACTTGATGGTTTGACGACGAGTCTTGCGCTCGGTTTCATCAAGAATACGAACAGGGTATTCTCGGTAGGTTAGATCATCTTGGAGATCCAAAGTTTCATGGTCCACACCACGAATGGGATCTTTGAAGCAAAGCTTGAGTTGAGATACATGAAAAACATCATGAACCTCTGGAAAAGTTGAAGGTAGATCCAATTGGTAGGCAAGCTCACCCCGCTTGGAGAGAATGCGAAAGGGACCAACATAGCGAGGAGTCAATTTGCCTTTGAGACCGAATCTATGGACACCCTTCAGAGGAGTGACCCGGAGGTAAACTTGATCACCAACTTCATAATGAACATCAAGATGATGATGATCGTAGTTGGTCTTCTGACGAGATTGAGCGGCCTTCAGACGCTCTCGAATTATGCGAACTTGATCTTCTGCTTCTTGGATCATGTCCGGACCAAAGAATTGTCTTTCGCCAGTTTCTGTCCAGTTCAGCGGTGTTCGACATGTTATCCCATACAGGAATTGGAAAGGTGCCATGCCCAAACTGGATTGAAAACTGTTGTTATAGGAGAACTCCGCAAAAGGAAGACATTTCTCCCAGTTCTTTCCAAAGGATATGACACACGCTCTGAGCATGTCTTCGAGAATTTGATTCACTCTTTAAGTTTGACCACCGGTTTTAGGATGATAGGCTGTGCTGAAGGAGACATGAGTTCCCATTACTTCTTGCAAACTTTGCCAGAATTTGGAAGTAAACAAACTTCCATGATCAGAGATGATCTTCTTGGGAACACCGTGACGAACGACGATCCGAGAGATGTATATCTCAGCCATTTGACTAGCACGAATAGTTTCTCGAACCAGAAGGAAATGAGCAACTTTAGATAATCGATCAACTATTACCCATATGGCATCATTTCCTGCTTGTGTTGTAACACCCTCAGAATCGGACCTATGCAAGTTTGAGCAAAATTCGCCAAACCCGCATAGAAACGATTCAAAGGTGCCCACCAGGCACTTTCGTGCGGGTGGAAAACGAAGTAATAACATTACACAACAGTCCTCGATGGGACCTGAGCAGATATATATAACAACGACTCAAAGAGTCAAGAATACAAATATAATATACAAAGATCCAAATCACCTTGAAATCGATAGAGCGTCCAGCTACGGACAAGATGCAAATGGGGCTAAGAGCCCTGAAGAATAACCAATGGCGTCCATAACCCTGCCGGGCCAAGCGGAAGGGTAACCACGCTAACGACGTCGATCTCAAAACCTGCTTAAACAAAAGGATGCCGACAAAGGGCAAAGGAAAAAGAAGGAGCGTCGATCGAGGCGATTGCAGCGAGGCTAGAATTCGGTCCTCGCCTACATAGGTATGGTGGATGGCGGCGGCGACATGCAAGAACAACCTATAGAGACTCGATACAGCTGGCGGTTATCAGAGAGGGGTAAGAATGACCTATCCGGATCCATCCTGAAGCTAACACCAAACAAACCCATCCTGGTGTTTCCCCCTCGAGACCAAACGAGGAAGTCAACTGAGGAACTCACACAGTTGGCAGTTTTACTTATTCGGTTATCGTTGCAGCAATTACTAGTCAGGTATAGGTAATCATCCTGATAAAGTAAGCAGTGGGCACTTTTAGTTAACCATTCCGTGATAGTTGCGGCAATTACTAATCAAATACAGGTAGCATGATATAAACCCAAAACCCAGCAGTTGTTGGTACTTTTATTCAGCCATTCCGTTGTAGTTGCCATACTTACTAGTCAGGTACAATGGTCGCAAGCGACACTCCACACAAGCAATTGTGGGCAGTATTAATTAGCCATTACATTATAGTGAAGCTGATTACTAGTCATTATAAAGTCAAGTTTATAGCAATAAACTTTAGTTATGCTTGTCTATGATCGAGATACTGTGCTCCAAGTCGTCCATATCCGTGGACACGGCTTTCAGAAAGTTTTACCCGGCCGGGGTGCACCAATAGCAACACACGCTCGATCAACCTCGGAAAAACCAAATCAAAACCCAACGAGGCTTTCACGACTGAACAATCACAGGATTCAGAAATATTTCAGGGGGCCACCCCATTGAGTAGATCCCGCAACGGAGTAAGCAAGCTCCGAGACGGACTCAAGGTTTGCGACAATGGCTGTAAGCGACTGGGAACCCGAAAGTGTGGCTGGGCTTGTCGATACCGCGTAATCAATCCGCTTACCTAAGCAGTACAGTGTGCTCCTCGCACAATTTAAATACAGAAAGTAGCATGGCATAAGTACAGGATCGTAAATAAAACCTCAAACTAGTTTGTGGCCCCAAGAAATAAGACTGAATCAAGCTCGCTGGGGGTCCCATATACCTCCCGGATGTGGATAGCGCGATAAATCAAGGAACAGGTATCAAGTACTCGGGGTCTTACGGGACACAAGTGGGCGTTCGGAAACCAAATATTTTCTATCACCCACCGATGCCTCTGCTTATTTCAATTTTAGTTGTTAAACAGAAATTAAAGTGAACGATAAGTAAAACTATGATCAACTCCAACATCAACATGCGGCAATTCATCAACAACTGTGGCACTGGACATCACGCAACAGCACTTGAGCAAGCGACTAAGACGCGCAAGTCCAACTATCTACCAAACAACAGGTAATAGGATGTGTCCAAGGCAATATAAGGCTGCAGGGGATATCACGGGTACGAAAACTAGAGCATCGCAACACAGATAGCAATAGATCAACAGGAGGGAATAAATACCAGAAAAGTAAAATAGGTAGAAAGGGGGAGACGCTCGCCTGAAAACATTGTCGAAGGTTCAACCGAAGATCGGGGCGAAGCTCACAACAACTCATCGGCCTTATCCGCGAAGAAGCAAAACACTAGAATAAACACCGGATGCAATATTTAATACAACGGCAGAAGATCGGCATGATGCATGTATGATGTATGGCATGGCAAAGATGCGATGCATTTAGGTCATATTGGGTGGAACCGGGGTCCCGATATTTAATTAGGTGGTTCATGTTATTTATCTACCCCGCAATTTAAATGTTGTTTTTACATGGCAAAAGATAATACGGGTTCGCTACACAAGTTTAAATGAGGCCAATATACGACTGGCTTTGCCCGCATATGGGCCCCATATTTAATTATTAGGTGAATCGGCATAAGGCCCCCAAACCACAGATATGCATGCGATGAACAATTATTATGCATCAAGTTGTTATTATATTATAAAATAGGGTTCTCGGATAAGAGGTTCACACATTGGGGTCTCGACGATCTTGGGGATCCGGGGTTCGGGGCCGGGTCTCGGGGTCCAGGGTTCGACGGGTCGGCGAGGTTCGGATCTGGGGTTCGTCGGATCGTTCTCGGCCTCCCGGTCGTTCTCGGTTCATCGGGTAGTTCTTGTCGCGTCCGGAGGCAGGACTTGGGTCGGTGTCGCACGCCGGATTCTTCCGGTCGGGTTGTTCTTGTCGCATGCAGATCTTGTCGGGTTCCACGGGTCGAGCTTGCGCTGCGAGGTCTTGTCGGCCCGCGCCATCGAGTCGGTCTCGGCATCCGGGGTGAAGAACTTGTCGTTCGGGGTCAGGGTCTTCGGATCGGGTAGATCGTATCGGTCTTGGCGTTCGGGAGTGAAGAACTTGTCGCGTCTGCGACCTCCGGGTCGAAGAACTTGGTATGTATGGGTTCGGTCTTCGGGGTCCCTGTTGACGATCTTGAATAGGCGCATGTGCCTTCGGCGAGGCTAGGTGCACAACTCTTAAGTAGACCTTGGCGAGGTCCTCGGAAGACTTGGAACGGCTTCGGCGTTTCATGTAGATGATCGACGGGTCCAGGGGTCTCGGCGTCTAGGTTCCGTGAAGATCGGGTATAACTCGTCGATGGTCCTTCTTGGGCTGCCCATAGACGGTCTTGTTGTCGAGATCTGGGCCTCGAAAGATCTTGGCGAGGGGTTCGCCCCGCACGAAGGCGAACTGGCGGCTCGGGCCCACGGGGTTAGGGTCGAACGGCGCGGATGCAGGGAGCTCGGCGATCGGAGGTGCTCCAGATGAGGCAGCTCGGGAGGAGATGGGCCTCGGCGGCGGGCATGTAGGGCCGCATCGCGGCCGGGCGGGGGTTCGGAGGAGCGAGGCCGCTTGCAGGCGGCGGCCTGGCGGTGCGGCGAGGTTGGGGACGCAGGCGAGCTCGGGACGGCTGGCGCGCGGCGGCGGGCGGAGACGCGACGCTGAGGGCCGCGGCGACGAGGGATCCTCCGCGGCGGGCTCGAGAGGGCGCCGGGCAGGTCGCAGCGGAGGAGGGCAGCGTGGGCGCGCGGCAGCGCACGGCCGGGCGGAGAGCCTGAGGAGGCGAGCGCCCTGTGAGAGAGGAGGCGAGGATGCGGGCGGCGGGGACGAGAGGCGGGCATGCGGGACGGAGCTTGGGAAGCGGCGGACGGCACGGTGGAGGTCGAGTGCCGCGGCGAGCCTGGGAAAAAGGGTCGCTTGGCGAGAGCGAGGCGGGAGGGACATGGCGGGCGGGAGGAGGAGGGCACGCAGTGGAGGGGAGGGCGAGCTGGGCTGCTCATGGGAGAGAGGAGGAGGGTTGTCGGGGAGGGCGGTTGGGTAGGAAAGAAGAGGGAGGGGAGGAGGAAGAGGAACAGGGGCCGGGAGAGGTGGGCCGGACGTGGGGGCAGTGGGTCCCGGCATGGGAGGCGGGGGTTGGTGGCCGGCGCGGGTGGCGTGTGGGCCGCGTCGGTGGGTGGTTGGCTGCGTGGGGAGAGAAAGGAGTGGGGTGAGAGAGGAGGGTTGAGGTGGAGCGATCTGGTGGGGTGGGAGGAGAGGAGAGGGTGAGGTGGCGCAAGGGGAGTGGCCAGGGTGATGTTGAGGCTGGGTTGGGGTAGAGGTTTAGGTAGTCAGAGGTTTAGGGATAGAGGTGGGCCGATTTGAAAATGGGGGTGGTCGATTCGCCCGCTCATGCCCCCGCTAAAATGATATAAATTTTATTTGTTTAAATAACACCGCTTGCAAACCGATAGCGGCAAAACAAAATAATCCGAGCCCCGGTTTGATATTTGATTAAAGTGGGCGTTTAGAAAACAAAAGCAGGCGTTATGAAAATAGTTTTAGCAAACAATGCATGATGATGACGATGCAATGCACAAATTCAACGCGATTTTCTAGTAGTGGTTTTGCGGATGCCACAATTCGACACCACTAACGAAGGATCTCGCGCTCGAGATCCGCCTCATGGTACCGGAAGGAAGGTCGGCGATCTCTGTCTTCTCGCTTTGTGTAGATCCTCGCGACACCACTAACAAGAGTTCATCCTCCATCTTGAAATCGGCGTCACCACCAACAAAGGGTCGTTGTTCCTGATCGTCGAGAGAACGCTCAGGGGAAACAAAGGACGAAGATAGAGGCATCAAACGATAAGGCCACCCTTAACTTCCGTTAGAAGAGGGAAAAGTTACATTGATCCACCAGTTCGATGTACAGAGCGAACAGTAAGAGTCGGGTAGGGTGATCAGTCCATCCCGTACCCACACTATCAACTCTATACATGAGTAGGAGAATCAGGCAACTCGACTCTCGAGATTTAGATTGAAGATCTTCATAGGTGGTATCCGGAACAAAGGGATGCTGCCAGCAGAAATCGTATGAAAGACACAATGATTAGGTTCCGCGATGGTTTGATTGGCATGAACAACACATGCTCAAGGTTAACCCCAACTTCACCAATGCTCGTCCTTCTCATATGTTTTTCAACGACACAGATATCCAGCAAGGAGCACATATGGATAAAGAGCTCAAGAACAAAAGATTGGAGGAAGGGTACAACAGACAAGTTGCAGATTGATGATCGTAGCACCTCCGTTACAAAAGGGGAGAAAGAGAAACCCTGAAGGTACGACGGAAACCCAACCATGAGAAATCCTGGACTCGAAGAAAGAGAAGAGAGCGGATTCAAAACACGTAGAGGTAAGAGGAGAACAGCAGAGGGGTAAGGAGTAAAATTAGACCTATCCAGAACTATCCAACCGATTTTGCAAAATAATTTTGACACTCTACTTCGGCCGTTAGCTAGGTTATCCTACAGGCTGGACTTGTGGGGTATCGTAACTGCTGAGCTCTGATACCACTCTGTAACACCCTCAGAATCGGACCTATGCAAGTTTGAGCAAAATTCGCCAAACCCGCATAGAAACGATTCAAAGGTGCCCACCAGGCACTTTCGTGCGGGTGGAAAACGAAGTAATAATATTACACAACAGTCCTCGATGGGACCCACAGAACAGATATATATAACAACGACTCAAAGAGTCAAGAATACAAATATAATATACAAAGATCCAAATCACCTTGAAATCGATAGAGCGTCCAGCTACGGACAAGATGCAAATGGGGCTAAGAGCCCTGAAGAATAACCAATGGCGTCCATAACCCTGCCTGTGCCAAGCGGAAGGGTAACCCTGCTAACGACGTCGATCTCAAAACCTGCTTAAACAAAAAGGGGTGCCGACAAAGGGCAAAGGAAAAAGAAGGAGCGTCAGTACTGAGGCCAGTACACGGCGAGGCTAGAATTCGGCGGTCCTCGCCTACATAGGTATGGTGGACTGAAGCGGCAGCGGCAGCATGCACTGAACAACCTATAGAGACTCGATACAGCTGGCGGTTATCAGAGAGGGGTAAGAATGACCTATCCGGATCCATCCTGAAGCTAACACCAAACAAACCCATCCTGGTGTTTCCCCCTCGAGACCAAACGAGGAAGTCAACCGAGGAACTCACACAGTTGGCAGTTTTACTTATTCGGTTATCGTTGCAGCAATTACTAGTCAGGTATAGGTAATCATCCTGATAAAGTAAGCAGTGGGCACTTTTAGTTAACCATTCCGTGATAGTTGCGGCAATTACTAATCAAATACAGGTAGCATGAGATAAACCCAAAACCCAGCAGTTGTTGGTACTTTTATTCAGCCATTCCGTTGTAGTTGCCATACTTACTAGTCAGGTACAATGGTCGCAAGCGACACTCCACACAAGAAATTGTGGGCAGTATTAATTAGCCATTCCATTATAGTGAAGCTGATTACTAGTCATTATAAAGTCAAGTTTATAGCAATAAACTTTAGTTATGCTTGTCTATGATCGAGATACTGTGCTCCAAGTCGTCCATATCCATGACACGGCTTTCGAGAAAGTTTTACCCGGTGCACCAATAGCAACACACGCTCGATCAACCTCGGAAAACCAAATCAAAACCCAACGAGGCTTTCACGATCGAACAATCACAAGATTCAGAATATTTCGGGGCCACCCATTGAGTAGATCCTGCAACGGAGTAAGCAAGCTCCGAGACGGACTCAAGGTTTGCGACAATGGCGTAGCGGGAACCGAAAGTGTGGCTGGGCTTGTCGATGCAGCGTAATCAATCCGCTTACCTAAACAGCGATGTGCTCCTCGCATAATTTAAATACAAAGTAGCATGGCATAAGTACAGATCATAAATAAAACCTCAAACTAGTTTGTGGCCCCAAGAAATAAGATGAATCAAGCTCGCTCGGGGGTCCCATATACCTCCGGATGTGGATAGCGCGATAAATCAAGGAACAGGTATCAAGTACTCGGGGTCTTACGGGACACAAGTGGGCGTTCGGAAACCAAATATTTTCTATCACCCACCGATGCCTCTGCTTATTTCAATTTTAGTTGTTAAACAGAAATTAAAGTGAACGATAAGTAAAACTATGATCAACTCCAACATCAACATGCGGCAATTCATCAAAAACTGTGGCACTGGACATCACGCAATAGCACTTGAGCAAGCGACTAAGACGCGCAAGTCCAACTATCTACCAAACAACAGGTAATAGGATGTGTCCAAGGCAATATAAGGCTCGAGGATATCACGGCACGAAAACTAGAGCATCGCAACACAGATAGCAATAGATCAACAGGAGGGAATAAATACCAGAAAAGTAAAATAGGTAGAAAGGGGGAGACGCTCGCCTGAAAACATTGTCGAAGGTTCAACCGAAGATCGGGGCAAAGCTCACAACAACTCATCGGCCTTATCCGCGAAGAAGCAAAACACTAGAATAAAAACCGAAAGCAATATTTAATACAACGCGTAAGATCGGCATGATGCATGTATGATGTATGGCATGGCAAAGATGCGATGCATTTAGGTCATATTGGGTGGAACCGGGGTCCCGATATTTAATTAGGTGGTTCATGTTATTTATCTACCCCGCAATTTAAATGTTGTTTTTACATGGCAAAAGATAATACGGGTTCGCTACACAAGTTTAAATGAGGCCAATATACGACTGGCTTTGCCCGCATATGGGCCCCATATTTAATTATTAGGTGAATCGGCATAAGGCCCCCAAACCACAGATATGCATGCGATGAACAATTATTATACATCAAGTTGTTATTATATTATAAAATAGGGTTCTCGGATAAGAGGTTCACACATTGGGGTCTCGACGATCTTGGGGATCCGGGGGTTCGGGGCCGTGTCTCGGGGTCCAGGGTTCGACGGGTCGGCGAGGTTCGGATCTGGGGTTCGACGGGATCGTTCTCGGCCTCCGGGGTCGTTCTCGGTTTACTGGGGTAGTTCTTGTCGCGTCCGGGAGGCAGGACTTGGGTCGGTGTCGGGCACGTCGGATTCTTCCGGGTCGGGGTTGTTCTTGTCGCATGCAGATCTTGTCGGGTTCCACGGGGTCGAGCTTGCCGTTGCGAGGTCTTGTCGGCCCGCGCCATCGAGTCGGTCTCGGCATCCGGGGTGAAGAACTTGTCGTTCGGGGTCAGGGTCTTCGGATCGGGTAGATCGTATCGGTCTTGGCGTTCGGGAGTGAAGAACTTGTCGCGTCTGCGACCTCCGGGTCGAAGAACTTGGTATGTCTGGGTTCGGTCTTCGGGGTCCCTGTTGACGATCTTGAATAGGCGCATGTGCCTTCGGCGAGGCTAGGTGCACAACTCTTCAGTAGACCTTGGCGAGGTCCTCGGAAGACTTGGAACGGCTTCGGCGTTTCATGTAGATGATCGACGGGTCCAGGGGTCTCGGCGTCTAGGTTCCGTGAAGATCGGGTATAACTCGTCGATGGTCCTTCTTGGGCTGCCCATAGACGGTCTTGTTGTCGAGATCTGGGCCTCGAAAGATCTTGGCGAGGGGTTCGGTTCCGGGCACCGAACAGCGGCTCGGGCCACGGGTTGGGGTCGAACGGCGCGGATGCAGGGAGCTCGGCGATCGGAGGTGCTCCAGATGAGGCAGCTCGGGAGGAGATGGGCCTCGGCGGCGGGCATGTAGGGCCGCATCGCGGCGGTCGCTAGCGGGGGGGTTCGCGGAGGGAGCGAGGCCGGCTTGCAGAGGCGGCGGCGGCAGTGCGGCGAGCAGGGGCCTTGGCGAGCTCGGGGGCAGGTGGCGGGGCGGCCGGTGGCGAGAGCGATGCGGGCGAGGGAGGGCAGCGGGGATCCTCCTGGGCGGGGCTCGACGGAGGCGCCATGAGGTCGCAGTGGGAGGAGGGCCAGCGTGGGGCGCGGCACGCGCCGGGCGGCAGCCTCGAGGGGAGGCGCGGCCGGAGAGGAGGCGACGAGGATGCGGGAGGCGGCGGGGCAGTGCGGACAGCGGTAGCCTGGAAGCGGCGGACGGTGGAGGTCGGAGTGCCGCGAGCTCGGGAAAGGGGTCGCCGAGAGCGAGGCGGGAGGGGCTGCGGGCGTGACGCTGGAGGAGGGGGCAGCAGTGGAGGCGAGCCGGGCTGCTCAAGGGAGAGAGGAGGAGGGTTGTCGGGGCAGGGCGGTTGGGTAGGAAAGAAGAGGGAGGGGAGGAGGAAGAGGAACAGGGGCCGGGAGAGGTGGGCCGGACGTGGGGCCAGGGGGCAGGCGGGTCCCAGGCGACAGGGGAGGCAGGGGGTTGGTGGCCGGCGCGGGTGGCGTGCGTGTGTGGGCCGCGTCGGTGGGTGGTTGGCTGCGTGGGGAGAGAAAGGAGTGGGGTGAGAGAGGAGGGGTGAGGTGGAGCGATCTGGTTGGGTGGGAGGAGAGGAGAGGGTGAGGTGGCGCAAGGGGAGTGGCCAGGGTGATGTGGAGGCTGGGTTGGGGTAGAGTTTTAGGTAGCTGTAGGTTTAGGGATAGAGGTGGGCCGATTTGAAAAATGGGGGTGGTCGTTCGAATTCGATCGCCTGCCCGCTAAAATGATATAAATTTTATTTGTTTAAATAACACCGTTTGCAAACCGATAGCGGGCAAAACAAAATAATCCGGAGCCCCGGGTTTGATATTTGATTAAAGTTGGGGCGTTTTAGAAAACAAAACGGGCGTTGCGAAAATAGTTTTAGAAAACAATGCATGATGATGACGATGCAATGCACAAATTCAACGCGATTTTCTAGTAGTGGTTTTTGCGGGATGCCACATGTGTCCTTGGGAGTCCAGTGATGAAATCCATACCAATTTCATCCCATTTCCACTCAGGAATTTTCAATGGCTGCAGAAGTCCAGCAGGCCTTTGGTGTTCAGCCTTTACACGACGGCAAACGTCGCACTCTGCAACAAAGCGAGCGATTTCTGGTTTCATTCCACTCCACGAGAATCTTTGACGGAGATCTCGATACATCTTGGTACCACCAGGATGGATAGATAGAGGGGATTCGTGAGCTTCCAGAAGAATTAGATCTTTAATTTTCCGACTTTTTGGAACCACTAGACGGTTACTGAAGTATAGAATACCTTGATCATTGACGGAGAAACATTTAGCTTCGCCGCTTGCAACACGTTATTTGATCTTGGTAACTTCATCATCTTGATTTTGAGCTTCCTTGATTTGGTCCTCTAGGGAAGATGTTATTTCAAGGTTAGCAAGGAATCCACAAGGAACTACTTCAAGGTTAAGACGCTTTATTTCCTCGTAGAGAGCAGGTTGGGCTTGTGAGATCATCAAATTGTTGCAATAAGACTTCCGACTTAGTGCATCAGCTACGCCATTAGCTTTGCCGGGTTGATAGTTGAGACCCAAATCATAATCTTTGATGAGTTCCAACCATCGTCTTTGACTGAGATTCAGATCTGGCTGGGTGAAGAGATACTTTAGGCTTTGATGATCCGAGTAAAGTTCACAACGGTTACCGATGAGGTAATGTCGCCATTGCTTAAGAGCATGAATTACAGCAGCGAGCTCGAGATCATGGGTTGGATAATTGTTCTCATGTGGCTTGAACTGCCGAGAAGCATATGCCACTACATGACCATCTTGCATCAACACACAACCTAGCCCTTGGAGGGAAGCATCACAATAGATGACGAAGTCCTTGCTTGTATCCGGAAGAACAAGCACATGAGCGGTGGTTAGCTTAGTTTTCAAAGCTTGGAAACTTTCTTCTTCCTTTTCTGACCATTCAAACTTCTTATCTTTCTTAAGAAGATCAGTCATAGGCTTGGCTATCTTGGAGAAGTTCTCGATGAATCGGCAGTAATATCCAGCCATTCCGAGAAAACTTCGGACTTCCTTGACTGAAGTAGGTGACTTCCATTCCAGAATGGACTGAACCTTATCCGGTATAACAGCAACACCACTTGCAGATACAACATGACCAAGGAAGACGAGCTCTTGTAACAGAACTCACATTTGGAAAACTTGGCGTAGAGGCGATGCTCACGAAGTTTAGTCAATACCAAACGTAAATGTTCGGCATGATATTCTTCGGTCTTGGAGTAGATTAGAATGTCATCAATGTATACCATGACGAACTTGTCGAGATACTCCATGAAGACGGAGTTCATGAGCCTCATAAATGTGGCAGGGGCATTGGTCAACCCGAAGGACATCACTGTATACTCGTAAAGACCATAATGAGTTGCGAATGCTGTCTTTGGAATATCTTCCTTTCAGATCTTGATTTGATGATACCCTGATCTTAAGTCCATTTTGGAGAAGACAGTGGCACCACTTAATTGATCAAAAAGGTCATTTATCCGGGGAAGTGGGTACTTATTCTTGATTGTCACCGCGTTGAGTGGACGGTAATCAACCACCAATCTTGGAATATTTGTATCCCGCTTCTTGACAAAGATGGTAGGGCAACCCCAAGAGGATGTACTAGGTTGGATGTATCCTAGACCCTCTAACTCTTCAAGTTGCTTCTTCAACTCAACCAACTCATGAGGAGGCATGTGGTAAGGTCTTTTGGAAATAGGAGCCGTTCCAGGAACTAGCTCTATGACAAACTCCACACTTCGATTAGGTGGCATGCCAGGCAACTCTTCAGGAAAGACATCCGGAAAATCACAGACTATATGGACATCTTGGACCTCGAGAGCAGGTAGGACGTCCATGGCATACAACTCCAAGAAAGGTTCAAGAATTGCTGGCGGAGACTTTGAGCCATCAGTCCAATACTTGACAGTTATGCCAACAGGAGAGGTCACAGAAACTGTTCTGAGTGCACAGTCAGTGACGGCTTGATACTTGGTTAACCAATCCATGCCCAGAATGACATCAATGTCACATGACTTGAGTGCAACGAAAGAAGTGGGGAACTTCTGGTAGGCTATGTCAATCTCATTCCCATGACTAACCATAGTGGTGAACCAGCTAGAACCCGGAGAATGGATGGTCAAAGGAGTGGACAGGGGTTCAAAATTTATCCCATGCTCTTGAGCAAACAAATTTGACATGAATGTATGCGATGCTCCAGAATCAAACAAGACTGTTACGAGAATTGAATTGACACGGAGCGTACCCAGAATGACGCGTGGATCTTCCTGAGCTTCCTCAACAGTGACATGGGTCAGACGACCACGTACAGCACCTTGAGATTTATCATTCTTCTTTGCCTACCGATCATTGCGTCCAGCAGCCCTTTGGGAACACTCCCTTGAGTAGTGCTAGGCTGACCACAGGAGTAGCAGGTAACCCTAGTGTGAGAACCAACAGGAGGGTGATAGTTTGATCCACCAGCATTTGACTGTGGCTGACGAGAATTATTGCCAGAAGATTTGGGTGCATAAGGAGCACGAGGCACAACACTGTATGGAACAAAGACACAGTGCTTCTTGTTACCAGAGGAAGAAGCACGAGAATTTCCTTCTTCACGCTTCTGAGATACTTCCATATCCTTTCTTCCATGCTCTAAGGTAAGAGCTTGATTGTGCAAGTCCTGGAAAAACTGGAACTTGAAAGGTAGCAACTCATAGCGAAGTGCAGGATTAAGTCCCTTACGGAATAGCTCTTGCTTATCTTCATCATTGGTCACATCCCTAGTTGCATAACGAGCCAGGCGAGTAAACTCATGCCTATAGGTTTCAATATCCTTGCGCCCCTGAGTCAGATCCAGAAACTCCCTCCTTTTGAGATCCATGATGGGCTTAGGGATATAAGAGGCACGAAATGCTGCAACAAACTCCTCCCAGGTAACAACATGTCCGTGAGCTTGCAGATTCTGAAAAACTTCCCACCAAACACCAGCCTCACCCTCTAGTTGATAGGTGGCGAAGTTGACACGGTCAGCAGGACGGACACGAAGAGCACTGAACTTGCGCTCTATTGTGCGGAGCCAATCATCAGCTTCAAGGGTCCCCTTGGAGTGGGTGAAGATTGGAGGGAAAGAGCGGATGAAATCTCCAAGTGTGACACAGTCGTTAGGACGACGTTTAGTGTTCTGAGCCACACGCTCCAGAAGGCGTTCATTTCACAGACGGTTGGTCTCAATGTTGTTGAGAACCTCAGCCATTGTGGGAGGTGGCGGAAGTTCCTGATCAGCATCGTTGTGTCCTCGATGGCCAACAGAACCACGAGTACCAGCCGGCATCCTGAGGAGAAAACAGAAACCATAAAAATGGATTCACCAAAAAGGGTACAACAAAGAATGACAAAACCATATCAAAGGATCATGTTAGAGGTGAACATGTGGATGATAACTATATCAATGCATTAAGTATGGCGGTAGAGCAAGCATACAGAACATATACGCTACCAACTTAGACACAAACCATAACAATGGAATGCAAGCATGATATGATACCAACAAGTCACAAAAGAATTGAGAGTGGGAGTGAAGGCATCCCTAGCAAAGTTGAAAAGCAATGCTTCAGTTGCACAGATATATTTTGGAGACTCTGAGCCTTGCAACCAAGTACGAAGTACTAGGGAAAACAACCCAAACCCGTATATCCTAAGAGTTTGAAATGACAGACAAGAAGTGAAAACCTTGCAAAGTAAACGAGGTAAGATAACTCAACAATAGAACAACCTTGGATAAGAAGTAAAAAGAGTCCTATTTAGAGTTTTGCAAATAGTTTTTAGCTTTCAAATAGTTTTCTCAAACTCTAGACTCAACATCGACCAGCTAGAAGGGTTTCCTACAGGCAGTCCTGCTCTGATACCAAAATCTGTCACGACCCGGGATCAGGGATAGACATATACCAGACCCTCATCTGATATAAGCCTAACCTAAATTCCGAAACGCGCAAAGAAAGATCGGTAACATTACAGAACATACAAACCATACATTAACAAGGTAAACTCTTAAGAGAGTTACAAACCAGTCATACAAGACAGGGTTCACAAACCCATCATTACATCAAACAACGGAAGCAAACAAGTTGTTCTAAACAACAAACTTAGCAAAGGGCCTAAGAGGCCTTAAACAAAAGTAGCGACCCTTCCATAGATCCTAGGCTGCTGCCCGGGAACCCCGACTACTCGTCGACTTCGACATAGAACCCACCTTCAGTTGGAGTAGCATCATCTGTGGAAAAACATCAACAAAGCAAGGCTGAGTACAAGGTGTACTTCGCAAGACTTATGGCTAGTGGAGTTATTTTGCATAAAAGCCATCTTTAGTTTTCAAAACCATAGGGAGAAGAAACTCGTCTAGTCAGATCATTTTCAAAAGGGGATAAGAAGACTTCAACTCTAGCCCTTAAATTCATCTTTGATATCCACCAAGCATCACCATCAACTGAACAAATCTTCCCGGACTACCCCCTCAATAACCCCGAGGAAGTATTCCGGATCTCACTTTAGTTGACAAGTTTTAACATTCGGTTATAGTTCTCTATGATATTCACATCCGTTCCCAAGTCGTCCATAAACGTGGACATGGCTTTTCGAAAAGATTAATAACCCTGCAGGGGTGCACAACTTTACCCACACATACCAACCGATTCTTAATGCCAAATTATTAGCCCTCTTCCCTGGAAGGCCGGTAGAGAGTGGTTGACCATGACTTTTACCCTGCTTTCGCCGAGACCATGAGTCACGCGCTAAGGAGATGCCGCCGTAAGGGGTCGAGTCCTGAAGTCGGTCCCTAGCGATGTGAACAGGGTTTGAGATTACAGATGCCGGACATCTCCCATTCCCTGCCACGCTTACCTACCTGTATGAATGCACCTCCTTCACCTCCATTCAAGAACAACCAAATGCGTATGTCGAATGGAAAGCTCGAACTATGTGACTCATGGAATCTACTAGGCAAGTTAGTTGGTCGAGGGGGTTTCCAGGCCCCTATGTGGTTGTACGCTCGTCTTGGTTCAAGAGGCAAGAACATCGAGTCCTAGGGGTGGCAAGTATGGGACTACAAAAACCACAACCCACGTGGCCTCCCATACGAGCCTTAGCATGTTTATCATTCATCTCTGATCACATCACCACAACCTACCATACTAGATTCATTCGCATCTCTGGTGCATCACTTGAATGATCAGCATCTAAACACTAAGCATGGCTAAGCTTGACCGAACTTGTGGCACTAGCGACGCGCTTAAGCCAAACCCTAGTTATGCTAGGAGTGGTGTATCAGGTAATATAGTTCACCAAGGTTAACATGCATCAGATAGGGTTACTCTGCCTAGTGACAGAAGACTATTTGAACTGAATGCATATGACGAGAATGAAATACTTTGTAATCATAGGGTTCATATGTATGAGTGGGGCTTCGCTTGCCTTGCCCGTTTTTGGTCTGGTACTACTCTTCGGTGGTGTTGACTTCAGCTTCAGGTTCGGTTCCTATTCGCGAGAACCAATCACCGGAAAGAGAAAGCAACACTCAACACATGGCATGTGCACTGCTAATACAATATGGATGATATGACAAGTTAAATAGTGTTGGATTGAACACTAAGGCATGCTTTATCACTTTAAAGGGGGTTCCAAAGATCCAAACCCTAAAACAGGGAGATCATCGGAATCACCTGTGGGGTTCAATTGGTTTTTCTAATTAAACTTGATGCCAAAGTTGATAAAAAATGTATGATTATAGCTTATATGGATAGGTTTCATTTTTCTGAACATTTTGGTGTATTATTTGTATTTTTCTGATTAAAATGAATTAATTATGAATTTCCCAAATTTTAATTCATTTTAAACATTTTTGGAATATTTAAATTAATTCCCAAACTTGGGCCCACATGTCAGACTTTTATTCATTTCAGAAAATGTTTACAAAAATTATTAAAATCCTGACAAGTATGGCCCACCTGTCAGGGATTTTCTATTTACAGAAATAATTACAAAACAATTAAAATAAAAGAAAAGGATTATTGCTTCATGCTGTTGTCAGTATGACATCAGCAATGGAGCTCACCCTCAGATCGAGCAAGGATCCCACGATCCCGTGCTCGCCTGGATGCGTGGATGGGAGCGATAGAGAGAGGACGTCGCGGGGAGCCAGATAGTGGCGACGCCGCCCTGGAATGGTCGTCGGAGCATGGCACACGGCGGCGCGCGGCGGCGGGGCTTGCAGATGCTCGGGGCACCGGCAACAGAGAGCGAGAGGAGGCGAGAGAGGAGGTCTGTGAGGACCGCAGGCTCACCACGGATGCAACGGAGGGGTCGGCGAGGTGAGGCGCGGTCGGGAAGCGTCGGAATCGTCGTCGGATAGCGGCGGACAGCGTCGGGAGAGAAGAGGTCGATGGCGAGGGTTCGAAGCACACGGGGTCGATTCCTTCGGTGGAGATGATCTTCGCGATGAGGCGGTTCCAACGGCGACCTCGGCTGGCCGTGAGGTGGACGGAGACAGCGGGGACGAGGAGGACCTGGCGAGCTAGGGTTCGGCCATGGCACTGCCACGAGGGAGAGGAAGAGAGAGGGGGCGAAATGGGTACTGGGAGATAGAGTGTGGCGCGGCGACTTTTATCCGCTGCTCCAGGGGCGGCCATCGCGTGTGAGAGATCGACGGCAAGCTCTGCCGGTATTTGCTTGGCGTCGGGAAAGAAGGAGGAGGAAAGGCCGAAGGAGTACGGGCCTGGCTGGGCTGCTCTTGGGCCTCGGGTGGGATTCTCTTGCGCCAGGGAAAGAGAAGGAGAGGTGGGCTCGGCCCAATAGCTAGGTTAGATACATTTTTATTTCCAGAAATGTTTTTCTATTTCTATTTCTGATTTCCCTTTTGTAATTTGAATTTCAAATCTGTTTTGAATCTTTTCCACTTACAGAAACTTTTATAAAGTATATGAAATAGTGTGAGACCCTTTTATACACTTTGGGCTCAACTCATGTAGTTAGTTGTTTAAATACAAAACTCATTTGAATGGTTTTTCAAATAGAGGGGGAAGTTAGGGTATCAGGGTTTGATTTGTTCTTTCTTGATTAAACCAAAATGCAAGTGTAATGCATGCATGAAATGCTCAAACACATCTTATTTATATTACACAGAAGGGTGGTATGTTACAGTCACAATTCAAAAGGATTGTCGGCACAGGTTTCTTAACCACATGCAAGTCCATCAAGAGCTCACGCAGCCATTCTGACCCAACAGTGGTTGTGTCTAAAGCAATAAGCTTTGCCTCCATAGTTGACCTCATCAACATGGTTTGTCTACGGGATCTCCATGACACCGCACCACCTCCAAGGGTAAACACATACCCGCTTGTGGAGTATAGTTCATCAACATCAGAGATCCAGTTCGAATCACTATATCCTTCAAGCACAACATGGTGCCCTAAATAGTGGATCTCATAGCCCATTGTACCACATAGATAGCACATGACCCTTTCAAGTGCATGTCAATGATCAATACCCGGGTTAGACATGAACCTACTCAACTTGCTCACAGCAAAAGAGATATCAGGTCTTGTAGCGCTTGCTAAGTACATGAGAGAACCAACAACTTGTGAATATTTCAGCTGGTCTGTTGGTTCCTTCTTATTCTTTCGTAATGTCAAACTGGGATCATAAGGTGTTGGAGAAGTCTTGCCATCAATAAATCCAAATCGGCTCAAGACCTTCTCAACATAATGAGATTGCATTAAAGTAATCCCATTCTCGTTCTTAATAAGCTAGATGTCCAATATCACATCAGCCTCTCCCAGATCTTTCATATCAAAACTCTTTGACAGGAAAGACTTGAATACATTTATCACTTTCATGTTTGTACCAAAGATCGGAATGTCATCCACATACAAACATAATATAACACTATCGCCCCCACCATGGTGATAGTAAACACACCTATCAGCCTCATTAATGACAAAGCCAGCAGAAAGTAGAGTTCTGTCAAACTTCTCATGCCATTGCTTAGGTGCTTGTTTCAGGCCATATAAAGATTTTAATAACTTACACACCTTTGTCTCTTCACCTTTTACCACAAACCCATCCGGCTGATCCATATAGATCTCCTCTTACAACTCTCCATTAAGGAAAGTTGTCTTCACGTCCATTTGATGAACGAGAAGACCATAAGAGGCAGCCAGGAACAGTAGTACTCAAATGGTGGTCAGTATAGCGACAGGTGAATATGTGACAAAGTAATCTTTGCCTTCTTTCTGTGTGTATCCCTTAGCTACAAGCCGCTCCTTGTACTTCTCAATAGTACCATCAGGCCTTAGCTTCTTCTTGAACACCCACTTACAGCCCACAAGTTTGCAACCATAGGGTCGTCGTGATAATTCCCAAGTTCCATTAGAAAGAATCGAGTCCATCTCATTTTGGACAGCTTCTTTCCAATCATGTGCATCAGGAGATGCATATGCCTCTGCAATGGATCCAGGAGTATCGTCCACAAGTTACACGATGAAATCATTACCAAAGGATTTTGCAATCCTCTGTCTCTTACTCCTTGTGAGAGGTTCATCATCATCCTTCTCAAGGACTTCCTCATGTGGTTGTTCAGAATTCTCAATAGATGCACTAGATTCAGGAAGTATTTCAGAAGAAATTCTACCAATGCTATGCATATCTTTCATAGGAAAAATATTCTCTAAGAATGTTGCATCACGAGATTCCATTATAGTATCAACATGCATATCAGGTACCTCAGATTTAATTACTAGAAATATATGGCCTACACTCCGTGGAGCATATCCTAGAAAGATACAATCCACTGTCTTGGGTCCGAGCTTGCGTTTCTTGGGGATCAGTATGTTGACCTTCGCCAAACACCCCCCCAAGTGCGCAGATACGAAAGTGATGGTTTTCTCCCAACCCACTCCTCATAAGGGGTCTTTTCTTTATTCTTGTTAGGAACCCTATTCAGGACATGACATGAAGTCAACAGAGCCTCCCCCCACCATGCCTTTGATAAACCAGCAGTGGCTCACATGGAATTCACCAAGTCAGTCAGCGTGCGGTTTTTTCTCTCGGCAATCCCGTTTGATTGGGGCAAGTAGGGAGGCATCCTCTCATGAATAAGTATGTGTTCCTGACAGAATTCGTTAAATATTTTAGGAAAATTCTCACCACCACGATCCGACCTAAGACGCTTGATCTTCCTCTCTAGTTGATTTTCAACTTCGGCCTTATAAATTTTAAAGTAGTCTAAAGCCTCATCTTTAGTTTGCAACAAGTAAACATAGCAGAATTTAGTAGCATCATATATTAATGTCATGAAATATCTCTTTACACCTTTTGTCAACACACCATTCATCTCGCATAGATCAGAATGTATGAGTTCTAGAGGTGCCAAGTTTCTCTCCTCGGCGGCCTTGTGAGGCTTTCGAGGTTGCTTTGATTGCACACAACTATGGCACTTAGAACCTTTGGCAATAGTGAAATTCGGAATTAAACTCATACTGGACATCCGAGACATCAAACCAAAATTAATGTGACATAAACGAGAATGCCAAACACTGGTATCATCATTAACATCACCACAAATATGATTCACGGATTTGTTACAAAACTCTGAAAGTGAAAATCGGAACAAGCCTCCGAACTCATAACCTTTACCAATAAATTGTCCATGTTTCAAAACAACGACTTTATTGGACTCTAACACAACCTTAAACCCATCTCTGCATAGAAGGGAGCCACTAACGAGATTCTTGTTCATAGTAGGGACATGCTGCACGTTCCTCGGCTGCACGATCTTTCCGGAAGTAAACTTCAGATCCATCATGCCAACACCATGAATAGAAGCATGTGATCCATTCCCCATTAGGACGGATGAATCCCAAGCAACCTGATAAGAAGTGAACATAGAGACGTCAGCACACACATGAACATTAGCACCCGTATCAATCCACCAACATGGTGATTGAAATACTGAAAGAACAGTAAATAAATTACCGTACCCATCAGTTTTTCTAGAGGTCACGACATTGACACTCTTCCCACCTTTCCCTCTGTGATTTGCACGATCTGGGCAGTCCTTGGAAAAGTGGCCGAGCTCTCCACATGAATAACAATGTAGCTCGGCCTTGTTCGGCTTCTTCTTCTTTTTGAAGGTTGTAGTCTTTTCAGGCTTGTTGAACGAGGGCTTATAGTTCCCTTTTTTCTTGCCGAAGGTCTTCTTCTGCGCCATGTAGGCGCTAGACTGACCCTCGCCTCCTCTCTCAGTAGTGTCCTTAGCCCGAGCCTTCTCCTCAACATCAAGAGACGCTATCAAGTTTTCAACTGATATCTCCTGTCTCTTGTGTTTGAGAGTTGTGGCGAAGTTCCTCCACGAAGAAGGCAACTTTGCAAATAATGCACCCAGCCACAAACTTGTCGGGTAAGATACACTTGAGGATTTCAAGCTCCTTGGCAAAGCACTGTATCTCATGAGCTTGCTCAACTACAGAACGGTTGTTAACAATCCTATAATCATGAAAGTTCTCCATGATGTACAGCTCACTGCCATCATCTGCTACACTGAACTTAGTGTTCAGTGCCTCCCAGAGCTCTTTTCCATCTTTGATGTGCATATACACATCAAACAGCTTGTTGTCAAGAACACTCAGAACGCATCCCACAAAGGCTAGATTGGTTTCCTTGAACTTGTTCTGAACCTCGCCAGATGTAGTTCCTTCAGGTAAACCCTCACTAGCCTCGAATACTTTCATAGCTTGCAACCACATAGTGGTCTTATACTACCACCTCTTAAAATGAACACCGGTAAGCTTTTCCGGCTTCATAGCATCGGCCAAGTGTCCCATGTTTAATTCAGGAAATTTCCTATAATAAGGTTTTTGGATTGTTGGATTATTAGGCATAATTTCCACTATTAATTCCAGAATATAAATCATGACAACAACAGCTACAATCACGTGAACCTCTAACATACTAGATATATTGATCAACATGAACAGTAGCAGATTATACGCACTAACAGCCATAGTAAAACAACAAATCTGTTGACGGTGTACATACTGATCGGTTGTCGATGTAGTCGCCGTTGGTGCAGTAGCCTGTCGAATAAGTCGACGTTGAAGACGACGTGCACGAGATCCGGCTTGACGACCGAGAAGACGTGCCGTGATGACGAACTTGAGCAGTCGTGCGGAGCACTTCCCAAAAACCTTATTCGCTCTCTCCCGTACAGGATCACAAAGGCGAGTGGTTCCAAAGACATGCTCTCCCGACCTCCGGTGCACGCCGGCAAGCGGGATGGAGTAGACTACGGTGGCGGCGCAAGCAGCGAGGATGGCAAACCCTAGAGTAGTTTTGGTGTCGTGCGTTCTGGAAGCCGCACATGCGTTTATATAGAGCGTCTCGGAAATCATCTACAGGACACGAAGTGGACCAAGCCCACGTCACGCACGTTCGGGTCGGTTACAGATAGCCCACGATCCGGGAGAGACCCAAATCCGGTAACTGTTGACACGTCTGTCTAACCACACACATTTTCCTGAGCAGCAAAATAAAGCTCGGCTCGGCAAGATTTCCGCAACCCGCAACCCGTGGCACGCGCGTCGTGACGAGACGAGGCGAGCGTGTGTGCGAGCGGCGGCGTCGTCGGAGGAGGATCGCGTGTGTAGCTCTCTTATTATCACTCACTTACAAAGTGGTGCAACACTCCACCTTATAAGGTGGTGCAACTCTCCTTCAATTTTCCATGTGGGACTAAACTTTAGCTCCCACAGCTCTTGCCACACACATGTGAGCTACCACCAACTTGGGCCAAATCACATATGGGCTTCCATATACATGGGCTTTGAGATTTAGGGAAAATCCGAAAGCATACATGGGTCTAATGATTTAGCCCATTATTTGTAACAGCATGCAGTCAACATACTCCTATAGTATGAAAACATTCTTACTAACATGTCACTGTGATCCATCTCCTAGGAGATCACGATGTCGCTGAGATTCAAATTCAGCCATAAACATATTTTTGCCCACCGATCGAAGCTCCAAGCCTCGAGGGTTTCCCCATGCTGGCCGAAGAGCACTGGATATCATATGAATATGGAAGGTATTCTTGTAGAGGACCTTACCCGCCAACATCCACTTCGTCTTCCCGCCGACATCTGCATCATCTAGCACCAACTGGGTCGCCTCCTCTTCCTTATGACCAAGCTTTCCCATCGCTTCCTCAAGTGGAGAACGGGTCTCGCTAGGCGAGCCCCCTCCTGCCTTTGTTTCCCTCGACCAGCCACCGAGGAGCTCATTTCCCTTTGACTTTCAATCAAAGAGCGCCTCGCCGATGAATCAACAAGCACCGCCATGTGTATCACTGGAAGAAATAGACAGTGATATATGTACCACCCAGTGTAAAAACAAATTTTGACACAAATACATGCATGCATCCTACTAGCTCGTACGCGGGCAAATCGATCTTGTGCGACATATTTCCACGGAATTGCCCAAGACCCAACTGAAAGAACATTTCATGATCTCTAGTGTTTTGTGTGTTAGATAACAATATCAAGGATTATTTAATGTGTGTTGAAGTGCTGCAGGCCTTGGCAGAATCAAAAGGAGCTCAAAGGTGTTTTTGGGGGCGGATTATCCACCCCCAATCGTCGAAGGGCACCAAGGCGCGTCACCCAGAGAGGGGGCAGAATTTCCTTCGGATTGTCCAGCCAGGCCAGATTTTTCCCCAGGCCGGATAATCCGCCCCTTAAGGGGGCCGGATAATCCCCCCTAGGATTTTTGCAAAGGTCGCCACGACGCGTCACCCAGAGAGGGGGGTGGAGTTTCCCCGGGACTTTCTGGCTCTGGGGAGGATTTTACCCAGGGCGGATAGTCCGCCCCTTGGGGGGCCGAATAATCCGCCCCCTTAAATAATTTCTTGAAGACAAGCTCGACACGATGCACTGTGTGGGGGCGGAGTTTCCCCCAGACTTTCTGGCTCTGGGTCAGATTTTCCCTTAGGGCGGATAGTCTGCCCCTGGTGGGGGCGGATAATCCGCCCCCAAACTTCTCCAATGGTTTGGGCAAGGGGTATTTAAACCCATCTTCCCCCTCTTGCCAGAACTCTTGGTTCATTAGAAAAAGGCAAGGGGTAGTCCTCCTCCTTCTCTGGAACCATATGCTCAGTGGAACACCTCAGGGACCAACTATGGAGAGCTCTAGAGTCACCTGTTTCCTACCCCGCCTAGGGCGCACACTCCTCCAGCTGCTGATGATGATTAGTATGATGATGAGGAAGAGGAGGGGGACGACGAGGAGGAATACAAGGAGTGATCTCTTGGGACGTTAGCATCGCTCTTCTTTCTTTTTGGCGTTTCGATGCCAAAGGGGGAGAAGTAGTTCTATTTAGGTCTCCGTGGATTTGCATGGGTCGGTCACAAGAATTTTCCTTCTTTATTGTTTGTTTTCTTATCGGTTGCATGTGCCAATTTAGCGTTGAACTTCTATTTATGGTCGTTTTGTATGAGACTATGTCGTTTGGCACTATGGTTTGTGTGGATTTCTATGTGGAATTATCTATGGATGCTATCTATGGCCTTATGGATTTCTGGAATTATATCTATGGGTGCATCATATTGGTGAAATGGTGGGATGTTCCAAGGCCTAGTATTATTGCTTATTATTTTGGCCTATTCATCACCCGGTGGTATGAAGTGTTTTCCTAACTTATCTTTGATATAATCGTCAATCTTATGAAATTGTCTTGTTCCTTCGTGTGTGAATTTGTATTCAAATGCAAGTTGTTAATATGCACACATGTAGGGGGAGCCCATTTCATTGCTTGAATATAATGTTAGTAAGTTTTATTGCAAATCCTAGTATTTTCATCTCACACCAAAAAGGGGGAGATTGAAAGAACATTTCATGATCTCTAGTGTTTTGTGTGTTAGATAAAAATACCAAGGATTATTTAATGTGTGTTGAAGTGCTGCAGGCCTTGGTAGAATCAAAAGGATCTCGAAGGGGGGCGGATTATCCGCCCTTTCCCAATCGTTGAGGGGCACCAAGGCACTTCACCCAGAGAGGGGGCGGAATTTCCTTTGGATTGTCCGGCCAGGGCCGGAGTTTTCCCCAGGCCAGATAATCTGCCCCTCAAGGGGTCCAGATAATCCACCCCCAAGGATTTTTTTCAAAGGTCGCCACAGTGCGTCACCTAGAGAGGGGGGCGGAGTTTCCCCTGGACTTTTCCGCTCTGGGGAGAATTTTCCCAAGGGCAGATAGTACGCCTCTTGGGGGGACGGATAATCCCCCCTCAAGTAATTTCTTCAAGAAAAGCTCGGCATGACGCACTGTGTGGGGGGGGGGTGGAGTTTCCCCTGGACTTTCCGACTCTGGGACGGATTTCCCCCCAGGGCGGATAGTCAGCCCCTAGTGTTCCCCCCCAAACTTCTCCAATGGCTTGTTTTGGGCAGGGGGTATTTAAACCCATCTTACCCCTCCTGCCAGAACTCTTGGTTCATTCAAAAAAGACAAGATCTGCTCCTCAAGTTTCATCCAAGAGATCTCCACCTTCATCCGCCCAAAGGCCTCGTTCTTTGGGGGATCGAAGGAGGAGGGATCGGTCTTCATCAACATCATTCAAGTGCTTCACTTCCCCTCCATTCATTTGGAGAACCCCCGATCTACTATTTCTTGCAAATATCTAGATCCTTGTTTTGGTTATCTGATAATCCTTGTTATTGTGGCAGCTTGTTGTTATCACGGGAGCCTCCAATTTGGTTGTGGATGTGTTCCCTGCTAGAGTTGTAAAGGCAGCGGTTCCCGCCTAGAAGGGTACCAATAGTGGAGAGGTGGATCAGGCCTTTGGTAGCGAGATCCATCGGATAATAGGGTGAGGCCTATTGTGGCATGGTGGTCTTAGAACCGCCCACCCCTCCAACGTGGACATACTTCCCTTAACAAGGAAGGAACTGCGGTAAAACAAATCTTGTGTCTCCGTGTGATACACCACGGTTTCCTCTCTCCTCTCTTTCTGTACTTAGTAGATAGGTTTGCATATAGGGAAATTCTCGTAGTTGCATATTGTCAACACCTGCATTTTTAAGTCCAGATGCCTGTTATGCCGTATAGCGCAATCCCATGATTACCATTTTTGCGAGACATAACAGAATTTATAGCATAGTACATCATCCATTACAAACCATAATGGTCTTAACAAATAGTTGATCTCATGATCAAGTATTAATACACATCAAAGCAACGGAAAATAACGTAGTAGAGGCTCCAGCTTCATTGTCACAGGCAATGCTGACGATGGGAGATGATCCTAGTTATCATAGACATCCTGCTATCCGTATTACAGATACTCCTCTTCATAGTCTGGCCATGGGAATAGCTAGGGAGAAAGCCATGAGTACTTTTAAAGTACTCGCAAACTATCACTAAAGCAAGTAATACAATTCTAGTGGGAATCCTAAGCGATAGGCTTATTTGCAATAAGCTAGTTTTATTTCAGAGGTTCTTACTACTAAATACATGTTTTAGTTATCTAGATTGCTCTAGTGGGAACCTAGTTTTCATGTCCACAACCCTGTTGTGGTAAAGTCAAAGTCATATTTCAAATCACAAGTCATTTTGAAAACATCTAACAACAGAACAGTATGGCCATCCAACTGTCCATGACAGCGGACGTGGCTTTCGAATAGTTTGACACTCTGCAGAGGTGGTACACTTTCATCACAACATTCGATACATCCATCGGGGATAACCCTGAATCATCATACTTGGTATGCGGATAATCAATCCTAACATTTCAATTACACACCCTAGTATAGGAACCTCCCCTATGAGTTTGGCCTCCCAGCCATGGCCATCCTCCATCCCGGGAACTGCATAGGTGTGCATTCATATTCATGAGGTAGCCTCAACTCAACCTCTTTCCGCGAGGGAACCCATACTAAGACACATAAACTTCCAGTTAAGCCCTACCCAACTCAGGTATTGTGGTTGTATGGTAAAGTTGGAATGGTATCGCATCCAAACCCAACCATCAGTTTTTATCAGAGTCAGGGAACATGCTTCATTCAGTATCATCTTCAACTCATTGTGTTCCATAACACATGTCAAAACATTTCAATAGAATGACTCATCATCCCAAGGTTTTCAGAATCATTTTCTCCAAGTGTTCCCATCTACAATGATTAAGATTCGTTTAGCACTAGCATCTATCAATGAAGGTGTCACTATTGAGGGGTACTAATGAAGTGTAACTACCTATACCTAGTTCTATGCTCTTGATGGCATCTTTCCTATTTCTCCACTAATCACCAATTAATTAAATAATTGAGAAACTTTGATAAAAGGAAGAAAAGATAAAACTTGCAGGTAAAACTTGGGATTGGTATAATCATGGTTACATCACCATAGCATGCATAGTTTTAGCTTGCCTTGGTTGGTGAAGTTGTCTAAGTTCTCCTCTTCTTCATCGTAGAACTCCTCTTCCTCGTACCCCGCATGGATACTAGCGTCTATAAATAAATACGAGGTACACAATCACCAAACAATACTTAACTACTTCTATTTAGCACACAAATATCCACACTAGATGATCTAGCATCATCTCAATCCCTACATGAAATATTGGCATGGCCTTATTTATCTTATTTTAGAAATGCAATTTTTACTCATTGAAAATACTTAAGATTTAATATTCTCCAATTATAAAATATGGTATCATGCTGACACATGTCATCTCCGCATACTCCAATACTTGGGAATGTAATTTAAAGTGGATGGCATAAATTAAAAAGTTTAATATTGCTATTTAATAATATTAAAGTGACTAGAAATGACTAAAGAGCCATTATTTTAATATTGGTCTAGGACTACTGCATGTAAAATTATATACTTTTACATATTCAGATAGGTCATGGAAAATGTGATTTTTGAGAATTGGAATCAATTAAAAATCATTTATGGTCAATTTTAGAAAAATGTTTGAAGTTGTAAAAGTCTCTACCTTGTTATTTTTACTCTGTGTGATCTATAACTTCAAAATGTTTAAATCCAATGGGAGTGTTTAGAGATTTTCATTTCCTTTCTAACAAAATTGGAATCATGCAATTTGGTTTAGTGAATCTTCTTGAATTCAATTTCAAAATCACCTATAGAATAGGGTTTTGAATTAAAACAAAAAATCTACATTTGAATTGCTGGGCGTGCGCGGGAACGATACTGGGCCGACCCAACTACACGGCTCGCGTGCAGCGGGCTACACTTGCGCTGGCCCCACACGTCAGCGGCTGTTCTAATGCAAAGTGGTATGCGCTAATCCTATCCGCACGATTAGAGCATGATCAACGGCTCAACGTCATCGTCTCCCTCGCACGGAGCGCGCGGGATTCAACCCTAGCTCTACGGCGGGGGTCATCAGGGGCTGACCAGGGTTACACCTACATATGGCAATGTGGGTGAACAAGCTGGTAGACGACGGCAGTTCGAACTGTGGTCGCGGCAGCTCCTGGGGTGGCTCCTAGTGCTGGCTTCGTTCCATCATTGCAGCAGCGGGCTCCGGTGAAATTCTGGCGTTGCACGCTTCGTCTTGCTCCGGGGATGGGTTAGAGAGGTTGCTGGGGGAGAGGTGAGTCGAGTGGGGTGCATTTTGAGGCAAGGGATGATGTGTATTTATACCCCAGCAAGGGGAGCATTGCGGCATGGCTCGGGCTCGTCGGCGATGCTGTTACAAGGTGGTATAGGCATGGCGGAGGTTGTAGGCCGACGCAGGGCTCCTTGCCGATCGTCATGCACACAGTGGCACGGCGAGGCGCGGTCTTAATCAGACAGGGACGTCCATGCTCTGCTCGGGTACCGCGGGTGTTCGTCATGGCGTACGGTGTGTACTCATCGCACGGGTCAAACATGCATGTCTGGGAGGTCGCTGGCGGCATGGAAATTGAAGTGACACGAGGGGAGAGTGAGGCGCGGCATGGTCGCGTGGGATTGCTCGGCGCTCTGGCGTGCGGCTCGGCATGGTCGGCAGAGAAATGGGCACATCCGTGTTGGCGTTTCCACGAGCTGGCGTTGGTCGAGGTGTACACATATGGGTGCGGTGAGGTCACGGCTAGCTTCTAGACATCATGGGCGAGGGCGGCGAGGCTTGTAGCAGTGAGTCCATGTCATGGTGGCATGCGCGAGCTCGGGTACGGGTGGCACTAGTCAAATGGTTGAGTGAGAGAGGCTCAGCTATATAGGCTGGTACTGGGGTGAGTGAGGGCGAGTAGTGGAGGCTTGGTGAGGTACCAAGATGATCACAACATTGCTCCAAATAGTGTGTAGTTGGTAGCTCTGTACTACGCTCGCTAGGTGTTTGATTAAATGGCCACAAGATAAAAAGATTTGAATTTTCAAATTCTGTTTAGTGGGTTGGTTGTTCATATGCTTGGGAGTCTCTGGTTTCAAGGGTTTACCAAGTGGATAAGGTTTTGATGGTTTTCCAAAAATGGCTATATTGATGTCTATGATGGATTCAATTTGGAAATTTCCTTCAAATGAATTTTAATTTGTTCTGGTAAGTGTTGAAAGTTCACTTGTGTTCATTGTTACTTGGTCTAGCAAGGTGAGAAAATAAATGGAATTTTTTCTGTTTGAAATCATTTACTAGAGATGCCCAAAGTGGGCTAGGTGTTAACTTTGGCAAAAATGACCATTAGGTCATATGCTTCACCCTTTGATTTGATTTGGTTTGGATTTGACCTAGATGATATTGTTTTGATCTTTAAACCAAACCTCATCATTTACAACAAACAAATCATGGCATATCAAGCATTCACCATCATTCATAAACACACATGCATTTATAGTTTTAAAATTAAAAGATTTTGTAAATCCTAATTTTAGTTGATTGGAAATTGATATCTTCATTATAATATTTTTGAGGTACTTCTCCTCGGCGACTTAAAATCTTGAAGGGTCCGATATATCTGGGTGCAAGCTTCCCTTTGAGTTGAAAACACTGCATTCCTTTCAAGGGTGAAACTTTGAGATACACAAATTCTCGGATATTGAAGGCCAGGTCTCGACATGTCTTGTCAGCGTAACTCTTCTGTCTGGATTGAGCGGTCTTGAGGTGCTCACAGATCTTGTGAACCTTCTCTTCGGCTTCTTGTAGGATGTCTGGTCCGAATATCTGACTCTCTCCTACTTGCGACCAATTAAGGGGGGGGTATGGCACTTCCTTCCATACAAAACTCAAATGGGGACATTTGCAAACTGGCCTGATAACTGTTGTTATATGATAATTCTGCGAAAGGCAGGCAGTCTTCCCATTTAGATCCATATTATAGTACAGAGGCTCTCAGCATATCTTCTAGTATCTGGTTTACTATTTCCGTTTGTCCGCCGGTCTACGGGTGGTAAGCTGTGCTGAAGTTCTGTTTGGTTCCTAATCCTTCTTGGACTTTCTTCCAAAACCTTGAGGTAAACTGGGTTCCTCGATCTGACCCAATTATCTTGGGGGTTCCATGCAGACTGACTATTCTTGCAATATACAACTCTGTCAGCTTCCAGCTTTGATAAGTGGTCTTGACGGGTATGAAATGAGCTACTTTGGACAGTCTATCTACTATGACCCAAATAGAATCATTTCCTCTACTAGATGTAGGAAAACCGGTGATGAAATCCATTCCAACTGAATCCCATTTCCATTCTGGAATTTGAAATGGCTGCAACAGTCCTGCGGGTCACTAGTGTTCCGCTTTGACTCTCTAACAGATATCACACTTGGCGATATAGCTTCCGACTTCTCTCTTCATCTTGTGCCACCAAAATTGCTCCTTTAAATCCTGATACATCTTTGTTCCTCCCGGATGAATAGAATAAAGAGTATCATGGGCTTATTTCAAAATGACTTGCTTCAACTCTGAATCTCCTGGCACACAGATGCGTCCCTTATATACCACAGAACTCCTTCTTCATCTTCCGTGAATCCAGGTACCTTCCCTGTACCGATATGACGCTTCATTCCATCAATACTGACATTTCCTTTCTGAGCTTCCTTTATCTGACTGATCAAAGTGGGTAGAAGTTCGATACTGGCTAGAAATCATTTGCTAACTAGCTCCATTCTAAAACTCTCCAACTCTCTGTGCAAACTTGGCTAATCTTTCTTAATCATGTTTAATCTACACGGCAGTATACTAAGAGCATCCGCTACCACATTGGCCTTGTCGGGGTGGTAGTGAATGTCAAGGTCATAATCCTTCATTAACTCTATCCATCTCCATTGTATCATATTTAGCTCCTTCTGGATGAAAATATACTTCAAACTCTTGTGATCTGAATAAATCTCACAACGGTTACCCATGAGGTAATGATGCCATGTCTTCAAGGCTAACACTACGGCTGCCAATTCTAAATCATGGGTGGCATAATTCTGCCCATGTTTCTTTAGTTGTCTGGACAGATATGATATTAATTTGCTTTCCTGCATCAACACACATCCGAGACCAATCTTGGATGAAGTGCAATATACGTCAAAAGGCTTCGTGATATCCAGCATGATCAAAATTGGGGCTGAAATCAATATCTTCTTGAGCTCTTGAAAATTTTCTTCACATTTGTCTGTCCATTCAAACTTCTTGCCTTTCTTCAATAGCTGGGTCATCGGCCTTGTGATGCTTGAAAATCCTTCAACAAACTTACAGTAATATCCCGCTAATCCAAGAAATGCGCGGACTTCGATTTGAGTGGTTGGCGCTTTCCATTCTTCAACATCCTTAATCTTGGCAGGGTCGACGGCAACTCCTCCTGCCGACAAGATATGTCCTAGGAATCGTACTTCCTTTAACCAGAACTCACATTTGTCAAACTTGGCATAAAACTAATTCTCTCTAAGGGTTTCAAGGATGGTTCTTAGGCTGCTCATGTTCCTCTTCCGACTTGGAATAGATCATAATGTCATCGATAAAAACAATGACAAACTTATCCAAGACGTTCATAAAAATCTTATTCATGAGATTCATGAAATAAGAAGGGGAATTGGTTAATCCAAATGACATGATATTGTACTCATACAATCCATATCTGGTAGTGAAAGCAGTCTTTGGGATATTCGTTGCGTGGATCTTCATTTGATGATAACCAGTTCTAAGAGCAATCTTAGAAAACACTATGGCACCAGTCAGCTGGTCAAATAGATCTTCTATCTTTGACAGTGGGTACTTGTTCTTGATGGTGATGTCATTTAGCTTCCAGTAGTCCATACACAAACGGTTGGCAGTGTCTTTCTTATCCACAAAAAAAACAGGTGATCTCCACGACGATGCACTTGGTTGTATTAGACCTCTCCCCAACATGTCATCAAGTTGCTTCTTGAGCTCCACTAATTCAGATGGGTTCATACTATAGAGTCTCTGAGCTATGGGTCTAGTTCCAGGAACTAGTTCAATGATAAACTAGATATCCCGATCTGGCGGCATACCGGGTAATTCATCTGGGAACACATCGGGGTATTCACAGACTACTCTAACTTGGTCTAGGGTTGATTGTACTAAACTCTTGTTGCACTTGAATTGACGGGGCAGTGTCTCAGACACATGCTCTACTGATACTCCAGTGCTACTGGTCATGGTTATGGATTTCTTGGCATAGTCTATTAATCCTTGATGTTTCAACATTCAATCCATTCCTAGTACTACTTCCAAACCTTTTGTTCCAAGTACTATTAAATTGGCATGAAAATCTTTTCCATGTATTCTGATAGGTACGACCTTGCAAATTTTTCTAGCTTTGGTAGTTGACCCAGGTATTTGAACTATCATAACATGCTTCAAATTTGTTGGTTTAATCTTACTAGTGCATGCAAATTCTTCTGTAACAAATGAGTGCGATGCTCCAGAATCAAACAATACTCTTGCAAGTACTGAGTTAACAGAAAACATACCCAACACGACATCTGGCACTTCCTAGGCTTCTTCCGCATTCATGTGGAACAGACGGCCGGTACGGTTGTGCAGGTTTCCTAGGGCAAACCTCTTTCCAGGCTGGACACGACGTTGCTGCTGGGAAGGTGAAGTGGCATTCGGGGCTGAAGCAAGCTTCTTGGGGAACTCATTGGAGTAGTGACTCGTAACTCCGCATTCAAAGCAGGTTACTGATGACTTGTCCTTCCTGGCAATAGGCACATCATTGCTTCCAGTCCTTGGGGCAGTATTGTTGTTGTTGGTGGACCTTGGTGGTGCATGGTTGAAGTTATTGGGGTTGTCGGGGTTGTAGTTGTTGTGGCCTCCGGGCCTTGGGTTTCCTCCGCCACGATTGAGAAAGTTCGGACAGGACATAGGTGGCATGTTGTTCCTTGGTGCAAATCCTGCAGGCGAGCTAGGGCGGTACTTTGGGGTATGGTGTGGTCCAGGCTGGTGCATCATATGACGCTTGCGGTTCTCACTGGCTTGATTTATCTTTCCTTCCATCTGGATAGCAGAATCCACTAGAGCTTCTAGATAGGCAAAATGAATATTTACTAACACTGTCTGCATCTCATAATGTAGGCCATTCAGGAATCTATCCTTCTTCTATGCTTCAGTGTTGGTCTCATCGGGGGCATACCTAGACATAGACAGAAATCTGTCACGGTATTCCACCATAATCATTCTTTTCTGCTTTAACTCCTTGAATTCATCCCTCATCCTCTTGATCAAACCTGGGGGCACATGAGTCCTGCTGAACTTGATCTTGAATTCCTCCCAAGTCATCATTTGTCCTCCGTTCATTGTACAAGTGGTATTCCACCATGATCTTGCATAACCTGCCATATAGTGGGTGGCAAACAGTACTTTCTCCGCAGCATCTACTCCTGCAACTTCTAAGTTGTTCTCCATTGATTGCAGTCAGTCATCAGCATCTAAGGGCTCTTCAGATTTTCTAAACATAGGAGGATTGGTGTTTTGGAAGTTCTTGATTTAGATCCATGGTGATCCTGATTTCCATGGCCTTGGTTGTTATGTGCCATTAGGGTGATCTGCTGAAGAGTGGCGAGGTTGGCTTGACGCTCGGTTCTACCGTCTTCTCGATATACTACTATTATTTGCAGAATCTGAACCATCGGGTCCTGGGATGAGCTGCTTCCACCGGGGGTGTCGCGAGTCATCTGAAGATTGAGGTAGATTATAAGACAAGAGGGAAATTTCTATGGCTTATGGGTATGGTTCAACAAGCTTAAAACTTGAGCATGTCTATGGTTTGAAAACCAACAAACTCCTTTTCATTCATTCCAAACACACATTCCAAACATTACATCACAACTACCAAGCAGATGGTTTTTAAGAACATTCTATCATGCTACGATACAGTGGGACCGGATACAAACTCACACCTACCATAGTGCGCTAGTGCTACTACTCATCATTAGAACTGGTGGGCTCTTCGTCATCCAGGAAATCGGCATCCTCCTCGTCAGTGTGGAACTCCATGTTGATGTCCTCAAAATAGTCGTCACCATCACTGAGGTATGAAGTGATATCCCCACGAATATCTTCACCTTCATCTTCCTTCTCCTCGAGCTGAATCTTCTCGTCATGGATGGTTTCTTCAAGGGTTGCCACCTTCTGGCGGAGGCGAGCGATGATGCGGTCCTTCTTGTTATGCTGGAAACGAAGTGACTTGCGCTCTTTAGCTAGGATGGCGAGGGTCTGGTTCTTCTCGATTGCAACAAGGTGCTTCTGGTTGGCGTAGGCACGAGCGTTGTCCAACTCCTTCTGGTTCTCATGTAGCATGAAGGCGAGGTGATCCACATGATGCTTCAGCTCCGGATGTCCTGGCATGGGCAAGGGCTGTCCCATGGAGTCACGTCTTGCATAGTGAGCGAAGCGGGTGCCAATGATCTGGTTGATGTTCTGCCCACAAAGATAGGCAAGCGCCTCCTACATTGCTCTAGCTAGTCCATCCAGCCAGTTGTTCTCCCTCAAGCTGAACTGTACTTCTATGATGTGGGTGGCTCCATCTTTCCTCTCAGATCGGCAACAATCAACCACTGTAGTTCTCCTCCTGGCTGGTCATTGAGCTGCGCTCCAAGGAACTCCGGGTGCGGGCGTCTAAGAAACTCCGCAAGCTAACCCAAGTCCCTCTCGAAGATGAGTTCCCATCCGTTGCCAAGCTGGTAGAACTTGTTGTACTTGACTTCCATCTATAAGAAATTAGGATGAGTAAGTTAGTGAGGTGATCAAGTATGTCAAATTTTATGTAGGATTGTAAAAACTTTGAGGAACATATGACTCTCTTTTGGAAAGAATCTCAAGGATAAGAGTGAGAATAGGTTTTCATAAATACTCACTTTCTTTGTTTTGAAACTTAGTTTTTCAGACGTCCATTCTAACTAGGGTCTCCTATGGTCATGATGGCTCTGATACCAACTTGTCAACACCCGGATTTTTAAGTCCAGACGCCTGTTATGCCGTATATCGCAATCCCAGGATTACCATTTTTGCGAGACATAATAGAATTTATAGCATAGTACATCATCCATTACAAACAATAATAGTCTTACAAATAGTTGATCTCATGATCAAGTCTTAATACACATCAAAGCAGCAGAAAATAATGTAGTAGAGGCTCCAGCTTCATTGTCACAGGCAATGCTGACGATGGGAGATGATCCTAGTTATCATAGAAATCCTTCTATTCGTATTACAGATACTCCTCTTCATAGTCTGGCCATGGGATTAGCTAGGGACAAAGCCATGAGTACTTTTAAAGTACTCGCAAACTATCACTAAAGCAAGTAATACAATTCTAGTAGGAATCCTAAGCGATAGGCTTATTTGCAATAAGCTAGTTTTATTTCAGAGGTACTTAGTAGTAACTACATGTTTTAGTTATCTAGATTGCTCTAGTGGGAACCTAGTTTTCATGTCCACAACCCTGTTGTGGTAAAGTCAAAGTCATATTTCAAGTCACAAGTCATTTTAAAAACATCTGAAAACATAACAGTATGGCCATCCAACTGTCCATGACCGCGGACGCGGCTATTTGAATAGGTTGACACTCTGTAGAGGTGGTACACTTTCATCACAACATTCGATACATCCATCAGGGATAACCCTGAATCATCATACTTGGTATGCGGATAATCAATCCTAACCTTTCAATTGCACACCGTAGTATAGGAACCTCCCCTATGAGTTTGGCCTCCCAGCCATGGCCATCCTCCATCCCGGGAACTGCATAGGTGGGCATTCATATTCATGAGGTAGCCTCAACTCAACCTCTTTCCGCGAGGGAACCCATACTAAGACACATAAACTTCCAGTTAAGCCCTACCCAACTCAGGTATTGTGGTTGTACGGTAAAGTTGGAATGGTATCGCATCCGAACCCAACCATCGGTTTTTATAAGAGTCAGGGCACATGCTTCATTCAGTATCATCTTCAACTCATTGTGTTCCATAACACATGTCAAAACATTTCAATAGAATGACTCATCATCCCAAGGTTTTCATAATCATTTTCTCCAAGTGTTCCCATCTATAGTGATCAAGATTCGTTTAGCACTAGCATTTATCAATGAAGGTGTCACTATTGAGGGGTACTAATCAAGTGTAACTACATACACCTAGTTCTATGCTCTTGATGGCATCATTCCTATTTCTCCACTGATCACAAATTAATTAACTAATTGAGCAACTATGATAAAAGGAAGAAAAGATAAAGCTTGCAGGTAAAACTTGGGATTGGTATAATCTTCGTTGCATCACCATACCATGCATAGTTTTAGCTTGCCTTGGTTGGTGCAGTTGTCAAAGTTCTCCTCTTATTCATCGTAGAACTCCTCTTCCTCATACCCCGGGTTGATACTAGCGTCTATAATAAATATGTGGTACAGAATCACCAAATAATACTTAACTACTTCGATTTAGCACACAAAGATCCACACTAGATGACCTAGCATCATCTCAATCCCTACATGAAATATTGACATGGCCTTATTTATCTTATTTTAGAAATGCAATTTTTACTCATTGAAAAATACTTAAGATTTAATATTCTCCAATTATAAAATATGGGATCATGTTGACACATGTCATCACCACATACTCCAATACTTGGTTATGTGATTTAAAGTGGATGGCATAAATTATGAAGTTTAATACTTCTATTTAATAATATAAAAGTGACTATAAATGACCAGAGAGCCATTATTTTAATATTGGTCCAGGACTACTTTATGTAAAATTATAAAATTTTACATATTTAGATAGGTCATGGCAAATGTGTTTTTTGAGAATTGGAATCAACTCAAAAGCATTTATGGTCAATTTTAGAAAAATGCTTGAAGTTGTAAAAGTCCCTGCCTTGTTATTTTTACTCTAGGTGATCTATAACTTCAAACTGTTTGAATCCAATGGGAGTGTTTAGAGATTTTCTTTTGCTTTCTAACAAAATTGGAACCATGCAATTTGGTTCAGTGAATCTTCTTGAATTCAATTTCAAAGTCACCTATAGAATAGGGTTTTGAATTAAAACAAAAAATCTACATTTGAATTGCTGGCCTTGTGCGGGATCGATACTGGGCCGGCCCAACTACACGGATCACACGTAGTGGGCTGCACTTGCGCTAGCCCCACACGTCAGCGGCTGTTCTAACGCAAAGCGGTATGCGCTAATCCTAGCCACACGATTAGAGCATGATCAATGGCTCAGCGTCATCATCTCCCTCGCATGGAGCGCGTGGGATTCGACCCTAGCACCACGACAGGGGTCATCGGGAGCTTACCAAGGCTCCAACTAGGTACGGCGATGTGGGCAAACGAGCTGGTAGACGACGGCGGTTCGAACGGTGGTCGCGGTAGCTCCTGGGGCGGCTCCTAGTGCTGGCTCCATTCCATCACTGTGGCGGCAGGCTCCGGTGAAATTTTGGCGCTGCACGCTTCAGCTTGCCCGGGATGGGTCAGAGAGGTTGCTGGGGAGAGGTGAGTCGAGTGGGGTGCATTTTGAGGCAAGGGGCAGGGTCTATTTATACTCCAGCGAGGGGAGCATTGCGGCATGGCTCGGGCTCGTCGGCGACGTCGTTATAGGGTGCTATGGGCATGGTAGAGGGTGTAGGCCGATGTAGGGCTCCTTGGCGATCGTCATGCGCACAGTGGCATAGCGAGGCGCGGTCTTAATCAGACGGGGACGTCCATGCTCTGCTCGCGTACCACGGGTGTTCGTCACGACGTATGGTGTGTACTCGTCATGCGGGGTCAAACGGGCATGTCTGGGAGGTTGCTGGCGGCATGGAGATTGTAGTGATGTGAGGGAAGAGCGGGGCGCAGCATGGTCGTGTGGGATTGCTCGGTGCTCTGGAGTGTGGCTCAGTATGGTCGGAAGAGAAATGTGCACGACCGCGCTGGCGTTTCCACGGGCTGGCATTGGTCGAGGCGTACACATACGTGTGCGGTGAGGTCACGGCTAGCTTCTATACATCATGAGAGAGGGCGGCGAGGCTTGTAGCAGTGAGTCCATGTCGGGGTGGCATGGGAAAGCTCGGGTACGGGTGGCACTAGTCAAATGGTCAAGTGAAAGAGGCTTGGTGAGGTACCAAGATGATCAGAACATTGCTCCAAACAGTGTGTAGTTGGTAGCTTTGTACCGTGCTCACTAGGTGTTTGATTAAATGGCCGCAAGAGAAAATATTTGAATTTTCAAATTCTGTTTAGTGGGTTGGCGGGTCATATGCTTGGGAGTCTCTGGTTGCAAGGGTTTGCCAAGTGGAGAAGGTTTTGATGGTTTTCCAAAAATGGCTATCTTGATGTCTATGATGGATTCAATTTGGAAATGTCCTTCAAATGAATTTGAATTTGTTCTGGTAAGCTTTGAAAGTTCACTTGTGTTCATTGTTACTTGGTGTAGCAAGGTGAGAAAATAAATGGAATTGTTTCTGTTTTAAATCATTTACTAGAGATGCCCAAAGTGGGCCAGGTGTTAACTTTGGCAAAAATGACCATTAGGTCATATGCTTCGCCATTTGATTTGATTTTGATTTGATTTGGTTTGGATTTGACCTAGATGATATTTCTTTGATCTTTAAAACAAACCTCATCATTTACAACAAAGAAATCATGGCATATCAAACCTTCACCATCATTCATAAACACACATGCATTTGTAGTTTTAAAATTAAAATCTTTTGTCAATCCTAATTTTAGTTGATTGGAAATTGATATCTTCATTATAATAATTTTTGAGATGTTACACATATCTAGAGAATTTACTTTGTGTCAAGACTAAAATTGAAAAAGGACTAAAAATTGAGTAGAACCTATTCACCCCCCCTCTAGGTGCCCATACGATCCATTTCACCAACATCATTCATAAGAATGGATGCAACACGATGCTTCCCGTGGAAGAAATAACTCATGTCCGACACCGGCCTTAAGAGCAATAGAGATCATTAAAAGTTTGGATTATGTGAAGTGAGAAGGACCCATGACTTATTAACCTCAACGCTGACCCACACACTGTCCAGGGAGCCTCACTGTGGGCCCACAACTTTTCCAGCTCAGCTTCAAATTTATCACCCCCGCTCGCTCGTGCCCGCCTGCCGCCGCCTAACCCCCTGACGCCCCATTTCCTCAGGTCTTCTTCTCCGGCGACGGTGTGCGACTATGGCCGCCTGACGATTTATGTCGACCGCTAGTTTAGCCTCCCGCCCCTCATGGCCTAAGTATGGGGCAGTACCCATGACAAGATGTCCTGACTTCACACGCGCCACGCCATTGAAGCGATTAGTCAAATCAAGGAGGACAATGGGAACTTTGGGCGAGAATTTCTGAAGTGCGAGAGTAAGGACGAGCCGAGAAACGTTATATCTGAGTTATCCATCGGCCTTTTTCTATAATTTGTGTAGATTTTTTTGTTTTTTCCACCGATTTGGGAATTAGGGTTCATCTATTTTTTTCAAAATCTAAAGAAATGTCACCATTATGAGTGGATTGATGAGTATGTTAAGATGCTTCAAGTGGAGGGCATCATTGATTTGAGGGGGAAAAACCTGGGATATCAATCAAGCGCAAGCGATGGAGAAATTTGCCACGGATGATGCAAAAGTGAAGAAACTGAACAAGCACCTAAGACAGATGGTTGGTTTTAAGAAGCAGGAAAATGTGATCGATGCAACATTTTTTATGTATAATTTCTCTAGGAATTGTTTACCTTCAGTTGATCAGTCTTTAGACATGCTTAATACTGTGATTCCTATTTTACATGAACTGGTTATGTTAGTTTGTATTTGAATTTATGCTCAATGAGATGCATAACTTGGTGATGCATGTAAAATGCAATACATGAACTTTGTAGTTTGTTGACATGTTTACCCACATATTTGCATCATATATAATGTTATATCCATGTTTTACATTGACTTTTTGGAATTTACCAATGATCCCCTTTATTTTGGTTATAACCCTGCAGGGCAGAAAAACCCTGTTTTCTATATTTTTGATGTTTCAGGACCTATACGGAGTCAAATGGACCTTAGCTTTTGGGGATGTCAATATTTTACCACGAGAAGAATAAGGAGTACAAGAACCTCGGGAGAAGGGCCAGGAGGCCCAAAAGAGCCCAGAGGGCGCGCCAAGCCCAGGTGGGTGCGCCCTTTCCTTCGTTTCCTCCTCGGCCGTCCCATCGCCTTGATTTTTTTTGCTCGCGGAGATCTCTAGACCTAAAAACCATATATAAGGACCCCAGGGAGTCCTCGATACGAAGCACACCGGAGACCAAAACACCACCAAACAGAGTCAAATTCATCGAAGATTGTAGGGGAAACTCCGTTGGAGCCGCCTCCGGAGGGATCTCCATCCTCTCCAACATCTCCAGCATCATCACTATGATGAAGAGGGAGTAGTCCACCCCTGGACTATGGGTTTGTGGAAGTAGCTTGATCTATTTATCTCCTGTTCTTCATAGGTCTAGTACCATATGAGCTGCCCAACATGATTATGGTCATATATGTAATTCCTATGTGGTGGATCATTATTCTATTATTTGATATATGAGATTGGAACCTATTTTGTGTAAGATGTATTGGTAGATGCATATCATGTACTCTGTTTTAATTGCTTGTTTTGATCCAACTTGTATGCAAGAACTTGTATGGGGAGAAGTGTGTATAAGATGGAGTAGCATGGTGGTATTGATTGAATTGTGACAACAATATTCAAGATCTACTTTGGTTTTTACCTTTCTTTTGCTGCCTCACTAGGGATAAAGTGAAACCATGTGCTATAATTGTATCGTGACAGTGATATAATCTTGTTAGGTCAAGGTAGCATATTTTTATTTCAAACATCATGTCATATTACTTAAATCTATACTCTGATTTGTTCTCAATTCAAGATTGCATGGAGGTTTCCATTTCTTGAGAAGTATAAGAGAGATGTGTTTCATCTCTATGTTAGGACATGATGCCCATATGAATGCTTATCATACAAAACAAGGTGGGCCAATAGAATCCGGATTAAAGTACCTTTTCTGCACTTCGCTTGCCTGCATGATGTCCCCCATACAGGCTGCCATTACAAGCTTGCAAAATTGCATTCATTTCATGATTAGGAACACACTTTCGAATCATCCCATCAGGTGCATGACGATAAAGAAATGGGTCATCCCAAAAGTAGTGATTGATATCATTAAAGAATTTCATTCTTTTATTTCTTGTCATACCAGGAGGTAAAAAATTTACTGCGAGATAATTAGCATAATCTGCACACCATGGATCAACAACTTCAATTTTTGCTAAGTATTCTCCCGGAAATGACTCATTTATAGGTACGGGGTCGATAATTATTTCTTCCATCCTAGATAGATGATCTGCTATTGGATTATCCTTACCCCTCCTATCTACTATTTTTAAATCATATTCTTGTAGTAATAGCACCCACCTAATCAACCTGGGCTTTGCATCCTTTTTACAAGAAGGTGACACAAAGCTTGGTGATTTGTATGAATTATTACTTTAGAGTTAATAATAGCCAGGAACTCTTTCTCGGTAGTAGCATAATTTTTCTAAATCTTATTAAGAGTCCTACTAGCATAGTGAATAAAATTTAAATTATTCCCGTCTCGTTGTCCTAGTACAGCTCCCACAACATAGTCACTTGCATCACACATGATTTCAAAAGGTTCATCCCATTTTGGAGATTGCATGATAGGTGCTGAAACTAATTTGTTTTTAAGATTTTCAAAAGCTGCAATGCAGTCATGGTCTAAGTAGAACGGAGTTTCTTTATATAGAAGGTTAGTGAGAGGCATAGCTATTTTGGCAAATTCCTGTATAAAACGCTTGTAAAAGCCTGCATGTCCCAAAAACATTTTTAAGTTTTTAATGTCTTGGGGTATGGGAAGATTTTCTATAGCACTTATATTGGTCTTATCTATTTCTATACCTTTTTTTGAAACCTTATGTCCAAAAACTTTACCTTCTCTTTCCATGAATTGACATTGCTCCCAATTCAAAACTAATTTTGATTGCCTGCATCTCTGCAAAACCTTGGTTAGACTATAGAGACAATTATCAAATGTTCTTCCACAAACAACGAAATCATTTGTTAGAACTTCCATAGTCTTCTCAACAAGATCATCAAAGATTTTTAGAACACATTCTTGAAATGTTGCAGCTGCCTTACATAAATCAAACAGGATTCATCTATAAGCATAAGTACCATAAGGATATGTGAAAGTTGTTTTCTCTTGATCTTCGGGATGTATAGCAATTTGAGAATAACCGGAATAACCATCAAGAAAACAAAAATAAGAATTATTGCTTAGTCTTTCTAAATTTTATTCATGAATGGTATAGGTTTATGATTTTTCTGTGTCTCACGGTTTAGTTTTGTAAAATTGATGCACATGTGATACCCAACAATAGGCCTTATCTAGCTCACCATCCTCATTCATAGCAGCATCAAGACCCCCACGTCTTGGTATGCAATGAGCTGGGATAACCTATTTACTATAAAAAATAGGATATATTATGCCGGCATCTAATAAGTGTATAACCTCTTTTCTTACTACTTCTTTCATTTTCGGATTAATCCCTCTTTGTGTGTTAACTACAGGTGTAACATCTTCAAGCAGGGTAATCTTATGTGTCACAGTGGATGGATCTATTCCTTTAATATCACTTAGAGTATACCCAAATGCTTCACGATGTTTGATCAAAACTGAAATAAGTTTATTTGTGTCATTTTCTAATAAATTTTTACTAATAATAACAGGACATTTATTTTCATTATCTAAAAATTCAAACCTCATATTGTCTGGAAGTCGTTTCAATTCAATTGGTGGAGGTTCTCCGTCGCCTTTTCTTACCAATTCTTCATAGTCATGTGTATTTCGTGCCTCCGGAATGGAGTAGGGGGTAATCATCCATATCCTGCTGTGGCTGAACAGAACGAGGTGGTAGACATTGATCAGATCTGATGAGAGCTGCTACCCAGGGATTCTCAGATAGAACGCATGGCTCCCCTACCTGTATTTGTAACAAAGATTGTTGTTTCTTTGAAACTGTGTTGATGTGGTCGTGTTTGTTCAGAGATTGCAATCCGATGTTCTATGAGTTGTTGAGATTTTTGGACATATCACTCGATGAAAGCATCGTTGTTGTAATAATACACAAGTATATTGTAGTTGACATGATTGTGTTTGCTGAGATGATGTGATAAATTTGTTTCTAAGATTATGATTGTTGCGAGATTGTAATATAATGTGTTGTGAGCTGTTGGGATTTTGGGACATATCATTCATTGAAACCATCACTAAACAAGGTGATATATAAGTACCTTGTAGTAGACATTATTATGATGTAATATAATGTTCTATGGGATCAATAAAAAAACTTACTAAGTAGGAGACAGTGATCTATTGGACGCACAGGTCTAGGATTTAGGAATAAGGGTTAAGGGGTTAGTATAATAAACAGTTGATTAGACCCTAAACCATAAAACATAATCCTATATTGTTCTGTACATAAGATTATGTATGTTGATATAAGTCAAACAAATTTGAAAGGAGGAAGTACATGATTAAATTAAAAATTAAAATGAGGGAAGAGAAAAACTATTAGATATGAGATAGTAATCCAGCCACGGGACATTGTATTAATTGAACCATTGTAGCATGCCAATTTAGTCAATGTTGCAACGTTGACGCACTTCACTTTCTCCACTCCTTCTCTCTCCACTCACTACCTTCCTGTCTCTATCCTCGCCATCGCCGACGCGTTGCCGCGGCCGCATTCACCATGCCGCCCTAGAATAACGAGGACGATCAGTCGAGCAGCGACATCTTTCTCTCCAACATCGAGTATTCCCTCCCTGCTGTGAGTTCTTCTGTTTTCTCGGCAATGGTTAGGCATTGGTAATTTCCTTGACCCAAGACTTGAAATGTGCATGCAATCGTGTTTATTTCTAGCTTTTCGTTCCCTTATAGGTACCCCTCACGATCTACGACCCCGATTGGGAGGGCCTAGATCTCGATTGGGAAGTACCATTTGACCATGGGCTAAAACTGAGGAAATATGTTGCATTTGAAGGCAGTAACACTGGAAGAAGGTTTTTGGGTTGTACAAATCAGGTTTGATTTTGTTATGTACAATGGCGACATGAAGAAAATTGTGTAGTGCTATTTTGATAATTAGGTCCCGTGTTTTTTAGTTTGGCCCAGTGTGTAAAGCAGTAGAGTGGGTGGATCTTGAGTGGCCAGACGCACTTAAGAAATGTTTGGCCCAGTTGTGGGATATGTATGATCTCGAAAGGTCGGGGAGATTTAAAGATGCCCGTGATGCAGCTGCAGAAAATTACAAGCTCTTGGTAGGAAATAAGGAGATAGAACAGGAAATCAAGCATTTGCGGTCATAACTAAATGACACAATCAATGGGAGCTTGGTGGTGGGAACTGCATGGAAGATTCAGAAGGCGGAAAAGGAGAGGGATCAGCTCATGGAAGAGAATAAGAAGATAGAGTACTGCATTGCGGAGCTGTTGAAAGATCTGAAGAAGGAGTGAAAGGTGAACAAGGAAAAGCTACAGACGATCAAGGAAATTTTAGATGAATAATTTGTGTCGTGGCAATATCTGAAACTAGTTAACTATAATACTTGCAGTTGTGATATCTTGAGTAATCCAAACTCAATCCTTAGGCAAAATAACCTTTCAAAAGAAATCATAGTTTGCATAGAGAGAGGTCCACGTTTACAAAATCACTACTACACATGGTTAAACCACGATTTGGTTCGTCGGAACACATAGTTTCAAACTAACTTCAGAGAAACTTATAGTTTGCACTGAGCCTGGCGCAGAGATGGTCGTGTTCCTTTCTGAGAAGCTCCAGTTCGTGGGTTCGTTCGATCAGGTACGCTTTTGTTTTTACCTGCTCCCTCAGTACTTGGACGTGCGCCTCCCGCTGGTTCAAGCGCTCTGTCTGGGAAGCGACAAGCTTATCAGTAAGCTTAAGATTATCCACTATGAAATCCTTGATGATGTCCTCCTTCGCATGCGCCGAGGCAATACTTTTCTCATGAAGTTCCTTCCAGCCGGCGATGTCCACCTTCAGACTGTGGCACTTGTCATAAAGGATGGTGACTTATTCTCTCAGGCGGTCATGGGACACTTTTTGGAAATTCTACTTCTCCATTTGGATAGCCAACTTGTCCTTTAGCTAGGTCGGCAGTTCTGGGTTGAGCTTTTGTCTCTTCTGCTGCAACAAAAATATGTGGTTAGTTTCCACAATTTAAACAATTAACTAGTGTCAAAGTCATAATTTCAAGGACAGAGCAATCAAGGATTGTACAAATTTAACAGAATCAACTAGTGGCACAGTCCTAATTCCAGAGATAATGTTAGAGAAATATAGGCTTTTTCCCAGTTCAACTAGATAAACTAGTGGCATGCTTCTAATTTATATGACTGAGCAATATAACCTTTTTTCCAATTCAACGGGATAAAGTAGTGGCATAGTCCTAATTTGAATTTCAGAGCAATATAGCCTTTTCCCCAATTCAACAGGATAAAGTAGTGGCACAGTCCTAATTTCCATTTTAGAGCAATATAGCCTTTTTCCAACTCAAAAGGACAAAGTAGTGGCACATTCCTAATTTCAATTTCAGAGCAATAAAGCCTATTTTCCCAATTCAATAGCATAAAGTAGTGGCACAATACTAATTTCAATTTCAGAGCAATAAATCCTATTTTTTCTAATTCAACAGGATAAAGTAGTGGCAGAATCCTAATTTCAATTTCAAAGCAAAATGGGACTATATCCAACTAAGGGTGTTGTGGGTTTTTCCAATGTAACCAAATAGTAGTGGCATAGTCATAATCTAATTCCAAGCTCAGATACATAATGGAAAGAAAGGATGATGACCATTCATGAGAACACAAACCCATAATTAACTTGATATGCAAGTAAGATAAATAGAGAAATAAGGAGTTGCTCCAAGATTGCTTAATTGCAAGATATGTATAAATTACAAAAGTAGCAGAGCATGAACTGAGATTCCTGCCCCCACCCCACCCCCCTACTCTGAATCTGAATTGGGCATTGTCGTTGGCTCCCCGTTCTCCTTGTTTGGACTCTTGGGCATGGTGAGACCTTGTCACATGTCCTCCTTCGTCTGTCTCAATGCATCCAGGCAATGGTCCTTGTCATTGCATTCTTCGATTGCATCCTTTGCTTCGATGATGCGTTCTCTGCGTGTCTCGATGGCTTCGTCAAGAAGAGGACGCATCTATCCTAGAGATTCTTCTTGTCACGCAAGAGCTTCGTAATTAAGTTGATGGCCAGGTCTTGTTTAGACAAGATGTGTGCGATCAACTTCTGCAGCTCGTCGATCACCCTATGCAGCTCGTCGCGCTCTACTTCGAGCCTCCTGATGGTAAGTGAAAAATCAACGTGATCTCCTTCTGCAGAGACAAACACCTTCGAAGGCGATCATTAGCCTGGGTTAGGGAGCGTGCACCCTGTAGTTGGTTGTCTATCTTGTCATTGATCACGGCCACCTTGTCATGGCAATCGGCCTTCGCTTGCTGGATCATTTATGTTATTTAAAATAGGCACTCTATAATTGTACTGCATGTTCCAGGGAAGCACAATATTCAAGTCACAAAAACCCCAAATGTGTCTACGAAGATTGAGTATGGTCCCTACTTGGAGGCTACTTGCGGGCAGACACGATAATATTTCCACATTTAGAATCTAAAAAATAAAACAAATGCATGTCGGGATTTCATACCTCGGTGAGCCAGGGAACATTACCAAACGGGTCCTGCGATGCCGCTGCCATCGTGCTGGTTTCAGGATCCACGACCGTCCTGGAATATGTAGCAGAGTAAGAAGAAGGAGGAGGAGGAGAAGAAGAAGAAGAAGACTATACCGGAGGAGCCCTGGCCTGTTGCAACATTGAGCTCCGCCGCCACCATCATCATGCTGCTTTTAGGGTCCACAGCCGCCCTGGAATATGTAGCATAGTACTGGGAGGAGTCCTGGCCTACTGCAACATGCAGTGCCGCCGCCGCCATCGTGCTGCTTTCAGGGTCCACGGCCGCCCTGGAATATGTAGCATAGTAATAATAATAATAATAATAATAATAATAATAATAATAATAATAATAATAATAAGAAGAAGAAGAAGAAGAAGAAGAAGAAGAAGAAAAAGAAAAAGAAAAAGAAAAAGAAGTAGAAGAAGAAGACTGTAGCGAGAGGAGCCCTGGCCTGCTACAACATGTAGCGCCGCCGCCGCCATCGTGCTTCTTTCAGGGTCCACGGCCGCCCTGGAATATGTAGCATAGTAATAATAATAATAATAATAATAATAATAATAATAATAATAATAATAATAAGAAGAAGAAGAAGAAGAACAAAAAGAAGAAGAAGAAGAATAAGTAGACATAGAAGAAGAAGAATACTGTACCGGGAGGAGCCCTGACCTGCTGCAACATGCAACGGCGCCGCCCCCATCGTGCCGCTTTCAGGGTCCATGGCCGCCCTAGAATATGTAGCATAGTAATAAGAAGAAGAATAATAAGTAGACATAGAAGAAGAAGACTGTACCGAGAGGAGCCCTGGCCTGCTGTAACATGCAGCGCTGCAGCCTCCATCGTGCTGCTTTCAGGGTCCACGGCCATCCTGGAATATGTAGCATCGTAATAAGAAGAAGAATAATAAGTATACATAGAAGAAGAAGAAAACAGAGAAGAAGAACAAGACTGTACCGAGAGCGGCAGGAGCCCCAGCCCGCTGGAACATTCAACGTCGTTGCTAGGAGAGATTGAGTCTCTGTGCAAGGGGGAGAGCAGCTGGTTCAGCAATAAGTCCAAGGCGGCGAATTCTCTCCATGTGCATGGTCGATCTGCTTCTGCCTCTGCCTCTCCTGTGGGGATCCATGGCTAATGCAGATGGAGGAAGGTGGGGGCAGGAGGAAGAAGAAGGTGATGTGCGGGGGAGAATGTTCAAAGAGTCCAGTCCGTGGGACAGTCTTATATAAGACCATAGTCTACTCCGGTGCTATCTCAAACTACATCCACCGTTCATTTGTTAATCGATGGCCTATGTCGCTTCCCTCTCAAAGAAGCGTGACTGGCAGAACCAGGGAATATAACCCCAAAGTCCACACGATGGGACTCAATTGGACTAGCTTTAATAAGATGGACGGTTTGGCGGGGGCTTCGGAGCGCGCCGCCTAGTTTCCCGTGGATAGGGGTGGGACTATGAGGGAAGAAGTAATTATGGGATGCAAGTCCAGCGTGCGTGCGTGCTCAAGGGGTTGTCACGACACGCGCAACTGCTGCACGGATAGAACATGATGGAGCGTTCAACTCCACGTCGACAGGCACGCACTAGACACTTCCCGACGCTGCCACACAACGCATTTTGTGGTTTGTTACATGACAACACTCCCAGTACGTAGATATTTTACGATGTAGCACAATTTTTACGTGACTAGACTATGAGATGCTCCTGGCGCCCTAGGATCGGCACCCAGCTCTGCGTACCTGCCATCGAGTATTTCCGAACAACTTCCTCGTGCAGCATGGAACCGTGTTGTGGCAGTGGCAGTGGCAGATCCTTGCCGGTGGCTGACCGTCCTGCATCACCTGCTCATCGCGGCATCGTTCGTCCACGCCGACACCCATCTGAGGCACCACGACGTGTCCAGCCGCGCCTGGATCCATCGACATCGGCCCTCGAGGACACCATGACGTCGAAGCTTGTCGTGCCCGCCACACCCGAGAAGCGCATTGCACCTGCATCCAAGACGGGGGAGCGCCAGAGGAAAGCATGCAAAAACACCATGAAGAAGGGCAGGAGGAATAGAGGAGCCAACGACGAGGACGACTCTGACTCGGGCAACGAGGAGGCATTCATGGAGAAGTTGGAGGCAGAAGCGGAGGATAGTGACGCCGACCCATGGAACTACGAGGAGGAGGAGAACTCCGACGAGGAGAGGGCGCATATATACGAGGAGGGAGTTGTCGACGAGTCATCGGAGGACACCGCCGCCGCCACTGACGACGATGACGAGTAATGTTCTGCTGTTAGTATTGTTATTATTACATATTTAACTGCCACATCCTGCATTGTAATTGTTGTAACTATCATGTCGTGTATAATAATACTGGGATGTTGCTATTATAACAATTTCATGTGGCCGTTGGATAAAAGAGGATCAACGGTTGGCTGGCAGGATCCACTTGACAACTATCTGACCAATCAGGGGGTGTTGGTTTCTGCGTGAGCTATAGTAAGGGCTTTTTTGAGTATTCTTGACTAGCATAGAGGGCAAGTGTGAGTAAACATGGCTTCCAACCCTATATCCCCCCTCAATGCCCAGAACATGGAACCACTCCATGGATTGAGCCTAAACCTGGCACCTAGCTCCCTCTCGGCATCACAAGCGACTTCTCCAACTAGAGATTTCGTGGTGCTTTTGAGAAATCTCCACTTTCCATTTTCTGGACCCGAAAAACCGGCATTTTCCCAAAAGAGGTGCAAGATTAGGGCGCGCCCATGGGAACGAGGAAATTTCCACGATGCTACACCATGGTGCATGGCCATTCCTGGGAGGTGGGTATTTTTCTCGTGGTGCGGGCATGTACTGTATTTTTTCCGAGTTACGGCCCACTAAATGCGGTTTCGAACTATATGTACCCTATACGACACTCTCAATTTTTAGGGAAAAATGGTTTGGGGTATCCCATTGGGTACCTAGTCTGGATGCATGCCTGGGTCCAAGATTGCACCGATCGTCTTGTTGTCGCGCCCGCTAGCGGGTTTCGCCGTTTTCTTGGGCAACACCGAACAAAATCTAAAAAAACAAAAAAAAACATGAAAATGGCTCCTGGAGCCCTTCCATTTGACCCACTGCCCTCATAAAATCATAGGCAGGGCATACCAGGTCATCTGGCACCCAAGGCACCACCAGGATACCTATCGAGTGTGAGTAAACGTGGCTTCCAACCCTAGATCCCCCCTCGTTGCCCAGAACATGGAACCACTCCATGGATTGAGCCCAAACCCGGCACCTAGCTCCCTCTCGGCGTCGCAAGAGACTTTTCCAACTAGAGATTTCGTGGTGCTTTGGAGAAATCTCCACTTTCCATTTTCTCGACCCCAAAAACTGGCGTTTTCCCAAAGGAGGTGCAAGATTACGGCGCACCCATGGGCCCGAGGAAAATTCCACGCATGCTACACCATGGTGTATGGCCATTCCCGGGAGGTGGGTATTTATCTCGTGGTGCGGCCATGTACTATATTTTTTCCGAGTTACGACCCGGTAAATGCGGTTTCTAACTGTATGTACCCTATAAGACACCCTCAATTTTTGGGTAAAAATGGTTTGGGGTGCCCCATGGGATAACTAGGCTGGATGCATGCCTGGGTCCAAGATTGCACTGACCGTCTCGTTGCCGCGCCCGCCGGCGGGTTTTGCCGTTTTCTTGGCCAGCACCAAACAAAATCTAAAAAAACAAAAAAAATGAAATTGGCTCCTCGAGCCCTTGCATGTGACCCACTGCCCTCATAAAATCATAGGCAGGGCATACCAGGTCATCTGGCACCCAAGGCACCACCAGGATGTCTATCGAGTGTGAATAAACATGGCTTCCAACCCTAGATCCCCCCTCGCTGCCCAGAACATGGAACCACTCCATGGATTGAGCCCAAACCCGGCACCTAGCACCCTCTCGGCATCGCAAGAGACTTATCCAACTAGAGATTTGCTGGTGCTTTGGAGAAATCTCCACTTTCCATTTTCTGGACCCGAAAAACAGGCGTTTTCCCAAAGGAGGTGCAATATTAGGGCGTGTCCATGGGCCCGAGGCCATTTGCACGCATGATACACCATGGTGCATGGCCATTCCCGGGAGGTGGGTATTTATCTCGTGGTGTGGGCATGGACTGTCTTTTTTTCGAGTTAAGGCCCGGTAAATTAGGTTTCTAACTATATGTACCCTATAAGACACTCTCAATTTTCGGGCAAAATGGTTTGGGGTGCCCCATGGGGTACCTAGGCTGGATGGATGCCTAGGTCCAAGAATGCACCGACTGTCGCGTTGTCGCGCCCGCCGGCGGGTTTCGCCGGTCTCTTGGGCAACACCAAATAAAATCTAAAAAACAAAAAAAAAGTGAAAAAGGCTCCTGGAGCCCTTGCATGTGACCCACTTCCCTCGTAAAATCATAGGCAGGGCATTCCAGGTCATCTGGCACCCAAGGAACCACCAGGATGTCTATCGAGTGTGAGTAAACATGGCTTCCAACCCTAGTTCGCCCCCCCTCGCTGCCCAGAACATGGAACCACTCGATGGATTGAGCCCAAACCCGGCACCTAACTCCCTCTCGGCATCGCAAGAGACTTATCCAACTAGAGATTTCGTGGTGCTTTGGAGAAATCTCCACATTCCATTTTCTGGACCCAAAAAACCGGCGTTTTCCCAAAGCAGGTGCAAGATTAGGGCGAGCCCATGGGCCCGAGGCAATTTCCACGCATTCTAAACCATTGTGCATGGCCATTCCCGGGAGGTGGGTATTTATCTCATGGTGCGGTCATGTACTTTATTCCGAGTTACGGCCTTGTAAATGCGGTTTCTAACTGTATGTACCCTATAAGACACTCAATTTACGGGGAAAATGGTTTGGGGTGCCCCATGGGGTAACTAGGCTGGATGCATGCCTGGGTCCAAGATTGCACCGACCATCGCGTTGCCACGCCCGCCGATGGGTTTCACCATTTTCTTGGGCAGCACCAAACAAACTCTAAAAAAACAAAAAAAATGTGAAAATGCCTCCTAGAGCCCTTGCATGTGACCCACTGCCCTCATAAAATCATAGGCAGGGCATACCAGGTCATCTGGCACCCAAGGCACCACCAGGATGTCTATCGAGTGTGAGTAAACATGGCTTCCAACACTAGATCGCCCCTCCCCCCCTCGCTGCCCAGAACATGGAACCACTCCATGGATTGATCCAAAACCCGACACCTAACTCCCTCTCGGCATCGCAAGCGACTTCTCCAACTACAGATTTCGTGGTGCTTTGGAGAAATCTGCACTTTCCATTTTCTGGACCCGAAAAACCTGCATTTTCCCAAAGGAGGTGCAAGATTAGGGCGCGCCCATGGGCCCGAGGCAAATTCCACGCATGCTACACCATGGTGCATGGCCATTCCCGGGAGGTGGGTATTTATCTTGTGGTGCGGGAATGTACTGTATTTTTTCTGAGTTACAGCCCGGTAAATGCGGTTTTTAACTGTATGTAACCTATAAGACACTCTCAATTTTCGAGGGAAAATAGTTTGGGGTGCCCCATTGGGTACCTAGGATATATGCATGCATGGGTCCAAGATTGCACCGAACGTCGCGTTGCCATGCCCGCTGGCGGGTTTTGCCATTTTCTTGGGCAACACCAAACAAAATCTAAAAAAACAAAAAAACATGAAAATGTCTCCTGGAGCCCTTGCATGTGACCGACTGTCCTCATAAAATCATAGGCAGGGCATGCCAGGTCATCTGGCACCCAAGGCACCACGAGGATCTCTATCGAGTGTGAGTGAACATGGCTTCCAACCTTAGATCCCTCCTCGCTGCCCAGAACATGGAACCACTCCATGGATTGAGCCCAAACCTGGCACCTAGCTCCCTCTCGACATCGGAAGCGACTTCTCCAACTAGAGATTTCGTGGTGCTTTGGAGAAATCTCCAATTTCCATTTTCCGGACCCAATAAACAGGCGTTTTCCCAAAGGAGGTGCAAGATTAGGGCGAGCCCATGGGCCCGAGGCAATTTCTATGCATGCTACACCATGGTGCATGGCCATTCCTGGGAGGTGGGTATTTATCTCGTGGTGCAGGCATGTACTTTTTCCCGAGTTACGACCCGGTAAATGTGGTTTCTAACTGTATGTTCCTATAAGACACTCTCAATTTTCAGGGAAAAATGGTTTGGGGTTCCCCATGGGGTACCTAGGCTGGATGCTTGCCCGGGTCCAAGATTGCACCGACCGTCGTGTTGCCCCGCCCACCGGCGGGTTTTGCCGTTTTCTTGGGCAGCACCAAACAAACTCTAATAAAAATAAACGTGAAAACGGCTCCTGGATCCTTTACATGTGACCCACTGCCCTCATAAAATAATAGGAAGGGCATAGCAAGTCATCTGGCAACCAAGGCACCACCAGGATGTCTAACGAGTGTGAGTAAACATGGCTTCCAACTCTAGATCCTCCCCCCTTGCTGCCCAAAACATGGAACTACCCCATGGATTGAGACCAAACCCGACACATAGCTCCCTCTCGGCATCGCAAGGGACTTCTCCAACTAGATATTTTGTGGTGCTTTGGAGAAATCTCCACTTTCCATTTTCTGGATCCGAAAAACCGTCGTTTTCCCAAAGGAGGTGCAAGATTAGGACGCGCCCATGGGACCGAGGCAATTTCCACGCATGCTAAACCATGGTGCATGGACATTCCCGGGAGGTGGGTACTTATCTCATGGTGCGGACATGTACTGTATTTTTTATGAGTTACGTCCCGGTAAATGCGGTTTCTAACTATATGTACCCTATAAGACACTCTCAATTTTCGGGGGAAAATGGTTTGGGGTGCCCCATGGGGTACCTTGGCTGGATGCATGCCTGGGTCCAAGATTGCACCAACCGCCGCGTTGCTGCGCCCGCCGGCGGGTTTCGCCGTTTTCTTGGGCAGCACCAAAGAAAATCTAAAAAACCAAGAAAACGTGAAAACGGCTCCTAGAGCCCTTGCATGTGACCCACTGCCCTCATAAAATCATAGGCAGGGCATACCAGGTCATCTGGCACCAAAGGCACCACCAGGATGTCTATCGAGTGTGAGTAAACATGGCTTCCAACCCTAGATCCCCCCCCCCTCGCCTCCCAGAAAATGGGACCACTCCATGGATTGAGCCCAAACCCGCCACCTAGCTCCCTCTCGGCATCGCAAGCAACTTCTCCAACTAGATATTTCATGGTTCTTTGGAGAAATCTCCACTTTCCATTTTTTGGACCCGAAAAACCGGCGTTTTCCCAAAGGAGGTACAAGATTAGGGACTTCTAGAAGCCCCCCCCCAACCGGGCTAGGTTGATTCTGCGTCCCAATTGTTAGGCACCGTTGGATTGGGGAGAATGGACGATAAGGCTCATCCTTTGCAATAGCGATCCGCGAATAGGCATTTTGGCGTCCCTATTGGCCCTGGAAACCACCAATGGGCCTACCTCCTTGACTTTATAAACGCGACCGTGTGGCCGAAGCTCAAACCCGTTTGTTCCCTAAAGCTCGCGTCAGCACTAGCGTCGAATCCTACCTGAAGAAATGGCGCCTCGCCATGGAGAGGCCCCGTCTCAGCTTGCACAAGGCCGAGTTGTTCACCCAGTACGACATACTCGCGCCTCCTCTTGCGAGGCTACTGTCCGGCTACGAGATCATCTACGCTGGAGTGCCCGTGGCGCCACTCCTGCGCGACATCGCGCTGTCGAGGAAGATCGAGGTGCATCACCGCCAGCTGCCGGAGTGAAAGAGGGCAATGGACCGATACGCGCACACCTGCGCGTACTGGCCAAGTTTCTTCAAGAAGTAGCGGGAGGCGTTGATTTGGATTTGCAGATCTCGCCATTCGGAGATCCACCCGGATCTGCGCAACCCCGAAGGGAGGAAGCGCTTCTGGGCAGTGCCTGGGTGTACGCCCTCCACCGTTATTGATGCTGCGCGCCGTGCAGCACTCGTGAAGAGGAAGAGGCGGACGGTGACGCGGCGGACGTCGTGCACGACGAAGACAGCAGGAGCGGCATAGTCGATTAGGGTCACTTGATCCTAAATTTAATCTATGTACGGTAGCTTTAATTACCTATTCGAATAGAATATCCATGTTTTAAGAGCGTTTACAGCGTTGTTTGAGTCTAGCCTTTTTCCTCCTATAGAGAATCAATTCCCATGATGTTGCCGATGTGACGTTGCTGACAAAGACGAGGCGAGGCTGATGGGACAGTATATTGTCTCTGCTCCCAGCACTTGATGGCACAGTCATAATTTTGGTGTGCGTCAGAGGAGAAGGAGACGCGCGTATCCACAAAAGATCTGCTCCCCGCTTGCTAGTCCAGTCGGTGTCCTCGATACAGCTGCGCTCTGCAGAAGACCGACGAGGCAATACGCAAACACCCCTCGATCTAAGAGCCTCCCATCTTCTCCATCTACTACGCACTTCATTCTCGCCCGTAGAATCGGTTCTTGCAGGCCGCCATCACTCTGTTCCAAGAAACCCCAACAATAATGAATCCTCCCTCGCCCCCATTTCATCCAGACTCCATAGCGGATTCGATGCACAAGATTTAGTATGGTGGCTGGAGCGAGTTCGAGGACGACGTCTTCGAAGAAATCGCTATGCGTATGGACACTACCAACACCGTCAGGCTGGCCGCATGCTCCAAGGAGTTGCGCCACCAAGTCACTAGTGGAAAAGGTAGCAGATGCCCCAACGATGGCTGCGGCACATTGGTCGCCTTCCACGACTTCCTCAATCACAAGAAGGCGTGCCCGCATGTTCTATGCTACTGCCCTGAGCCTGGCTGCGAGTTCACCGCCCCGCCCACAACGCTCCTTGCCCACCTCAAAAAATCCCACTCGATGAAAGTGCACAGTTTCCACTACGGTGTGGAACACAGGTACATCTCTCAGCCTTTGCTGGAAATTGGGCTCATGGAGAGTAGAGACCGTTGGATCCGGGGATGATGGTATAGTGTTCGCCATGCGATTTGACATGCTCCACTCTGGCCTAGCCATATCCGTCGAGTGTGTCAGGTCGGCGGCATGCAAGTTTCCGCGGTACATGGTGGTGTTGCACTTATATAAACCTTCAATGATGGGAGGGGACCAGGAGGAGTTTGCCGAATATAGCATGTTTTTCACGCCGAAGAGCAGCGTGTCGCCGGCTGCCGCCAGGATGACTAAAGATTTACGGAAATTTCTGATTAATAAACCTGATAGGTTCATCCTAGATTACTCATTCTACATCCACAAGGTGTTAGATGACAGATATGACCGTCTTGATTCTGATGATTTGCCATTCAAATTTGGGATTAGGTATTGATGTTGATTCTAGTCCACCAAGGTTTTAAGAGATGAAACAAGAAATGGTTCTATATGTACTTCTATTGTGTTTCAGTGTCTGTATTGTTGAATCATTCACTTTGAAATCCATCATACATACGTTTCTTCTAATGAGAGGCTGACATGTGGGTCCATATGCGTGATTAAACAGCAGCGCAATCAAGTTCGGAACAGGGTAGGGTAGCTGACAAGTGGGGACGCATTCAGGTCCCCCCATGGTGTGGGGCCGGCTTGTTGGGAACGCGTTTTGGGGGATGTGGTGTGGGACCATGTGGGGTGCGTATGGTAGTTACGTGCGCCCTGTCGCCTGAATTGGAAGATTTATTTTTTATTATTTTTATGATTGGCCTTTTTAAGAGCGCCTTTTTACCTTTATGTCGCTAACAGTTATTATTTTTGCCCAAAAAGGCAAAGAATCTAGAGCAGGTTCTCTCTTCATTTATGGTTCATTTTGGCCCTTGTATTTTCCCAATCTGGCAGCAAATCTAACCACCACCATAAATATGTAGATGAACAGAGCAGATGTAGATAAAGCAGCTAATAAAGGATTATATAGTACGATACTTAAACCAGGTTCGACAATTAGGCTGCTCAGCAACAGCTTACAAGTTCAACATGCATAAAACAAAAGAAGTCGCTTTACAAGACAATGAGTATCAAGACACACGATCAGTGGCCCCTCATGGCCTGCGCTAGGAGGGCCTCCGCCTCATCCCTGTGGTGCTTCCTCCACTTCCTACTGCCCAGTCCCTTGACCTTGGGCACCTTGGGCCTGATCGAGGGCATGCGACCCTCCTCGATGGCCACCTTCTGGAGGTTGCGGAGGTGAAAACCGAGCGTCTTGTGCTGGGCTCTGAAGGCATTGACGTTCTTTGACGGGCCGCAGGTCTTCATGTCCTCGACATGCATCACGAGGGAGTTAAAGTAGGTGGCGATGCTCCTGGTGCAGAAGGGGCACCTATAGCGTCGCCGGCGAAGAAGTCATTGAACTGGCCGGACTTCAGCCTCCTCGGCACCTGACGACTCTTGGTGTCCATGGACTCGTCATCGCTGCAGACATCGCTGACATCCACCTATTACAAAAAACAGTAGTGTGCAATAAGGGCATGATTGAGATACCGTGATTATCGGGATTGATTACTTGTATAAATTAACCGATTGAGATCCCCTGATTATTCCCCAATCCCCATCTCAAACCAAATCGAATACTAATCCCACTACAGATCGGTGCTAGTACTGATCCCAACTACATATTGGTGCTAGTACTGATCCCAACTAGGGGCATTCATCCAAATACAAGATCTAACACAAGAGGATTAGCTACTGTAAAAATACCTAGCATCCACGATTAGCTGAGACCTAATAACACACGATCTAGCATCCAACGATGGGAATGGGGGAAGAAGAAAGGAAGGGGAGAAAACCCTACTTACCTTCGACCATGGGTCGGCTAAGCTGGTGTCAAAGGAGTTCTCCGGCCTTATGTAATTGTTCTTCCTGTAGGGGTCCCAGCCGTGCGAGGTCTGCAGGAGAACGGCGGGGTCCTGTACGGGGATGGGGGCCTCCTCGCCGGCGGCTATGGCGGAAGCGAGGACGGGGTCTAGACAGAGATGGCGGTTGCCTTCAATGCCTTGACAGGGGCCAGTACGAGGACAGGGGCCTCCTCGTCGGCCGCCTTGGAGGCGATGATGGCCACCGCGCCGTACTTCTCCATCGCCGGCGTGGTTGAGGCTTGCAGAAGGTGATGGGACAGTGGAGATTGTTGCGTCAGTGAGTGAGCCAGTGAGTGATGAGTGAGAGTGAGGAGACCTCTATAAAGGTGAAGGTAGGAGGCGTTTCGTTGCACCATCGTGCACCGCGTAACTGCGTGCGCTACTGCACCGTGCACGGCCACACGCGTCCGCTACTGCCTTGTGCACCACGACACGCGTACTGTGCGTCACGTTTCCCCCCTCATGTCTAACCTTGGCCACTTAGATGTGCTCAGTTATACCCTCGAGTGTAGCACTGGAAGTTTGGTTATACTCAGTTTTACCCTCCGGTACTAACACTGCCGTGTGCAATATACTCACTTTTACCCTCCTGTGGTTGGTCAACAAAGAGTCAACGAATGGGTTTTAGCTAGATAATTGAGTCATTTTATGCACAACAAATTCAAAAAGATCAAAACATAGTGGCATCTATCCAGGGAGTCTTATTATGTGACCTACCACCACAAGAAAAGTATATAAATCAAGTTTTAACCTAAATCACCACTTCTCAAATCATCTACTATCTATGAAGGATCATGGCTTTCTACTCAAGCCTCTCCCCAAAACATCTCACCCCAAAACATAATTTGTCCGAATGAGGCAATAATTGTCAAACTGATGTATATTTGAATTTCATGGCTTACATTAAGAGTTGTATAATTTTTCAATTTGAAAGTGTTCAAGAGTAGTGTCAATTATAAACTCTCTTTTACATTAAGAGTTTTATAATTTTTCAATTTGAAAGTGTTCAAGGGTAGTGTCAATTATAAACACTCTTTTACATTAAGAGTTGTATTTGTTTTTAAAATTTGAAAGTGTTCAAGAGTTGTGTCAATTATAAACACTCTTGTACATTAAGAGTTGTATAATTTTTTTAATTTAAAAGTGTTCAAGAGTAGTGTCAATTATAAACACTCTTTTACATTAATAGTTGTATAATTTTTTCAATTTGAAAGTGTCCAAGAGTTGTGTCAATTATAAACACTCTTTTACATTAAGAGTTGTATAATTTTTTTTAAACACTCTTTTACATTAAGATTTGCATTTTTTAATTTGAAAGTGTTCAAGATTTGTGTCAATTTTAAACACTCTTGTACATTAAGAGTTGTATAATTTTTTAATTTGAAAGTGAATCGCTAGTCGTGCGAGAGTTGTGTCAATTATAGGTTCAGACCGCGCGAGAGTTTCATAATTATAAACACTCTTGCAAACCAACTGAACTGCCACTGCTCTAGGGGAATTTACAATAGATTTTAGGGAGATTTTATCTATCTCTGAGATTTATGGAGGTTGAAACCACCGCTGGGAGGTAAAATCCAGAGAGTATTGTTCACAACCACGAATTAGGCCCGCACTAGATCAATCCTATTCAAAAATCAAGGCAGTTAGTTGAGCACCAGTGATTCGCATTCAAATACTGCGAATAATCAACCCACAAAAGGGAAACCATGCTTACCCAGATGGAATCCATGCGTTAGATCTCTGTGATTCCACCCAATCTTCTCCGTGCTCGACGGGGATGCACGGTGCACCAGCCGGCGTTGCATACTGTTTCACGAAAGGGGTAGATCTAGCAAGGGCGGGAGTAGAGTCGGAGGTGGAGTGGGCTCCAAGGCTAGGGGGTGGCTCTAGGGCCGAGGACGACATAAGGTAGGAGGGAATGACGGCTACATATTATCTCAGCATCCACCACAATAGCAGCTACATATTCCACCTGATAATCTAGGAGAGCTACCACCACAAAAGGAAGATCCTAGTTTTGAACTAAAACCATTACATGAAGATATGAAATATGTGTTCCTCGATGATAAAAAGATATATCATGTTATTATTAGTGCTAACCTTTCAGGTGAAGAAGAATCTAAGTTACTTGAAGTACTAAGAGCTCATAGGCCAGCCATTGGTTATTCACTTGATGACTTGAAAGGTATAAGCCCCGCTTTATGCATGCATAAGATTAATTTGGAATAAGGTGCAAAGCCCGTTGTTGATTATCAACGCCGTCTTCATCCAAGAATGAAAGAAGTGGTAAGAAAGGAGGTAATCAAACTCATTGAGGCAGGTATTATTTATCCCATAGCTGATAGTAAATGGGTAAGTCATGTTCATTATGTGCCTAAAAAGGGCAGAATCACTATTGTTCCAAATGATGAAAATGAACTTGTTGCTCAGCGTACTGTTACTGGTTATAGAATGTGCATTGATTTCAGGAAACTTAATAAGGCAACTCGTAAAGATCATTATCCTTTGCCATTAGTTGATCAAATGCTTGAAAGATTATCCAAACACTCTCACTTTTGCTATCTAGATGGTTATTCAGGTTTCTCATAGATTCTGGTGCACAAGGACGATCAAGAGAAGACCATTTTCACTTTTCCCTTCCGTACTCATGCCTATAGGAGAATGCCATTCAGTTTGTATAATTCTCCCGCTACTTTTCAAAGATGCATGAATGCTATATTTTCTGATTACATTGAGAAAATTATGGAAGTATTGATACGTCCTACACGTATCTATATTTTTTGATGCTCCATGCTTGTTTTGTGCCAACTATCTTATGTTTTGTCTAGACTTGAGGTATTTTTTTACACTTTCTGGAACTAACCTATTGACAAGATGCCACAGTGCCAGTTGCCTATTTTCTGCTGTTTTTAGTTTCAGAAAAGCTAAAAAATGAATATTCTCGGAATTGGATGGGACAAAAGCCAATCTTCATATTTTTCCCGGAACGATACGGAATATCGAAGCAGAGACGGAGTAGGGCACCAGGGTGGACACACACTAGGGTGGCGCGGGCCCACCCTGGACACGCCACCAAGGGGTGTGGGCCCCCTGGGACTCCACCGACCTTGCCTCCTTCGCCTATAAGAAGCCTCCGACCCAAAAACCCTAAATAATCTAGGAGAAAGCCGTGAAAAGTTCCGCTGCGCCGCGGCCACCGAAGGGAAGATTCGGGGAACAGAAGTCTCTGTTCCGGCACCCTGCCGGGACGAGGAAGTGCCCCCGAAGGCATCTCCATCGATCTCCACCACCATCTCCATCGCCGTTGCTGATTCCCATGATGAGGAGGGAGTAGTTCTTCCTCGAGGCTAAGGGCTCTACCGGTAGCTATGTGTTCATCTCTCTCTCTCTCTCTCTATGCATGATCATATTGTGATCATGAGCTTTGTAATCAAGTAGATCTACTCTGCTACTCAAGTGCTTTAATAGATCTCCGTCTCTCCCCACGTGTGAGAAAGTGACAGCGTGCACACCGTGGTGGCACTTAGGCTAGAGTTTACATAAATACTGAAGTGCTTCAATAGATCTCTGCTCTCCCCACGTGTGTGAAAGTGACAGCATGCACACCGTGGTGGCACTTAGGCTAGAGTTCATAAATCCTTATCATGAGTTATATTTGGAGTTGGATTTCTCTATGAAATTATGGTGTTTTTGGAACCATCTAGCGCTCAAGGTGACAGTGTGGGGTTATCTAGATGGGGAAGGCGGACTTTAAGGTGTGCTGTTATAGCTCTACCATGGATTAGAGTATCCAACCAGAGAGTAGTTAAGAGTAGTATCATTAAGAGAAGATATTTATATGAGAGAGTGTTCACTAGTGAAAGTTTGATCCCTAGGCCTTGTTTTTAAGCATTGAAACACTATTTGCATCTAGATCTGTTGCATGTTTGCTTGCTTCCACCTTTATTTCCTTTTGCCTTTAGTCTTTTCCTCCCTATCAGAAGCTCTTTTCTAGCACTGTTATCACTTATAATTATCCATACCACTTGTATTTCACTATCTCATCGCTGAACTAGTGCACCTATACACCTGACAAGTTTATTGGGTGTGTTGGGGACACAAGAGACTTATTGTATCTTGATTGCAGGGTTGCTTGAGAGGGATACCTTTGACCACTTCCTCCCTGAGTTCGATAAACCTTGGGTAATCCACTTAAGGGAAACTTGTTGTTGTTCTACAAACCTCTGCACTTGGAGGCCCAACAACTGTCTACAAGAATAGAAGTGCGTAGACATAAAGTATTCATGGATGACTTTTCTGTGTATGGTACCTCTTTTGAAAACTGCTTGTTCACTCTTAACAAAAATTTGCAGCATTGTGAGGACCAACACTTAGTCCTAAATTGTGAGAAGTGCCATTTCATGATGACAGAAGGTGTTGTACTTGGACACCGCATTTCAGGTAGAGGCATTGAAGTGGAACGCGCCAAGAAAGAAGCAATAGAGAAGCTACCATATCCCAGGGATGTGAGAGGTATAAGAAGTTTTATTGGTCATGCTGGTTTTTATAGAAGATTTATTAAGAACTTATCAAAAGTATCACAACCTATAACCAATATTTTGCAAAAAGATGTTCCATTTTCTTTTAGTGATCATTGTGTGGAGTCTTTTAATGTTTTAAAGAATGCTTTAATAACTGCTCCTATAATTCAACCTCCTGATTGGAATCTACCATTTGAAATCATGTGTGATGCTAGTGATTATGCCTTAGGTGCTGTTTTGGGTCAAAGAGTTGATAAGAAACTTAATTTTATATACTATGTAGTAAAACTCTTGATAGTGCTCAAATAAATTATGCTACAACTGAAAAAGAATTTCTAGCAGTAATTTTTGCATGTGAAAAGTTTAGGCCATACATTATAGACTCTAAGGTAATAGTACACATCGATCATTCAGCTATTAAATACCTTATGAGTAAGAAAGATGCTAAACCTAGACTTATAAGATGGGTTCTTTTACTGCAAGAATTTGATTTAAATATTGTTTATAGGAAAGGTGAAGATAATCTTGTAGCTGATCATTTATATAGAATGGAAAACATTCCGGTAGATCCTATTCCTATTAATGATAGCTTTGCAAATGAAAAATTAGCAAACATTAATATTTCTGCCGCAAGAGTATCTTCACCATGGTTTGTTGATTATGCTAATTTTATTGTGGGTAAAGTTATGCCACCACACTTCACATTCCAACAAACAAAGAAATTCTTTTATGATCTTAGACATTATTTTTGGGATGATCCATTTCTTTATAAAAAAGTGTAGATGGTATTATTAGAATTTTTGTACCAGAATTTGAGCAGTAGGCTATTATAAGAGATTGTCATGACAGTCCTTATGGAGGACATCATGCAGGAGACCGCGCCGCTGCAAAGGTATTACAGTCTAGTTTTTATTGGCCTACTTTATTTAAGGATTATGCTAATTATGTTAAAAGTTGTGGCAAATGCCAACGAGTTGGAAATAATGGTAAGAGAAATGAAATGCCTATGAATTATTCATTGCCTCTTGAACCATTTGATGTATGGGGATTTGACTTTATGAGACCATTCCCCCATCATCAACAAAACACACTCAAATTCTGGTTGCAGTTGATTATGTTACAAAATGGGTTGAAGCCATTCCAACAAAAAGTGCAGATCATGCCACAGCAATGAAGATGCTTAAGGACCATCTTTACCAGGTTTGGTGCACCTAGATTTTTAATTACTGATGGTGGTTCTCATTTTATTCATTGAGTATTTATAAAAACTTTAGCCAAATATGGTGGTAACCATAGAATTGCATCTCCATATCATCCTCAAACTAGTGGGCAAGTTGAACTAAGTAATAGGGAAATTAAAATCATATTAGAAAAGACAGTTAATAAAGCTAGATCTGATCGGACAACTAAAATCAATGATGCATTGTGGGCATATAGAACTGCTTTTAAAAATCCTATGGGTATGTCTCCTTATAAAATGGTTTATGGAAAAGCATGTCATCTTCCAGTTGAATTAGAACATAAAGCTAGATAGGTTGTTAAACAACTCAACTTTGATTTTAAAACTGCTGGAGAGAAAAGAATTCTTGACTTAAGCTTGCTAGATGAATGGAGGAATGAAGCATATGAGAGTGCAAGATTATTTAAAGAGAAAGTTAAAATTTGGCATGACAAGAAACTAAAGAGAAAGGAATTTAAAATAGGAGATCAAGTATTATTATACAATTCTCGTTTCAAGTTTTCTACAGGAAATTTAGCTTCAAAGTGGCAAGGTCCATTAGTTGTGTACGAGGTGTACCGCTCTGGAGCCATCCGTCTCTATGGAGATATCAAGGGTAATCCTAATTTTGTTAATGGAAAATGCCTTAAACATTATATTGCAGGCCAAACATTTGCCGAAAGGGTTGAAGTAATGAATCTCCAAAGACCGGAGGCCATGTTTGCAAAAAATTATTCCCTGCCTAATACCAAAAAGCACAAAAAGGTATGTTCAGGGGCATAACGATCTCGAAATATCTTCATATTCTAGGAAAGTTATTATTTTGGAAAATAAATGTGTCGCGAAAGAATCGAACGAAACGGAGTCCCGAGGAGGGAAAGAGACCAGAGGGCGCGCCCCCTGCCTGGGCGTGCCCTATGGGGTCTTTCCCCCTTTCCAAGTCCGTTTCGCCTCCATTTTGACTCCAGCGCTTTGTCTTACCCTAAAAATCGTCAATATATACCCCTCTCTGCTGATCTAATCTTGCACCGAAGCTTTTTCCAAGTGAACCTTGTTTCTGCCTATTTCTTTCAGATTTATCTCCACCAAAAGCCTCCACCATGTCTTCGGGGGACGACTCTAAGAAGAAGGGTGTGGTGAATCATTACCTCAGCTCCGTGGTGGCTCCCATGAAGACCTTGATCTTCAAGGAGGGGGTGATGCTCTTGGAGGAGGTGAAGGCCCCCAAGACCGAAGGCACTGTGGATGAAAGGTTTCAGATCTTGGAGGACACCGTCTTCTGGTATGGCATGGTGATTGAGCGTAGTATTGATGCTCATCACCTCATGAATCTTGAGATGGAAAAGAAGGTTGAAGTCTATGAATCCAGGATCAAGGATCTGGAGGAGAAGTATCTGCATACCCTCACACCGCTGGACAAATTACAAGCCCTCATGTGGGATGTGGAAAACCAAAATTGTGAGTATGAAGAGCGCTTCAAGAAGATTGCTGAGTATGCATCCACCAAGTTCAACGATCCATCGTTGTCCTTCTATAATGGGAGGCCCTATCCTTGGAAGATCAAGGAGTGGGATGCCTATTATGAGGATAACGACACCAAGGAGGAAGAACCGGTAATTCTCTAAGCTTGGGGGAGTTCCACCATACTTTATGGTTTTTAGTTATCTTATTTGCATCTAGTTCGTGATCTTTAGGGAGTTTTTCTTGCATCAATTAGGTATCGATTGATCCATAGTTTGAAGAGCTTTTTAGGGCATTATCATGTATACTTGGTTGAGTGGTTTTGAATAAAATATAAAGTATGGTGTCATCCATGATTCTCGTGTTTGGAGACTTATGGGTTACACTCATGCAGATGTGCGCCCCATAAGTAGAGGTTTTACTTACATTTTCCCTTGAACTTAATTAAATTGAACATGTTGGACAAACTTGAATCACTAAAACTAAACTTGCAAATGCAAGGGAGGTATCACTAAATAAAAAGAAACGATATGAATTTGTGGTAAGATAATAAGTCTTATAAGATAAATGGTTGAAAAGAGGAGTGTGACAAGGGGATATGAGATACTCTTGTTCTTTTGGTATTCTAGGTATAAACTGAATGGTGGTCATGGGTATTTCAATACATATGATATATGGAAAAGTGATTGAAAGGTCGGCACCCGAGGATTCGTCTAGCCATAGAAAGTGATAAGCAAAGGTTGTATATAGCATATGACATGGAAAGACCCATGAATAAGTTTTATAATGATTACTAAAAGGACAAGACCGTTAACTGATAACCATTAAAAGTGGCTAAAGTTCTTGACAAAAGTCAAAATAGTCATGTCTATCTTGTCATTTAGGCTATCCTCTTTTATAACTGTTTGTTCTATGGGAACTTATCTTCATTACAAAGGCATATTCAAAGGTAATTAAAGTTGGTAAAAATCCATGCAAAGTCGTCAAATATGAATAAACATTTTGTTAATTTGAAACTTGTTCAATTGTCCAACATGCAATGGTTAGTCTTCGTTAAAAAGTAAGGTGTATGTAATAATATCTACTTATGTAGCCCTCATTTGTGTGGTTGTCATTCATATCTATTTTAAATAAGTGAATATGCATAAGTTGATGATGCCATGCTCGTATTTTGTTGTCAACCATAAGCTCATTGATGCATGATCATGATCTATTCTCTTATTTGCTCGAGGACGAGCAAAGGTTTAAGCTTGGGGTAGTTGATACGTGCATTTTGCATCATCAATATTAGTACTTATATGCACTATTTAGGATCATATTTACCTTAATACATTATTATTCTTGCATATTTAGATGATTTACGGGACTTTCCTACAAAGTCCCTTGCTGGGCGCGCCCTCCTAGCCCGTTTTGGCCTCGAGCGTCATATGGCCTCCTCCTTTTTACAAACGCCTCCGTCTCTATAGAAAACATATGCCATATTTTTCCCATTATTTACAGAGGCGGCGGCAGAGGCGAAAGTCCTCTCCTACTCTGGGGGCAGATCCTGCTGCACCGGAGCCTCCGATGAGGGGGAAATCGACACCATCGTCATCACCACTCCTCCTAGGCGTAGGGTGAGGCATCTCCATCAACATCTCCACCAGCACCATCATCACCAACATCACCATCTCCAAGGTCCATATCATTCCCCTCATAGTTTGTGATTGATTGAACCCCGGATATTGTTTTAAGGGCTATTTGCATGTTTGTGATTGGTATCTTGTCATTATTTGGTGGAGAGATTATATTTTATATTGTGTTGTATTCCATATGCTACTGAATTATATCATGTTTTCCACTTGTGAGTAGATCCCCATGTTCCTGAGGGCATAGGATGAATTGGCTATAATTTCCATATAAATATGCCATGTGTATGTGGTCAAGTTTTTATCTTTTATATTATTCTATGATGGTTTTATGCGAACGTCGACTGCATATTAATTCACCTATATGGGCTCATAGGATGGTACTTCAATGCAATGATGGGGGTAGGAAGGATGGAATTGACAGAACCCGTTTTCCATTACTTTGAGTTGCATTGGAGGGATTATATGTCGGGGACCAATGAACTTATTGCTATGGTGGGACATTAATGTCTTAATGCTTTTTAGATGCTCATGTGAATCGATCTCCTGCACTTGGGATCCATCACCTGCCTATGTTTCAATTCTTGAAAAACTTTTCTAGTTTCATCCTCTTTAGTAAGAACTTGTAACAAATCTACTTCATTTTCCTTAACAAGTTCAGAATATATACCTTTTTATTTCATGGCTTTTGTGTACTTCCGGCATAAGATCAGGATTTGTACAAAGTATTCCTTTTTCCGACTTAGTGCCAAAATTAAGATTATATAAAGAATCATTCTTAGCCCTAGTAGCCATTAATTCCAAACATGCTTTAATAGTTAAAGTATTTATCGATCCTCCTGCTGACGAATTTAGCAATTCTCTGCATTTGGTATTAAGACCGTCGTAAAATTAGCGGCAAACGGTTGACTCGGAATAACCGTGATTAGGGATACTATTGATCATTCCAAAAAATCTTTCCCAGGATTGTGGATAGTTCTCTCCCACGTTCTGGCTAAAATTGCCTATTTTCTTTCTAAGTTATGTTACCTTTGCAAAAGTATTAAACTTGTTTATGAATTTGACAATGCAGTTTTCCCAACATTTAATATAATGGCGAGGGAGAGAATATAACCAGTCTAGAGCTTTACCTTTGAGAGACCAACAAAATAATTTTAGACGAGAGAATTCTCTTGGCAAACCTTTTGGTCCAAGTGATGTTATCACATCGTCAAACTCTCTAAGATGCCTTCCTGGGTCCTCATCTTCCCTTCCACTGAAAGTTTTCTCCTACAAAATTTTAATAATTTCACAGTCAAATCGATATTCCCTAACTCCAGGGTTAGGAAATTCTATTAGTTGTTTAAGAAATGCAGAGTTTGGAGCACTATATTCTCTGAGTGTCTTCTTAGGTTTCTTGGGTGTTGTCCTATGAATGGACATTATTTCCATGAATTCACTTAGGTTATCAACTTCAACTCTATTTGATCTCAAAAGTTTCTCAATAATTTCCTCGCTTCTTTGAGTAGGTACGCGATCATGATAATCTGGTAGATAGGCCCTACCAGAGCGTGTAGACCTTTTGTCTCCTAGGGAGACCATTTTGTAATAGTAACACCTAAAATGTTAAGAGACAAAACACTTAGCGCTTAGATCCCCGGCAACGGCGCTAGAAAATAGCTTGATGACTGCGAGTGCACAGATCGTTTGTAGCTAGTTTTGAAGTTTAGATATCGATCCCACAAGGAGCCCAAAGGTAAATGTTTATTTGTGAAGTCTTTTTCGCACCCGAAGTTGTCACAGGTCTTCGAGTGAATTTACTGCAAGTGTTGGGAATAATAGTAGTATTTGGATTCAAAAGGAAGTACTTAAATAAAACTAAAATGTAAACTTCATAAATAAAAAGCATAAAATTAAAGAATGATTTGTTTGTTGTTTTCTGTAGATGACGAAATAGGCACGGAGAGTGTCAGTTCATGGCGATAATGAATGTGTCGAGTGAATGAGTGATAAGTGTAACAATTAAAATCTTATAAGTATGCGTGTAGGCGAGCAACCCATAATTAGACGGAACTCCTCTTGGTATATTTTATCCCAACTTCAATAATCCTACTAGCCTGTTTACCACAACCATGGTCAGTCACTAGACGATTAAGATCCCACAGGTTGCTTAGCAATTAAGCTCCTTGGATCGAACTAATGCAATAAGCTCAGTGGTTCCTCGTGATCCTCAAGTCAAACTAGTTTCCAATTGATATCCCTGTGTCATTCGGGGGTCACCGGTCTGTTAGCAAACAAGATTCTATCTATGTAGAACAAAGCATCATATTGTCTGGGCCCTTAATTGGACAACCGGCATTAAGCATCCCACAAATAGTCAAGCACACATAATATAGTAATTAGAATTAACCACAAACTTGATGGAAAATATATAGGCACATCACATCTCCCACGCCCAAGGGAAATTACTCACACATGAGAGAAGAAAGCATCATCGGTATAATTAAATAAAGGGAGTTCTTCTCGATATTACCATGGAGATCCACAATAAGAAATAGAAACAAATTGAACACAATTCAAGATAGGAAGAACAATCTCAAACCCTAATCTTGCAAGGTGGAGATCTCTCTCTCTCTCTCTCAAGAACAAGTAATGGCTATGGAGGTGTGGTGGCTAGGAGATCGAAGATCGTGGAGCGAGATGAAGAACGCCATCCCCTTCTTCTCCAGATCCCTTCTTTCTCCCTTCTGGATGGTATGGCGACTCGTGTGTTCTGTTTTTGACCTTGGCCCCTTCATGAAACTTGTCCCTTTTAATAAGACGAAGGAGATGGCAACTACACGGTGGGAACTATATGGCAGAAGCCCTATAGTTTCTCGTTAACGCTTCTGTATCCTCTCCTATGTTGCTTCCAAAAAGGGACTCGCTTGTTTTTGTCTAAATATTGTGTTTTTGCTGTTAGATCCCTCTGTTGATGTCCAGGACCTGAAACACACATTAAAAACCAAGTTTTCTTCGCTATTAGCGTTAGATAAAGCTATAAAACCATCAAATCAAAATGAAAACCATTGATAGAGACCATAAAAAATATGTAGAATCTCACAGCTATCACCTTTCCCCCCTTCTTACTACTCCCACCTTTCTCACTACATGTTGTCATTATCATAAGAGAGAGTGATAGGTTTGCAGCCATGTACCAAAATCATTCTCACTACATGTTGTCATTATCTTGTTGGGAATATGCCCTAGAGGCAATCATGTATGATGATATTTCCCATTGTATTCATAAAGTTATTAAGTTGTCCTTGTATAAACATCTGATGTGTATCATTGAATATGTGATTCGGTTGTGGAACTATACATTCATGTTGTTTGTACTAAATATCCTTATTCATTGAGGTTGTGCTGCACACACAACTTAGACCAATGTGAAAGTCGGCTTGATGACTCGGTTCCACTTGTCATGAGCATGGTGATGCTATTCCGACTTACGCAGATTCGGCTAAAGAGTTTAGCGAGTCGGATTGACCCATATTGAGGTACAACGAACAAGTTGTCATTTGTATATCTCAATCAATGTAATCCTTAGACCTAAGGTTGTTGCATAGTCCGAGTTGAGGATCACCGACTTAGGTTCTGTCAAACGCTGATCCGTAACTGGGCAGTCATAAAGGCAGAGTTCGGGTCGACTGAGAATCAAGTTGCATGATGTGAATAACCAAGATGGGATTTTGCCCCTCCACTCGGAGAGATATTCTCTAGGACCTCTCGGATGATATGATTCGGAAAGCATGGCCATGCACGACTCGGCTAAGTGTTAACCGAGGCGATCGACTAAGAGTTAGTCGGATGAATCACTTATCTCGGATCGATAAGAGAGTTGGACTATTTAAGGGATGACAATTATTCGCCTATAATCTGACAAGGTATATCGTGAGGCAAAAGGGACTCGGACGCAAGTCGCATTGGAAAGGCAAGTCGTCATGAATCTTTGGTATTTGGGAGTCAGCACGTTCTTCTAGGAGCCGCTACCGACTGATCGATTGAGAGTCGGACTCTAATCGTGTCCAAGTTGCCATGAGCCTGCGGGGTCACACACTTAAGAGCGGGAGCAAGTTCGGATTGGATCTGAACCAGAAATCTGGTTGGGGTGGACCCAAGCCGGATTAGGACTGAGTTAGTGAGTCGGACTCACGGTGACTAGTGTTATATGGGCTTTAGTGAATGGGCCACGGGAGTGGAGCCCATGTTCACTCCCTATATATAGTGGATCACCTTAACCCAGAAGGGTTAATCATTGTTCGGTTAGGTCATTCCATGTGTTGGAAACCCTAGCTCCACAGCAGTCCTTCCGTCGTAATGAACCTAGCAGTTCGTTGCCGGTGCTCCTCCTTGTACGTGTGAATACCAGCAGAGGTGATGTACAATCAGCACCAGGACGATCGAATCGCAAAGGAATGCACTACATCAACTGACGCGCTTCATTATTAATCCGCAACTGCGCGTCTAGTGGTAAACCTCGTGGCCTTCTACCTCAGCTGGATCTTGGGATCGCCACGTTAGAGGGAAAAAGTTTTGTTTTATCTCTGCGTGGCCCAACAGTGGTATCAGAGCGATAGTGTCTGGTTTTAGGCTCGATATCTCGCATATGTGATATGCGGTTGGCTGTAGATGAGATCTATGTGTTGTTTTGGTGGTCGATCTATGAGATAGATCGGTTTTCTACGAGGTTGATTGGATCAACTGTACTCAGGGAATGGTAGATCTGATTTCCGTGATCATACTACTGAGGTCGTGGAACGACATACCCCTACCGGTCGGCTTCCGCCATCGGGGTAGACTGTGACACGTAAATCCAGATGCCATGATCGAAGATCAAAGAGTTTGATCGAATCAGAATAATGGTCGGAATCCATGTCCGCGAGGGGCGCTGCCCTTCGATCCCCGCCCCGCTATCCGGCTAGCGGGACCGCCGGCTTCGCCCTGTCGTAGCGCCTTAGATGTCGTTGCGAGTTTCACAACATCGGTAGATAGCGTATCTTTGCATAACTTGTTTTTGCAGGAAGTTGTGAATGGTATGGTTCATGTGCATGTGATGTATGCGTGTAATCCATACGTGATCTGTGAATCACGGTTTTTGTCAGCAAGCTGGAGCCTAGGTGCTGTCATTTTATTGTATAACGACCTGCGTGTCGGATTCTCTATGTAATTTACTTTACTAAGCTAGTGTAGCTGTTTGGAGAACCCGGAAGGCATGCAAGGTGTTGTACATGTCGGCGACATAGAGTAAGACTACAAGTGACAAGAGTTTGCACGAGTCGGATTACAGGCTTTGTGGAGATGGAGATCTCCATGAAGGGAGCCATACCATTTCACATTATAATTACTTTTTTTGTGTTATTGTTATGTCTCTGATTTACCTCTATTAGATAGTCGGTAAAATATAATCCCTCAAAGAAGGTCTAGTCAGTTTTCCTGCCAGTGTTTGCACCATCACAAGTCAGACATTTTTGGTAGTGGGCTCATAAAATTGAGGTGCTGCCAATTCTTTTCGACTAGGTGGGTTTGAGTCGTACTCTTACTGCGGAAACACTCGGTAAGCTAGACGGGTCTATCACAACGGTTGTGGGGCTCGGGGAAAAGTCGGATGGGAGCCAGGGCATGTGATGCCACCCGTCCAACAGGACTCGTATGAGATACGATTGACAAGGAGTTGTCTACCTAGATCACTTGGCAGCTAGCGGTGATGCTAAAGCTCACTAGCTGACTTGCTTATTTAGGATCCTGAATCACTAAGCAACCATCGGAGGGGTGTTGGTTCTAGTGGGAGCATAAAATATTAAAGTGTTTAATATGCTTGCTCTTTTATGAATACATGTCTTAAGTGTTTTGCATATTTTCTGTTGTAGATCATGGCACCAAGTAGCAGTCACTCTCAGATATCCAGTTTTGCGTTGAGAACCATTCTTGAGAAAGATAAACTGAACGACACTAATTTTACCAACTGGTATCGAAATCTGAGAATTGTTCTCAAACAAGAAAAGAAGGACCATGTCCTAGACAACCCACTTCCAGATGAGCCGAATGAGAATGCGACTGTCGTGCCACCAATGCCTACCGTCGGGCTAAGGATGAGTCCATGGATATTAGCTGTCTTATGCTTGCTCACATGGAACTGTACTTGCAAAAGCAGTTCAAGCATGTTGAGGCCTACGATATGATCGAAATCCTCAAAAGTATGCTCCAGGCTCAGGCGAAGACTGAGAGGTATCAAGTCTCTCAGGCTTTGCTGAGTTGCAAGCTTAAGGATGGTGATCCACTGAGTCCGCATGTGATGAAAATGGTTGGTTACGTGCAGTATCTGGAGAGGCTTGGCTACCCCATTAGCGAAGAGTTCGCTACGGATATAATTCTGAACTCTCTTCCTAGTGCATATAGGCAGTTCATTTCGAACTACCACATGCATGGTATGGATAAGAAGCTCACTGAATTGCATGGTATGCTCAAGCAGGCAGAGGCGGATCTCAAAAAGGGCGCCAGTCAAGTGTTGATGGTGCAGAATAAGGCTAAGTTCAAGAAGAGTTCTTGGACTAAAAAGAAGGCTAAGTCGGGAGGAAAGAAGGCTCAAGACCCGGTCCCAAGCGCTTCCTCAGGGACTAAGCCATCTCCTTCAGCCGGATCCACTTGCTTGTACTGCAAGGCGGATGGCCACTAGAAGAGGACCTGCAGCAAGTATTTGGCTGATAAAGCCAAGAGTGGAGGTATGACTTCCGACTCAGGTACACTTGTTTGCAATGTTATAGACATATATCTTGCTGATGCACCTAATAGTTCTTGGGTATATGATACCGGATCAGTTATTCACATATGCAACTCGTTGCAGGGACTGGTAAGAACTAGGAGCATGGCAAGAGGCGAGGTTGATATTCGAGTTGGCAACAAAGCAAGAGTTGCTGCGTTGGAAGTCAGCACGATGCAACTTAATTTACCTTCCGGATTCATTATGGAACTGAATAATTGTTATTATGTTCCAGTGCTCAATCGAAACATTATTTCTGCTTCATGTTTGATGAGGCAAGGCTATGAGTCGAATATCAAGAATAATGGTTGTTCTTTATATTTGAATGATATGTTTCACGGCTTTGCACCCGTCCAGAACGGGTTATTTATTTTGAATCTTGATGGTGAATCCGTTTATAACATACATGTTAAAAGGTTGAAACCAAATGATCTGAATATGACTTACTTTTGGCACTGTCGGCTTGGTCATATAAGTTGGAAACGCATGAAGAAGCTCCATGATGATGGACTCCTAACTTCGTTCGACTTGGAGTCGTTCGAGACATGCGAATCTTGCCTACTCGGCAAAATGACCAAGACACCTTTTGCAAAGAGTTGCGAGAGGGCACCCGACTTGTTGGGACTAGTACATAGTGATGTATGTGGACCAATGAGCACGACAGCCAGGGGTGGTTATGAGTACTTCATTACCTTCACGGATGATTTGAGTAGGTATGGATATATCTACTTGATGAAACGTAAGTCGGAAGCCTTCGAAAATTTCAAAGAATTCCAGAATGAAGCACAGAATCAACTTGGCAAGAAAATAAAGTTTCTTCGGTCGGACCGAGGAGGCGAGTACATGAGCCATGAGTTTGATGACCATCTGAAAAGTTGTGGAATAGTTCCTAAACTTACTCCGCCAGGAACGCCACAAAGGAATGGTGTTTCGGAAAGGCGGAATCGGACCTTGTTGGACATGGTACGATCAATGATGATTCGAACATATCTGCCTTTATCATTTTGGGGTTATTGTCTAGAAACAGCGGCGTTCACACTAAACAGAGTACCATCAAAATCGGTAGAGAAGACACCGCATGAGATGTGGACAGGCAAAAAGCCGAGTTTGTCTTTTCTTAAGATTTGGGGTTGTGAAGCATTTGTCAAGCGACTTCAGTCAGACAAGCTTACGACCAAGTCGGATAAGTGTATTTTCATGGGGTATCCGAGGGAAACCTTGGGTTACTACTTCTACAACCGAGAAGAGGACAAAGTGTTTGTCGCTCGGAACGGTGTCTTCCTTGATAAAGAGTTTCTCAGTCAGGAAGTAAGTGGGAGCACGGTGCAGCTCGAATAAATTCAAGAGGAACCAACTAGTAGTGAATCGTCAAAAACCTTGGAGGTTGAGCCGGTCGTGGTAGCTGAGCCGGCAGCAGCACCTGTACTAAAAAGATCGGCGAGATTACAAAGTGTTCGTGATGTATTACTGTTAGACGGTGATGAGCCAGCAAATTATTCGGAAGTGATGGTGGGATCTGATTCCGAGTCATGGCTTGGAGCCATGAGATCCGAGTAGAAGTCCATGGATGAAAATCAAGTTTGGAACTTGGTTGATCTGCCAGACGGTGCAAGACCCGTCGAGTGCAAATGGGTCTTTAAGAAGAAAACTGATATGGATGGAAATGTTTCCGTCTATAAAGCACGTCTTGTCGCGAAGGGGTTCCGACAAGTTCAAGGAGTTGATTACGACGAGACTTTCTTGCCCGTAGTGATTCTTAAATCAATTCGGATCATGTTAGCGATAGCATCCTATTTCGACTATGAGATATGGCAGATGGATGTCAAAACGGCTTTCCTTAACGGAAATTTAACCGAGGACGTGTATATGATACAGCCCGAGGGTTTTGTCGATCCGGCTAATGCTGACAAAGTATGCAAACTTCAGAAATCCATTTATGGGTTGAAGCAAGCATCTCGGAGTTGGAATATTCGCTTTGATGAGGTAGTCAAATCGTTTGGCTTCATCAAGTGTGATCATGATTCTTGTCTGTACAAGAAGTTTAGTGGGAACAAAGTAAACTTTCTAATTTTATATGTGGATGACATATTACTGACTGGAAATGATGTCCAGATGTTGCAAGAAACCAAGGAATCATTGGAAAGGAGTTTCTCAATGAAGGACTTGGGTGAGGCAACATACATCCTCGGAATCTGAATCTATAGAGATAGATCAAGAAGGATCATTGGATTGAGTCATAGTACTTATTTGGAAAAAGTGTTGAAGAAGTTCAACATGGAATCGTCTAAGAAGGGGTTCTTACCGATGTCCCATGGTGTAAAACTTAGCAAGACTCAGTGTCATTTGACAACTGATGAGCGAAGTCGGATGAGTGCGATTCCGTATGCTTCTGCGGTCGGATCCATCATGTATGCCATGATTTGTACTAGGTCGTATGTTTCCTATGCTCTAAGTTTTGTGAGAAGATACCAGGCTGATCCTGGAGAAATCCACTAGACAATGGCTAAAAATATCCTAAAGTACTTGAGAAGGACTAAGGATATGTTCTTGGTTTATGGTGGTGAAGATGAACTCAGTGTAAAGGGTTACACGGATGCGAGTTATCTTACCGACTCGGATGATTCTCATTCGCAATCCGGATACGTGTTTATTATAAACAGAGGTGCTGTGAGCTGGAAGAGTTCCAAGCAAGAGACTGTGTCTGCATCTACAACAGAGGCTGAGCATATTGCCGCCTCAGAGGCAGCAAAGGAAGCTGTTTGGATGAGGAATTTCCTCATGGATCTTGGTGTGGTTCAAGGCTCTCCAATCCGTTAGACGTGTATTGTGACAACAATGGTGCTATTGCACAAGCCAAGGAACCTAGACAACACCAGAAGAACAAGCACATACTCATGCAGTATCACCTGATTCGCCAGTTCGTGGATCATGGTGATATCAAGTTATGCAAGGTACACACATATGCAAATATTGCGGAGCCGTTGACAAATCCATTACCACAGTCTAAGCATGAGGCGCACCTGAGAGCCATGGGCATTAGATGCTTAGACATGTGATGTCGGAAGATTGACTCTAGTGCAAGTGGGAGACTGTTGGGAATATGCCCTAGAGGCAATCATGTATGATGATATTTCCCATTGTATCCATAAAGTTATTAAGTTGTCCTTGTATAAACATCTGATGTGTATCATTGAATATGTGATTCGGTTGTGGAACTATACATTCATGTTGTTTGTACTAAATATCCTTATTTATTGAGGTTGTGCTGCACACACAACTTAGACCAATGTGAAAGTCGGCTTGATGACTCGGTTCCACTTGTCATGAGCATGGTGATGCTATTCCGACTTACACAGATTAGGCTAAAGAGTTTAGTGAGTCGGATTGACCCATATTGAGGTACAACGAACAAGTTGCCATTTGTATATCTCAATCAATGTAATCCTTAGACCTGAGGTTGTTGCATATTCCGAGTTGAGGATCACCGACTTAGGTTCTGTCAAACGCTGATCCGTAACTGGGCAGTCATAAAGGCACAGTTCGGGTCGACTGAGAATCAAGTTGCGTGATGTGAATAACCAAGATGGGATTTTGCCCCTCCACTCGGAGAGATGTTCTCTAGGACCTCTCGGATGATATGATTCGGAAAGCATGGCCATGCACGACTCGGCTAAGTGTTAACCGAGGCGATCGACTAAGAGTTAGTCGGATGAATCACTTATCTTGGATCGATAAGATAGTCAGACTATTTAAGGGATGACAATTATTCGCCTATAATCTGACAAGGTATATCGTGAGGAAAAGGGACTCGGACGCAAGTCGCATTGGAAAGGCAAGTCGTCATGAATCTTTGGTATTTGGGAGTCGGCACGTTCTGCTAGGAGCCTCTACCGACTGATCGATTGAGAGTCGGACTCTAATCGTGTCCAAGTTGCCATGAGCCTGCGGGGTCACACACTTAAGAGCGGGAGCAAGTTCGGATTGGATCTGAACCAGAAATTTGGTTGGGTTGGACACAAGCCGGATTAGGACTGAGTTAGTGAGTCGGACTCACGGTGACTAGTGTTATATGGGCTTTAGTGAATGGGCCACGAGAGTGGAGCCCATGGTCACTCCCTATATATAGTGGAGCACCTTAACCCAGAAGGGTTAATCATTGTTTGGTTAGGTCATTCCATGTGTTGGAAACCCTAGCTCCACAGCAGTCCTGCCGTCGTAACGAACCTAGCAGTTTATTGCCGGTGCTCCTCCTTGTACGTGTGAATACCAGCAGAGGTGCTGTACAATCAGCACCAGGACGATCGAATCGCAAAGGACTGGACTGCATCAACTGACGCGCTTCATCAGTAATCCGCAACTACGCGTCTAGTGGTAAACCTCGTGGCCTTCTACCTCAGCTGGATCTTGGGATCGCCATGTTAGAGGGAAAAAGTTTTGTTTTATCTCTACGTGGCCCAACATATCTTACCAAGATGGTATGAATGTGTATGGGTAGTGTGACATCTTGCTTTAGGACACATGCGCCCAAATTCTTCTCCACTAAACTTTTTGATCAAATTCATCCACATATGACCAAAGCACTCTCTTTGCTTAGCATGGGGAAACACAATTTTTACTCCATTTTCTAGACCTTTTCATGCATCTATATGGATTGCCAAAGGTGTTACTAGCCCTAAACATCTTTTCAACTCCATCATAAGCCATGTCCATGAAGCCTTAATCTCTGACTGAAACAACCCAATGGCAACAGGGAACTTCCAATTATGTCTATCCAGAGCATTGCATGATGCCAGCTGGCCATTCCAGTTTCTAGTTAAAAATGAAGAGTTTATGCTTAAATATGGACCACATTCTACTATAAATCCATCGATGCAAGGCTTTAAATCCATAAAAAAAAATAGAGAAGAAGACCTTGCCATCATCTCTAACCTCATTATCTATCTCCATAACACTGTCAGTTGACATTTTCTCCACCTATGCTTTGAAGTTATACAACATCCTAAAAGTATTTCACCAATCACCTTACAATTCTTTCATTGCCCTTTGTTTTGACTTCCACACAGTGCTATAATAACACCTTAATTGGGTAGTCCTTTTCTAAGTCTGCTTTTAGCCTCTTTGCAGTAGTGTTTGGTGTATTGGCTAAATAGGAGTGATCTTTTTAGCAACCCAAATCTGTGATGTCATTGTTGATACTCTCTATGAACTAGTAATGCAAGTGTGTTCAAAAGGGATTTGATTAACTCTAATGGTACTTCCATCTGGTTGGCGTCTAGCAGAAATGTACCATTTGCAAGGCTTGTCACCCCCATCAAAACCTCTGCATCTAGCATAGAACTTCTTTTTATCGGTCCACTGAGTCTTGGTATCAAACTCCTTCTTGATTGCATAAGTTTTGGAACACATCCTAAACTCACCCATGCTTGGAAACAGTTTCCCTACTGCTATAACAGGGTTTGTCATGCCATAGACAGTAACCAGCTCATCATAATGTGCATCACTTACATCATCTATAGCATTTTCCATCAATTCTCTATCTACATATTCATAAAATATTATGTCACCATCATCATCAACCAAATTAGTTTTATCAGCATTTTTCTTATCTCTGTCATCTACTGGAATGCCAAATATTTTTGCCATTTATATGTGATCCATCAGTGTTATGACTAAATTAGTAGGTTCATCTAACTCCACTGAATTCCAATAAACACACACACACTAGGCCCCTGCATCAACACTAGTCCTTGCATCAACATCATTTATGTCTGATAATACTGTCACTTCAGTTCATATGGGCACCATCTTCCTCTATGAAGCCCAATCATCATCTAAAATTTGCAAAGTCAAATTTGAAGCCACGTATCCAACCTTGGAATCTTCTTGCAGATCGACGAGCTCAGCATGAAAAGTAACCTCTTTGTTTGTCCCGTCATCTCGCCGATCAATTTCATCAACTAACTCTTCTCCATCCTCAATTCTCAAATATTCTCCCTTCCAATTTTCAAACTGTAACTATGCAATTTCCTGTTGTGGACCCCAAGGAACACTTTGTCCAATTTTCTCCACCAAATCCTTCACGACCAATTCTTCCATTTGCTGCAGTTGATGTGGATAAATATCTGCAAACTCAACCTCCCAACCCACAGATGTACCTCTCTCGATGTTATTTACACTACCATCACCTAGTTTCTCTTTAGATGGGAAGAACTTGACATTGAATTGAAATTTTCTCCGCCCCTCACAATCACCCATGTTTTGAGTGGTGGCGGGCAGAGTGAGCTAGCAGAATTGGTTGATTACCCAAATGCGATCAAATCAAATCAAAAAAGATTGGTTGACCTATTGTAAGTGCTCTCTTGCCTCTGCATCTCGATGCCCCCGATTTAGCCAAGCCGCCCACGGCAATCTAGCTCAGAAATCAGAAGCATCCAAATCCAGGCGCATGGAATGGAGATAGGTCTTCGAGATTACTCACCACCGATGGGCTTCCGCTGAGCTCACAAGGGCCGCCGCTGCCGAGCACACAAAGTTGACGGCACCGCCACCGGAGAAGATGAAGGAGGAAGGCGGTCGAGGATGGTCAGCACGACGGGTAGAACTTTCACTGGCGAGCAAATGAGTGGGGCCGAATCGAAATGGTTCTCTTTTTTTAGAGCTAAAACAAGATGGTTGTCTAAATCTAACCATAATCCTTAATCTCACCGTTCGTTAAAACATGTCACAAGAAAGCGTTGACACCAATTTTTGGCCCATGTCGCTCAGGAGCTATTTCTGTGGTAGGAGCAGAAATAAGCTGACTCAGAATATGAACAGGATAAGAGATGTTAGTACGAGTGACAGAAAGATAAACAAGACTCCCAACAAGATGACGATAATGCGTCGGATCAGAAAGAGGATCACCATCACTAGGTTGAAGCTTAACATTAAGCTCCATAGGGGTCTCAACAGTGCGCTCATCCCCAAGAGCAGCACGAGCAAGAAGATCCTGAATATACTTTTCCTGAGAGATGTAAAAGCCATCAGAAGTGGAGGAAACCTCAATCCCAAGAAAGTATCTAAGAGGACCAAGATCAGTCATAAGAAACTGATCACGAAGACGAGCCTTAACAAAGGCGATATACTCAGAATCGTCACCAGTAATTATCATATCATCAACATAGAGAAGAAGAAGAGTGCGTCCTCGAGGAGAAGTGTGAACAAACAGCGCTGTATCATGAGCACTAGAGGAGAAACCAAGCATGAGGGGCCTGTTTGAGGCCATAAAGAGAACGGCGAAGATGACAAACCATCCCCTCAGGAACAGAATACCCAGGAGGAGGCTGCATAAAAACCTCTTCACTCGACTCACCATTGAGAAAAGCATTCTGAACATCAAGCTGGGACACGCATGCTGACGCAATGACGAAGCAGCAAGAAGAGTACGCACAATGGTCATATGAGCCACAGGAGCAAAGGTCTCATCATAGTCACGACCATGCTCCTGCTGAAAACCACGAGCCACAAGACGCGCTTTATAGCTCTCAAGAGATCCATCAGAGCGGGTCTTAATCTTATAGACCCACTTACATGTGATAGGACGAACACCGGGAGGGGAAGAAACAAGATCCCAGGTGCCAGTACGCTCAAGCGCAGCAATCTCCTCAGCCATGGACAGCTGCCATTCAGGATGATGCTTAGCATCCCGATAATAAGTCGGCTCGGAGGCAACAGAAAGACCATACTGACTAGGAGAATAACGGTTGGGGGCACGACGCTGACGAGGAGAACTAGACTAACGAGGTTTGATCTCATCAATGCCCATTGTTATGGACTTGGGTTTTGGAGAAGATGGGGATGCTAGAGATCGCGGAACGGTTAGCAAACAAGCAACACGGGGACACAAGGTTTACCCAGGTTCAGGCCCCCGGAGGGAAAACCCTACTCCTGCTTGTCGGCTCTTGATTACGGCGGAACCGAAGGTTACAAGGGTGCGCAGATGCAATCTGGCATGGAGGTGTGTATGCGAAAGTATGAGGAGAAGATCTAGGTCGTGCCCTCCTAGCCTTTATATAGACTCAGGCAGGTCCTAGGCATAAACCTAGTCGGTTACAGGTTTTAGGGTTTTACCCGTTTGAATTTCCTATCTACTCTAGTCTTGCTCTCCAAGGATCTGAAAGCGTCATGGGCCTTGGCCACCCGAAAATCTTCATGGGCCGGCGTATAATTGCCGTGGGCCTTCCTTGGACCAGTATCTGAGATCATGTACCGTGGGGTATAACCATGTCGATGGCCTCGAGTGTTCAGTCGAATCGTAGATTCGGCTGAGGACTCTGCAATCTTTCGGGTGCAACTATGTATTTCAATAGTTCATGTGTAGGGATGGTTGATGTGTGTGCCTGACTCACCCGACGGATCAGGCTCAGTTAACTGTCTTAGGATGAAACAACACGATCTTCTTCAGGTTCGAGTCCCTCAACTCGAACCCGGAACATATGCTGGCGTAATTCGACTCAAGCCGCGGAGGACTTACAGGAGTGGAATTCTAGTGAATTTAATTGATGTACCCAACACGTCCGTCGGGATTTTTCATCGCACCTGTTAGCACGGGTTTTTACTAGCAGAGCGCAGTCGTGTGCGTTTCCAGGCCATCAGATGATATCTGTAGGTCTTATCTTTGTGTCGCAGACACAGCATCCGATTGTTTATCACCGCGAAGGTGTTTCGGGTGGTCAAGGAGAACGTTGCTCACTTAACGTTTAGTTGGGGCAGAGTTGCCGAAAAGTTTTTGTATGCTGATCCTAAGGATCGCAGTCGAAGAGTTCATAGGGTGCGCGGCCAGCGCTCCCTGTGGGAGTAGCCCCCGAGTGTCTGTTCGAGTCGTAGACTCGAGCGGAGACTTTAATTCAGACGTTGTTCAGTTGTAAGTCCGTAGGACACAAAAAAATTCGGATGCTTAAATCCATCCTCCCAATGGGAGTAGCCCCCGAGTCCGTAATGGAGTCGTAGACTCGACGGAGGACTCGAAGTAATAGTTCACTTCTATTCATCTTTCGGGTGCGCGGCCAGCGCTCCTGATAGGAGTAGCCCCCGAGTAATTGGTCGAATCATAGATTCGAGTGAGTACTCTTAGCTTTGAAGCCAAAGAAATTGTAGCTGTTGTTAGTGTGGCTTTTAATGACGTCAGTGCTAATGATCGATGACATCAAGCGTCTGCTGCACCAGAGATGACTTGACTGGACGAACATGGGTCCCACTGTCTGACCTTGAATTGACCGGTCACGCGCGGCGTGGAGATAATTACGGCGTCGCCTCGATTTCCGCGCGTAGTGGACGGCGTGTTAGCGAAGGTTCATTGTGATGCTGACACGTGTATGGCCAGATCCTGCCGTTGGCGTTAGGTCTTCTCGATGGACGGCTATCGTGCATCGTCTTCGTCTTTATAATCATTGGGGAAAACTTCAGTTCGTTTTCACCGCATCTAGTCTTGTTTTCACTGCTTCCTTATTCTCTGAGAGTTCTTGCTGCACGCTGGAATATCCCTTCACATTTCCTTCTTCCTTCCTATGCTCACGCCGCCGGCGCCGCCGTACCGCGATGGGGAAACTGAAGAAGTCGTCGTCTGCGGTTGGTACCAGCGCCGCTGGAGGGAAAAAAGTGCCGCCGCTACCCGTGTCACCGACGGTGGCTGGCGGCGATCGGAGACGCGGGAGAGTGATCTCCGCAATCTTGGCGAGCGGGGCCTGATCCCGCAGGATAGGAAGGCCGTCAAACTCCCAGGCAATGAGGTAATCCCCCGTCCCCCCGTTGGGTATCGGGTTATGTTCCTTTCCTTTGTCATTCGTGGTTTTTCCTTCCCAGTCCACGACTTCCTTCGTGGACTGCTTTTTATGTACGGTGTCCAATTGCACCATCTTTCCCCCAATTCTCTTCTTCACATTGCTTGTTTTATCACTTTATGCGAGTGCTGGCTCGATATTGAGCCGCACTTTGGCCTCTTCCGGAAACTTTATTCCGTGAAGAGGCAATCCGGTTCGGATGGTGTTTATCCCATTGGGGGTTGCATCATCTCCCTCAAGCCCAATCTGCTTTTCTTTTCTTTTTCCATGTCTGAATCTGTCTAGTACTGGCGGAGGCGATGGTTTTATATCCGCGACTCCGTAGTACCTGGGCAAGATTTTGGTCCTTCGACCCTCCCAAAAGATTGAGCCGAAAAGGTCTTGGAAAAACAAGATCTTGGATGGCGAGGTGGCGGAGATAGAGGATCTCTATCGTCGGGTGGAGGATCTCCAGTTGATTCCGGAGAAGGAAGTGAACGGTCTGGATATCATCCGCACTTTTCTCGAGCGTCGGGTACCACTCCGCTAGGCGCACCGATGTTCCTTTATGCTGGCCGGCGTGATCCGACGACGGTTTCGGCTGAGAAATTCTCCCAGGGAGATCTCGACAGGGCCCTTCGTTCGCTGCTGAAGTTCAAGGCTGGAGAGGATATCCCGGGGAAGTCGCTGACTCCTCTGTTTTCTTCTTCGCTTCCTGTTCCACAGGTGTAGATTCGTGCGCGCAGCGCTATTTTTCGACTGCATTGTGTTGTGTTTGTTTGCTAACAAATTGTTCTTCTCTTGTGCAGAGTTTCAAAGTATCGGGTATGTCGCCTCCATTACCCGAAGTATATCCGGATGCTCCCGATAATGAACTGGTGGATTCCATGTCTGAGCTGCCGTGGGCGTGGTCTCCGGTTGAAGATGCCAACGAGTCGAGTGAGGACCATACGCGCAAACGATCGCGGAGCTCCAGTGAATCTTTGGATGCGTCGACTCCTCCGACTCCTAGGAATCCTTTGTGTCTTGAGCGTCATAGTGACGGGCATGGAGGCTCTTCCTCTCCTATTCCTGCTCGTCCCGTGCGGGCTATAGCGCCGCACCCGCCAGCGAAGCGGAAGAAGGAAGAAAAGAAGGAAGAGAAGAAGGAAGAGAAGAAAGAGTAGAAGAGAGTCCGAAGGACCCCTCCTGTCTTCAACCTGAGCTCGCTGGACTAGTAAGTTTCCTCTGTACTGCTTTTTCTTTGCTGTTGACTTTGTACTTGTGCTAATTTTCCCTTGCGCAGCCACTCTTCCAACGATTCCTCCAGTGATGGTGCTCGGGAGATGATGGGGGAGTCGAAAGTTGTGTCTCCTCCTCCTCAGATGGTGGCAACTTCTGAGGCCGCTGCTCTGAACCCTCCTCCGCAGGAGGTTCAGGTGGTTGCGCCTCAGAATTTCGCTAGAGGACCTTCGACGTTGCCATCTGATCATGTAAGTATATCTGTCTCCTGCCACGGAGGGAGCCCCCGAGCATCTGTAAGGGGTTTTCTTGTTTTGTTCTTCCTTCGAGTCTCGGGGGGAGCCCTCGAGCGTTTTCGTGTGTGTATTTTGCTTCTGGTCTTTTCTGTTGGGCGTAGCCCCGGAGTCCTTTTCCTGACTAGTAGGTCTTCTTCCTGCAGCCTTTTGTGCAGGATGCCAAGCGACTGGTGAAGGAGCACCTGGTGCTGGAGGCCAGCCTCAAACAGCTGCAAGGTACTGTTATGCCTTTGATGTTTGCTTCTTCGTGTACTCGTGTCCTGTTATCTGATGCTTGTATTTTCTAAATGCAGAGGAGCATAACACCTCCCTTCATGAGATTGATGCTCTCAAAAAGAGCCTCGGTCAAGCGGAGAAGAAAGCCGAGGTCGCCGTTGGTGCGAAGGAGCACCTCGAGCTAGAGCTGGCTACTGCGGCCGAGGCTAAGGAGCGCCTGCAGCGGGAGGCCACAGACCGCGAGGAGCAGCTTGCCACTACTGCGACTGCGCGTTAAAGAGAGGTGGCTGGCAAGCTCATGGCGGCTACCAAGGCTGTTTCGGGTGAGTATCTTCACTTGCATCTTTTTTGGTTTTCTTGTCTTTCTTCTTTGATGTTTTGTTCAGTCCTCTCTTTTTTATTCTCAGATGCCGCGGGCATAGAGTTTGACCGCGGTGCTCTGGAGCATGGGAGTGCTCTAGATGATGCTACTGCAGCGGTCGAAGATCGCTGCAGCACCGTCGTCAGCTCACTCGCCAAGGCCAAGGAGGTCCTTGGTCGCTTCTACAAGGAGCTTGTCCCCAAGGGCGCGGCCCTTGATGATGTTGACGCCTTGGCGGAGGCACTATCAGCCGGCGCTGCGCGCATAAGCGCATGCGAAGGCATCTGTCGGGCTGGCGATGGCTTTGGCGGCTGGAGAGGAGCTGGACCTTCCCCAGATCACCTCCCGGATGCTGACGGCTGTGGATGGATCCGAGGTAGCCTTCGCTACTTATTCTGCCCGCTGTAAGCGATATGGGCCAAAGCTGATTGATCTGCTGGCCGAGTACGCGCTACGACAGCAGGGGGAAGCCAAGGCGAGGCAGTCCGGCTCCGAGGCTACTCAGGGTGCCGCATCTTAGGTGTTGTAGCTGTAGGATAGTTGTAGTCTTCTTTTGTTGTAATTATGTTGATGAACAAATTCCTGTGCCACATATTGGCCTTTTATTCACTTAATGAATTTGTTGAGTTGTGTTCTCCTCCGTCTGAGTGTGCCTTTCTGCTGCTCTAGGGTCCTTCAGGTGTTGATCCCGTTGACACCTCGCCTGCCGCGCGGCTGCGGCCATCCTTGGATGATTCTTCGCAGCTTGCTTTCCTTCGAGACCGTGTTCGTAGTCTCGAGAAGGAGTTGCTTGGGGTGCGTGGCCATGCCGACGTTTGGAAATCCAAGGCGGATCGCGGTTCGGCCAGAGAGAAGTACTTGATGGCGGAATTGCTTCGACTGTCTGAGCAGCTTCAGTGTAAAAAAATTCGAGCTGCTGCTCTTTTCTTCGGATGCGCCTGCTGGCCTTGCATCTTACTTTTGTGCGAGTATCGCAGGTAGGGGTGGGCATTCGGTTTTTGGGTTAATTCGGTTCGGTTTTTTAGGTTTTTCTATAATTCGGTTTCTATAAAATAGACACCGAAATTATTTCGGTTTTCTAATTAATGGATAGTTTGGTTAGTGAATAATTCGTTCGGTGTTCGGTTTTTAACCGAACTTCTGGAAATAACAACATTGTGCCATAATTTATGTCAGATTCATACGATCTAAACCACTCATCGGCGCACTGGAAGCAACCTTCAGGTCGGCGAGGACCTGAAGCAATACATGGCTAGCTGATGTCTTCAATGCATGTGTATTGTGTAGAAAAAGAACATAATAAGCATGATGTCTATCTTGCTTGTTCAAAAATAATATGTCTCTCTTCCAAATCGTATGCATTCAACAAATTGTATATATTGAGAGTTCAGCTAAAATACATGATTATATCCAAAACAGGAAAACAATTGAAAGGCTTGAAACAAAATTCATAGACAAAATTGACAATTAAACCACGAACATGTACGTGCATGTGGCTGGAGACATACGTCATGCATGGGCTGCCTGACACTTTTACATACATGTCTTTTGTCGCATGAGCTAGTATTTACGTACAGTAATGGACGTCTGGGACATAATCACAAATATATTTAGCTCTGTCACGTATATTTTTCGGTTTATACGGTTATTTCGGTTAAATCAGAGTCAAAACCGAATTAATATTTATAAATTCGGTTAATCATATTTACCAACCGAAATTAGTTTCGGCTAATTCGGGTTCGGTGTATTTGGTTTCGGTTCCGGTTAATTCGGTTTCGGTTTTTTATGCCCACCCCTAATCGCAGGTGCTAACCTTGCTCCAAGGGAGGAGAAAGAGCGTGTTGCTGTTCGGGTCAACTGTTTGACTCAACAGGACATGGAAGCCGGTGGGTTCTTCTGGATGGATCGCGACCATGCCATGGCTCTAGCGACGGTGCAGGATCGCGTTCACCAAGTGTCGCGGGTGCTTCGTCAAGTGCAGACTTCACTCGCGTCGGTTCTGCATGTGATGTTTCCATTGGATGCTGCACCGACAACCATTTCTGGTCTTCTGTCTAAATTTCGGAGCGTGACTCGTGTCCAGGAATTGGTGAGGCAGCAGCTCATCGCAGAGGTGAAGGCTGCGCTGTCCCTTGTTAGGCTGCATCGCCCAGATGTAGATATGTCTGTTGTAGTGGCTGGGCCACCTCTTCGGCCGGATGGTGGCGAGTGGGATATGCGTCCGCATTATGCGGCTGTAAGGCAGTATGCCGAACAGGTCGTAGATTTGTTTGAGCAGCATGCTCAAGTTATTCTTCAGGATAGGTAGTACCTGTAAAAGAGATAGATGTAAAATTTGTATATTTCGACTGGGCATGTTGTGCCCTTTGTTATAAAGATTTGGTTGTTTGTTTGAGCACGCAGTGCTTTGTTTGAGTATGTGTCCTTTTCGTTAGCCTGACGTTCTCAGCTACTCAGGTGTACATGTGTTATCCTCAGTCGATGGAATCGTGAGGTGGGGGAGCCCCCGAGTGCGTTTGTAGCATGAAGTAAAGTTGCGAATAGCGAACGAAATTTTGGGGCGAGACACTTAGCTTTATTTATATCGTAGTGGAGGAAGTACATTGTTCGGCTGAGTAGCCTTGGCTGAAAAGCCTTATTGAAAGTAAAAGGTAGGTAGCTAGGGGTAGAAACGTCGCAAGTGTGCGATGTTCCATGGGTTGGAGTATGCGACTCCAGACTCCACGTGCTTGAGGCGATAGGCGCCACCTGGGATGACTTCGGTGATGACATAGGGTCCTTCCCACGGTGACTCGAATTTCTTCGGTCGATCTTGCTTGAGTCGCAATACGAGGTCTCCTTCGACGAAGGACCTTGGGCGCAGCCGGCGGCTGTGGTAGTTGCGGAGACTCTGCTGGTACACCGCTGATCGAGCTGCTGCTACGTCTCTTGCCTCGTCGAGTGTGTCGAAGGTGTCTTCGAGTGCAGCCGTGGATTCGCTTCAGTTTACGACCCGGGGCTGGTGGCGCATTTCGCCGGTAGCACGGCTCCATGCACCATGAAGAATGGCGTGTAGCCGGTGGAGCTGTTTGGCATGGTGCGCAAACTCCATAGGACGGATGGTAGCTCTTCCGTCCAGGCTCTGGCCTTTCGCTCGAGTGGGCTCATGAGGCGCTTCTTGATGCCAGCGCCGATTAGGCCGTTGGCCTTTTCTACCTGCCCATTCGTTTGCGGGTGAGCCACTGAGGCGTATGTGATGTTGATCCTGAGGCCTTCGCAGAAGTCTTGGAACTCTTTGGAGATGAAGTTCGATCCATTGTCGGTGATGATGTTGTGCGGTACGCCGAACCTGTAGACAATGGATTCAAAGAACTTGACGGCGGTCTTGCCCTTTTGGTTGGTGACCGGCATGGATTCGACCCACTTGGTGAATTTGTCGATCGCGACTGTGAGGTAGACGTGCCCCTTTCGAGGACTTTGGCGCTTTGTCGATCATGTCGAGGCCCCATTGAGAAAAGGGCCAGCTATAGGTATGGGTCTCGAGCTCACCTGTGTGTGTGGTTTGTCGGCGAACCTTTGGCACCCCTTGCATCTTCGGACGATGTCCTTTGCATCGCTCATGGCCGTTGGCCAGTAGAATCCAGCTCGTAGAGCTTTGGCGACAAGGGAGCGGCTGCCGCGTGATGGTCGCAGATGCCCTCGTGGATGTCTTGGAGGATGGTTTTCCCGTCACTCATGGTGACGCACCTTTGTAGTACACCCGTAATACTGCGCTTGTACAGCTCACCATTGATGATGGTGAAAGCTTTTGACCGACGAGATATGCGTCGGACATCCGTCGAGCTGTCAGGCAGTTCTCCGTTTATCAAGAACTGGAGGTATGGTCGCGTCCAAGTTTCTTCAACTGCCATGACCTGCATCAGGTTGACCATAGCGACCTTTGTGTCCAGTTTCTCGGGTCCTTCATGTCCTTCGGGTAGCGTAGCCCCCGAGTGTTCTGCTTCTTCGGGTGATCCCTTGGGGAATTTCCGCTTGATGGATGGCACGCAGACTTGTTCGAGGAACACACCCGGTGGCACCTTGGCGCAGGTGGAGCCGATGTTGGCGAGTCTATCAGCCTCCTCGTTGCTTTCTCTTCCAACGTGCCGAAGCTCGCAGCCGTCGAATTCTCCTTCGAGTGCGTTGTAGAGCACGCGGTACGCGATCATGTTTTTGGCGTGTGCGTCGCACTCGTTCATCGTTTGTTGGACGACGAGGTTGGAGTCACCGTAGATGACCAGGCGCGTTGTGCCGCAGATCTTTGCCATCCTCATTCCATGGATGAGGGCTTCGTATTCGGCCTCGTTGTTGGAAGCTCGGAATTTCATCCGAAGGACGTATTTCATCTTGTCGCCTTGCGGGGAGGTCAGTATGATCCCGGCTCCTGCTCCGGCTTCACGCTTGGAGCCGTCAAAGTGCATCGTCCATGACTGCGACATGTCTGGGGTGTCTGGCAGCTGCAGCTCCATCCAGTGTACAAGGAAGTCCGGGAGGACTTGAGACTTGATTGCGAGTCGCTTCTCGTAGACGATGTATAGGGGTGACAGCTCGATGCCCCATAGGGCCACGCGTCCTGTGGCCTCTGGGTTATTCAAGATGATGTTCAGGGGTGCTTTGTTGACGACCATCACCTGGTGCTCCTGGAAGTAATGCCTCAACCGACGAGCCGTCATGAACACGCCGTGGGCGAGTTTTTGGTAGTGAGGGTACCTTTGTTTTGTTGGCGTCAATACCTCGCTGAGGTAGTAGATTGGGCGTTGGACCCCATGGGTCTTGCCTTCTTGGGGTCGTTCGACCACTAGCACGGTGCTGACCACCTGGTGTGTGGCTGCTATGTACAGCAGCAGAGGCTCGCGCTCCTTTGGCGTGACCAAAACGGGCGAGGTGGAGAGTAGCCGTTTGAGGCTTTCGAACGCATCATCGGCTTCGGGCATCCACTCGAATTTATCTGCCTTGCATAGCAGCTGGTAGAATGGCAGGGCCTTCTCGCCCATGCGGCTGATGAACCTGCTCAATGCCGCTACTCGTCCTGCGAGCTGCTGGACACCCTTGAGGTTTTTCGGCTTCTCCATGGCCATGATGGCCCGGATTTTCTTCGGCTTCGCCTCGATTCCTCGCTGAGAGATGAAGTACCCAAGCAGCTGACCCGATGGGACGCCGAAGGCGCACTTTTCGGGGTTGAGCTTGATCCTGTAGCGGTCGAGGTTATCGAACATCTCGCGGAGATCGTCGATGAGCGTTCTTGACTCCCTGGTTTTGATGACTATGTCGTCGACATAGACTTGGACGTTGCAACCGATCTGGTCCTTGAGGCATGCCTACGTGCATCGCTGGTAAGTGGCACCTGCGTTCTTTAGCCCGAAGGGCATTGTGTTGTAGCAGAACACTCCGAATGGTGTAACAAACGTCGTTTTCTCTTGACCTTTGACCTTGACTCGAACCTGGTTGTAGCCTGAGTAGGCGTCGAGGAAGGAGAGTTTCTCGCATCCTGCAGTCGAATCAATGACCTGGTCAATCCGAGGAAGAGGGAAGTGGTCCTTTGGGCAGTGCTTGTTCAGCAACGTCAAGTCCACGCACATCCGCAGGATATCTGTGTCCTTGTTGGGAACCATTACTGTATTTGCGAGCCATTAGCTTTCTTTGATCTCCCTGATGAAGTCTGCGGCGAGTAGCCTATTTATTTCCTTCCCGATGGCTTCGGCCCGTGGCTCGGACAGTCTCCGGATGGACTGCTTGACGGGCTTGGTGTCTGGAAAGACGTTGAGTGCGTGCTCGGCGAATTCCCTAGGACTCCTGGCATGTCCGCAGGACACCAGGCGAAGATTTCCCAGCGCTCACGGAGGAATTCGACGGGCGCGCCTTCCTATGCGGGGCTGAGGTCATTAGCGATCAGCGTCATCTTGGAGGTATCCGTCGGATGGACCTGCACCTTCTTTGTGTTGACGGTGGTGTCGAAGGACATGTCAGGTGTGTTTTGTCGTGCGACTGGGGGTTCCCTATTGTCCGTCACCTCGCGGAGCCTTACGAGCTCCTCCTGCATGCCGAATGATTGGGAGATTCTGTTGAAGTCCCTGTCGCATTGATCCGATCGGGTGAAGCTCCCGTGGACTGTGATGACGCCCTTTGGTCCTGGCATCTTCAGTAGCAGGTATGCCTAATGTGGGACAGCTAAGAATCTTGCGAATGTTACACGCCCGAGGATGGCGTGGTATTGTGATGGCCAGTCCACCACTTCGAATTCGAGCCGCTCGAGTCGGAAGTTGTCCGGCTTGCCGAAGATGACGTCGAGCCATATTTTTCCCAGGGGGAATATTCCCTTTCCTGGGATGATGTCGTGGAACGTTGTGTCCGATCGTTTCCAGGCTGCCGCTGGGATCCGCATTGCTGCTAGAGTACTGCGAACATCGTTGATGCCGCCGCTTGTCAATGAAGACGCTCATCTCAAACTCCGATCTGCGCCTCCAGCACCAGGGCAGCATGACCTGGGCGACGGATCTGGCAAGGGTGATCCGAACGACTGAACGTGATGCAGGACTCCGATCCGCTGAGGTACTCAGGGATGGCGGGTGGAGTTGCTATGGCCAGGTTAATCTGACGGGTGATTTTCTTCTGCACCCTATTCGTGGGGCGCCCCTTCTGGATCATCTGTGCCCCTTTCGGCGGGGAATACCCGTTCCCAGCGTTGTTCTGTGCTGGTGCGACTGGTTGGTTCGGGCATCCTACAGGTGGTGGTGGAGGAGCTCCATGCGCTATCTCACCTGGCGCGGGTGCATTCCCGAATCCATGAAGTGGAGCTTGCTGCCTCATCTGGACCATGCTTTCGCTGAGTTTCTGGAACTCGCGGCAGTCCTTGAGCATGTGACTTGCCTTCTTCTTGCCATCCTGCTTGTCGATGTAGAAGTGGATGGAGCATGGACCCGATAGTTTTTGTATGCTGAGGGTCCGTTATCGCGGTCGTGGCGCTGGCACGACTGTGCTGGGCGTCCTCCATCGCGGAAGTTTTCTCCGCGGTATCCTCCGCTGTTGCGGTTGGCGTCATTGCGGCGATCGGCGTAGCCGGCCACGACCATGTCGGGTCCATCGCGATCGTCGTAGACGCGTGATCTCCTCATGCTACGGTGTTCTCGTCGTCGGCCGTAGTCGTCCTCTTCTTCCGATTGTTCTCGGTGGATGGAATCTTCGCCGTCAACCCACCTGTTGGTGATGTCCATGAGGTGGTCGAGTGTTTTGGGCTTGACGCGCCCGAGTTCCTCCTTGAAGTCTTGGCGCTTGACGCCGTCCCTGAAGGCGTCGATGGCTCTCTCTCCGGAGATGTGCGCTGCGGAGTTCTTGGTGTTGGACCAGCGTAGTATGTACGAGCGAATGGATTCGCCCGTTCGTTGGGTGCAGGCCCGCAACTCCTCGATTGAGGCGGGCCTCTTGCTGGTGCCTTTGAAGTTTCTGATGAAGCTGTAAGCTAGATCCTCCCAACTTCGGATGGACCCTGAAGATAGGCTGCTAAGCCAGATCCAGGTTGCGCCTGTCAGCTGCAGCTGAAGGCATTGCATGGCGGTTTCCTTGTTTCCGCCGTGCAATTTGACGGATGACAGGTGGTCGCTGAGCCACGCCTTTGGGTCTTGTGTGTCGTCGAACTTCGGAGTATCCGAAGGAAGTTTGAAATTTCGCGGCATCTTTATTCGTCGAACAGATCTGCTGAAGCATCGGGCCCCGCAGAGTTCTCCTTCGTCTTCGTCCATCTCGGATTCAGACGAGCATGCGCACTTGGCTCGCGCTTTGTCGATTTTGCGTTGTGTGAACGCGTCTCTGGCGTCGTAGTCGCGGTTGCGATGGCGCGAACTCTTCTTCCTTCGAGGAAGGTCATGGTCCTCCTCTTCGGATGAAGGGGTGGGGCTGCGGTCGAACCTGACCGGAGCTTTCTTCTTCGGCTCCGCAGGAGCATCCTGGTGGAGCGCGGCCCCGAAGAGTCCCAGTCCGGTAAGTTCGGACTTGTGCATGGCTCTTTTTGGGTCCCCCTCCGGAGGTAGGTGGGCCACGAGGTACGCAGTGGCTGCCATGATCGCAGCCTGCGGCGTTTTCGGGATGACGTTGTCGTTGGCGTCCATCTCCATGAAGGATCTGTGGAGGGTTCGGGTCACCTCACGGCGCTCCTTGGGATCCATGTTCTCCATCCGAGAGCGGTGCTTGTTGCCTTGGTTGCCGTTCGAGCTAGAGCCGATGCCCATGGCGGAGAGTGCGGCTCGTCGCACGCTGGACTCTGAGGCTGCTTGCTTGCATTTGTCAAGCACCTCCTGCATCTTGACCTGCTTCTTGTGCTCCTCGATCAGGAGAAGATGGTAGGCCATCAGCAGGTCCCGGGAGGAGTCTGCAGGCAGGACTATGTTGCCCGCCACGGCGTTGCGTTCCTGGGCCCATCCTTCTTTGCTAAGGCGGATGACATGGCCGTTGTTGTCCCCTTCGGGTGGGGGGGACTGGCTTCTTCTGTTCCCGCCGTTTCGATCTGGCGGGTTAGGTGTCGGGTTGGGTGGCGGGTTGGGTGTTTGCTGATCCATGTCGCCCTGGATGACTACGGCGCATTGGTAGTGCTCGTAGATTGGTCCGCTGCTGCCGCAGCTTTCGGATTCGGTACCGTAGGTCCCTTCATCCGATGGCGGATCACACAGATCGGAGTTGCAGCTGCTGCTGTCATAGGAATCATATGTTGATGATGTTGTGCGTAGCACATGGTGTGGGGTCCATGAAGCGGGCCTGATTGATGGTAGGGGCACCCGCTCAGGGAGGCGGAGGGTGCCAGTTTGCCCCACCTGGAAGCAGAAGCTCCCGAACAGGATCTCGAGTCCATCGCCTACTCGCTCGAAGTCCTTCATGGTGGTCGGTGAGTGGGCGGTGAAGTCGAAAGCGCCGAAGAGGAGGTGGCTTTCCGTCACCGCAGAGTTGTAGATCGATCGGGTTGGGACCGTCACGATCGCACAATCAGCGTCCCCAGTTCCCACAGACGGCGCCAATTGACGAGGTTTGATCTCATCAATGCCCATTGTTATGGACTTGGGTTTTGGAGAAGATGGGGATGCTGGATATCACGGAACGGTTAGAAAACAAGCAACACGGGGACACAAGGTTTACCCAGGTTCAGGCCCCCGGAGGGAAAACCCTACTCCTGCTTGTCTGCTCTTGATTACGGCGGAACCGAAGGTTACAGGGGTACGCAGATGCAATCTGGCGTGGAGGTGTGTATGCGAAAGTATGAGGAGAAGATCTAGGTCGTGCCCTCCTAGCCTTTATATATACTCAGGCAGGTCCCGGGCATAAACCTAGTCGGTTACAGGTTCTAGGGTTTTACCCCTTCGAATTTCCTATCTACTCTAGTCTTCCTCTCCAAGGATACGAAAGCGTCATGGGCCTTGGCCACCCAAAAAATTTCATGGGCCGGCGTATAATTGTCGTGGGCCTTCCTTGGGCTGGACCAGGTATGCTGAGATCATGTACCCGTGGGGTATAACCATGTCATAGACGGAGTAGAGGAGGACGGTGTAGAAGAAGAGACATCAGGGGGAGGAGATCCTAGAGAAGACACAATAGGAGTACAAGGAGGTGTGTCAGGAAAGAGAAGAAAAGATATATATTCCACCGCATAGGTACCAGCGATGGGACGAGGATAGAAAGGACGCGTCTCATCAAAAGTAACATCACGAAAGATACGCATCCGATGACCAACGGGGTCCCAACAGCGATAGCCCTTATGCTCATCACTGTATCCAAGGAAGACACACTCAACAGACTAAGCAGTCAGTTTGGTGCATTCGCGAGGAGCAAGGAGAACATAGCAAACACAACCAAACAAGCGAAGCATGGAGTAGTCTGGAGACTGTCCAGAGAGGCGCTTAAGAGGGATGCCACCCTACAGAGCGGCAGAAGGCTGAATATTGATGAGGTAAGCCGATGTAGCGACAGCCTCAGCCCAGAAATGCGGCGGAAGAGAAGAAGCAATCATCATGGCACGAATGGTCTCAAGAAGATGGCGATGCTTACGCTCAGCAATGCCATTCTGGGCATGTGCGCCAGGACAGGAGAATTGAGCAAGAGTGCCCTGCTCAGCAAGAAAACCTCGCAACATCTGGTAGATATACTCACCAGCAGAATCAGCACGAAAAACACGAATGGGGGTAGAGTATTGAGTACGGACCATGGCCGCAAAACGCTGATATATGGAGAGCACTTCACTACGAGAGCGCATAAAATACAACCAAGTGTACCGAGAAAAATCATTGATGAATAAAATATAGTAGCGATGGCCCCCTTTCGAAGCAAAAGGAGCCGGACCCCAAACATCGGAATGAACTAAATCAAAAGGTCGCTGAGATACAGACGCGCTAGTAGGATAGGGAAGCTGAATCTGTTTACCCAACCTACAGCCCTGACAATGTAAAGACCCATCTCCTAAGACAGACCCCAAAAGACCACGATGAACTAATGACGACAGGCGAGAGTCACAAAGATGACCAAGACGATGATGCCACTGCTAAAAGGAGCTGGTAGCAGAGGCGACGACCGGAGAAGAACTGGCGGATGAAGTGGCAGCAGAAGGAACACGAAGCCAGTCTAACTCCCAAAGTCCTGAAGAGTCACGGCTGCGAGGGCCAGCTCCAACCAGGGCCTGTGTGCGACGGTCCTGGACAACACAAGAATCAGCATCAAGAATGACGCGACAACCAGAGTCAGTAAGCTGACTAGCAGAGAATAGATTCATCTTAAGAAGAGGGACATGAGAAATATTAGGAACAAAAAAAGAAAAAGTAGAAAGGGTGCCCCGACTAGAAACAGGAAGAGAGGTACCATCAGCCGTGAAAACACGGACAGGAGAAGGGAGAGAATGAAGAGCGGACAGAAAAGAAGACTCAGAGGTCATATGAAAGGAAGCTCTAGAATCCAGATACCACGGGGACGTACCTGACTGTGTAGAAGATGGTGGTTGCGCAGGGCCAGAAGAATCAGTCACAGAACCAGCAGTGCCCGTCGAAGAAGAGCCTGTAGCAGCAAGCAGACCGCGAAGACTCCTGATAATGTCCTGATCAGAGAGAGCAACTGCTGAAGACCCGGAAGGAGCCGACTGCCCACGAGCCTGATGCTGCTGACGTAAACTGGGATCCCGTGTATAACAGGTGGCCCAAGTGTGGCCATCCTTGTTACAGTAAGAGCAGTGATGAAGAGAACCACGACGACCCTGACCACGAGCCTGCTGGTACTAACTCTGACCCTGAGACTAAGACTGCATGCGACCAGAAGGCTGGTGCGACTCGACCACGACTGGAGGAGTGGGTAGTATCGGCGGCGGCACAGAGGACCGCGGCTGAGTTGAGGGAGCAGATGGCATAGGAGGACCATGAGTAGCAAGCACAGATGGAACCGCAAGAAGACCAGCACCACGAAGATGGGTCTCCTCAGCCCGAAGCTCAGACAGCACCTCAGAGAGCGGAACACAACCACGAGCATTCAGCTGAGCTCGTCGGGGCTCAAACTCCTGGCGCAACCGAGACAGAAACTCATAGATGCGATGAAACTCCAAATCCGAGCGCACAATCTGGCAACACGAGCATGTTCCACACACAGCAGTACTGAGAGAATCAAGCTGACGCCAGATAGCAGTACTCTGAGTATAGAACTCATCAATAATGGAATCACCCTACTGAAGAGCATGCTCCTGACGAACCACGGACAGGTAAAGAGCATCACCAGGGTGATAAGCGGCCGACGAAGATGTGCCCACCGAGGCAAAAGAGGGAGACTCATGAACTCAAGACATCGAGCAGAACACTGGAGGTGAGGACAGCAGCAGCACGAGCATCCTCATCGACCCACTGAGTGTAGGCAGTCAGATCATGGCGATAGGCCTCGAGATCAGAAGAGTAATGCTTGAACTTTAGGTCATAAGCAGCAACAGCACTATCATCGGCTCTCTGAGCAGCATCCTTGTCCTCCTAAGAAGCATCAGTGCCGAGGACAATCGGCGTCGGCGGAAGAGGAGCCACAGGAGCAGGGGGGCACGACAGACAGGAGACCTTGCCAGAGAGCACACCCCAAAGACGGAGACCGCGCATGTGAATGCGCATAAAGGCAGCAAAATCAGGGTAATTCGCGCCACCGAAGATCACCGGGCAGCGAGGAATCGCAACATAACCCGATGAAGAAGACATATCTCTCTCTCAATTTTTTTTGGGTCAACGCTCGGTCGAACGAGCAGACCAACGGGAGGCCGACGAGGCAGAGACGAGGGTCGGCGAGGGCACGGACGAGCTCCGGCGGAGAAGAGGCGGTGGCCGGCGGCGGCGGGGCCGGGTGACGGCGGTATAGAGGAGCAATCATTGTACGGGAGTTTACCGAGAGAAAGATCAATAAAGTTTCCCCTTGTTCTCTGTGCCATTTTCTTGTGTAATCTTGTGTGCCTTCGACTATAGTCTTCTTCCTCGAGTGTGGAGCAGCCTCGGGACCGGCCAGCCGGCAGGGGGTGCTTAACACATTATCATCACGTGTCTCTCCGTCGAGCCTCCGTCAAGCCACCGTCGAGCCTGCATCACGCAGGCTTTCGTTGAAGGTAACCCGAATCTGACCGTAAAAATGGATTCGTCTCTCGATTTCCTTTTAAGATTTGCGTTCAGATCTTAGATCAGATCCCATCTAGGGTACGGATTTTCCTTCCCGGGAGTCGAGCTGACCTGCTGTCGCCGATCAATGTCGATTTAATCACTCCCGGATCAGGAACTTGTTGACTGTACCAGTGCACCAGTTGTGCCGATCTAATTTTTATTTAGTAGATCGGACTGATCTTGGCTGTTTTATTTAGTAGATCGGATCGATCTATAGTTTTCATGTACCTTTTTCTTTTGTACCTTGCATGCAAAACGCCATGACTGATGCAGCCCCACTGGCCACGAGCGAGTTGGGCAAGCGTCACGCCTTGCCGCAGCCCGCTGCCGCGCCGCTGGCCGCCGCTGCCAGCCGGCCCGCCGCTTCGCCCCGCTGGCCACGCCACCGTTACGCCAGACGCCACGCCGCGCGTCCGCGCGCCAGCTGGCCACCGCTGCATGCGCCCGCTGACACGCCGCCGCGCGCGCCAGACGGCCACGCCGTGTCCGTGCCGCCCGTGATGGCTGCTAGCTGCACCGCGCCACATCGCCGCCGCCGCCGCATCGCGATGCCGTTGCCGTTGCCGCGCGCCGACGCTGGCTGGCGCCGCTGGCGCCGCGATGGTCGTTCTTTGCGCGCTGCCGCGCCCGTTGCCGATCGGTGCGCCGCGACGCCGCCTGGCTAGCGCACTCACACACCGCTGGCGCCGCACCATGGCAGCCGCCGCTGCCGATGCGCATACGCTGTGCCGCCGCTTCGTCGCGCCCGGCCACCGCGCTCGCTTGCACATGCCACTAGCTACATAAGCTCGCGGTGCCGGCCGCTGCTAGCTGCATGCGCTGCACAGGCCACTAGCTGTATTTGCTCGCGATGCCAGCCGCTAGCTGCATGCGCTCGCGGTGCCAGCCGCTGCTAGCTGCATGCGCTGCACAGGCCGCTAGCTGCATGTGTCGGCCGCTCGTGCTCGCGTGCATGCGCATGCGTCCTCAAAGTACTTTGATTCCATCCATGCATGCCAATTTTTTATGCGAGTAGTTGAGCTATTCTGTGCCAGATATGGATGTGGTTAAAAAGCTAAGGGTTCGCTCGGTTCCAGTAACGCTGCGCCGATTACGACATGCCGCTGTTGCGCTCTGGCCGCCCATGCCCCGTCGCATTTGCGTCCTGTTGACGCTACCACCACCCCAGTCGAGAACTGGTTAACAGTTATGTTCCCCCGCTTAGCGGGCTGGGACGGTCTGGGGTGGGCCGACCATGCACTTTCTGGCCCAGTTTCGGTCCCATTTTCTGGGAAGAACGCAGAATTTGTTAAAAAATAACTTCGGAAATCCATTTTTCGTACCGTTTTTCATGTTCAGATCGTGTGCATTATAAATATCTTGATATACAAGCTTTTGTACTATGTTTTACGGCAATAATTGAATGTTTTTATACTTTTAATTCTTGGTATTACATAGTTAGCTTGTACTGTTTTTACATTAAATTTTGGAACGCCGCCATATTTGAATTATTGTATCGATTATCGCATTTATGCAACCGATTACCTGCTGTAATCTTACACACTTTGCATAAATTGCAGATGACTGGAATCGTCATGAAGTTTCGGAGTTGACCCAGATGGGCTTAACTACCGACTTGGGCCTCGAGCGTTGAGATCGTCCTCGAGGGCCGATGCATCAAGGATGCGCTGATTAGGGGACCCCGACGGCCCCAAAGACCACCATCGGCGGACAACACCAAAGCCCTGCACTTCCTCCGCCATCACATGTGTGAGACTCTCAAGAACGAGTACATGGCGAACGGAGTGCTTTGGACCGCCCTCAACAAGCGGTTCTAGGCTGAAGTACACCATTCATCCACAAAGTGAGGCGATTGATTCGTCTGAGGTTTGCGGACTTCAAGACAGTGGGAGAGTACAACTCCAGGTTGCACCGGATTTGTACCATTCTTCAGCTGTGTGGGACCAGTACCACCGATCAGCAGAAGATAGACAAAACTCTCTCCACATTCCATCCGGACAACATCCAGTCCTCGCGAAACTTTCGCCAAGAAGGATTCACGGAATATGCAGCGCTTATTGATGCTCTCCAGGTGGCCGAGGCGCAGGATAATGTTCTGAAAAAGAACTTCTCCGCGCAACCCTTCGCGGGGGGCCCAAGTCATGAGGCTAATGTCGGTGCCTACAAGGTGCGCAAGCGCATCCACAAGAGGCGGGGCAAGAAGGGCAAGAAGGGCCCCAACTCCTCCAACCCGGCCAAGCAACGCAAGGCGGGCAAGGGGGAGGCAAGGCCCTAGGAATGCTTCTGTTGTAGCTCCAAGACTCACATCTCCAGGCAGTGTTTGGCCCCTAAGCAAGTCGTGGACGCGTTCAAGGCCAACAAGAAGGCGCGCAAGGCGCACCTTGTCCAGGTTGAGGCACCACTAGCGCTCGGAGCGGCGCCTGTGCAGAACGTCGCGCCCATAGTGGCGCAGGACGTAGCACAAGTGGCAGCACCTTCGGCGGTTCCCACGAACGCCGTTGTACCCATGGAGGTCGAGCATGTTGTGCCCCCTCCGCCTCATCTAGACATCTCTGCTGCCTCTATGATGATATCCAACAAAGAGAAGCTCAACGATCTTAAGATACAGGCTGAGATTGATGGTTTCTTTGCAGAATCCACCTGAGCTACTTTTTGTTGTGATGATTTTTTTTCCGCAAATAATCTGATACAATTTTTCGATATGGTTGTAAGCTCTATGAGAGCATAACATTTATTTGTTTTCGGCGATTGGATGACAATTATTTCATTCATTTATTCCATTATTTGGTTGTGTGATGTTCTTAAATGTTTATGTGTTTTACTTACTTGATGTAGCATCTTCTCGCTCCATTATATTAATTAGGCACTATATTTTAAAACGCGTGTGGCGCCCAAATGGAGGAAACGTGCCTTGCTGATAGCGGCACCACAAATACCATCTTGAGAGAAACAAAGTATTTTGAGTCCATTACCAAAAACCCCGGTAACATAATGACGATCGCCGGCTGCGGTTCGAATGTAGTTGGCTCCAGAAGAGCAACTATCATACTCCCAAATGGAACAACTCTGATCATTGAAGAGGCATTGTTGTATCCGGAGTCGACTCGTACTCTCTTGAGTTTTAGAGACATCCGCGCAAATGGTATCCATGTAGAAACCGATGATGATGAGAATGGAAAGGAGTTCCTACTCATTACCAAGCGCGACGAAAATGGTAAACATGTTGTCGAAAGACTCCCTTCATTAGCTACTGGGATGTACTACACTAAGATAGTAGCACCACCTATTTACACTACCCTTAAGACTGTCTTTAGAAGCTCCGAACTATTCTGCCTTTGGCATGATAGGTTAGGCCACCCCGGTCTTAGGATGATGAGAAATATAATTAACAACACGAATGGTCATAATGTTAATGTAAAAAAATCCCGAATCCCGATGATTTCGTGTGCTCCGCATGCGCTACGGGGAAATTGATCATTAGACCGTCCCCCCTAAAGGTGAAGGATGAACTCCCCGCGTTCTTGGAACGTATTCAAGGGGATATATGTGGTCCAATTCAGCCCCTCTCGTGGCGCTTTTGATTTCATGGTGCTCATCGATGCTTCCTCTAAATGGTCCAATGTTTGCCTACTGTCAACAAGGAACCATGCTTTTGCAAAGTTGATCCCTCAGATCATACAAATAAGGAATAAATTCCCTGATTATTGTTTAAAGTCTATTCGAATGGACAATGCCGGAGAATTTACTTCCAAGGCATTCGATGATTATTGCATGGCAACTGGAATCAAACTTGAGCACTTTGTACCGCATGTCCACACTCAAAATGGACTTGCGGAGGCATTATTTAAAAGGATTAAATTCATTGCCAGACCACTCCTTCAGGGTTGTAATTTACAAACTACATGTTGGGGACACGCGGTATTACATGCTGCTAATCTCATCAACTTTTGACCATCGGCCTACAACATCCACTCTCTTATCCAACTTGCCCAAGGGTCGGCACCGAAAATTTCCCACCTACGTAGATTCGGCTGCCAGGTATATGTACCTATACCACTGTAGGGTTTCGTAGCATGGAAAACAAAAAATTTCTATCGCATACAAACAAACAAGCCAAGATCTATCTACTAGATTGTAGCAACGAGTCGATGAAATAACTCACCCTCGAAGATTCCAAAGTGTTTAACGAGAACGGATTCTCATGGGTGATGTAGTCGTACTCTTCCCGATCTCAAGATCGCGTAGACGATCCTTCCGGTTGCTCCGTTAGCGCTCCCGATCGGTCACACGTTAAGATTTCGACGAAGACCTTCCTCTTCCTTGTTCCAGCAATGGAGGTTGTAGCACTCTCCTCGCGATTCCGGCAGCACAACGGCGTGGTACCGGAAGTAGAGGGGAGATCTCGCAGGGCTTCGCCTTAAGCCGGAGCGAGTATGGTGGACTATGAGAGAGCTCCTCGGCGATCTAGGGTTTAGACACACCAAGGAGGAGGCTTGGCCGGTGGCTAGGGTTAGCTAGGCGGCGGCGGCTTGCCCTAGGGCGGCAGCGGCTTGCCCTAGGGCGGCGGCGGCTGCAGGAGGGCCGGCGGCTTAGGGCTAGGGTTTGCGGGTGGAGGTGTTGGGTCTAGGAGGGGCAGCCCTGCCCCTCCTTATATAGGTGGAGGGGTCGCCAGGAGGAGTCCCTCCCAACTCGGTTTCCCAAGGGGCCGGTGGAGGGGAGGAACTCCTCCCCAACTCGGTTTCCACCTTCCCCTCCACTTCCCAAAATAGCCGTTTGACTTTTCAAATTGGCGTTTGACTTTTCAAACTAGGATTTGATTAAACCCTTTATTTTGTTCAGTGATGACACCTAGTACATGATGCAATCATTCCAACTTGGTATGACACATTCATGTACCCTTCCCCTTCCGAGTGCCGGACATTCTGGAACCTTCTTGAACATTCCCGATGAAAACACCGGAACCATTCTCCAACCCCGAAACAGGACTTTCCTTATATGAATCTTATTCTCCGGACCATTCCGGATCTCCTCGTGATATACCGGATCCCATCCGAGACTCCGAACAACATTTGGTCTCTTACTCATCATTCCACAACTACTCAAACAACGTCGAATCCTTAAGTGTGTCTCCCTACGGTTCGTGAATTATGCGGACATGATCGAGACTCTTCTCCGAACAATAACCAATAGAGGAATCTGGAAATTCATATGGCTCCCACATATTTCTACGATTACTTTGCGATCGAATGAACCACTTACATACGATACCAATTTCCCTTTGTCTCACGATAGTTTACTTATCCGAGGTTATGATCGTCGGTATCTCTGCATACCTAGTTCAACCTCATTTCTGATAAGTACTCTTTTCTCGTTCCCGTGATATGTGATCCCTTGTGAGCCAGTCACATGCTTGCAAGCTAATTGGATGACATTCCACCAAGAGGGCCCAGAGTATATCTATCTGTCATATGGATGGACAAATCCCACTCTTGATCCATGTGTCTCAACCAACACTTTCCGAACACTCAGTGCCACCTTTATAGCCACCCAGTTACGGTGTGGTGTTTGATGTCATCAAAGCATCCTTCCGGTGAAGGTGATATGCATGATCTCATGGTCGAAGGAATTAGGTTACTATGTATCAGAAAGCTTACAGCAATTGAACTATTAAAATGACTTGATCTTTATGCTACGCTTATCTATAGGAGTATGTCCACCATATCATTCTCCTAACGATATGATCTTGTTGTTAATAACATCTCAATGTTCATGATAGGGAAACCACAATCATTTATTAACCAACAAGCTAGTATTATAAAGAGGCTTTACTAGGGACTCTATTTTAGTTTACAAATCACACAAGTATTAATATTTCCTTGTTAATACTATTATAGAATGAATGTAAACATTTATCATAAACACAAAGATATAATAATAACTACATTTATTATTGCCTCTAGGGCATATCTCCAACAGTCTCCCACTTGCACTAGAGTCATCTAATCTAGATTACATCATAATATACCGAACACCCATGGCAGTTTGGTGCTGGTCATGTTTTGCCCTCGAGAGAGGTTTAGTCAACGGATCCGCCACATTCAGATCTGTGTGTACTTTGGAAATCTGTATGTCCCCATCTTGGACATGTTCTCGAATAGCGTGAAAACGTAGATTGATGTGCTTCAGCTTCTTGTGTGACCTTGGTTCTTGCGCATTGGCTATGGCGCACATGTTATCACAGTAGATAGACATTGGGTCCAGCGCACTAGGAACCACACCCAGCTCTGTAATGAACTCTTTCATCCATATCGCTTCTTGTGAAGCCTATGAAGCAGCCATGTATTCTGATTCAGTTGAAGATCTCGCTACAACGCTTTGTTTTGCACTCCTCCAGCTAACTGTTGCACCATTCAAAATAAATACGTATCCAGATTGTGATTTAGAATCATCCGGATCGGTGTTCCAACTAGCATCGGTGTAACCATTAACAACGAGTTGTTCATCACCTCCATAAGAAAGAACCATATCCTTAGTTCTTCTCAAGTACTTAAGGATGTTTTTGACTGTTGTCCAATGATCCACTCCTGGATCACTTTGATATCTGCTAGTTAAACTAACAGCATATGCAATGTCGGGTCTAGTACATAGCATGACATACATTAGAGATCCTATGGCTGAGGCATAGGGAGTCTTACTCATCCTTTCTCTATCTTCTGCCGTTGTCGGACTTTGAGTTTTACTCAAGGTCGTATTGGGCAACATGGGCAAGAACCCTTTCTTTCTATCTTCCATTCCAAACCTCTTTAGAACTTTGTCCAAATATGTACTTTGTGACAATTATATTAAGCGTCTCGATCTATCTCTATAAATCTTTATGCCTAATATATAAGCTGCTTCGCCAAGATCTTTCATTGAAAAACTATTATTCAAATATTCCTTGACACTATTAAGAAGGTCTACATCATTCCCAATCAACAATATGTCATCCACATATAGTATTAAGAATGCTACATAGCTCCCACTCACTTTCTTGTAAATACAAGCATCTCCATAAGTTTATATAAAACCAAAACTTTTGATCACCTTATCAAAACGTTGATTCCAACTTAGGGATGCTTGCTTCAATCCATAGATGGACCGTTGAAGTTTGCATACCTTGTTAGCATCTTTAGGATCGACAAAACCTTTGGGTTGCATCATATACAACTCTTCATCAATGTCTCCATTGAGGAATGTTGTTTTGATAGCCATTTGCCATATCTCATAATCATAATATGCAGCGATTGCTAACATAATACTCACAGACTTTAGCTTCGCTACTGGTGAGAAAGTCTCATCGTAGTCAACTCCTTGAATTTTTCGAAACCCTTTTGCGACAAGTTGAGCTTTGTAGACAGTAACATTACCATCAGCATCTCTTTTCTTCTTGAAAATCCATTTGTTCTCGACAGTCTTCCGGCCATCCGGTAAGTCCACCAAAGTCCATACTTGGTTTTCGTACATGGATCCAATCTCGGAATTCATCGCTTCTTGCCATTTATTGGAATCTGGGCTCATCATCGCTTCCTCATATGTCGCAGGGTCATCGGTGTTGTCCACCAACATGACACTCATAACGGGATCATACCAATCTGGAGTGGTACGAGTTCTCGTTGACCTGCGAGGCTCTGTAGCAACTACAACCGAAGTTTCATGATCATCATCATTAGCTTCCTCTCTTATTGGTGCAGGCACCATAGGAACTTCTTCCGGTGCTGCGCTACTCGCAATTTCGAGAGAAGGTTCGACAACCTCGTCGAGTTCTACTTTCCTTCCAGTCACTTCTTTCGAGAGAAATTCCTTCTCTAGAAAGGATCCATTCTTGGCAACGAAGATTTTGCCTTCGGATCTATGATAGAAGGTATACCCAATAGTTTCCTTCGGGTATCCTATGAAGACGCATTTTTCCGCTTTGGGTTCAAGCTTGTCCGGCTGTAACTTCTTTACATAGGCTTCGCAACCCCAAACTTTAAGGAACGACAATTTAGGTTTCTTCCCAAACCATAATTCATATGGTGTCGTTTCAACGGATTTAGATGGTGCCCTATTTACAGTGAATGCGGTTGTTTCTAATGCATAACCCCAAAATGATAGCGGTAACTGTAAGTGACATCATAGAACGAACCATATCTAAGAGAGTTCGATTACGACGTTCGACACACCATTACTGTTGTGGTGTTCCGGCGGTGTCAATTGTGAAAGTATTCCGCATTTCTTCAAATGCTCGCCAAACTCGTAACTTAGATATTCACCTCCACGATCAGAACGTAGAAATTTAATCTTCTTGTTACGTTGATTCTCTACCTCACTTTGAAATTCCTTAAACTTCTCGAAAGTTTCGGACTTATGTTTCATGAAATAGATATACCCATATCTACTCAAGTCATCCGTGAAGGTAAGAACATAACGATAACCACCGCGCGATACTACACTCATTGGACCACACACGTCGGTATGTATCATTTCCAATAAGTCCGTAGCTCGCTCCATCATACCAGAAAATGGAGTCTTAGTCATTTTACCCATCAGACATGCTTCGCATCTATCAAGTGATTCAAAATCAAGTGATTCAAGAAGTCCATCGCAATGGAGTTTCTTCATACGCTTCACTCCAATGTGACCAAGACGACAGTGCCACATATAGGTCGAGTTATCGCTCGATTTCAAACGTTTAGCCTCAATGTTATTAATATATGTATTTCCACTATCGAGATTCAATAAGAATAGACCATCTATCAAAGGTGCATGTGCAAAAAACATATTACTCATATAAATCGAACAACCATTATTCTCGGACTTAAACAAGTAACCGTCTCGCAATAAACAAGATCCCGATATAATGTTCATGCTTAACGCAAGCACCAAATAACAATTATTTAAGTATAAAACTAATCCCGATGGTAGATGAAGGGGTAGCGTGCCGACCGCGATCACATCAACCTTTGATCCGTTTCCAACGCGCATCATCACCTCGTTCTTCGCTAGCTTCCTTTTATTCTGCAGCACCTGTTTCGAGTTACAAATATGAGCAACCGAACCAGTATCAAATACCCAGGCACTACTACGAGTACTAGTGAGATACACATCAATAACATGTATATCGGATATACCTTTCTTCTTGATGTTGCCGTTCTTCAAATCCGCCAAGTACTTTGGGCAATTCCGCTTCCAGTGACCTTCTCCCTTGCATTAAAAGCACTCAGTATCAGGCTTAGGTCCAGCCTTGGTATTCTTCGTCGGCGCGGTAACTTTCTTACCACCCTTCTTGAAGTGTCCCTTTTGCTTAGACTTGCCTTTCTTGAATTTGGTGGTCTTATTGACCATCAACACTTGGTGCTCTTTCGTGATCTCCACTTTTGCAGATTTTAACATAGCAAACAGTTCTGGCAACTGCTTGTTCATGTTTTGCATATTGTAGTTCATCACAAAGTTCTTGTAACTTGGTGGTAGTGATTGGAGGACACGATAAATCCCCAAAGCATTAGGAATCACTATACCCAAGCTTTGAAGTTTGTTTGCGTGCCCAGACATCTTAAGCACATGCTCACTGACGGAGATGCCCTCTTCCATCTTGCAGTTAAAGAACTTTTGAGAAGCCTCATAACTCTCAATTGCCGCGTGAGTCTCAAAGATCAATTTGAGATCACGGACAATATCATGTGGGTCTGAATTCTCAAACCTTTTATGAAGCTCTGATTCTAAACCATACAAGATAGCACACTGAACTGTGGAGTACTGAGTCTTCCGAGCGAGGTAAACATTCTTTACTTCATCGGTAGCATTAGCTGCAGGTGGGTCACCTAGCGGTGCATCCAGCACATAGGTCAAATTACCAGCTGTGAGGACAATCCTCAAATTGCGGAACCAATCCGCGAAGTTGCTTCCATTGTTTTTCAACTTTTCTTTCTCTAGGAACGCATTAAAATTAATGGTAGGGGCCGCCATTGATCTACAACATATTTGTTGAAGATATGCCCTAGAGGCAATAATAAATGTATTTATTATTATATCTTTGTGTTTATAATAAATGTTTACATTCATGCTTTAATAGTATTAACAAGTAAACATTAATTCTTGTGTGGTTTGTAAACTAAATTAGAGTCCCTAGTAAAGCCTCTTTATAATACTAGCTTGTTGGTTAATAAATGATTGTGGTTTCTCTATCATGAACATTGAGATGTTGTTAACAACAAGATCATATCGTTAGGAGAATGATATGATGGACATACTCCTATAGATAAGCGTAGCATAAAGATCAAGTCATTTTAATAGTTCAATTGCTATATGCTTTCTGATACATAGTAATCCACTACTGCAGGATAGGCCATCAGTGATAGGCTCAAAAGACCCATTAGTGACAGACAAAGCGCCCGTCACTAATAACTAGTCACTAGTACAAGGTTACTAGTGACGGGCAAGTGCCTGTCACTAGTATGTGTACCAGTGACAGGCGTATACGGGTGCCTGTCACCGGTATATGTGTACTAGTGATAGACAAAAAATATGCATGTCACTAGTCACGATCAAACCCCGCAACAATCTAGGGTTTTTTAATGGAAGGCCCATTATTCTGCCTGGTTCAAATTTCAATGATAAAAAAATTAAATTCATTTTCCATAAATATTCTGAATAGAATTATAAGATGTAATAAAAAATTAAATGCATTTTCTATTAATATTTGATATAGCATAATATAACCGAATATGACATAATTATTACACCGACCAAACACATGCATACAATCTCCACCAAAAAACCAGGGTTGCCAATGCATGAAAACCCTAACTCTCACATCATGAAACCCCAAACGGCCAAAACACTTTGCCTACATTAAACACGACCACCCAATTGATGTGAAGAAGACAAACAACAAGTAGCTACCGACACTACGATACGTGGATCAAGCATCACGAGTTCCCCACAAGTACATGCTCCATCTCCACATTGTTGAACATTCTATGGGTCTTGAGAGGAAAAACCTGCAAGTTGTTGAAATTTATCAGGAAGAGTAAAAACAAGGCACACCACATAAGCACATGCACAAGATACCTAGGTTCCTATCTGAGTAAAAAGACCTCCAAGGATAATCAACATGTAAGGCCACTATGCTACGGTACCAATCATCAAAGGTCAATATCTTACCGCAAATAGGGATCCCTAGTCACGCTCAGCAATAGTAATATTGTTGGAAAGTCCCTTTATTTTATTTGGAACTCATAGTCTGCAAAAAATCAGGCAAAAGGAGAACATGATTTTGCATCAACCCATTAGACCAACTAATCTCACCACTTTGTCCACAGGTTAAAACAAGAAATCAGCAAACTATATAAGTATTGCCATAACAGCAGTAGATAGAGCACCTGAATAACTTCCATTTGTCTTTGCTAATTAGTCGTTGTAGGTAATCTGTAGCAATTTACCTTCACCAATTCAATACCAAACTAGTTTCTCAGAGAACAACTGTTTGATTTAATTATAAGCCTAAGATATTTTTTAGTTCAGAAGCAATTGAACAACAAAACCAATTAATTAAGGTCATGCCTCTCCCAAAAATAGAAGACTAAACTATGACATCTTCCATATCTACTTTGATAGAGAGAATTGGCAAAATGCAGTCCTGAAGGAACAACTTTTAAAATCATTAAGGCAACAATAAATAAACAATAACAGAAGATAACGCAGAAATACTAAAGTGATCAGATATTAGATGAACCTAAATGCTTAATCATCTTGCCAGAGAAGTCCTTGCTCACCAATAGCAGCATCTTTTCTGTTCATAATTGCAGAACAACAGATCAACTTGTTAACCAAAATAAAGATAGCAGCATCTTTTTAGTTCATAATTCGGATAGCAAGATTTATCATATTTAAAGTGAACCAAGTGTATAAAAAAGCATATCTAAAAGAATTGTCACACGCAATCAATTAAAATGAACTTAAAACTGAATAAAACGATTAGTATCTTGCTATAAATTTGCTTAACTACAACGACCAAAATTTATACTTGAAAAATATATATTGAAGTACATCATCATTGATAACAATGGGAGAAAGTTATATTTTCACACCTAGAAATGAGATTTAGCTATAATAGCGACAAGTGTAAGCTACATAAGATTTCTACCTAGAGAAATCAATCTCTAGATATGAAAATACTATATTATGTCATGATCCGACATGAATGAAGGTAAAATATAAGCCTAAGTTGTTGCTATTTTTAAAACTACTTGAAGAAATTGTCAGCGAGCTAAGTGCACTATACGCTTTATAGTGTAGATATTCTTTTGAAAACAAAATCGTTGGACTGTTTGTACTGCTTTACAATGCAACTATTGGAGCTAATGAAAGTGCCATCTTTTGTAAATTCATGACTGATCTTGTTCCCTTATTATAGATAGGTTAAATGTGAGGAGCTTGCTCGAAGGATAATCCAAGTATATGTATTTCAACTGAAATTGCCATGGAAGGTTAGCTATGCATAGTGAAAGTATTTATCAACCATATCAACGATTACTTCTGGAGCAGGATCATCTTAAACTTTTAGTGAATTTTTTATACAATGATAAATGTGGAGTACGAACCTGGTACACGTCGCCTGGCCGTGTAGGGGAGGAAGCAGCGCAGTGTCGGCGGGGAAGCAGTGGACGACGCCGGACAGAAGTTGAAGGGCGGCGACATCCTCGCTTCGAGCATCGGCGTCCTCGCGTGGCGTCTTCCTCGCGTCGGTGGGAGGGCGGCGGGACATTGGGATACAGGGAGGCGTCCCCGGGCGATGGCGTTGGGGATACATGGCCGCGCGCTGGAGGTCTGGCGGCATTGGAGGGGCGCAGCTTCCTCTCGTCGGGGGGGGGCGGCGCAGCGCTGGGATGCATGGTGGCTTCCCCGGGCGGCGGAGATGGGGATGCAGGGCCGCACGTTTGAGGGTCGGTGGCTTCTTAGCATCGGAGGGTCGGGCGGCGCGCCGGCGCGACGTTGGAATATAGGGCGGCATCCTCGGACGTCGGTGTTGGGGATGCAGGTTGGAGGATTTGGCGGCGTTGGAGGGGCGGCGGCAGTTGTCCCGTGGGATCCTGGGACGGGCACGGGGACGGTACGGGGAGCAGGGCGACTCATATCACAGTCCCATATGGGCTCGGCCCATTTTTGTTGCCACTCTATTTTTTTTTGGACAAAGTTGTCGTGCTGTTTTTTTACGTGTGTTGGTAAATGTTTTTTCTTCTACTTGGCCGCTTCTTTCTCCAAAACGCCTTGGATTGAAACCCGTATTTTGCACTTTCTCTTTTTTATGTCTAAAATAATGCATGGTAGTGACGATCATATTTTAAGTCTGTCACTAATAATAGTGCTACTAGTGACAGACATTTATATATGCATGTCGCTAAGTAATTTTTTGCTCAGCCAGTTTTCATAAATAATACTAGTGACAGTCACTTTTATAAGTCTGTCACTAGTGTTCTGTACTAGTGACAAGCTTATCATTGCCCGTCGCTAGTAATACTAACTAGTGACAGGCATAATTTTGCCTGTCACTAACTACCTAGAGGCTATAAGCCTTTCTGCAGTAGTGACCTAATTCCTTCGACCATGAGATCGTGCTTATCACCATCATCGGAAGGATGCTTTGATGACATCAAACACCACACCGTAACTGGGTGGCTATAAAGGTGGCATTGAGTGTTCGGAAAGTATTCGTTGAGACACATGGATCAAGAGTGGGATTTGTCCATCCATATGACGGATAGATATACTCTGGGCCCTCTCGGTGGAATGTCATCCAATTAGCTTGCAAGCATGTGACTGGCTCACAAGGGATCACATATCACGGGAACGAGAAAAGAGTACTTATCAGTAACAAGGTTGAACTAGGTATGTAGAGATACCGACGATCAAAACCTCGGATAAGTAAACTATCGTGAGACAAAGGGAAATTGGTATCGTATGTAAGTGGTTCATTCTATAGCAAAGTAATCATAGAAATATGTGGGAGTCATATGAATTTCCAGATTCCTCTATTGGTTATTGTTCGGAGAAGTGTCTCAATCATGTCCGCATAATTCACGAACCGTAGGGAGACACACTTAAGGATTCGACGTTGTTGAGTAGTTATGGAATGATGAGTAAGAGACCGAATATTGTTCGGAGTCTCGGATGGGATCCGGGATATCACGAGGAGATCCGGAATGGTCCGGAGAATAAGATTCATATAAGGAAAGTCCTGTTTCGGGGTTGGAGAATGGTTCCGTGTTTTCCTGAATGTTCTAGAAGGTTCGGAATGTCCCAAGCACTCGGGAGGAAGGGTACATGAATGTGTCATAACAAGTTGGAATGGTTGCATCATGTACTAGGTGTCATCGCTGAGCAAAATAAAGGGAAAATCAAATCCTAGTTTGAAAAGTCAAACGCCAATTTGAAAAGTCAAACGGCTATTTTGCTTGGTGGAGGGAGTAGGAACCTACTTGGGAGGAAGTCCTCCTCCACCGCCTTGAAGCCGAGTTGGGAGGGCCTCCCTTGGCCGCGGCCCTCCACCTATATAAGGAGGGGCAGGGCTGACTCTCCTAGCACACAACTCCACCTCTCCAAACCCTAGCCCCAAGCCGCCGGCGCCACCACCTCCTGCTGCTGCCACCGCCGCCTAGGGCAAACCCTAGCCGCCGACTTGGGCTTCCCCAAGCCCTAGCCGCCGGCCTAGCCCCTCTCCTTGGTGTGTCTAAACCCTAGATCACCGAGGACTCTCTCATAGTCCACCATACTCGCTCCGGCTTAAGGCGAAGCCCTGCGAGATCTCCCCTCTACTTCCGGTAGCACGCCGTTGTGCTGCCGGAATCGCGAGGAGAGTGCTACAACCTTCGCTGCCTACTGTAACAAGGGAGTGGAAGGTATTCGTCGAGTACCGAACGTGTGACCGACTGCGGGAGCGCTGCCGGAACGCAGCGCCGGAAGGATCGTCTACACGATCTTGAGATCGGGAAGAGTACGACTACATCACCCACGAGAATCCGCTCTCGTTAAACACTTTGGAATCTTCGAGGGTGAGTTATTCTGTCGACTCGTTGCTACAATCTAGTAGATAGATCTTGGTTGTTTGTTTGTATGCGATAGAAAATTTTTGTTTTCCATGCTACGAACCCCTACAGTGGTATCAGAGCCGTGTCTATATGTAGATCCGTTGCACGAGTAGAACACAATGGTCATTGTGGGCGGTGGTGCTTTTATTATCAATTGCTTCTTGTGTACTTTGCATCTTGCGGTATGATGGGATGAAGCGGCCCGGGCTAACCTTACATGACATCGTTCATGAGACTTGTTCCACGCTCAACATGCAACTTGTATTACATAAGTGGCTTTGCGGGTGTCTGTCTCTCCCATTATAGTATAGATCCAATTTACAACGGTCACTTGATAGTTCAAACATCAACGTTGTGGTTCTTGTTCGTAAGTTAGATCAACACTTATTGAAAGCCCAAAACCACGTAAAACATGCAAAGAAATTAGAGGCGTCTAACTTTGTTTTGCAGGGGTGTGCTGTGATGTGATATGGCCATGATTGTGATTATATTTGATGTATGCAATGTTCCTTATTGTAAGTTGGCAACCGGAAGGAGCCATATGGTTGTCTTTAATTTATGTTAAGACCCGCGTGTCTATTCAAAGTAGTTGTAATAGTTGAAGCCGGTGCACGACAACCATGGAGCAGCGTCATTGACCTTGATGCAATGCCGGTGATGATGGAGATCATGTTCGTGCTTGAAGATGGAGATCGGAAGCACAAAGAAGAAAGGTCATATCATATCACATATTATGAATTGCATGTGATGTTAATCCTTTATGCATCTTGTATTGCTTAGTTAACGACGATAGCATTATAAGATGATCCCTCATGCACATAAATTTCAAGTTCTAAAGTGTTCATCCTTAGTAAGCACTGTTAGTAAAGCTTGTTGTTTCGAAGCACCACGTGATGATCGGGTGTGTTAGATTCTGCAAGTGTATACAACGTGAGCAAGCCAGATTTGCTCATGCGGAAGCTAAGGTTTGATCTTGACGAGCCTAGCATGTACAGACATGGTCTCGGAACACGGATCACCGAAAGGTAAAGCATGAATCATATAGTAGATATGATGAACATGTCGATTGTTCACCATTGAAGCTACATCAACTCTCGTGATGATCGGTTTTGATATAGTGGATTTGGTTCGTGTGATCACTAAAACAATGTGAGGGATATTGTTTTGAGTGGGAGTTCACCTAGATTAATTTAACTATTAATTAGAACTCAATTTGTCATAAACTTAGTCTAAACTATTGCAAATATGTTGTAGATCAATGGCGGCCCCTACCATCAATTTTAATGCGTTCCTAGAGAAAGAAAAGTTGAAAAACAATGGAAGCAACTTTGCGGATTGGTTCCGCAATTTGAGGATTGTCCTCAATCTTGGTAATTTGACCTATGTGATGGATGCATCATTGGTGACCCTGCAGCCATCGCTACCGATGAAGTAAAGAATGTTTACCTCGCTCGGAAGACTCAAGACTCCACGATTCAAAGGTGCTATCTTGTATGGTTTAGAATTGGAGCTTCAGAAAAGGTTTGAGAATTCAGACCCACATGATATTGTCCGTGAACTCAAATTGATTTTTAAGACTCACGCGGCAGTTGAGAGCTATGAGAATTCTGAAAAGTTCTTTAACTGCAAGATGGAAGAGGGCAGCTCCGTCAGTGAGCATGTGCTTAAGATGTCTGGGCACACAAACAAACTTCAAAGCTTGGGTATAGTGATTCCTAATGCTTTGGGGATTTACCGTGTCCTCCAATCACTACCACCAAGTTACAAGAACTTTGTGATGAACTACAATATGCAAAGCATGAACAAGAAGCTGTAACTCTTCTCCATGTTAAAATCAGAAGTGGAGATCAAGAAAGAGCACCAAGTGTTGATGGTCAATAAGACCACCAAATTCAAGAAAGGCAAGTCTAAGCAAAGGGACACTTCAAGAAGGGTGGTAAGAAAGTTACCGACGACGAAGAAGACCAAGGTGGACCTAAGCACGACATCGAGTGCTTTTACCGCAGGGAGAAGGTCATTGAAGCGGAATTGCCCAAAGTACTTGGCGGATTTGAAGAAGCAACATCAAGAAGAAAGGTATATCCGATATACATGTTATTGATGTGTATCTCACTAGTACCGTAGTAGTGCTGGATATTTGATAATCTTGGTTGGTTACTCATATTTGTAACTCAAACAGTCCGCAGAATAAACGGAAGCTAGCGAAGAACGAGGTGACGATCTGTAGGAAATGGATCAAAGGTTGATGTGATCGCGGTCGGCACGCTACCTCTTCATCTACCATCAGGATTAGTTTTATACTTAAATAATTGTTATTTGGTGCCTGCGTTAAGCATGAACATTATATCAGGATCTTGTTTATTGCGAGACGGTTACTTGTTTAAATCCGAGAATAATGGTTGTTCGATTTATATGAGTAATATGTTTTATGCACATGCACCTTTAATAGAAGGTCTATTCTTATTGAATCTCGATAGTGGAAATACACATATTAATAACATTGAGGCTAAACGTTTGAAATTGAGCGATAACTCGACCTATATGTGGCACTATCGTCTTGGTCACATTGGAGTGAAGCGTATGAAGAAACTCCATTCCGATGGACTTCTTGAATCACTTGAAAGATGTAAAGAATGTCTGATGGGAAAAATGACTAAGACTCCATTTTCTGGTATAATGGAGCGAGCTACGGACTTATTGGAAATCATACATACCGATGTGTGTGGACCAATGAGTGTAGCATCGCGCGGTGGTTATCGTTATGTTCTTACCTTCACGGATGACTTGAGTAGATATGGGTATATCTATTTCATGAAACATAAGTCCGAAATTTTCGAGAAGTTTAAGGAATTTCAAAGTGAGGTTGAGAATCAACGTAACAAGAAGATTAAATTTCTACGTTCTGATCGTGGAGGTGAATATCTAAGTTACGAGTTTGGCGAGCATTTGAAGAAAGCGGAATACTTTCACAATTGAAACCGCCGGGAACACCACAGTGTAATGGTGTGTCCGAACGTCGTAATCGAACTCTCTTAGATAGGGTTCGTTCTATGATGTCACTTATAGATTTATCGCTATCATTTTGGGGTTATGCATTAGAAACAGCCGCATTCACTTTAAATAGGGCACCATCTAAATCCGTTGAAACGACACCGTATGAATTATGGTTTGGGAAGAAACCTAAATTGCCGTTCCTTAAAGTTTGGGGTTGCGAAGCCTATGTAAAGAAGTTACAGCCGGACAAGCTTGAACCCAAAGCGGAAAAATGCGTCTTCATAGGATACCCAAAGGAAACTATTGGGTATACCTTCTATCATAGATCCGAAGGCAAAATCTTCGTTGCCAAGAATGGATCCTTTCTAGAGAAGGAATTTCTCTCGAAAGAAGTGACTGGAAGGAAAGTAGAACTCGACGAGGTTGTCGAACCTTCTCTCGAACTCGCGAGTAGCGCAGCACCGGAAGTAATTCCTGTGGTGCCTGCACCAATAAGAGAGGAAGCTAATGATGATGATCATGAAACTTCGGTTGTAGTTGCTACGGAGCCTCGCAGGTCAACGAGAACTCGTACCACTCCTGATTGGTATGATCCCGTTATGAATGTCATGTTAGTGGACAACACCGATGACCCTGCGACATATGAGGAAGCGATGATGAGCCCAGATTCCAATAAATGGCAAGAAGCCATGAAATCCGAGATTGGATCCATGTGCGAAAACCAAGTATGGACTTCGGTGGACTTACCGAATGGCCGGAAGGCTGTCGAGAACAAATGGATTTTCAAGAAGAAAACAGATGCTGATGTTAATGTTACTGTCTATAAAGCTCGACTTGTCGCAAAAGGGTTTCGACAAATTCAAGGAGTTGACTACGATGAGACTTTCTCACCTGTAGCGAAGCTAAAGTCTGTGAGGATTATGTTAGCAATCGCTGCATATTATGATTATGAGATATGGCAGATGGATGTCAAAACAGCGTTCCTCAATGGAGACATTGATGAAGAGTTGTATATGATGCAACCCAAAGGTTTTGTCGATCCTAAGGATGCTAACAAGGTATGCAAACTTCAACGGTCCATATATGGATTGAAGCAAGCATCCCGAAGTTGGAATCAACGTTTTGATAAGGTAATCAAAAGTTTTGGTTTTATACAAACTTATGGAGAAGCTTGTATTTACAAAAAAGTGAGTGGGAGCTCTGTAGCATTCTTAATACTATATGTAGATGACATATTGTTGATTTGGAATGATGTAGACCTTCTTAATAGTGTCAAGGAATATTTGAATAATAGTTTTTCAATGAAAGATCTTGGCGAAGCAGCTTACATATTGGGCATAAAGATTTATAGAGATAGATCGACACGTCTAATATCATTGTCACAAAGTACATATTTGGACAAAGTTCTAAAGAGGTTTGGAATGGAAGATAGCAAGAAAGGGTTCTTGCCCATGTTGCCCAATACGACCTTGAGTAAAACTCAAAGTCCAGCAACGGCAGAAGATAGAGAAAGGATGAGTAAGACTCCCTATGCCTCAGCCATAGGATCTCTAATGTATGCCATGCTATGTACTAGACCCGACATTGCATATGCTGTTAGTTTGACTAGCAGATATCAAAGTGATCCAGGAGTGGATCATTGGACAGCGGTCAAAAACATCCTTAAGTACTTGAGAAGAACTAAGGATATGGTTCTTTCTTATGGAGGTGATGAATAGCTCGTTGTTAATGGTTACACCGATGCTAGTTGGAACACCGATCCGGATGATTCTAAATCACAATGGATACGTATTTACTTTGAATGGTGCAGTGATTAGGAGGAGTGCAAAGCAAAGCGTTGTGGCGAGATCTTCAACTGAATCGGAATACATGGCTGCTTGGAGGCTTCAAGAAGCGATATGGATGAAAGAGTTCATTACAGAGCTCGGTGTGGTTCCAAGTGCGCTGGACCCAATGTCTATCTACTGTGATAACATGGGCGCCATAGCCAATGCGCAAGAACCAAGGTCACACAAGAAGCTGAAGCACATCAAGCTACGTTTCCATGCTATTCGAGAACATGTCCAAGATGGTGACATAAAGATTTTCAAAGTACACACAGATCTGAATGTGGCGGATCCGTTGACTAAACCTCTCCCGAGGGCAAAACATGAACAACACCAAACTGCCATGGGTGTTTGGTATATTACCATGTAATCTAGATTAGTTGACTCTAGTGCATGTGGGAGACTGTTGGAGATATGCCCTAGAGGCAATAATAAATGTAGTTATTATTATATCTTTGTGTTTATGATAAATGTTTACATTCATGCTTTAATAGTATTAACAAGGAAACATTAATACTTGTGTGGTTTGTAAACTAAATTAGAGTCCCTAGTAAAGCCTCTTTATAATACTAGCTTGTTGGTTAATAAATGATTGTGGTTTCCCTATCATGAACATTGAGATGTTGTTAACAACAAGATCATATCGTTAGGAGAATGATATGATGGACATACTCCTATAGATAAGCGTAGCATAAAGATCAAGTCATTTTAATAGTTCAATTGCTATATGCTTTCTGATACATAGTAACCTAATTCCTTTGACCATGAGATCATGCTTATCACCATCACCGGAAGGATGCTTTGATGACATCAAACACCACACCGTAACTAAGTGGCTATAAAGATGGCATTGAGTGTTCGGAAAGTATTGGTTGAGACACATGGATCAAGAGTGGGATTTGTCCATCCATATGACGGATAGATATACTCTGGGCCCTCTCGGCGGAATGTCATCCAATTAGCTTGCAAGCATGTGACTGGCTCACAAGGGATCACATATCACGGGAACGAGAAAAGAGTACTTATCAGTAACAAGGTTGAACTAGGTATGCAGAGATACCGACGATCAAAACCTTGGATAAGTAAACTATCGTGAGACAAAGGGAAATTGGTATCGTATGTAAGTGGTTCATTCGATCGCAAAGTAATCGTAGAAATATGTGGGAGCCATATGAATTTCCAGATTCCTCTATTGGTTATTGTTCGGAGAAGTGTCTCGATCATGTCCGCATAATTCACGAAACGTAGGAAGACACACTTAAGGATTCGACGTTGTTGAGTAGTTATGGAATGATGAGTAAGAGAGCGAATGTTGTTAGGAGTCTCGGATGGGATCTGGGATATCACGAGGAGATCCGGAATGGTCCGGAGAATAAGATTCATATAAGGAAAGTCCTGTTTCGGGGTTGGAGAATGGTTCCGGTGTTTTCATCGGGAATGTTCTAGAAGGTTCCGGAATGTCCGGCACTCCGGAGGGGAAGGGTACATGAATGTGTCATAACAATTTGGAATGGTTGCATCATGTAATAGGTGTCAACGCTGAGCAAAATAAAGGGAAAAATCAAATCCTAGTTTGAAAAGTCAAACGCCAATTTGAAAAGTCAAACGGCTATTTTGCTTGGTGGAGGGAGAGTAGGAAACCTACTTGGGGAGGAAGTCCCTCTCCCTCCACCGCCGGCCTTGGAAGCCGAGTTGGGGAGGGGCTCCCCTCCCCTTGGCCGCCGCCCTCCACCTATATAAGGAGGGGCAGGGCTGACCCTCCTAGCACACAACTCCACCTCTCCAAACCCTAGCCCCAAGCCACCGGCGCCACCACCTCCTGCTGCTGCCGCCGCCTAGGGCAAACCCTATCCGCCGACTTGGGCTTCCCCAAGCCCTAGCCGCCGGCCTAGCCCCTCTCCTTGGTGTGTCTAAACCCTAGATCACCGAGGGCTCTCTCATAGTCCACCATACTCGCTCCGGCTTAAGGCGAAGCCCTGCGAGATCTCCCCTCTACTTCCGGTACCACGTCGTCTTTGGAATCGCGAGGAGAGTGCTACAACCTTTTCTTGCTGGAACAAGGGAGAGGAAGGTCTTAAATAGCAACGTGTGACCGACTGCGGGAGAGCTGCCGGAACGCAGCGCCGGAAGGATCGTCTACACGATCTTGAGATCGGGAAGATTACGACTACATCACCCACGATAATCTGCTCTCGTTAAACACTTTGGAATCTTCGAGGGTGAGTTATTCTATCGACTCGTTGCTACAATCTAGTAGATAGATCTTGGTTGTTTGTTTGTATGCGGTAGAAAATTTTTGTTTTCCATGCTACGAACCCCTACAATATTTGCAATAGTTTAGACTAAGTTTATGACAAATTGAGTTCTAATTAATAGTTAAATTAATCTAGGTGAACTCCCACTCAAAACAATATCCCTCACATTGTTTTAGTGATCACACGAACCAAATCCACTACATCAACACCGACCATCACGAGAGTTGATATAGTTTCGATGGCGAACAATCGACATGTTCATCATATCTACTATATGATTCATGCTTTACCTTTCGGTGATCCGTGTTCCGAGACCATGTCTGTACATGCTAGGCTCGTCAAGATCAAACCTTAGCTTCCGCATGAGCAAATTTGGCTTGCTCACGTTGTATACACTTGCGGAATCTAACACACCCGATCATCACGTGGTGCTTCAAAACAACAAGCTTTAGCAACGGTGCTAACTAAGGGTGAACACTTTATGACTTGAAATTCATGTGCATGAGGGATCATCTTATAATGCTACCATTGTTAACTAAGAAATACAAGATGCATAAAGGATTAACATCACATGCAATTCATAATATGTGATATGATATGGCCTTTCTTCATTGTGCTTCCGATCTCCATCTTCAAGCACGAACATGATCTCCATCATCACCGGCATTGCATCAAGGTCAATGTCGCTTCTCCATGGTTGTCGTCCACCGGTTTCAACTATTACAACTACTTTGAATAGACACGCGGGTCTTAACAAAATTAAATACAACCATATGGCTCCTGCCGGTTGCCAACTTACAATAAGGAACATTGCATACATCAAATATAATCACAATCATGGCCATATCACATCACAAAGACACCCACCGCAAAAGCAGAGTTAGACGCCTCTACTTTCTTTGCATGTTTTATGTGGTTTGGGGCTTTCAATAAGTGTCGTTCTAACTTACGAACATGAACCACAACATTGATACTAGTATTGACAATCACCCGTTGTAAATTGAATCTTAACTATCTTTGGGAGAAACAGCACCATAAAGCCACTTATGCAATACAAGTTGCATGTCAAGCGTGGAGCAAGTCTCATGAACGATGTCATGTAAGGTTAGCCCGGGCCGCTTCATCCCAACTTCCCGCAAGATGCAAAGTACACAAGAAGCAATCGACAATAAAAGCATCAACACCCACAATGACCATTGTGTTCTACTCGTGCAACAGATCTACATATAGACGCGGCTCTGATACCACTGTAGGGTTTCGTAGCATGGAAAAAAAATTCTATCGCATACAAACAAACAAGCCAAGATCTATCTACTAGATTGTAGCAACAAGTCGATGGAATAACTCACCCTCGAAGATTCCAAAGTGTTTAACGAGAGCGGATTCTCGTGGGTGATGTAGTCGTACTCTTCCCGATCTCAAGATCGCGTAGACGATCCTTCCGGCGCTGCGTTCTGGCAGCTCCATATCGGTCACACGTTCGGTACTTGACGAAGACCTTCCTCTCCCTTGTTCCAGCAGGCAGCGGAGGTTGTAGCACTCTCCTTGCGATTCCGGCAGCACAACGGCGTGGTACCGGAAGTAGAGGAGAGATCTCGCAGGGCTTCGCCTTAAGCCGGAGCGAGTATGGTGGACTATGAGAGAGCTCCTCGGCGATCTAGGGTTTAGACACACCAAGGATGAGGCTTGGCCGCCGGCTAGGGTTAGCTAGGTGGCGGTGGCGGCTTGCCCTAGGGCGGCGGCGGCGGCTGCAGGAGGGCTGGCGGCTTAGGGCTAGGGTTTGCGGGTGGAGGTGTTGGGTCTAGGAGGGGCAGCCCTGCCCCTCCTTATATAGGTGGAGGGTCCGCGCCAGGGGAGGGGAGTCCCTCCCCAACTCGGTTTCCCAAGGGGGCCGGCGGTGGAGGGGAGGAACTCCTCCCCAACTCGGTTTCCACCTTCCCCTCCACTTCCCAAAATAGCCGTTTGACTTTTCAAATTGGCGTTTGACTTTTCAAACTAGGATTTGATTAAATCCTTTATTTTGTTCAGCGGTGACACCTAGTACATGATGCAATCATTCCAACTTGGTATGACACATTCATGTACCCTTCCCCTTCGGAGTGCCGGACATTCCGGAACCTTCTAGAACATTCCCGATGAAAACACCGGAACCATTCTCCAACCCCGAAACAGGACTTTCCTTATATGAATCTTATTCTCCGGACCATTCCAGATCTCCTCGTGATGTCCCGGATCCCATCCGAGACTCCGAACAACATTCGGTCTCTTACTCATCATTCCATAACTACTCAAACAACGTCGAATCCTTAAGTGTGTCTCCCTACGGTTCGTGAATTATGCGGACATGATCGAGACTCTTCTCCGAACAATAACCAATAGAGGAATTTGGAAATTCATATGGCTCCCACATATTTCTACGATTACTTTTCGATCGAATGAACCACTTACATACGATACCAATTTCCCTTTGTCTCACGATAGTTTACTTATCCGAGGTTATGATCGCTTCGATCTGCATACCTAGTTTAACCTCGTTACTGATAAGTACTCTTTTCTCGTTCCCGTGATATGTGATCCCTTGTGAGCCAGTCACATGCTTGCAAGCTAATTGGATGACATTCCACCGAGAGGGCCCAGAGTATATCTATCTGTCATATGGATGGACAAATTCCACTCTTGATCCATGTGTCTCAACCAACACTTTCTGAACACTCAATGCCACCTTTATAGCCACCTAGTTACAGTGTGGTGTTTGATGTCATCAAAGCATCCTTCCGGTGAAGGTGATATGCATGATCTCATGGTCGAAGGAATTAGGTTACTATGTATCAGAAAGCATACAACAATTAAACTATTAAAATGACTTGATCTTTATGCTACGCTTATCTATAGGATTATGTCCACCATATCATTCTCCTAACGATATGATCTTGTTGTTAATAACATCTCAATGTTCATGATAGGGAAACCACAATCATTTATTAACCAACAAGCTAGTATTATAAAGAGGCTTTACTAGGGACTCTATTTTAGTTTACAAATCACACAAGTATTAATGTTTCCTTGTTAATACTATTATAGCATGAATGTAAACATTTATCATAAACACAAAGATATAATAATAACTACATTTATTATTGCCTCTAGGGCATATCTCCAACAACCACCACCCCAGCGATCAGCCATGGGGCCGCTCCGTAAGTCGGGGATATACATTGGTTATGAGACCGTGTCCATAATCAGGTTCTTGGACCCCTTGACAGGCGACTGTCACACGACCCGTTTTGATGACTGCATTTTTGACGAGGATCTTTTTCCGACTTTGGGGGGAGGTAATCAACCACTGGATGTCAAAAGTCGAGAAATCACGTGGAAAGCCACGGGGATCCACGCTCATGACCCGCGCACTATTGAGACTAATAGAGAAGTCCAAAAGATACTAGATTTGCATTTCCTAGCGAATCAACTGCCTGATCATTTTAGTGATTTAAAGACTATGACAAAGTCGCATGTGCATGCACGCAATGCACCGGAAAGGGTTGAAATACCGAAGAAAAATGATGGTATACCCTCTCCTGCTCCAAGGCCTAAGAGGACGCGGAATCCGGTTTCTCAAATCCCAAGTACCCGGGGACGCCCGAAGAAAAAGGATAAGAGAGATTTATTACAGTCTGCCCCTGTTGAGGGGAGACAGTTGAGACCTGGCACAAGTACGGATATTTTAGTGCACGAAATTCCGGACTTGAATTTTCCTATATCGGAAATACCCAACGAAGTTGTGTGCGCACACATCGGAGCGGGAAAGCTAAAGGACCTAGCCCCTGGATTGGGAAATCCGGTGGAGCAAGAGGATGTGCCTGATGCACTCCATGACGAAATGGCCATTAACTATGTTAATTCGGGCGAGTCATACAACCGAGCCATGGCAAATGTCGACATTAATTTTGCCAAGAAAATTGCCTCAATCATAGATCTTGACCCTGAGCCTAACATACTCGTTGATTGCAAGAAAAGGTCGGATTGGAAAGATTGGCAGAAGGCAATTACTGCTGAATTATTATCGTTAAACAAAAGAGAGGTATTTGGACCTGTTTGTCTCCCCCCCCCCCCCACACACACACACACACATTCGCCCCGTTGTCCATAAGTGGGTTTTTGTTCGAAAGAGAAACGAGAATAATTAAGTAGTAAGGTACAAAGCAAGGCTCATTGCTCAAGGTTTGTAACATCCTCAGAATCGGACCTATGCAAGTTTCAGCGATTCCCGCCAAACCCGCATAGAAACGATTCAAAGGTGCCCACCAGGCACTTTCGTGCGGGTGGAAAACGAAGTAATAACATTACACAACAGTCCTCGATGGAACCCACAGAACAGATATATATACAACACGACTCCAAGAGTCAAGAATACGGATGTAATATACAAAGATCCAAATCACCTTGAAAATGATAGGGCGTCCGACTACGGACAAGATGCAAATGGGGCTAAGAGCCCTGAAGAATAACCAATGGCGTCCATAACCTGCCTGTGCCAAGCGGAAGGGTAACCACGCTAACGACGCCGATCTCAAGACACCTTAAACAAAGGGGTGCCGACAAAGGGCAAAGAGAAAAGAGGCGTCGATCGAGGCCAAGACAGCGAGGCTAGAATTGGTCCTCGCCTACATAGGTATGGTGGTGCAAGCGGCGGCAAAGATGCACTAAACAACCTATAGAGACCCGATACAACTGGCGGCAATTAGAGAGGGGGAAGAAGGACCTATTCGGAACCAACCTGATACTATCATCAAACAAACCCATCCTGGTGTTTCCCCCTCGAGACCAAACAAGGAAGTCAACCAAGGAACTCACACAATTGGCAGTTTTACTTATTCCGTTATCATTGCAGCAATTACTAGTCAGGTTTAGATATTCATCCTGATAAAGTAAGCAGTAGGCACTTTTAATTAACCATTCCGTTATAGTTGTAACACTTACTAATCAGATATGAATAGCATGAGATAACCCTTAAACCCAGCAGTTGTTGGTACTTTTATTCAGCCATTCCGTTGTAGTTGCAATACTTACTAGTCAGGCACAATGGTCGCAAGCGACACTCCGAACAAGCAATTGTGGGCAGTATTAATTAGCCATTCCATTATAGTGAAGCTGATTACTAGTCATTATAAAGTCAAATTTATAGCAATAAACTTTAGTTATGCTTGTCTATGATCGAGATACTGTGCTCCAAGTCGTCCATATCCGCGGACACGGCTTTCAGAAAGTTTTACCCGGCCGGGGTGCACCAATAGCAACACACGCTCGATCAACCTCGGAAAAACCAAATCAAAACCCAACGAGGCTTTCACATGAACAATCACAGATTGAGAAATATTTGGGGCCACCCTTAAAGTAGAACCATAGCAACGAAGCCGGCTTCGAGACGGACTTAAGGTTGTGGGACGGCTGTGAACGATCGGGAACCCGAAAGTGTGGCTGGGCTTGTCGACACCATGAATCGTGCACGATCCTAAATAAAGACAAGGTGCTCCTCGCACAAACGTAAATACATAAGTAGCATGGCATAAGTACAGGATAGTAATAAAACCTCAAACTAGTTTGTGGCCCCAAGAAATAAGACTGAATCAAGCTCTGGCTCAGGGGGGTCCCATATACCTCCCGGATGTGGATAGCGCGATAAATCAAGGAACAGGTATCAAGTACTCGGGGTCCTACGGGACACAAGTGGGCGTTCGGAAACCAAATATTTTCTATCACCCACCGATGCCTCTGCTTACTTCAATTTTAGTTGTTAAACAGGAATTAAAGTGAGCGAAAAGTAAAACTACGATCATCTCCAACATCAAACATGCGGCAAGGCTCCAACAACTGTGGCAATATGACGACACACAACAGCACTTGAGCAAGCGACTACGACACGCAAGTCCAACTATCTACCAAGCAACAGGTAATAGGATGTGTCCAAGGCAATATAAGGCTGCAAGGGATATCACGGGTACGAAAACTAGAGCATCGCAACACAGATAGCAATAGATCAACAGGAGGGAATAAATACTATAAAAGTAAGATAGGTAGAAAGGGGGAGATGCTCGCCTGAAAACATTGCCGAAGGTTCATCCGAAGATCGGGGCTAAGCTCACATCAACTCAACGGCCTTATCCGCGAAGAAGCAAAACACTATAAGAAACACCGGATGCAATATTTAATACTACGGCGAAAGATCGGCATGATGCATGTATGATGAATGACATGGCAAAGGTGCGATGCAATTAGGTCATATTAAGCGGAACCGGGGTCCCGACATTTAATTAGATGGTTCAAGTTGTTTAAATCCCCCGCAATTCAAATGTTGTTTAACAAGGCAGAATATATATCACCGGTTCGCTACTCAAATTCAAATGAGGCCAATATGAGACTAGATTTGCCCGCATATGGCCCCATATTTAATTATATGGTGAATCGGCATAAGGCCCCCAAACCACAGATATGCATGCGAGATGTCAATTAAATATGCAACAATTTATATAGTTGACAATTTATAAAATAGGGTTCTCGGAAAAGGGGTTCACACATTAGGGGGTCTCGACGAACTTGGGTTTCCGGGGTTCGGGGTCGGTCTCAGGGGTTCGGTCTCGACGGGATCGTTCTCGAACAACGGGGCAGATCTTGTCGTGCTTCAGGTTCGGGTGTGGTCCTCGGCGAACTGGTCGGTCTCGGCGGGAGGTCTTGGCGCTCGGGGCGAAGAACTTGGCGTTCGGCGTCGGCGTCCTTACCGTCCGTGTTCTCACGCATCGCATCCGGGAAGGAGTACTCGTCGTTCAGGGTCTCGATGTCCGAGGCGAAGTACTTGTCGTTCCATGGCGAAGTGCTTGTCGTACCGGAATGAAGACCTTGGGGTGCCATCTCGATCATTGGTCAACTCGTTGGAGGCAGAACTTGGCATCCGACTCCCGGGCGTCGGTGCGGGAAGGCGGTCTTGTCGTACCGGGTCGGCGACCTTGGCCTTCGGGTTCTCGGGGTCCGAGGATCTCCGGATCGGTCTTCGGGGTTCGGCTATCGGATCCGTGAAGGAGTTCTTGGAGGAGAACATGATCAGGTTTGCTTTCATCGGGAAGGCTTGATTCACAACATCAAATCACCACACGAGATGGCACCGGAGCTAAGGGGTTAGAATATTAGAGCGTTGGTCATCGTGGAGTATCTGTAGCACATACACGCATGTGTCAGCACTAAACAAAAGCAGTACCACCACGGCATCTGTAGCACATGGACTGGCACGAGATGACCTCTTGGTGGGTTTGGAGATCAAGAAGACTAGAGCGTGGCATGGGCGACTCGGGGACGGGCTCGAGAGGAGGCGCGAGGACGAGGCCTGCAGGGGAGGGAGCCGGTTGGCGGCGCTGCAGGGGTCCTCTCGGGGAGGCGCGCCGGCGAAGGGGAAGCGATGCGGGTGGTCGCCGGAGGCCCAGCGGAGGCGGCCAGCGGCGTCTGGGATCTGATGGTCGGCCGAGCAGCGAGGGAGGCGCAGCGGAGATCGCGAGGCGAGGTGGGACGCAGCGCAGCTCGGCGGGCTCCGCAGGAGGCAGGGAGGCGCGGGAGAGGAGGCTTGGGCGGCAGCAGTTCGGAGACGAGGAAGACGCGGCGCTGGAGGCGGCTGGGAGGCGCTGGAGGAAGCTCGAGCGCTGAGGAGGCGGCGGCTTGAGGAGCAGGCGTGGCAGCCAAGGCTGGGAAGGAGGAGGGCAGGGCGGCGCCTGCAGCAGAGAGGAGGCCGGAGAGGCGGACGGCGCTCCGGCGGGGACGCGGGGCAGATGGCGGCGGAGCGAGCCGGTGAGGAGAGGGCGCAGCTGGGTCGGGGGCCGAGGGGTCCGGAGGCGAGCGCCAGGAAGAAGAGAGGAGGGAGGCTTGGGGGAAGACGCGAGGGGAGAGAGGATGGGGTCGGGGCCGCGCGTGGTTGTGCGTGCGGGAAGGGTACGTGGGGCCCAGGGGCGGGGCCCGAGGATCGGTTGGGTGGTGGTACTTGCGTGCGTGTGTGGGTGGGACAACGAGGGGAGCGACCAGGTGAGGTGGGGGAACGTGCAGGTGGGTGGGGATCTGGCTGAGTGGAGTTGGTGGGGTGGAGAGGAGGTGGGCCAGGGCTGATGTGGCGGCACAGGATTGGTAGGGGGGAAAGAGGGGTGAGGTGGCACGATCTGAGTGGTCAAGGTGATGTGGAGGCAAGGGTGGGTAGATAGGTTGGGTGTAAAAGGGTTTATGGGTGGACCGTTTTATATTTCCTGGGGGTGGTCGTTCGGGTCATTCGGCCCGTTCGACTGCCCCACTAAAATAATTAAAACTTTTATTTAATTTAAAAGCACCTTTTGCAAACCGTTAGCATTCAAACAAAAATAATCCGGAGACCGGGTTTGCGTGTTTGGATGAAGGTGGGGCGTTTGGAAAACAAATCGGGCTTTGCGAAAATAGTTTTAGACAAACAACATATGATGATGACGATGCCATGCACAAATTCAACGCGATTTTCTAGTAGTGGTTTTGCGGGATGCCACAATTCGACACCACTAACAAGGGATCTCGCCCTCGAGATCCGCCTCATGGTTCCGGAAGGAAGGTCGGCGATCTGAATCTTCTCGCTTCATGTAGATCCTCGCGACACCACTAACGAGGGTTCCTTCTTCATCTGGAAATCGGCGACACCACCAACAAAGGGGTCGTTGTTCCTGATCGTCGAGAGAACACTCCGGGAACAAAAGGTCGAAGATAGAGGTATCAACAAATAAAGCCACCCCTAACTTCCGTGAGCGGAGTAAAATCGCTGGATCCACTGATTCGATGTACAAGAGCGAATGATAAGAGTAGTCGGATGGTGATCAGTCCATCGCGCACCCAAACCATTACTCTGCACACGAATAGGCGGATTATGCAACCAACTCTCGGAATTAGACTGAAGATCTCAACAAGCGAGGTTCGGAAACAAAGGAGTGATGCAGATTCTGCATCGGATCTGGCGTAGATGATGTCGTCGCGTCGGAAAACACCGGAAGGCACGAGAAGGAACCAAGAATGGTACCACAGCAGACGGATTCCTCAAGCAGCATGAACACCGGATGGTAGAACACCGTTACCAAAGGAGGAAGCGAAACCCTGAAGGTACGACGGAAAACCCCACCACGAGAATTCCTGGACTCGAAGAGAAGATAAGAGAGCAGATCCAAAAAACGCAGAGATAAGAGCAGAATAGCATAGGGGTAAGGAGTAAAATCAGACCTAATCAGAACTATCCAACCGATTTTTCGAAAATATTTTTGACACTCTACTTCGGCCGTTAGCTAGATTATCCTACAGGCTGGACTTGTGGGGTATCGCAACTGCTGAGCTCTGATACCACTCTGTAACACCCTCAGAATCGGACCTATGCAAGTTTCAGGGATTCCCGCCAAACCCGCATAGAAACGATTCAAAGGTGCCCACCAGGCACTTTCGTGCGGGTGGAAAACGAAGTAATAACATTACACAACAGTCCTTGATGGAACCCACAGAACAGATATATATACAACACGACTCCAAGAGTCAAGAATACGGATGTAATATACAAAGATCCAAATCACCTTGAAAATGATAGGGCGTCCGACTACGGACAAGATGCAAATGGGGCTAAGAGCCCTGAAGAATAACCAATGGCGTCCATAACCCTGCCCAGGCCAAGCCGGAAGGGTAACCCTGCTAACGACGTTGATCTCAAGACCTGCTTAAACAAAGGGGTGCCGACAAAGGGCAAAGAGAAAAGAGGAGCGTCAGTACTGAGGCCAGTACACGGAGAGGCTAGAATTCGGCGGTCCTCGCCTACATAGGTATGGTGGTCTGAAGCGGCAGCAGCAGCATGCACTAAACAACCTATAGAGACCCGATACAACTGGCGGCAATTAGAGAGGGGGAAGAAGGACCTATTCGGAACCAACCTGATACTATCATCAAACAAACCCATCCTGGTGTTTCCCCCTCGAGACCAAACGAGGAAGTCAACCGAGGAACTCACACAGTTGGCAGTTTTACTTATTCCGTTATCGTTGCAGCAATTACTAGTCAGGTTTAGATATTTATCCTGATAAAGTAAGCAGTAGGCACTTTTAATTAACCATTCCGTTATAGTTGTAACACTTACTAATCAGATATGAATAGCATGATATAACCCTTAAACCCAGCAGTTGTTGGTACTTTTATTCAGCCATTCCGTTGTAGTTGCAATACTTACTAGTCAGGCACAATGGTTGCAAGCGACACTCCGAACAAGCAATTGTGGGCAGTATTAATTAGCCATTCCATTATAGTGAAGCTGATTACTAGTCATTATAAAGTCAAATTTATAGCAATAAACTTTAGTTATGCTTGTCTATGATCGAGAATCTTTGCTCCAAGTCGTCCATATCCGCGGACACGGCTTTGAAAGTTTTACCCGGGGTGCACCAATAGCAACACACGCTCGATCAACCTCGGAAAAACCAAATCAAAACCCAACGAGGCTTTCACGACTAAACAATCACAGGATTCAGAAATATTTCAGGGGGACACCCCTTAAAGTAGAACCATAACGAAGCGGCTCAGAGACGGACTTAAGGTTGTGGGGACGGCTGTGACATCGGGAACCCGAAAGTGTGGCTGGGCTTGTCGACACCGCGGAATCGTGCCACGATCCTAAACAGTACAGTGTGCTCCTCGCACAAACGTAAATACATAAGTAGCATGGCATAAGTACAGGATAGTAATAAAACCTCGAACTAGTTTGTGGCCCCAAGAAATAAGACTGAATCAAGCTCTGGCTCAGGGGGTCCCATATACCTCCCGGATGTGGATAGCGCGATAAATCAAGGAACAGGTATCAAGTACTCGGGGTCCTACGGGACACAAGTGGGCGTTCGGAAACCAAATATTTTCTATCACCCACCGATGCCTCTGCTTACTTCAATTTTAGTTGTTAAACAGGAATTAAAGTGAGCGAAAAGTAAAACTACGATCATCTCCAACATCAAACATGCGGCGAGACTCCAACTACTGTGGCAATATGACGACACACACAACAGCTTGAGCAAGCGACTACGACGCAAGTCCAACTATCTACCAAGCAATGTAATAGGATGTGTCCAAGGCAATATAAGGCTGCAAGGGATATCACTGCACGAAAACTAGAGCATCGCAACACAGATAGCAATAGATCAACAGGAGGGAATAAATACTATAAAAGTAAGATAGGTAGAAAGGGGGAGATGCTCGCCTGAAAACATTGCCGAAGGTTCATCCGAAGATCGGGGCTAAGCTCACATCAACTCAACGGCCTTATCCGCGAAGAAGCAAAACACTAGAAGAAACACCGGATGCAATATTTAATACTACGGCGAAAGATCGGCATGATGCATGTATGATGAATGACATGGCAAAGGTGCGATGCAATTAGGTCATATTAAGCGGAACCGGGGTCCCGACATTTAATTAGATGGTTCAAGTTGTTTAAATCCCCCGCAATTCAAATGTTGTTTAACAAGGCAGAATATATATCACCGGTTCGCTACTCAAATTCAAATGAGGCCAATATGAGACTAGATTTGCCCGCATATGGCCCCATATTTAATTATATGGTGAATCGGCATAAGGCCCCCAAACCACAGATATGCATGCGAGATGTCAATTAAATATGCAACAATTTATATAGTTGACAATTTATAAAATAGGGTTCTCGGAAAAGGGGTTCACACATTAGGGGGTCTCGACGAACTTGGGTTTCCGGGGTTCGGGGTCGGTCTCAGGGGTTCGGTCTCGGCGGGATCGTTCTCGAACAACGGGGCAGATCTTGTCGTGCTTCAGGTTCAGGTGTGGTCCTCGGCGAACTGGTCGGTCTCGGCGGGAGGTCTTGGCGCTCGGGGCGAAGAACTTGGCGTTCGGCGTCGGCGTCCTTATCGTCCGTGTTCTCGCGCATCGCATCCGGGAAGGAGTACTCGTCGTTCAGGGTCTCGATGTCCGAGGCGAAGTACTTGTCGTTCCATGGCGAAGTGCTTGTCGTACCGGAATGAAGACCTTGGGGTGCCATCTCGATCATTGGTCAACTCGTTGGAGGCAGAACTTGGCATCCGACTCCCGGGCGTCGGTGCGGGAAGGCGGTCTTGTCGTACCGGGTCGGCGACCTTGGCCTTCGGGTTCTCGGGGTCCGAGGATCTCCGGATCGGTCTTCGGGGTTCGGCTATCGGATCCGTAAAGGAGTTCTTGGAGGAGAACATGATCAGGTTTGCTTTCATCGGGAAGGCTTGATTCACAACATCAAATCACCACACGAGATGGCACCGGAGCTAAGGGGTTAGAATATTAGAGCGTTGGTCATCGTGGAGTATCTGTAGCACATACACGCATGTGTCAGCACTAAACAAAAGCAGTACCACCACGGCATCTGTAGCACATGGACTGGCACGAGATGACCTCTTGGTGGGTTTGGAGATCAAGAAGACTAGAGCGTGGCATGGGCGACTCGGGGACGGGCTCGAGAGGAGGCGCGAGGACGAGGCCTGCAGGGGAGGGAGCCGGTTGGCGGCTGAGGTCCTCTCGGGAGGCGCGGGCGAAGGGAAGCGTCTGGTGGCCGCGGTCGACGGAGGCGAAGCGGGCGGCGGCAGCGTCTTGGGATCTGATGGTCGCCGCGAAGCAGCGGGGCGCGCAGCGGAGCTCAGCGAGGCGAGGTGACGCGCGCAGCTTCAGCGGCTCCACGGGAGAGGCAGCGGGAGGCGGAGAGGAGGCTTGGGCGGCAGCGGCTGAGCTGAGGCGGCACGGGCACAGGAGGCGGCTGCCAGGAAGCCTTGAGCTCGGCCGGAGGGAGGCCGAGGCGGGGAGCAGCTGGCGAGCCGGCTGGGAGAAAGGGAGGGCAAGGCCGTGGCCTCAGAGAGGAGGCCGAGAGGCGGACGGCTCAAGCGACGCTGGGCGATGGTGAGCGAGCCGGTGAGGAGAGGGCGAGTGGGTCGGGGGGCCGGAGGGTCGGGAGAAGCCAGGAGAAGAGAGGAGGAGGCTTGGGGGAAGACGCGAGGGGAGAGAGGATGGGGTCGGGGCCACGCGTGGTTGTGCTTGCGGGAAGGGTACGTGGGGCCCAGGGGCGGGGCCCGGGGATCGGTTGGGTGGTGGTACTGGCGTGCGTGGGTGGGTGGGACAACGAGGGGAGCGACCAGGTGAGGTGGGGGAACGTGCAGGTGGGTGGGGATCTGGCTGAGTGGAGTTGGTGGGGTGGAGAGGAGGTGGGCCAGGGCTGATGTGGCGGCACAGGATTGGTAGGGGGGAAAGAGGGGTGAGGTGGCACGATCTGAGTGGTCAAGGTGATGTGGAGGCAAGGGTGGGTAGATAGGTTGGGTGTAAAAGGGTTTATGGGTGGACCGTTTTATATTTCCTGGGGGTGGTCGTTCGGGTCATTCGGCCCGTTCGACTGCCCCACTAAAATAATTAAAACTTTTATTTAATTTAAAAGCACCTTTTGCAAACCGTTAGCATTCAAACAAAAATAATCCGGAGACCGGGTTTGCGTGTTTGGATGAAGGTGGGGCGTTTGGAAAACAAATCGGGCTTTGCGAAAATAGTTTTAGACAAACAACATATGATGATGACGATGCCATGCACAAATTCAACGCGATTTTCTAGTAGTGGTTTTGCGGGATGCCACAAGGTTTCACTCAGCGACAAGGTGTCGACTTTGAGGAAACTTACTCCCCGGTCATGGATGGAATTACCTTTAGATACTTGATCTCAATGGCAGTAAACATGGACTTAAAATGAAACTAATGGATATTGTCACCGCTTACCTATATGGTAACTTGGATTCGGACATATACATGAAAGTATCAGAAGGTATCCCTATCCCGAACCAGGATAGAGCAAATAAGAGCTTATACAGTGTTCAGCTTAAGAAGTCATTGTATGGACTAAAACAGTCAGGTAGGATGTGGTATAATTGTTTAAGCGATTTCCTTCATCAGAAGGGCTACGCGAGCAATGAAGATTGCCCATGTATTTTTATACGGAGATCCCAGGATGGTTTCTGTATTATCTCGGTGTACGTGGATGATTTGAATATAATCGGTACGCCTGACGATATTGAGGAAGCGAGTTCCTACCTGATGTCGTAATTCGAGATGAAAGACTTAGGCAAAACCAAGT